>CM032325.1:55310629-55929734 GCA_019022515.1 Quercus aquifolioides
TAGAGTCAAGCCAAGCAAGCAGCTTGGCCTCCATGTCCATTCTAACCTTTGGGGTCTCTAGCTTATGTGATGAAGGAACAAAATTGGATACGTGCCTTGACCGAGCAGCCAAGCTCACAGTATGAACAGATTCCTGGTACTCTCCTGGATTCTATTATCAAAGAAAATAATTTCCCTTAAAAAACTTCAATACACTTAAAAATTGCAGGGTCAACAACATGAAATGAAAAAAGAAAAAGAAAAAAAGGAATAATTGCTAAGACCAAGTCCATACCAGGCAAGCAACCATTAAAGCACGGCTTATCCCACCAAGTGAGTCTTGCAATATACGGGTCAATTTGCTTTCTCTATAGGGTACACGGGTTTTGTTATTATTCAGTGCATAAATCACATTCGACAATGCAAACAAGGACTGGTTGATCTTGGCACTCTCTAGGAGACGAATTCCTTCATTGCAGGTCTTTCTATTATCTTCATTACCTGTTTAAATTACAGGCAGAATTACACAAATCAAAATTTGAGAAAGGCCAGAAATAAACCCCTCTTAGTCTTGTGTACAGCTGAGCTATGACCCTCTAATTGAGCAACTTAAAAGGTGAGGAAATAACCTGCCAAGTCTATAAGGTTCAGCTTCCCAGTAACAACAGCCTCAGAGCCATCACCACAAGGAGTGGAAACAGCAATCACTAGCACCCCATGGCTCCTACTAGAGACATCGTTAAGCCCGGTGTGCGCGACTTTCCTCCTCTGAATCCCACAAGAAAATGTCTCATAGAATTCAGACATCGACTTCACAGGGACCTGAGATAGTCCGCGGAGATGAATTTGCCCGTTTTTATCATCCAAAACTGCAATTTCCTTCCCCTTGAGCTCTAAAAGATCGTAGCACCTGTCCATATAGACCTCATAGTACGAAATCTCTGCTGTGCTTCCTGTGCTTTGGCACATTGTGAGAATTGTAGACATGGCCAGCGGCATTAGACCTGGATCCTCATCAGTACCCTACAACAACAACATCAAGGAACAATATAACCATAATGAAAGGAAAATTTGTGAAAAAATTTAATCTTTAAGAGGTTTCCCCCCCTGGTTTTCTCTGGAAACAAACAGAAAACAACATGGGATTTTTCCTTGTTTTAACAAACCTGCATAGTATAAGTCTTTCCACTACCGGTAGCACCATATGCAAACACAGTGGCATTGTAGCCACGGAAAATACCCGGAATCAAAGGGCTAACTTCCCTGTAAAAGATCTGACTCACATTGTTGTCCTCTTGGCCAAAGAAAGAGTCCAACCTATAACATTCGTTTCGGCTACACCCAAAAGCAAAACCAACCCATGATCAAAATCAAAGACCAAAACCCCATAAAAGAATTTGATTGAAAAATTCCAAAAACTGTTTTACCTGGTATCTTTATCTTTGAGGTAAACAGCTACTTCTTCACTGGAGGACTCGCATTCTTGATCAAGAACGGAAATGCACGGTTTCGGGTCATCGTTCTTGCCAGAAATTTCGTGAAAGAGAAAGGGACGTACCCTTACAATGACTCTGACCTTGGAGATCGAATAGTTCGTGGACTTTGTAGGAGTAGAACACTTTACGGTGGTTTGATTTGCCATGAATTCAAACAGAAAGGTTTGGATTTGAGAGACAAGACACAGAGAGAGAGAGAGAGAGAGAGAGAGTTGTTTGCAGAGAGAGAAAAGAAGATGGAGAAGACAGGTTTTTGGTTTTCTTGGAAACTGAGAAGCACTAGATCAACGGAGAAAGGGGATAGAGATAGAGAGAGTAAGGATTTGAAATTATTTGACCGTTGGGACTTGTGAGTACTATATAAGTATAAATAAACCGTTTCCAAAAGACTTTTAGAAATTGGGCCTTTTTTTTCTTTTCTTTTTTTGGGGTTCGTTTGAATTTGTCTTGGGGGTCACGGTCACGGCCTTGCCGTTGGGCTAAAGGGTCCACAAGGGTTCTAAATTCTAATTATTACAACTGCTCCTAAAAGAAGGATAAAATGCGAAAAAGCCTCTTGTCAGTTTGCAAATTGACCCTTGTGCTATCTTTTATTTTTTAAACCCTTGTGTTATCGATTTTCAGTTATTGGCAATTAAGGTTTAATTATTGTCTAAATTGACCCATCTCAGTTTTGTAAAATAAAATTGATAGAAAATGGTTTTGTGTAATTTTTTTTTCTTTTCACTTTACTCTGAAACCATTTTCTATAGAAAGAATGTTTAAATTACTACAAAATTTATGACATAATCTTACAAATTGATTATTTGTTTTAATAGAAAACCCTATGTGAAGATATTTTTCATATTTTTTTGTGTTTGGAAATATCAGAAAGAAATTTGTCAAAAGAAAATTATATCTTAATTTGCCTTATTTAGTTTGGTATGAGATAAAGTTATTTTCCAATAAAATTTTCTGGACAACAACCATATCTCATGTGAAGCTAAATTAAAAAAAAATAAAAATAAAAACTCTCTCTCATGAGAAATAAAATAAGGGAAGTCAATAAATAGTTTTCCAACTCATTTTAAAGTCGTTACCAAAACATAGGAAAATATAATAGTTTTCTACAAAATTCATTTTGAAAAATGATTCATGTTCCAAAAAATATTAATATGGAAACAAACATAGATATTTGTGTTTGAATGACTTTTTGTAGTTAGTGACGCATCAATTTGTAAATTTTTTTTTTTGAGAAACCATACTCATTGGTGTTTATCATTAAGCTAGAAAATCATCAATGACAAAATGTAAAATGTCTAGTGAAACATCTTTCGTCCAAACAAACAAAAGAAAAGAAAGTCTAACTCTCTATGCTAAGGCATGGGCTACAACATTGCCCTGCCTCCTAACGTGAGAGAAGGATCGGGTTTGTAACAAACCCAAAATAGACATAGTGTCTTTAACAAGATGTCTTATGCGGGAGAGAGAGAGAGAGAGAGAGAGAGAACTTTTCTTCAAAAAGGGCCTTAATAACAACTTCAAAGTTACCTAATTTGTAAAAATTGTAATATTCCTAATATCACTCTTTAATGGGAGTTTATGAAATTAAAATAGAGGGACCAATTTAGATGGTTATTAAACTTCAGTTCAAGGTAAAAAAAAAAAAAAAATACAAAATTAATAACGTGACCCCAAGGACTCTTTGCATTTTGGGCCATAAACAATAGAAGGGTTAAAATGTAAAATTTCAAAATATATGATAGGGTTTAAGAGGGCCAAACCTTTCGTGATTGTTGTATCTAAAAGCCGCGAAAGCAGAGCTCTTAAACCCTAAGGCCTAAACCTCTGAAGAATTGTTGAATCGAAGATGGACAAGAACATGATAGCAGACTTGGAGTCTCTTCCTGAAGCAGATAAGGCTCGAATGTCTATTCTGATCGAACAGCTTCAAATTCGCGACAGGTTCACTCTTTAAAATTCCCAACTGTTGGGACTCACTTTTTTGTATTTTGCAGTGTTGAAAAAAGACCAAATTCTAATTGTGTGGCATAGATGATTTGGTTTCAATGAGTTTTGAAAGTTGTATTGAGTTATTTTCGTTTAGTTGAGGAATATTTTGATATGGGTCAGTGGAAACGTATGGTTTAACAAGTTTACAACCAGAGTACTAACTTGTTGACTTACAGGCTTAATGGGAAATAAGGCTGATGCTTCTATAAATGGTAGTGTATATTGTTATATGGTAGATTGGGTGTGTTCTACCACCATATTGAGGCGTGCATTTAAGTTATTTGTTTTTTGGGGTTTGTGATAATTGTTGAGGATTTAGGTAGTGATATGTGGGTGCTTATTTAGATGGGAGTTTTCAGGCCTAAACATTTAGATTGATGTTCCAATCTGTAGACATCATGGTTGATATGCTGAAATAAGTTACTGGGTTAGTGTTATTTTTTTGGGTTATGATTAGTTTATAGGAGTCCGTGAAAAGAAAAAAGACTTATGTTGTTGGGGGATGCAGATTAATATGGGGACTTCCTGGTGTCTGAATTGCAGAAGTGTATTTCCTTCTCCAGGGCAGTGAAAAGAAACAATATGAAGTAGAAAGATACTTGGTTGTCAATCCAACTAATTGCCTTAAAGATACTGAAATTGAAGAAGTTTGAAGAAAAATAAGTTCTTAAACCATGCCATTTTGAGGTTATCTATGTTATATTCTGTCTGATTTGTCACATCAATGTTGATCTATAAGCCAATGATATTCAGAGAATTGAATAAGTTGTGCATTTGATAGTTTGACATGGTTTACGTGGTACTAGTGATGCGGATAGCAAAGAGTCCAGGGAAAGACAAAGATTAAATACCAAAAGATTAAAGATTTGTGGTCTAGTTTTGATGTGGGGTTTTCTTGGAACCTTTCATAGGTTATTTTAGTGATTATTGAGTCTTAGTATTATGTTTTTAGGTTAAAAAAGTTTAAATTGAGTTTTACTAGAATAAAGCCAATTTAGTAATTTCCAGATTTCTGGAATGGGCTGTCCTTGGCTATACCAAAGGCCCATGAGTCTTATTTTATTTTTTTGAGTCATTTTCCTATTTGGTTTAGAAGTTATTAAGTCCTTTTTGTTCGTTATTAGTAGTCCTAGTCATTCTAGGAAATAGATTATTTAGAACACTAGTCCTGCTTGAAAATACTCAATACACAATGACAGAGAATAAGAATACAATAAGATTCTGAGTCATCTGCCTCCAAGAATGTGATCTCCACTTCATTCTGGCGATAACAGCAGCTTCTCCATTTAAAATGTACTGCAGCCTCTTCTTGAAATCGTTGCTGTGTATGAAGATTCCATTCCAAGTAAATTCCCCAACGCTTCTTCTTTTCATTCCCATTGGTAGTAGCTGCAGCAACAGCAGCAGTACTAGAGTCTTTGTTTTCACCTTCTTCAATCACTTTGTCCTCAGCCATTTCCTTTCTACCACTACCATAATATTAACAAACGGCACTCCGTAAGAGAAATTGTCAAAGAGACGAGCTCCCTATACACACTCAACACAGAGACGAGCTCCTTTTTTACACTCCCTAAGGCTTTATTGTAGTCAATAATATTCATAGTGAGATTGCTTCTAACAACATTCCATCAGCTTGTTTTAAGCTTTGAGTGTGTGATTGCCTTCTTCTACCTAAGTGTGATTGTTAGTGTTTTTCTATCTTATTTCTTGTTCTATTCCCTGTTTTAACACCAAACAACCATCAACATATTCAAAATTCAATCTTTTCTTTACCTAAATGCTTAAACATTTATCCTTATTCAAGAGCCCTTCAAGATCTCATCAAGATATCTAATTTAGTGCTGAATTCTTATAGATCCTACATCAACTAGTTCCAAGGAAGAGTTGATATCTTCATAGTTAAACCCTTCTTTCCCTGCCTTTAAACTCATATTGTGCTTGTACACAATCAATGGAGGCCTTCGGCCTTCCTGACATATGATGCAACGTCTTTAACAACATGCTCTTCCTTTGTCTTTCCTTTAATAAGTAATCAATCTACTTTGTTTTTTTATATGTATGTATCTGTTACCTGATATATCAGCTGATGGCATGTGCAACATGTTTCCCTTGGTTCTGACCTCTATCGTTTTATGTACATGGTTCAGTATGTCTTCTAATCTCCATGGCCTTGGAAAAGTCTGGATTATATAATTATGATCCAAAATCGTCTAGGGAATTTATCAATAATGAATGTGTTATGTATAGACAGTTATGTATAGACAGAATATCACAGCCCTAACTACAACTGCTTCAAAATACAGACATTTAAGTAGCATATTATTCCCAGAGTACTGTAGATTTTACATTGACCTTGTGCTGAGAGATGGCTGTGTAGAGTTTTAATTAATTACTTGATTAATGTGGCTGCTCAATTTAGCAGTCTGTTTATAAAGCCTTACAAAGGCCATGTGCTGCAGAAGGCTTTCTCTTTGTTTGATGACTCTTCCATTCTCAGATAATTCTAAGATATGATGTCTGTTTTACTATAAGCAAGGATTATACCACATCAGCACACAAATACAAATTTATACTTCCTTCTTGTTGGAACTTATTGATCTACTTCATGTAATTGATTTTGGTTTCTGACTATAGAATGCCTTGTGTGTTATCCAGTTACTTCAGTTTTGAATTCTGATACCAAGTAGAAGCTACAGTAAACATATTATGATGTTTGAGTGTTAAGGCCTCTGACTTTTTCATATTGTCTTCTTGATCAAAACAAATTGCAGTCTAAGGATGTATAATTCATTGGTGGAGAGATGTTTTACGGACTGTGTGGATACTTTTCAACGCAAATCCCTAACCAAGCAAGAGGAGACGTGTGTGCGTAGGTGTGCTGAGAAGTTCCTGAAGCACTCAATGCGTGTTGGCATGAGATTTGCAGAGCTAAACCAAGGAGCACCTACAACTGATTAAGTTGTTTCTGAATAACTTAGGCGTACAACTCTTGTAAGACCCTGATATGGTCTTCTTAAAAGTTCAGTTCTTGTTGCTCATTAATATTACTCCCTTTCCATGATAAGAAGACTGATTAGTCTGTTCATGCCCACTGGGTTTGGCAATCAACAGGATATGAACAGACTTTATACATATATATTTATATATGTTCCATATAATCTGGGAAAGGAATGAATCAAAACTTAATTTGAGTGCCTACCAATTTTGCTGATTAAGAGAATTGTAGTGTCTAGTTCCATTTTACTAGCTCATTGTTTAGCTCTATTGAAATAGCTGCTTCAGCAGTCTGTTGAAGGCTTGCAAGTTAAGCATTTAATATTATGTAGTTCCTGTGATTGATAAATTAAATTCGGCTAATTCAAATTCTTTGGATACCAATACTTGCCGGAATCAGTAATCTCCTCCTCCCATTCTTGATATTCAGAGCATCTCCAGCATAATAGCCAAATTTTTGTACTGTTTGGCTAATGAACAGTGACATTTAGCTTTTGCCTACTCACTTTTTCAAATACACTTTCAACAGATTCTCTATTCCATTCTCTATCTCATTTAAATATTATTTCTTCATTCATTCTTTATCATCATTTATTATTCCTATATTTATTCCCAACCATTATATTTTTTAATGAAAAGTGTTATATTTACAACATTTTTCGCAATACTTTCACAACAAAATTTATGTGAAAATTTGTTACTAGTTCTAATTTGAACTCACTGCTAAATTTTTTTTTTCCCACCAATATTAACTAATAACAATTTGTTACTTAAAATTTACTGTGAAAATATTATAGTAAAATTTCTTAATTAGGATTTTTTATTTTATATATTATTTTTCTACATTTCCTTTCATTTTCATCCACGTTTTTTTTCTTTTTTTCCTTTTTTCTTTTTCTTCTTTTTCTCCTCCACACAAGACACACAGACCCTTTCTTTTTATTTTCTTGTTCTGATTCAATTTTATTTTAAGAATTGGATTTTGTTTTGTGTTTTGTGTTTGGATTAATTGTTTTGCTCATGAACAAGTCTCTCTGTTTCCTCTTTCTTTTTTTTTCTTTTTTTTTTTTTTCTGATTTCGTTTTGTTTATGAGAAAAAAAGAAGCAACGGCTTGGGTTGTGGGCGTTGCTTCTTGGGTTGTGGGCGGAGAAGAGCGGAGAAGAACGGAGAGAAAAAAAGAAGTAACGGCAACAGAGTGAACGAGAGAATGAGAGAAAAAAAAAAAAAAAAAAAAAAAAAGAAGCAACGGAAAGAATGAGAAAGAAAAAGAAACCTGGAGGAGAGAGAAATAATTAATATAAAAAGGAGTGGGTGTAATATTTTATTCAAGAAATTTAATGGCTAATGAACAGTAGCCCATCAGATTTGTTGGGCTACTGTTCAAAAGCCAAAAAAAAAACTGGGAATGCCTAATCCGTTGGAGCTTGTTTTTTTGCTCACATTCTCTATTATGGCTAATATTTGGGAGATGTCTCTACTGCTGGAGATGCTCTCAATCTACTCTTACAATTAAATTTTTGTTGGAATTATCTTAAGTACGTCTCAGCCAGGAGAATGTTGATCTTGGAGTCAAAACCAACCTGCTACTATTAATTTTTTTGCTATATGCGCTTTTATTCTCTCTTCTGACAAACTGAATATATCTATATAAAAACCATACCAGTGTCAACCGCCTAGATCTTTGGAGTTAGTTTGGAAGTGTAATATAGTTTTGGTTCATGTCTCTGACTTAGTGCCCCCTCTATAATGGAATAACATGATTGGCTTGGTTACTGCCAGCAGCTCAAGCTGCAGTTGGAATAAATTGTTGGAGCGGGTTGTTGAGAAGTTGAGCGAAAGACCCGTGACTATGTGAGCGTACCTTATATTATATAAGTGTGTGCAGATGCAGAACTGATTTCATAGGTGCTATACTTTTCCAATTTGTGCCTAGTCTCTTAATAATGATGATAATTCAGGGACTTGGGTTAGAGCAGGGCAGCAATTCTTTGGGATACACATTTTTAATTGAGGAATGGGGGATTTGAATCTTGAAAATCTTTGTTAAAAGCACCAGACTTAGTGAACTACAAGGCTAGTGCCGACTACACTTATATAAGCAAAGCAAAAAAAGTAAAAATAGTACTTTTTTTTAAAGCACATGAAAAAAGTGGCACTGTTTTTCTTTAACGTGGCATGCGATTTCTTATGACAGGATTAGATCCACGTGATTCATTAATAATTTATATCTTTCAATACATCTAGTTTGGTAGTCTTTATTCTTTAGCCTCAAGATTAGCAGGGCCATTATGTGCATAAGTAATTTTCATTTTCAAAACTTCGTTGTCCCTGTCTCTCCAACGTGAAACATTTTCACAAACATAGGGTAGTAGATAGAGAGATAAACGTGGGGGCAAACCAGGGGCGAAGCCAGAAATTTTTATTTGAGGGGCCAAGTTGCGACGCTAATATATTTATTAAAACAACTTCCACACCCACACACACATATGTACACACACGCTTTTTTATTATATATACACACTTTTTTATTTGATAAGTTATATATATATACACACACTCAACAAAAAAAACAAAAAAAAAATCTTAGTATTTTCAATCAAAATTGTTTTTGACGGCGATCTTTCATAAAATAAAATTCATTTTTTTCATTTTCATAGTCAAAATCTTAAAAAGTTTCATTTTAAACACAAATTATCAAATTTTATGCTAAAGTAAGTAAAAAATCTTTCAGTTGAACTAATGAAATTTTCAAAAACATGAATGATCCAAAACTTGGAGAAATAAGTTAGGCTCCAAACATATTTAAAGCTACATTGTTTTAACACATTATATGGCAACTAAAAACACATTTCATGTGTAGTTTTAGTGACAAATTTTTTTTAATGAGTCAATGATTTGTTAATCGTCACATAACGGGTTGAAAAATATAGATTTAAACATGTTTGATACCAAATTTTATCAAATATTTAACAGATATAAAAGCACATTTTACAATAAAAAATAGAATTGTGAAAAATAAAGTTATATCTCTATAACTATTAGACCAATTATTTTTTTTAAGAGCATTATTGGACTAATTCAAATATTTAGGGGGGCCAACTCTTATTTTTTAGACTAAATTTTGAAAACATAAAAATAATTGTATATATATTTTAAAAAATTTTAAAATTTTGGGGGCGCATGGCCCCCTCACCCTTGTACGTGCCTCCGCCCCTGGGGCAAACTGTTATGATAGCTGATGTTTGGGTTTCCCACTGCTATTTTAAGCTTTTTTTTTGTTTAATGCAAACTACATTTATACTTTAATACCTAAACTCTTTGTAAAGGACATTGGTGGTTGGGGAGATAACAACAGTTTATCAACCTACTAGCATTTATCAAAATATGTTAAATCTGGATTGCCCCTTGAACAATAAAAATCCTAAAAGCATACCAATTAATAAGCATTTTAATATGCTCGTCCAACTATATGCAACGCTGAAGAAGACAGAATTTGAAGCACGGGCAAGGATTAGTTTTGACAATTGATAGTTCTCTAAATTTATCTAGTGTGTATCTTTGGATTAGGTTTTGACATTAAAATTTTTATGATGTATTGGCAATGTTCAATTGATCATGATTAATATTTTTTTTGTTGATCAACTCAATATTCATGTAATGATGTGTCAATAATAAATAGTCAACCAGTTTCAACCCAATGAGATCAAACCACTAGTCCCTTGAGTTGTCTCAACTAACGAGTATCAATAGTCATGTAAAGTCATGTAACAACATCAGATGAAAAGTTTCACATGGAAATATTTTATTAAATGCAAAGACCAAATTGAAATTCAATTTTAAAAAAAATTTAAATTCATAATTCATAATTAACTCTCAATAGATGTTGAACGGAATTTTCAAATAAAGTACCATTGAGTTGTCTATAAATAAGGCTTCTCATATGGGAAAATTTGACTGACTAGAGAGAAAAATCTTATAAACACTTAGAGAGAAAAATCTCATTGACATTTTGCCATAATAGAGGGTTATCTCTAACTCTAAGTCCTAAAGATCTCTCTTGCTCATCCAAAAATCAAGGCCTATTCTTACTTTTCCAAATCAAAGTAGGAGTTTTTCTTCAACTTCATTTTGATTTAGTTCGAAATCAAGCTAAGGGCCCTTGACATCAAATCAAGCACTTCCATCTACACTTCAAGTTTGAAGATATCAAGAAACAATTTGGGATCAAATTTCGTCCCCCTTGAATCATAAAGTTTAGTAGAGATTACTCCAACAACCCTTAGCAATGAATCGAACAAGTTCATCCAAACATCTAGTTGGAAGATATCAAGAATTGATTCAAATTCAAGCTTCATAGCCCTTGAATCATAAAATGTATTAGAGATTGAATTAGAGGAATTCATTATATTCTTTTCTTATAAAGAATTATGAGAGAATTGTACCCACTTTCATACAAATAAATACAAATCAATTATTTGACACTCTTCATCACCGTGTGATTTATCAACATGAAATTTATATGTACATATGTTAAAATAAAAAAGAAAATTAATAGACAAGTCAATCCAAATGCAGACACAACTATGTTTTGTTTTGTTTTGTTTTTATTTATTTATTTATTTTGGTTACAACGCAATCTCAATTATTAAATAAGTTGTCTTCCAACTTAGGGGAAAAAGGAGGGATATTTACATATTATCCACTTGTGGGTTGGGCCAATTCGCATTTTGCTTACATGTGGTTTAAAAGTCTCATTTTAATTATCCGAGGTTAACTCTACTATGCCGTTGTAGTTTACCTCTATGTCCATGGTAAAACACACACACACACACACACACACACACAATTTAAGAAACAAAACCCTAACACAGGAGTGTCCAAAGCCTTCAACTAGCCCAATTTGATTTAAAAGCCTAGCCAAGATGATTTTTTAGATAGAATACTACGCATTCTCTAAGTCATCCACCACAAACATTGTTCTCTCTCTTCGCCGCCATAGAGACTACATCAACCAACAACAAATACCACTACGATCCATGAAACCACTGTTGATGTTCATTTTGGAAGTCAAAAAGAAAGAAGGAGCCTAGCAACACGAGCAGAAAAGGAGTTGGTAAATAGATAGAAAAAACCATTAAGCCCAAGCGGCAGGAATAATGGATCACAGGTTCATGAAATAAACAAATGGGCATTGAGAAAGCAAACGGGCTCAAAGGAGCCCGGAAAGAGAGAAATAGCAGACCCATGGGCAGTATATGATGTAGAAAAGTGAGAATGGGCCACGGCAGGCCCGAAGTAATGCAAGTAAAGAAAGTAAGGGGTTGATGGCAAGCCCATGAACCCCAAGGATGAGGATAAGGTAATTGGGCTGGGGAAGCCCAATGATGTTAGTAAAAGCCCATGGGAATACAGAGTTAGGAAAAGGGCCAAGGAAGCCTAAGAAAAGCAAATGGGCCAAGGATACCCAAGAGAAAACAAATGTGACACATGAGCTCGCAGGTAATGTAATAAAAAACCAATGGCCATACTGAGCCACTGGGGAAAGAATAGACGACAGGCCCAAAGAGGTCCAGCAGGATTGGGTCAAATAAACATCACAGCATGAATGACGGAGTAATATGACAAGAAATGATAGCAGTCAAGGAGTAGACTAGAAGAAGGCAAAGCCCAACATTAAATAAAGCCCAGCCCCAAAGGGGAGCGGGAAATCAGAAAGCAGCTCACATAAAAGGCCAAGGACAGACGACAGACTGTGCAGGCAAGCCTTCAGACCACGGTGAGCGTATGAGCAACAGACAGATTTTGGACACATATAGAAGGGAGGCACGCGCAAGGCCCAAACATCCCCAGCCTGTACTCAGCCAATATGGGACATGGTGAGGTCGTGGGTCAAAGGTAAGAGGGCATGGTTTTGCGGTAGGTAGAGGGGAAAAACCTATTCTGAGGTTTCTGCTCAGGTTATTTTGGGGGAAGTGTCCTGCTGGGATGACATACCACCCAAAAGAAGCAAGGCTGAGTTAGAACCACTAGGTGCATGCCACGAGGGATAGGGAGAGAGAGCACCCACACCGTAGCAGGAAAAGGTGCCACGACAGACTAACAAACAAAATAGCTTTCTTTGTCTGGTGATAGGGAATGGCACACAGACGGACCAGTGGTGGTCGGCAGGTACACCCAGACCAGACAAATGTGGTTAAGGGCTAAAATAGTAAAACCTGGTTACGGCAGGCACTATAAAGAGGAGGCCTTTGATCGTGCACAAGACACCACAATCACGGTAACAAGCACCTCTAAAGAAAACCACGAAATAGAAAACAAGTGTGGAGGAAAGAAAGGAAAGATAAGAGGAAAATTAAAAAAAGGAAGAAAAAAAAAATAGAGAGTTAGATCGGCAGACATGCACCAATAGGTTGATTCCCTCTCTCCCTCTCAAAGTCCTGCTCTCTGCCAAAAGCAAAAGGGTTCCTTTGGGCACCAACCATTCAGGTCTGTTTCCCTCAAAGTGATTAATTTCCACGACAGGATTTCCCTGGGAGATTATTCGTGTTGAGAAGAAATGTTCTTCCCTCTCTGGTTTCGGTTCTGCGAATCAGATTTGACCTGATTTCTTTCTTTTTGATTAACCCATCTACTACTCACTTATTCTCCTTGCTTTCTTTATAAAAGTGATTGTTGTTATTATTATCTTTCTTAAATAGGGATTATTTATGCACTTTAATTAAGAAGCCGAAATACTCTCTTGTGTTTTATTGTTATCATGTCTGCCTGCCACAACTCATATAAAACAGCTCTGCCTGTCGTAAGCATGCTCTTGGCAAACGAGGCATAGTTTGCGCACAAACCGGACCAAATTGAGTTGCAGTTTGACCGGTCTCAACTCCTTTACTCAGAATATTTGGGCCCAGTACCGCAGGAGGCAGCCCAGCCCAATATAACAAAAAAGGCCCACTACAACCACCACAACATTGTTCTCTCTCTCTCTCCTTTGTGGCTTAGGTCAGTTAGGTGAAGATGCCGAGTCCAAGTTGCCAAAATAACTTCCACCATTGAGTCTCTGAGCTTAGGCTCAAATCAATTTTGCTATGGATCTAAGTTTTTGACCAACCAAGGTTAGGTTTTTGGGGGGTTGGGTGGATTTGAGATAACCCGTGGATATTTTTTTATTGTGGTGATTTTGTATTGGGAGTGGTTGTGATTCTTTTTTTGGGTAAGAAAATGATGAAAAAAATGAAATAGAGGAAAGATAAACAAAAAACAACTAAAGGAGAAAACAATTGTAAAATAGATTTTTAGGGTGAGAAAACATTTCAAAACTATTTTCGAGAACAATTTCTCAAACCACCAAAAGACAAGTTTTCAAAATACAAAACTAAAAAATAAGAGGCCGCCAAACAGGCCTGATTCTCAAATTTGTGGGTTTTAAAAAAAAAAAAATATTATGTTTTTAATGTGGACATAAAAGTGGATTACAATTACATAATAGAGTTAACCTTAGGTGAACAAAGTCATATTTTTTAAATCATGAGTGGATAAAATGTGATTGGATCACAAAGTCATATTTTTTAAATCATGAGTGGATAAAATGTAATTGATCCAATCACATGTAAATAATGTGTAATTATATAATAAAAAAAATCTGAATAGGTTGAGTTATGATTGCAGATAATTTCACTAAAGAGTTTAGTTAATATTTACTTTATCTGCCAAAGCTCTTTACTGCCTTTCTTTCTTCTTTTGTTAGAATCATTAGCTCGGGCTTTCTTCACATCAAAGAAACAAAGAAATTAAGAGGTGCAATAGAGTACTATCCATCTCATCCCAAATCTTTATTGGTAAACCTCACATTCCATTCTGAGTAAGATTCAAGTGACAATAATCAAATTCAAACTTACTAAATAGTGATGAGGTTAACCCAATTTTTTCACTATTGATGCTGACCCAATATCATCCATCACAAAATAGTACTTTAAAAGTTGAAATAGTACTTTTCCAAACAGCTAACGGTCAAGATTTAAGTAAAAAATAAAGGCAAAAAGATCAAGACAATTGTGCACCGTTGATATCCTATGATCTGATCAATACAGTTAAAACGTTTCTTTCCAAACACACACAAAAAATAAAAAAAACCGACTTAATTCCCAAACCACTAGTCCCCAATCAAACGGTCAAGAATTACCCGCGAAACACGCCACCCATCCAGAAACTCCAAACATGTTCGACACTTAACAAGGCCCAAGATAAAGCCCAAGCCCAAACCCTCATTTCCTCAAGAATGAGTGCCGTTTGAGGTTCAAACTTTCTAACGTTTAAGAACAAAAAAAAAAAAATGAACCGTCAAAATTGCCGTTAACCGATAGGGTTTTATTTTTTAGAGTATTTATTTTTTAAAAGCCTCAAAGATACACAACGGTAATTAACGGAGACGTCGGTGCTTTACATATTCGTTATATATCTCTCTCTATATTTTAATATACAATTTTTTTTTTTTGCATTTTATAATTAATTAATTAATTATATAAGTTTCTTTCTACTTCTCTCTCGCTCTTTTTGTTTCAACGGGCGAGAATTTTTCGAAACCAAGAAAGAAAAAAAGAGAAAAAAAAAAGCTCTCTCTGTTCTCTCTGAGATAGTTTTCTTGGACTCGAATTTTTCGGTCTCATCTCGTCGATGAGCTCCACTTCGATTCCCGCCACTACTGCTGAAGCAACGGTACTTTTTTTTTTTTTTTTATCAGAAAAGTTCAATTTCTTTGTTTTTGTTGTTTTTGTTTTTTGGGAAAAAAAAAAACTGGTTTTGTTTTTCGTGTTTTTATAGTGTTTTTTTGGTTTTTGATTGTTTATTCTTTATTTTATGGAAACCCAAAGGCTTTGACTTGTGAAAGATTCAATGGGTTTTGTTCAGGAAACCCTAGAATTATGGGGTTCTTTGTGTAAGATGCTTTGTTTTACTCATTGAGTTTTGATCCGTTAACTGATTCTGAGATCTGGTTTTTGTTTGAATTCGTGTTTTAGAGGTGGGGTTTTGGAAATTTTTGACATGGGTGGGTTTTTGTTAGGGCTTTTTAGTGATTATGATTGGTTTTTGTTTTTGCTTGGAGGGTTTTTGTTTTTATTGCTATCTTTGTTGATTGGGATTTTGGGTTTTGGAGATGATTGTAGAATGATGAAATGGCTGGGTTGAAACTAGAAGAGTGTTGTCTTGAGAATAAACAATCCACCGCGGCTTCGAGCTCCACCTCATCTGAAGGCAGTGGCAGTGCAATTGTTAAGTCCCCGGGGGTGTGTAGCCCGGCTCCAACATCTCCAGCTCATCGGTACTATCCGTTTACAGTGTCTTTTTAAGTTTTGCATTCGGTTATAGCTTTGTTTTGATGTTGGTTGAAAATTGGGATCAAATTGTTTAGTGTTTCATTGATTTTTTGATCTGTTTGATGTCTTAGAAGGTGTGAAATTGCCCTTTTTTTTATTAGGTTTCTGTGCTCAGCATATAGGAGATGCTTTGTGACCATTCTAATTGGTTATTTTTTTTTGTTATGTTAACATATTATATGGTTAATGAGCTTAATTATGTGAATTTGACCTTACAGGAGAGCCACTGGCCCAATCAGACGAGCGAAAGGAGGTTGGACTGCACAGGAGGTTTGTATTTTTCATGTTTTTGTGAAGTTCTATGTATTATGATCTAGAAGCTTGTCATGCGTTCCTGTATGTCAACTACCTTTATGAAAGGCTGAGATTGATTTAGGCAGTTGTTAAGTCATCTTTACTCGAAAGACTTCACCTGGTTTTTGGCTTAGAATCCACTGGTTTACCTCTGATGTTATCAGCAGCATAGCTGTGGATCTAGAAGATCTTTGAAACTGCTATTATATTATGTTGATGTAGCCCAAATTCGCTTGTGTTCACCTGTGTTCACTTGTTGCTCTGCTATATGCTGCTTGTGTTTTTATTAGTTATTGACCTTACGGACTTATCCAAAAAAAAAAAGCATTGACCTTACGGGGTCTATATGTAATTACTAACAATGCCTTCGGTTTTCAACAGGATGAGACATTAAGGAATGCTGTTGCAGCTTTTAAGGGGAAGAGTTGGAAAAAAATAGGTTTCTCTCTTTCCTCAGTAGTACCTATTATATTGATTGTTAAATCTCTGCTGCTTTAGTTGCATGCAATTTTAGATTGCATCTCTTGGGAGTTTTCAATTTTACAGATTCCTGGTGGTTGTTTTATGCTTCACTGTTTAGCAGTGAGTCTGCTGGAAAACATATTGACTTGAAGTAATTAGGAGTTGCAAAATGTTTGAGAACTCATAATTTATAAATCTTGAATCATATGGTTCTTGAGGTAAGAGTAAACTTACTTTGGTTTACCTAATTTTCTACTAGAACTCCTCGTATCAAGCCCATCATATCTTGCAAAATACTGTCAGGCCCAACTACTTGTCATGTATTTGAACATTTTCAGAAAGAAGTTTGTAATATTATGCACAAACAGATCTGAAGTTGGCAGAACAATTGAACAACCGAATTTTCTTTAGCAAGGGGATTTGAGTGTACATATAAATTTATATTTTGTAGTTAAAGATATATCCATTAAATTCCTCCCCCACAACCCCCCCCAAAGTAGTGTAGTCGTTTGTGTTTCATCATGAAGAATACATAAATGGATAGATTCATAACCTTGACTTTGTAATGTCTAGCATTCATTGTACTAACACTATCTGTGTAAATTCCAAACAAAAAAAAGTTTGAATAATATGGGTACAATGTGTTTGCAGCTGAGTTTTTCCCTGATAGATCAGAAGTGCAATGTCTGCATCGATGGCAGAAAGTTCTTAATCCAGATCTTATAAAAGGACCATGGACTCAAGAGGTTGACACCTGGCCTTTTCCTTCTTGCTTCTTGTGATTCAAACATTAAAGTTTCTGTTATTTTTGTGGCTTGTAGGAGGACGATAAAATCATAGAACTGGTATCAAAATATGGGCCTACAAAGTGGTCTTTGATAGCCAAGTCTTTGCCTGGTCGTATTGGGAAACAATGTCGAGAGAGGTAGCTTATATAACTGACTATAATTAGCTGGGTAATTTTGTTTATAATGCTAGTTTGCAATTATTAATATATGTTGAATGTTTTTCCCAAATATGGTCTTCAAAGTACATTGTCATGTTGACATGAGATTCATTTGGATTGCTTTTTTGATTGTATGCATGCAAATGCCAACTGATTATTTCTCTTGGTTTTATATAATGGGATGATTGTTATTTATGAATTTTATAATTTTTTTTTATATGGCATGGACTTTGTAAATATGATCAATGGTTTAACTTCTGTTTATACTTATGAAAGCAAAATTTCGGATTCCTTCAGGTGGCACAATCATTTGAATCCAGATATAAAGAAGGATGCTTGGACACCAGAGGAGGAATTAGCTCTCATGAAAGCCCATCGGATACATGGGAACAAATGGGCTGAAATAGCTAAGGTTCTACCTGGAAGGTACTGCTTCTTGTTTGAGCTATAATTTTTGTCAGGGAAATCACTAAATTAAGGTATCAATAAGATTGACCCTGAACATCTAGTGCCACTTTGCAACCTCATGATGTGTTGCTGATTTGGGCTGACAGTCTCAATCTTGTGACTTGTGGATCGTGGTAAAATAAGAACTTTAGATATTTTGTACTATCTCCCTCCCACCAGCAGATGTGCATATTCATTCTTGAAGCCGAATGCTTTATCCTTACATGATTTTTTTTTTTGGGGAAACATGTCTTCCAAGTGAGGGTGTAAATCTATAATAATTATTATTGGCTGCATCTGCATGAGGGAGTTCTTTCTTGTTGTGCTATACACCAATCTGGTTGACTGCACTCAGAATTTTCTGAATATTATATTAATTCTATGGTTTGATATATTTAGGAGGCAAATGGATGTTCGAGGGAGATTAATCCTTTAAATTTGTTTCAGTATCAATTTAAGGTCATGCAAATCCGTTCTTCAAATGAAAGCCCTAAGAACAATAATTGAAGCCAATCAAAACAGAGTTGTAGTTAATGATGTTGAAATATGCAAATGTTTTCCTCTATTTTTTTAAAGCTTAGCTGAGACCCCTTGCATAATACCTGACATAGAATCTATTATGTGCCATGAATGTTATTTAATATTTTAGTTTAAGCAAGGTCTTCTATGTGACTTTTCTTTTGCAGAACTGACAATGCTATTAAGAATCACTGGAATAGTTCCTTGAAGAAAAAGTTAGATTTTTTTTTGGCTACTGGGCAACTTCCGGTAGTTGCAAAGAACAGTCCCCAAAATGGTGCTAAAGATACTAGTAGATCTACTGCAACAAAAAACTTACTTGTTAGTTCAAATAAAGGCTCAGATTCAACTGCTCAATCGTCATCAGGAACTACAGACATTTGTAAGACGAATGAAAATAGCAAGGATCAGTTAGCATCCTCTGCCCCACCTCATGATATGGGTGCTTCATTAAATGTCATTCTGAATTCTGCTGATTCAGAATGTGAAGAATGCAAGGCAGCATCGTTTAATATAGATCTTAGCCGCAGCAACTCAGGGTCGGTGCCAAAGTTTGAGAATTCTGGATTCAACAGTGAGGCAAAGTTTGAGAATTGTGCAACCAACAGCAAGCCAACTATTGATAATTGTGGAATCAATGATGAACCAATGTTTGAGAGATGTGAAATCAACAACGAAATTGATGAAGACAAATTTATTGGAACACCTTTGAATTTTGAAACTTCAACATATGGTTCTTTGTACTATGAGCCACCACAGTTAGAAGGTTGTAATCCATTAGATTCCGATTTTTTAAAATTGTGTTACATCGACTCTAGTCCGATTCTATCACCTATTAGATTCTTCACTCCACCTTGTGTGAAGAGCGGTGGTTTAAGCATGCAGAGTCCTGAATCAATATTGAAAATGGCTGCTAAGAGCTTCCCCAATACTCCTTCCATATTTAGAAAGAGGAAGACAGAAGGTCAAAAGCATCTGCATACTGATAAAATTGCAAAAGCAGATAAGGAATCAGTCAAGGATGTTGTTCATGCTTCTGATGAACAGAAAATAATCAACAGCTTGGAGATGTCTGAATCGCAAGATGGAAGTTTGTGTGAGAGTCCTACTTGTCATGGCAACAGCATTGCTGGGGCTAATGGTAAGGCTTTTAATGCATCTCCTCCATACCGGTTAAGATCTAAACGAACTGCTGTTTTGAAGTCTGTGGAGAAACAACTTGAGTTCACATTTGACAAAGAGAAGTGTGATGGTAACACCAAATCCATGGAATTATCCACAAAGGGAAGCTCCCCTGTTACTGAAGATTGCTCGCATGCAGCAAAGATTGGAGTGACCTAGGGCTTTAATCGTAAGTTCTTCCTTCTCTAATTATTGTTCTTTTACGTTCTATTCTGTCAGATCATTTGTTTGAGCTACTGTTCTAACAAGTGATTATATATTCCACTGTGGAAGGTCTTTGAATATCGTTCATTTCAGTTAATGCATGTGTGTGCGCATATATAAGTTACCAAATGTCCCAAAAGCTTAAGCTGTTACTAAATGTCCCAAAAGCTTAAGTTGTTAGGAAAATGTGAACTTAATCATTATTCTCACACATCTCTGTGTGTGTGTGTGTGAATTTGTTTTGTTTGAAGATGAAAACTGGATCTTACAATGAGAACTCTTATTTATTTGGATGAAAGTTCTTAATGAGTTCAATTAGTTTTCACTTTTTGACTTGTTTTGCAATGCTTTTAATGAGTTTATGAAGAAATTTACATCATTTGAGCAAACAATGTTGTGTCATATTTCTATATAAGTTTTACATATAGACACTGTAATTCGTAAAAGACTCAAAATTTCAATAAATGCTGGATGCATGCAAAGGAGAGTTTGTGACTACACCTTAATCTTCTGGTGAAGGATTGAGTCTGCAACATGTCACTCTGTCATTTATGGTTTAGGACTTCAGAGTTACTTCCCTGTTAACAACTTTAAAAACCACCTCATATTGTTTCTCTTTCCCTTATGAGTCTTTCTTTTTCCTTTTTTCTTAATTTAGAAGAAAGCCCTTCACAACACAGTTAATGTGATGTAACAATAGAAAAATGCTTGTAGGGAATTAAACTTGAACCTGCTTGATAAGAAATTGTCTTTTGTAATCTGTGGAAATCCCTGTGCTTAGTTGTGGCTCCCTTTCCAGATTAAATAGAGAGTTGTAGAATATAAAATATGTAAATGGATCCCAGCTTGAAAATTCCACTATGACAGGATTATACTGTTCTAACATCAAGCTTAACGTTTTTTTTCTTGCCAAGTATAATGCTTATTTGATGTGGATTACTCTTCTATCATCAAGCTTATTTAACAAAGCTTGATTTTTTTAAACATATATTGCTAGGTTTCTGCTTATATATTCTGCTTAACAAATTTATGGGTTTTTAGGAATGCAAATGAATTGAGCCGTTCATAAACAGTACGGGCTCGACTCAGAAAAAACTTTTTATTTTTTTATTTTATGTTTGTTTATTTAGCAAATTAGCCAATCTCAAGCCTAAGTTTAGATTCTATTGTTAAACAAGTTGAGCTCAGTCATAATAATGTGCTCCTGAATAAGCTTGCTAGTATGAGACTCGATTAAAGTATACATAATATTTTATATTTATAGGTATAAATGTTGAATATATATACAAACTCATGGTTAGATTGTGTAAGTTTGTAAATAAGCTCCTAAGTTATGAAATTAATTGTAATCTATTGATAATATTATAGTAGACTTATATAAATGTTTAACAATATAAGTTAGGAAAATCTAATTTTTATTGGTACATAAACGAAAACTGTTCCATCTAATTAACCTAAATAATATAATTTCAACTATAATTTAGTTATTAATTATTAGCATATGTTTGTGAAGGGGTAAAAAGTTTTAGTCATACTGTTTATTATATATGGGAAAAGCATAAGTTAATCAAGTAGTTTATAAACAAGCTCGAGTTTGTTCAACAAGAAAATAAACCGATCTTGAATATGTAATCTAGTTTGGCAATGAGCTCGAGCTTGGCTTGTATTCGAAATAAAATTAAATGAACAATCCTAAAATTTTAATACTCAGCCTTAGTTTGGGCATTAAATTGATAATCAGCGAAGTTTGAACCCACTTAAACTTGGAGCAGTGCTTGACTGCATCTTGAACCCATGTGGAGCCAGTGGAAGCTAGTTGACTGCACAATCCACAGCTTGACGCATTTGGATCAGTGACATATATTACTCATAATTCAAATTGGTGTATTATTATTTCAGAAATAAACCTATTGGGCTTGTTAAAGAACCTGTAAGTAAGTTGGATCTCTCTAGGAATCTGGGAACATGGACTTTAAGGAAGTATAAACTAAGCCTTCTATATTTTTTGTGTTGTAGTATCTAATTAATTGAAGACCAACAATGAAGCATCAAAGAGACTATAAAATATAAAATGAAAGCACATGAATAAATGAACTTTTTGGCTCCTATGAAGTAGATTAAGTACTCCTCAAGCCTTTGTGTAAAAAGAAGTAACATGTGCTTAGATTTGCTGATGTTGCAGGACAAGATTTGGAATAGAAAAATTTATTGTTCATGGTTTTATTCATGTAGTCCTGTAACAATCTACTTTATTTTAAGTTATTTAAGTGTAGTTTGAGTCTTTTCTAGTTATTTTTGTTACGGTTAAGATTACTTGTTACGGTTAAGATTACTCAAGGGTCATGATAAATTGTTTCTAGGAAGATTATGCAAGGACTTGTAGCAGCTTGACAAATTTCCTTTGGTTTCGAGGTTCTTTTAAGAGCCTTAGGGTTTGCTTGATTAATTACGAAGGGGTTTTTCATTTGTTCTCCTCTAAGAGGATTCAATGGAAAATTGAAGTTAATCCTTAAATATTCACACTCCATTTCGATCATTGTTTTCTTTGCTATACTTTTCTCTATTGAGTTCAATCTTCTCTACTTTTTGATCATTGTTTTCCCCTTATAAAAAGCAAGGTGGAAGGCGAGGTCATGGGTTCAAGGCTCATTGGGTGCAAATGTGTCCCCAATCTAGTGATGACTGATGAGATGAAACTGTAAACACGATTACTCATATAAGTCTCTAATATGTTTTTTGTTTGTTTTCCTTGATTTAGGGATAAAGGCTGGACATATTTTGAAGTTGGCTGACAGTATCCTTCACGACCAATTTTCAGATTCTATAGAAGCTGCTCAAAACTCAAAATTGACTCTGCCCACGGAATATTCAATAGTCAGTGCCACAATCATCTTGCAGATACTAGGTACTTCAGACAATTTTTTTCGTCATATCCACACGGACAAAAGTGAGTGGCAGTTAGATTTTGGTAAGTGTAAAATAAGAAAAAATAGGTCCTAAATTATATGTGAAAATATATTGACTGTACTGGATTTGTACAGATATGAGATATACCATCATGAAGAGGAAAAATGATGCCTGGAAAAATTCTAAAATAAAGCGTAGCCCCTTTCCATGTCTTCTTTGATTCTTTTCTACATATAATCTAGAAGTGGAAGTAGCAATGTAATTTTAGTCATAGGAACCATGTATTTTGAAAGTAAAAAAATATATATAAGAGGTGTTAGTGTTACTTTCAATGGTGCATATTAATTTTTATAGTGGTAACCCCCCCCCCCCCCCTTCTTGTGGTTCGTGAATCGTGATGCATTATAATCCCGTAAATGGTAATGGAAAGACACTATTATTTTCATTTTATTTCAATGCACAAGAGGATAAATATAAAGTGTATTTTCCCCTTTTCAAGGTTCCAATGCAACATCCTATCAAAAATAAAAAGGGTAAAATATTATTTTGGTTCTTAAACTTTACCAAAAGTTTGTTTTTTATACCTAAACTAGTGAAAAGTTCATTTGTCTCTAAACTACCGAAAAATTCATCTTTCGTTCTTAAACTATTGAAAATGTTGATTTTTGAGTTCAACCTGCCAACATCCAGCTCTAGCTATTAAAACTGACTTTTATCGTTTATGTGGTGAGACTTGAGAGGAGATTGAAAATGTTGGCGTCACTTTAAGAATTGTGATTAGCAGACTTACCAAGGGCAGCTGATGGCAGGTTACCCAAATTGACAGAGACCACTGGCTTATGGCACAGCCCTTGTACGAAGGTTGGTGAGTACTGATAATAGGCAGATTAGGGCATTTACAATAAACTTCATAGTTCTAGCAAAAGTTTTATTAGAATCCTATTTTCTATGTTAACTACGTTCCTTTTAGGTTTTACACACCCTCCAACAAAACTATTCTCTCTTTTTTTTTGGTACATAACAAAACAAAACTAATTCTCTCTACTCTATTAAAATATTTTCCCTTTTATTTGTTTATTCTTTCAAACCCATGATCACCCATTCAAACCTAGTCCCATACCAATTCGGCTTCATCCAATCCAAAGCCACACAACCAATCTTGATGGCGGCGCAAGCATTGAGGTCATTTCAAGACGACAGCATGAGCACACGCAGAATCCTAGCTTTATTTTATATAAAAAAAATGTCAGGATATAGTGGGATCAACAGTCATTTAGGCCACACTAGGTTTTTTCATACTCTTATATTAAAGAAACTGAACACAACATTCATTACCCTAATCCCAAAGATGGCACTATAAATGGTTGGGATTATAGACCTATCAGTCTATGAAAAATAGCAGAATGTTGTAAAAGGAGGACTAATATCAGCGATAACCTCATCTTAGCCCATGAACTTCTTAATATCATCAAAAGAAAGAAGAAAATGAGAATTAAGATAGCTGCAATTAAAATATAACAAAGCCTACAAGTCTACAACTGATTAAACTAGAACTTCATTGAAGCAGTGTTACATATTATGGGCTTTGGCCGAAGGTGGACAAGCCTTATCATGCAGTGTGTTAAAACTTAAAACAGTCTCCTACAACATTCTCATCAACGGAGCACCAACAGATCGTTTCAAAACACGTGTTTTTTTTTTTGCTAACCTTCAATAGAACTTCATTAAAAAAGTGCGGAACAGGGGGGGAAGTCTGCCTTACAGACCTTGAGTAACTCCAATGGCAGACTATCCTTAAGGAAAAACATAAAGCAAGGGGTCCTAAGAGCTAACTTGGCAGCATTGTGGGCTGCAGAATTACAGACTCTACTAACCCAAACAAAGGAAACAGAAAAAAAGGACCTACTTAAAGCAAGAATATCACAAACAAAGTTTCTAATGACCCAATTAGGCTGAAGACCATGAACTGATAGAGCATCAAAACAAACTTTCGCATCGCCTTCAAACATGACCTTCGTCCACCCTTCAGCTAAAGCAAGATTAACGGCCCAAAACACTGCTGCAGCTTCAGCTTGGGCAGGGAGGCAACTGCAGTACGGTTTGATCCATGTTTTAATTGGAGTACCTGTATGATCTCTTGCTACCACTGCAAGCGCAGTTAAGGTGTTGTTGACTGCTGCGTCGACATTGAGCTTTATGAAGCCTTCCGGGGGAGGTGACCATGAAATGGGGTGTGGCAGTTGGGTGGGATGCTCTTCAACAACTAAATTTGAGAATTCCAAAGCCCTTTGACAGATACGGTTACAGGATAATTGAGTATCAACAGTGCCATCTTGGAAGTTTACTTGATTCCTCAGGTACCATAACTCATCTATAATGAAGGCCATAGTTGAGGAGATGAGTTCTTCATCTATGTCAGAAGCAGAGGGGTTGGGAGGGTTCAAGATCAGCTTTATGATATCCGTATTGCTTCTGATGTTATGGTTATGAGCTCTCAAACCCCAGCAAGCAGAAAACCAAATCGCTCTAGCCACAGGGCAATGAAAGAAAAGATGGCTGATAGTTTCTTGGCCACCTTGACACAATACACACTCTTGGTTGTCAAGCTCAACTCTTTGGAGAAGTAAACTCTCCTTTTGCATTAGGCACCCAAATTAGCTTGTCTTCTTGACGACTAGTAGCTAGTGGGATGGATAGTATAGCTTCTGCAGATTCGGCCTCAAAAAGATAGCATACTTGGTTCTCATTCCAGCAGTGAGCCGTACTATCTATAAGCATGGACACCATGATAGGAGTTTCAACAAAGGCAGGTTGTGTAGGCTTTGGGATGAAACCTTGAATCCAAGGTACCCAAGGGTCGAGCCAGACGTTAATAGAAGAACCGTCTCCAATGAGATAACACGCCCCTTTAACAATAATATCTGATAGGCCACAATCTGAATGACCCATTGTGATTAAACCAATTAATTAATTAGCCAAGTTGTTAATTAATCAATTAATCATGCAATTGCGTGGAAGCACAAACAAATCACCAAAAATAAATATGCAGCGGAAATTAAATAACACGGTGATTTGTTTACGAATGGGGAAAACCCTAATGGCAAAAACCCCACCGGGTGATTTTCAGGTCACCACTCCCGAAACTCCACTATTATCAAATCAAGCCGTTACAAGTAAAGGAATCCAAAGTACCTTACCAACCTATAGTTGAACCCTTACCCCAATACCCAATTGGACTTGATCTGTAGTGACAATTTCCACCTTTGATGCACGGCTCCCAAGTACGTGACTAACCAATGCGCGGATCCCAGTACGCGACTTCAAACTCCAACTAAGAAGGAGAGGTTGGCTGCAAAGTTCTTCAGTTCATCATACACGATGAAGATCAGGAAGATGCTTGGTTACAAAACCCTATGGTGCAAATACACAGCAACTTCTTCAGAGAAGATGAACTAGGTCAAGAACTTCGTCTTTTGATCACAATTTGCTTGAACAAAGATTGCTCAATACTTTTGCAACTTGTGTACAATTTTACGGCTCTTAAAACAATCCTTTTATATGTTTAGGGTTAGAAGAAAAGAAGGCCCAAAAGCATATTCACGGATCCCAAGAAAATCAGATCAGAAAATCTGAAATATTAAATCTCGACAGATAGCAGGTGTCGAGGTAGCTATCGAGCAGGTGTCGAGCTTTAATGAAATTGCACTTCAGCTTGGTTTTTCTTGGATAAACTTGATGACTTCAACACTTGACCTTGAAACCTTGTTTCTTGAAGTATTAAAAACACCTAGAACTACCCAATTACAAGTAGAGTGCGTTTTGTCAAAGGATTAGCCAATTTACATAAATAAGTGACATATGTTCATAACAAGTGAAAACACATATGTCCTAACAATCTCCCCCTTTGGCAATCCGTGACAAAACCACAACAAACAAATGAACATATGAGAGAAGTCATAAATCACTCAACTCATATTCACTTGTTGAATACAATAAAATCTATCCTAACACAAACTCTTGAAAAACTTTGCAAGAAGAGAGTTTATGGCAAGTAGACTTTGACAACCTGTAATTCTGAAACACTTTAAACAAAACTCATCAAGGCATCTTGTGTGAAACAGAAATAATAGATTGCATACAAGTATAAAGAACATGTGTATAAAGATAGAGAAGAAACAACACATGAAGAGAGAGGTGAAAGAAACATACATCCACATATATAGAAAATAAGTACAATGTATGTAAAATTGGTCACAATACCTCATATACAAGATCAATGTATCTATAAAGAATAGAAAAGAAAAGATACATCAAAACCTCACTACATCCCTCAAACTATCAACACTACCCCTATCAAAATGTCATATACTAACTCTCCCCCTAAGATGACTACTCTCATAGCCCAAAACTACTCCCCCTTTTTGTCACGAGTGACAAAGGGTAGAGTGTCATGTAGACATCTCATCAGTGGAGCTAGCATCTCCATCATCATCATCATCATCATACTCATTCTCAGAATCTGAAGCTGCTGGAGTAGGTGGTGAAGGAGTAGCCTTTGGAGCAAAACCACCCATGGTCGCCTGCCGTCGTGCAATACGACCAACACGAACATTCACCTGGTACAACTCAACGGAGAGTGTATCAAGGCGAGTGTCCATGCGCTGCAGCTGCGCCATAATGTCTCCTAGAGATACATCGCCCGTAGAGGAAGAAGGAGCAGATGTAGATGGGGCTGATCTGGATGGAGTGGATCTGGATGGAGCCGAACGGGAATAAGGAGTGGAATCCGTCTGTCGCGACCTAAACTGCGCCTCACTACGTTTTACGGTAGCGGCATCTATGGCACATATGTGTGTGAAGTGGTCGGACACAGGAAAGGGAATAGAGAAATGACGTAAGATCCTCGTGATAGCGGAAAGAAAGATGAGCTTATCATGGGACGTCGAATCCAGATGAACATCTATGATAAAAAGAATGAAATGAGAAGTGAAATCTATAGTAAGATGCTCAAGAAGAGATAACAAGAATCGAGCACGAGGCTCTGTGATGGAGTTGTAGTGAGAGAGTGGATGGAGCACAAAAGTCATCACCATGTTTAAGAATCTAGGACCTTTAGCAAAAGGCCTACATGATGTGTACTGATGTTCACCCCAATCAGCAGGGCGCTCACAAAAAGCAGAAATGAGCTCTTCTTTGGACACAGTCCTCAGATGCTCACAGAAAGGATAGTCAGGAAACTCTATCCTAGGAACCCTAAGTACATCCGCAACTAGATGCGGTGTGACAGGGATGCGCGTACCTCGAACGCGAGTGAAAAAGAGAGGTACTGAATGATCTATCCCGTGCATGTTGGAGTAGAACTCCTGAATGAGCACGAGAGGACAAGTGACCGGGACGTCACACAGTGACTCCCATCCCCTACTGTGAATGACAGAGGGAAGGTCAGTGTCGGCGAAATCCGCCAAAATGACTTGGCGTTCCGAATGACCACCTCGTCTAGAAAAGTTCTCAGTAAATGCCTTATGGGCATCTCCATCACGGAACCGAAGGTTAAAAGGAGCAGAGTCAGAAGAAGAGGAAGCTCCAGAACACAGAGGGTTCCGAGCCGGAGTGGATTTACGTTTGGGTGCCATAGACACTACTAACGTAAAAGAATGAGAAGGAGATAGAGAGGGAGACAATCAGAAAAGTCCCAACACAGTTCATATATATAAAAATAATGAACAAGAAGTACGTTTGCATGGGAATGCATGAACATGTGATATGCAAATCAAAATGCATCATGGGCTCAGCCCAATCCAATCCTACCAGCATACAAACATAGAGCACACATCTAAATGCATGTAAATATCATTCTAATGCTCATGAGATGCAATGTATGATATTTTGAAAACATTTAAGTGCAAACCCAACCCAAAATTTGAAGAAAAACTCATCAATTTTGAAAAACCCCAAAAATTTAAAAAAATCCTAAAACCTAGGTTTCAAAACATGCAATGCATGAAAAAGGAAGGGAAAAATGAACTTACCAAGTGATAGAAACCAAGGGAAGACCGAAAATGAAGAGGGTTTGAAGATTTGAGTGAGAGAAAAGTGGTTGGGAGATGAAAAGCCTTCGGATAGATCGAGAGAGATCGAGGAAATGAGAGAAAAAATCGCGACAGATCAATATATAGACACCTCAGTAATTCTCGACAGCTGAGGTGTCGAGAGGTATCGAGGAAGCTGTCGATAAAGGTGTCAAGAATTTGGCCGTCGACAGATGGAGGTATCGAGAGGTGTCGAGGTACAAGACCAATTTCAGAGTTAAGAAGCTCGATCGATCGACAAGGTGTCGATGAGGTGTCGATGAGACAGGAACTTTCTCGATCGATCCACTAGGTGTCGAGACAGGTGTTGAGATTGCGATAAGAAAAGGCTTGAGAAGCTCGACAGATGACCAGGTATCGGGGAGGTGTCGAGACAGCAGTTAAAAGCAGTTTTTCGAGAAGAGAAAAACACAAGCATGAATGCAATCCAACATATATCTCAACCAAAGATCCACTCAACATATTAAGCTCTCAAAATCATCTCTCAACAAAAATTTAAGCACATGGATCCTCAAAAACACACACACACACTAAACAAGTCTAACCAATTTTATATTTCAAAAACAAGTCAAGACAGTTTAGTGAGCATACATTAGCACATGTAAACACTTGTGATGGCCAAATCACATTGTACCTGCACATGTATCAATAGTAGCAAAGAATATTGCGTGTTGTGTGTGAAAAAACATCGCAAGATTGCATATGTGTATACATGTTATGACGATCTGAGATATGAGAAAATAACTTTAACTCACACACAATCATAACTGTTTGATGGGGACTATCACCTTTGAGGTACATCCTATAACTCCCACATCTCCTAGAAAACACGCTTGCAATCATATTTAAAGCATTTTTGATCTTTTTGCTTTTTATTTTCTTTGCATATTTTCTTTTAAGCATATCATGCATGGGCATAAAAAGAGAGAAAAGAAATACCCAACATGTTAAGCATAGACATTGCATTTTTGCTATGCCGAAGCATACAGGTATCATACATGATTGGCGGGCAACAGTGGTGAGATGGTCATTTATGCCTTTCTCTTAGGATTTTCTAGTCCTACCCGTCAAAAAGAGTGATATGAGTGTTAAGTTTTAAGAGATAACTTTATCGTACTCATCACAAACAAGAGCCACAAAGCTCTCTTGCTTAGTTGTGCATAGAGATGCTCATCTAAGTTACAAAAGATACAAAGTTTAGAAAACTTTGTTTCATTGGCCATCCAAGGTACACAAGTACCAAAGTACACATAACACACACTGTTTTTGTATTTTTTCAATTTTTCAATTTATTTATTTATTTTTATATCAAAAACAAAATAAACAAAACTGAAAATAAACAAACAAAAACATGTTATCAAAGCAAAGCATAAAACTAGACTGACTCAACAAAAATGCAAAACACACAAGTAATGCAACAAACAAGAAAAACAAGAAGGGAAAAGAAAGTGATGAAATCACTTAGAGTCCTTTTTCTTCCACACTTTGGAAGAACCTTTCCTTTGATTAAACCCTTGAACCGGCGGTGAGGGGGAAGAATTGAAACCATTCAAGTTCGAAAGGAACATGAGGGCTTTTAGAAGATTTCCAAGAGGAGCAAGAGAGGATTGAAGCTGATTTTGGCTTCCAGATGCTATCATGCCGTTGCTCTGTTGAGTGGCTAGCCACTTATAGCAATTTGGTCGAGTATGACCGGGAGCGCCACAATGATGACAGAGATGCTGCTTCTTTTGTTTAGGCTTTTGAGAGTTAGCCTTCTTAGCCCTAGGGTTTTTAGCATCTTTCTTATCTTGCTTAGGGGGTGCTCCTAAGATAGATTTACTCTTGTCTAGGTTCTCACTAGCTAATTCAGTTTTAACCTCAGTGTTCTCAATTTCAGTGTTATTAGCAGGAGAAACAAAAACAGTATTGCTAGTAGAAGCAGTATTAGAGAAAGAAAGACCATACCCTAAGCCAGTTCGATCCGAAGCAGGTTTCTGATTGCTGAGCATCTCATCAAGTTTTGCACTTGAGGTCCTCTCCAGTTGAGCTCTAACTTGAAACAGTTCTGCTTCAAGCTTCTTGGTCTTCTCAGCCAAAAAATTGTTCTCAAATCTCAGTGCTCCAATAGTTTGATTCGCCTCATCAAACTTTGTGGACAACTCTTCACGATCAAGTTCCACATCACTGAGCTTCTTGGTGGCCAGCCTATATAATTTCTCATGCTTCTCAGAGAGCTTGTAAAGCTTCTCATAGGCTGAATGGATATCATCTTGATCATCCATCTTCTCAAATTTGGACTCCACCAGTTCTTCTTCTTCATCCACTTCTTCAACAATCCCTTCAGTAGGATTGACTGTGGCAGTGAAGGCATTTAAGATTCTGTCATCCTCATTGTCAGAATCATCTTCAGGCTCAGTGTCACTCAAGGTTGCAGCAAGTGCCTTGCTTTTCCCAATGCTCTTGAGATATGTAGGACACTCATGTTTCATGTGTCTGAACCCATGACACCCAAAGCACTTTGGTCATGCGGGAACAGTGTACTGACCGCCATCCTTAGCATCCTTCTTCCCTTTGTCTTGACTTTTAAACTGTGAAGAACTGGACTGCCTGTGGTCCTTGTCGAAGCTCCTTCCATTGGCATTTTTCATAAACTTCTTGAACTGCCGGGTGATGTAGGACTTCATCTTGGAATCTTCATCATCGGAAGACTCATCTGTATCACTGCTCTTTGCCTTCAAGGCCATGCTTTTGCCTTTACTTGACTTGCTAATCCTGGATAACCCTATCTCATAGGTTTGCAAGTTTCCAACCAGCTCAGTCAAAGGAATCTTGTCAATATCCTTTGATTCCTCTATTGCCGTAATCTTGGCATGGAATCTCTCAGGTAGAGATCTGAGCACCTTCCTTACAATCTTGGGTTCAGGGATAGTTTCCCCAAGATTGAAAGCTGAGTTCACTATGTCCTTGAGCTTGGCATAGAACTCATCAAACGACTCATCCTCCTCCATCTTAATTTCCTCAAAGCTTGTAGTGAGCCTCTGAAGTTTTGAATCTTTGACAGCCTTTGTTTCTTCATAGGTTGTCTGGAGGATGGTCCAAGCCTCCTTATCAGTTTCAGTTGAGGATATCTTTTTGAACTCCTCATTGGTGACTGCGCTAAATAGGGCATTTAACGCTCTGCTGTTGAAATTGGTCGCCTTAATCTTGGCGTCATCCCAATCAGCCGGTTCTTCTTTTGGCTTGGTCCAGCCAATCTCCACAGCTTGCCACACCTTCTCATCTAAAGACTGCAAGAAAGCTCTCATGCGTACTTTCCAGTATGCATAGTTAGTGCCATCAAATAAAGGAGGTATGATTAAAGATTGTCCTCTATCCATGACAAACAGGGGTCAATGGATCAACACAGCAAAGATTAAACCCTAATCAGAGTGTGCTTGCTCTGATACCACTTGATAGGCCACAATCTGAATGACCCCTTGTGATTAAACCAATTAATTAATTAGCCAAGTTGTTAATTAATCAATTAATCATGCAATTGCGTGGAAGCACAAACAAATCACCAAAAATAAATATGCAGCGGAAATTAAATAACACGGTGATTTGTTTACGAATGGGGAAAACCCTAACGGCAAAAACCCCACCGGGTGATTTTCAGGTCACCACTCCCGAAACTCCACTATTATCAAATCAAGCGGTTACAAGTAAAGGAATCCAAAGTACCTTACCAACCTACAGTTGAACCCTTACCCCAATACCCAATTGGACTTGATCTGTAGTGACAATTTCCACCTTTGATGCACGGCTCCCAAGTACGTGACTAACCAATGCGCGGATCCCAGTACGCGACTTCAAACACCAACTAAGAAGGAGAGGTTGGCTGCAAAGTTCTTCAGTTCATCATACACGATGAAGATCAGGAAGATGCTTGGTTACAAAACCCTATGGTGCAAATACACAGCAACTTCTTCAGAGAAGATGAACTAGGTCAAGAACTTCGTCTTTTGATCACAATTTGCTTGAACAAAGATTGCTTAATGCTTTTGCAACTTGTGTACAATTTTATGGCTCTTAAAACAATCCTTTTATATGTTTAGGGTTAGAAGAAAAGAAGGCCCAAAAGCATATTCACGGATCCCAAGAAAATCATATCAGAAAACCTGAAATATTAAATCTCGACAGATAGCAGGTGTCGAGGTAGCTATCGAGCAGGTGTCGAGCTTTAATGAAATTGCACTTCAGCTTGGTTTTTCTTGGACAGACTTGATGACTTCACTACTTGACCTTGAAACCCTGTTTCTTGAAGTATTAAAAACACCTAGAACTACCCAATTACAAGTAGAGTGCGTTTTGTCAAAGGATTAGCCAATTTACATAAATAAGTGACATATGTTCATAACAAGTGAAAACACATATGTCCTAACAATATCTTTGACTCCTTCTATGGCTCTCCACATTGGTGAGGCCACTTTGACAGGTTCTATTCTAAGCCAGTCATCCCTCACCTTATATTTAGCTCTTAGGATTGAGATGCAAAGGCTGTCTCTTTTGGATGCAACTAACCATGCAAGTTTTGCTAGGAGAGCATTGTTCATCTTTTTTGCACTTTTAAACCCCAAGCCTCCTTTGCATTTTGGTTTACAAAGATTGTCCCATGCTGTGAGGGTTAGGAATTTCCCCTTTGATTTCTTCGACTTCCACCAAAATCTGCGAGAGAGCGAGTCCAGCTTGTTGCAAACGCTGTTGGGGACATTGAATGCAGACATTGCATAATTAGGGATGGCTTGTACAACGGAGTTTATCAAGGTTGACCTACCTGCCCAAGACAGACTTTTACTTCTCCACCCCACTAGTTTTGACTCAACCCTTTCAACAAGATATCTGAAATCTTTAGTTCGGGCTTTAGTTAGGAAAAGAGGGGACCCCAAATAAATAGCGTCCTTCTTTAGGCTTCGCATTTGTAAAACATGCTTTATCGCTCTCCGCTTGTTCCGGTCTGTTTGATTAGAGAAGAAAACCCCAGATTTCATATTGTTGAGGCTTTGGCCAGACCAACTACAATACTTCTGGATGCAGTTCATAAAGGCAGTGGCGTTACTTCTCGTTGCTTTGGAGAAAAGGAGGATGTCGTCCGCGTACATCACATGGGTGACGAGTGGTGCACAGACACTAGCTTTAACTCCACTAATATTTTTTTGTTCGAACTCTTTCACAATGAGCCTAGACAGAACTTCCTGACCAATGATGAAAAGGTAGGGCGATAGAGGGTCGCCTTGTCTAAGACCGTGGAGACACATGACATAATCCACCCAGTGAATGTTCTATTAAAGCCCATTTTACTGAGAACAGCCTGAAGGAAATCCCAATTTACTCGATCATATGCCTTTTGGAGATCTAATTTAATTGCCATCTACCTAGATTTTATCTTCCTAGTTTTGAAACTGCGGATCAATTCTTGGACAATCACTTGGTTTTCTACAATCCAACGGCCGGGAATAAAGGCTGATTGGGATGGGGAGATGAACCTCGGGAGGATAGGCCTAATTCTTATCACCAATAACTTGGAAATAATCTTATAAATGACGTTACATAAACTAATAGGCCTATAATTGTTGAAAGAGGACAGATTTGGTACCTTTTGAATAAGGATGATGAGTGAGCTGTTTACCTCTTTTGGCATTGATCCGTCAATGAAGAAGGAAGTGACTACTGCAATTACATCCTCCCCCACAATAGGCTAGTAGCTTTTGTAGAAAGCAACAGGGAAACCATCAGGCCCTGGTGCCTTAAGCTCCGGCATGTGAAACAAGGTTGATTTGATCTCCTCAGGGGTGGGAGTCCTGCATAAAGCTATGTTCTCCTCTTCTGAGATGACTGTCGAAATCAGGTCCTCCAGCTGGGCTGGGAAATTAACATCCTCGGCAGTGAAGAGATTCTTGAACTTCTCTTGTAAGTGTTGTCTAATTGGGCAATTGTCTGTGATCCAGAATCCATCATCCCCTTTGATGGCATCAATGTTGTTCTGGCGCCTCCTGATAATTGTAGAGAGGTGGAAAAAGTTTGTATTCTTATCCCCCTCCTTTAGCCAAAGTTCTCTGGACTTCTGGCGCCACAAGACCTCGCTACGCAGCAACCATTCTCTCAACTCAGCTTGGAGCGTTGCCTCAGTATTGCCATTCCAGTCTGATGGCTTAGCTTTTTGAATCTCAGAAATCTTGTGAGTGAGTGAATTGATTCTAGTTTGGCAAAGACCAAAAACCTCCTTGTTCCACTTGTGGAGGGCTTTGCGGGTTGCCTCTTGCTTTTTGCACAACTTTGTGAAATGTGACCCCCTGACATCCTCATTCCAGGCACTATCAATGACAGAGTAGCATCTGTGGTCGCGGATCCACGCCGCTTCAAATCGAAAGGGTCTATGGGCGAATGTCTCCTTAGGACATGTATCAAGAATGAGTGAGGTGTGATCAGAGCAGAACGCGCCGAGGTGTGAGATATTGGCCTTTGGGAAGGCTAATCTCCAGGTAATGCTAGCTATACCTCTATCCAGTCTCCTTTTTACTGCTGCGCTACCCCACTTACCTTTTGCCCATGTAAATTTATTTCCTGAGAACCCCAGATCAACGGCACTGAAACCAAACATCAACTCTCTTAGCTGATTTGTTGCAGAGGGGGTACTAGTACTACCTCCTCTCTTGTCTTCTTGGCTCAAAGTATAATTGAAATCTCCAAAGCATACCCATGGGCATTGAACAGATTCCAAAAATGCCGATAGGTTCATCCAAGCTTTAGCTTTTTTGGGAGCATAAGAAGGGCCATAGAAACCCACTAATACCCAATCACACACCGAGTCAGAGACTTTGATGGCGATGAGGTTTTTATTGTACTCCAAGACTTTGATGATGCGGTTAGACTTCCACATCATGGTCAGGCCACCAGCAATTCCTTTTGCATCAATCACAAATCTATTCCAAAACCTTAACTTCTCCATAACAACTTTCATCCTGCTATCAGTTGCTTTAGTTTCACAAAGGAAAATGATATCGGGCATTTCACCTCTTATTTGAGCCTTTAAGGCTCGGACTGTCGAGGCGTTGCAGATGCCTCGACAGTTCCAAGAAAGGGCCCTCATGGCGACGATGGGGGCATGGTATGGCCCGCCACCTCAGCCGTAAAATTAGGAAGATTGTTCGAGTAGTTGCCCAAATGAGAAACAGATGCATCACTAAAAATACAATTTTGGTTTCGTGCTTTCCCTTTCAGTGGTTCTCCGTGCACCTTGGGGATGAAAGGCAGCTGGGGTTTATTACTTTCTTCTTCGATGAAACACTGAATCTTGGAATGGGGAATGAGGGTTGATGTGATAGGGTCGTGGAATACCAGTTTAGGAGTATTTAGGGTGTGCTTGAGTCTTTTGGTAAAGGATAGGAGCTCTTCATCTGTGATTTTTCTCTTGACAGTGGGGGGGGGGGGGGGGGGTAGGTGATTGCAGAGAGACAGAGGTGGGTTGGTGAGTGTTTTCGGTGGAGAGGGTTGAGACAGAGGATAGGATAAGGGGTAGGGTAGGAGAGTGATTTGGTGAATGGGAAGAGTAATGATCCATATCAGGGTTGGGAGTGGGTGGGTTCTTTTCTTGGCCAGAGACGTTAGATGACAATTGGGCTTGGTGGTTTGGGCTTTTTAGCCCACACAAAGGAGAAGGTGGGAATTTTAATGGGCTTTGGATTTGGGTGGTAAGCTCACTCTGAGCAAGTAATGGGGTGGGCTTGGGGGTTGCAAGGGGGGATAGAGGCAGACCTTGAGTGGAGGGTACAGTCCTTGGTGATGTGTCTGGGTTTGAAGTCGTCTGGGAAGGTGTAATGGTGCCAGCAGCGTGAGGGCACTGTTCCACTCCCATTTGTCCTTTAGGGGAGTGCTCTGTGAACAGCTCTTGGTGGGAGTACTTTTCCACTACCAAGTGTCCTTGTGGAGGGTACACAGAGGGCTTTTCTTGGACGTATTCGAGCGTGGATGAGTTAGATGCATCCTGATTCAATGTGTCCTCATCCTTCTGTCTCTACGTTGGCTTATCGTACACACCGATCGAGGTATGTCATTTTTCGACCTAAGCCAAGATCTGACGGCTTCAAATTGGACACCAAAGGGGTTTTGGAGCTTGTACAAGTCTTTGCCACATTCTTTTTCATCATGTCCGATGATACCGCAGATATAGCAAACTTGGGAGATCTTCTCATATTTCAGACTTATCCAAAGATCATCCAAGTTCGGCCATGGAAGAAATACCCCAGGGAGCAAAGGTTGGTCAATGTCAATGTTCAATTTGATTCTGGTGAACCTACGCCATTGAGCACCTCCTTCGCCGGATAAATCTAACTCCAGGACTTCGCCGGCCATGGCGCCGATGGTTCTAAGATTAACTTCTGAAAGCCATAAGGAGGGTAGGCCATGGACTTGGACCCAGACAACAGATTTTGAAAAGTCTACTTCTTTCCAGGTAAGACTGGGGTTCCATTCCTTCAAAATGAGGTGCCCGCCACGAATAGACCATGGTCTTTTGAGGAGAGTTTTTTGAGCATCAGCTTCGTGGTGAAACTTAAATAGGAACACGTTAGTGTCCAGCTTGGTTACTTCCAGTGGGTAGGTGGGGCGCCATGCTTTAGTGACAACATCTTTGATGATAGGTAGACTGTGGCTTTTGGATGATATTAGCTTTCCTATAATGGTATTTTCTAATGGACTATCTGGTGCTTGGTTTGGAGGGAGCTCTAGGCAGATGTCTTGGAATGAGCATCGGTTGGTGCGTTTTACTAACTCTGTGACTTCCATGGTAACAGAAGTCAGTGGGAAGGGAGTGTATTTTTGGTGGGGTAGCTATGGCTAAGGGGTCTTAGGGACATAAGTGTAAGATTTTGGGAATTTTTGGAGGAGGTAACAACGAGTTCAAGGAAGGAGAGTTAACGACAAGATCAGGGAAGGAGTTTAGATGGCTGAAAGAGTATGGTAGTGGAAGGAAAGGGTAGAGACGAGCTCTAGGGGAAGGAGCTCTTGTTTCAAAACACGTGTTCATCGTATGTACAAATGCATTGTCATACATCCTGCTAGATATGGAAGCCAATTAGCCAAAGGAACTACCTATCTCCCACCTGCTGTTTGCTGATGACATCTTCATATTCTGTAAGATAAAAAAAACAAACCCCATAAAAATTGAGAAAAGCCCTGAATTTGTTTTGCATCATATTGAGGCAAAAAATCAATGAGGGTAAGTCAATCATGACAGTCGTTCCAAGTTATGATGAAAGTACATAAGAAGAATCAGAGAACAAAATAAGATTCAAAATTCAACCACACATTGGGAAATACGTTGGTTTGAAAGTTGATATTGATACGAGACTGGAAGAAATAGGGCACGAGATCATTGACAGGATCCCAAGTAAACTACAAAGCTAGAAAAACAGATTACTGTCATTGTCTGGGAGACTTACCTTGATCAAATTAGTCATGCAAGCAATGCCAATCTACGCCATGTCAGTATACTATTCCAAAAATTACTTGTCAACAACTGGACAGAATCATCAGGACTAATAGTAACAGAGCAATATAAAAACTAAAAAACTTCGCACTATTGCAGAGACTGTTGGGTTTTGTGGAGCCTAGTTGTGTTTGATTCGGATGACGACCCAACCCGAAATAGTGTTGCGTGATTTTTAATGGGAGATTTTCTGAGACTTATAGAAACCATTGTTTTGGTGATTAGGGTTTCTTGATGTAGTTTTTTGAGATAGAGAAAAACTATACAGCTGCACTTTTGTATTTTTCCTTGATAATAGTGAAATTCTTGCAATTCTATGGACGTAGGCAAATTGCCGAACCACGTAAATACTGTTTGTGCGTGTGATTATTTTTCTTTGGCGTGTGTTTTCTCTATTTTTTTTTTCTCACAGATTTGGGAACTTCGTGTTAATTCCCTACACAGACCAATATCACTAAGCCAAAGGAAGCCATAGGACTGGGCCTAAGACACACTGAATGCTTCAATAAAGCGTTGATTGCCAAACAATTTTGGAGGATTGGTCAAAACCCCAAGTTATTAGTGACCACAACACTTCAAAGCAAAATATAAAGGACACCCCACTATAGCCCAGGATAAATGGAAGGTAGGGGATGGATGATCACATAAAGCTTCAAGACACACTTCGGTTTAAACCAGTCACCTAAGACCCTAGAGCGCTTACACCTTCAAACAGGAACAGTCAAGGACCTCATGGACCTAAGGATAGGAACATAGGATGAAGAGAAATTAACTAGGATATATAGCAGAAATCATTAGAACTGCTCACTCGAAATTTGTAATCCAAGTTTGGAAATTAAACCCAAAGGAAACCTACCAAGTCAAGCAAGGATATAAAATTCTGAAGAATACGCAGTAGTACAGTACAAACACCAATAGAAAATACTCCACAAAGGCCTCCCAATAGAAACTTTAGACCATCATCTCTTCTTCTTATGCCCCTTTTCCAAAGAAATATGATTCAGATCAACATAGATTTTGCAAACAGAAATAATCAATCCCATGTTGCTAATAAACTGGCTGGAAAAATAATCAAAACATATCACTTGGCTGAAATGCATATGAAGCATGTGGCGATTAAACATTATGCAGTGTTATGGATTATTTGGCAATCAAGAAATAGGGTAGTCTTCGAGCACTATACGCCTGATGTCCACCAAGCGCATCACATGGTACGTTACCACACGAGAGAATGGACTAATGCAGAGACATCCTAAGATACTGAGATGAACACAACAACCAAAGAAGGTGTTATCTTTATGCTTTGGAGGGCTGCAAATCATGGTAGGTACTAGTTATCATTGGAAGTAATTTCCTATAGAGACAAACCCGCTAGAATGGAGGAGCCTATGTGATGAAGAATCGCTCAGGCCAGTTCATCACGAAAGGGTATTTTTCATGGCAAGGGTGAAGCAAGAAAACCACATAATGAAACTTGTCGATGCCAATAACCCTTCTTCCCTAGATAATTCAGCTCTTATAGAAGACATGTAGGTTCTCAAAGCCATGTTCCATAGGTTTTACCACCTCAGGGTAGCGCCAACACCAACGTTGAAAGGAACTCCAAGAGCTAGCATGAGAGGCCACAGAAGGATTTATGAGTAGAACATGAAATGATTAATTTTCTTTTTGACTTGTACCAAACAAAATTTTAAAATAAAATAAAATAAATCCCAAACAAGCTACCTTATAGTTAAACAATTCAAACAGGTCTCACTTCTTTCTTGTAGCCAAACAACCCAAACATCCACGTCGCTTCTATACTGGTGAGTAGTGACATCCACCCACGAATCAGCAGCACTACCTCTCTCTTACCATCTCCATCTTTTACTGTTAACTAATTTATCAATCAATATAATATCTGTGTTAATATTAAGCTACATTAGTGTAGCATTTTCGATCCATTTTGGTCCATTACGTCCAATTCAGTCCCGTTTAGTTCATTTTGGGCTTAAACTGATTCTTTTGGCAAGTTTTTTTTTTTTAAAAATTTTTTTTCATAAATTTTTTTTCCTTAATTTTTGGGTTGAAAACATTTATATATACTTGTGTGGGGATAAAAGCCCAAATTTATATATTGGGTCTTGGGCCCTATTTGAAGATATGGGTGCGTCTGAGGAGGAGCAAATGATTGGAAAAGGCCTCGGACTGGAGAACCATGCAAGGAAGTGATAGAAGAATATAGTCCGAGGAGTATATCCTTCTCGGATACGAAGAATACTAGTCTAGCAAATACCTGGGTGGCTTGGGCAATCTTCCGGGAAGTTCCAACGATAAGGATGAACTTCATACACGTATAAAGATGATAAGAACAGGAAATATCTAAGGGAAAAGCTGCTACCACCACATTAAATGTACTGCAACAACTTTTCTGGCCGCATTTATGTGGAGAAGACCCCTGAACAGTGCAGCCTCAGCTACCACCACTCATGGAGAACTAAAGAAGATACCTGACGGGACATATACTCAAGTGAATGCTTAGATGAAGAACAAGTGTACGATCAAGATGGACAAAAAGAAAACTATATAAATGTAAAGGACCTCTCATGAGAGGGGGATCAGAAAATCAACAGAGGAAGAGAGAAGAAAGGTTTACTGTAGCTCTAAGAATTATATAAACAAAATTTTGTCTCCTTGGACAACAATTTATTCAAGTTTCAAGTTTGTTCTTGCACTTATTTATCTGTCGAACCTTTGTTAGACGTTGTTGAGTTCACTATCAGCCCAGCTCTTTCACCCACTCTCTACAAATTTATTGTATTGGGCTTGTCAGGCTCATATTCCATATCTATTGGGTTTGGGCCACAAATATAGGCCCCACAATTGGTGCCGTCTGTGGGGAGAGCTTGAGCTAGAGTGGAAGTCATAGTTGACGATGGCTGAACCAAGGCAACAACTAGTAGAATCCAGGGCATCCCAACACGTTGATCCTTTTCTCAACTTGGAGCAAAGACATGATCGTGAAGGTAATGTACATGCTACGCATACTGACCGAAGCCAGCCACAAGGTGGAAGTCATGTGTCTCATGCAGAGAAGAATAAAAACATGCAACTAGAGATTGACCAGTTGAAAAGGGAGTTGCGCCATGCAAAGAGGAGGCGGACTTCTTCATACTCTGATGATAATTCTGACGACGAACAAGACGTCACTTATAAACGGAGATCTCGAACACCAGTTAGTGAGTCTTTTTCCTATGAAGAAGAACATTATCGTAAATGGCAACCTCAAAGTCCATCACATGGAGGCGTAAGGAACGATGCTATGAGCAAGGCCTTGAACCAAATCTTCAGATCGCCTTTCACACGTAGGATTGAAGAGGCAAGAATTCCTCGTCGTTTTCATCAGCCGACGTTCACTATCTATAATGGTAGAACAGACCCTGTGGAGCATGTGAGCCACTTTAACCAAAGGATGGCTGTCCATTCCAAGGATGAAGCTTTGATGTGCAGAGTTTTCCCGTCCAGTCTGGGACCAGTTGCAATGAGATGGTTTGACAGCCTGGAAGCAGATTCCATTAGTTCCTTCAAAGAACTCACTCAAGCATTTGGTTCCCGTTTTGTCACCTGCCGAAGAGTCGCTTGACCCTTATCTTCATTGCTATCCTTGAGCATGCAAGAAGGTGAGACCTTGAAAACGTACTCAGATAGGTATTGGGAGATGTTCAATGAGATGGAAGACGATTTTGATGGAGTGACCCTTAATACATTTAAGCTCGGCCTTCCATCCGAGCATGGTTTAAGAAAATCCTTAACTGGTAAACCTGTTACTAACATGCGTCAGCTCATGGACCGTATTGACAAGTATAAAAGAGTTGAGGAAGATCAGCAGTAAGGAAAGGGAAAGGACAAGGTTATCCCCCAGGAGAGGAGGGATTTCAGGTCGGACCGTTACAATAACAATAAATCGCGAAGAGATTTTGCTGGACAGTCTGGATCGGCAAATCCTCAAGCAGTCAACGCAGTATTCCGAGAGCCAGTGCATCAAGTTTTGGAGAAGATTAAAAATGAGCCATTCTTCAAACGACTGAATGCGATGGTGGGAAATCTTGAGAGACGTAATCATAACCTCTATTGCCATTATCACCAAGATCATGGGCATACCACAGAAGATTGTAGAAGTCTTTGGGATAATTTGGAACAGCTTGTTAAAACAACTCTTGCATCATCTTCGCCGCACTAGGGAGAACAGGATCTTGGCCATCTAGGGTAATGTCGGTAACCCGTCTACCCACAGGAGACGTTAATCACGATTCAAAGAGAACTAAAGCGAGTATTCCACCAGTTTTAGGATTCTCGGACGAAGACAAGATTGGAACTATCCAATCCCATGATGATGCTTTAGTAATCACCCTTAGAATTGGAGGGTATGATGTGAAGAGGGTAATGGTGGACCAAGGCAGCGCAGTAGAGATAATGTACCCTGATCTCTATAAGGGGCTGAACTTAAAACCTGATGACTTAACTCCATACAATTCTCCCCTGGTGAGTTTCGAAGGAAAAGTTGTTATCCCGAAGGGCCAAATACGATTACCCGTGCTGATTGGTACAGAGGTAGTAGAGGTAGATTTCATTGTTGTAGACGCGTATTCGCCCTATACTGCAATTGTGGCTAGACCTTGGCTTCATACGCTAGGGGCTGTTTCCTCTACTCTGCATCAGAAGGTTAAGTATCCATCTGAAGGTTAAAGTAATAAAATCCTGGGAGATCAGTCTATGGCGAGACAATGCTTAGTGGTTGCCATCCAGCATAAGCCCGAAGCTGAGTCCTCGGCCCATGCTGGAAGGGATTTATAGCAATCAAAACCTCTGGCATTGCACATCAATGATTCAGCCGAGGGTGCGAGGTATGAAGATTTGATAAAAGTTACTATCGGAGATGATCCAGAGAAGTTCTTTCAAGTTGGATCTCAATTACCTCTTGAGGAGAAGGAATAGCTTATAGAATTCCTTAAGAGAAACCTCGATGTATTTGTCTGGAATGCTTACGAAGCCCCGGGGGTGGATCCAGAATTCATATGTCACCATCTGAAGGTCAACCCATTAATCACCCCTAAGAAATAGCCTCCTCAGCGCCCATCCAAGGAACACGCTGACGCAGTGCGAGAGGAAGTAACAAAGCTCAAATAAGCTGGAGCTATTAAAAAAGTTTTTTATCCTGAGTGGCTAGCGAATACTATGGTGGTAAAGAAGAAGAATGGGAAATGGCGAGTATGTGTAGATTTCACTGACTTAAATAAGGCTTGCCCTAAAGATCCATTCCCTATGCCTAAAATAGACCAGCTAATGGATGCAACTGTTGGCCATCCTCGGATGAGTTTTCTAGATACTTTCCAAGGTTATCACCAAATACCATTAGCCCTGGATGATCAGGAGAAGACTGCCTTTGTCACCCCTATTGGGAACTACCACTACAAAGTGATGCCATTTGGTTTGAAAAACGCAGGATCCACCTATCAAAGAATGATGACGAGGATGTTTGAGCCACAACTGGGTAAAAATATTGAGATTTACATAGATGACATGGTGGTGAAGAGTAAGATTGTTTCTGAGCATGTGAGAGATCTTGGAAACATTTTTGAAGTTCTCAGAAGATACAAGTTGCGTTTAAATGCATCCAAATGTTCATTTGGTGTGGGATCAGGCAAATTCTTGGGTTACATGGTAACTCACAGGGGAATTGAGGTCAACCCAGATCAGATAAAGGCCATCAAAAATTTACAACCTCCTTGGAATCCCAAAGAGGTCCAGAAGTTGATTGGAATGGCTGCTACTCTGAACCGATTTATCTCTCAATCAGCAGATAGGTGTAGGCCTTTCTTCTCTCTGACCAATAAGTGGAAGGGATTTGAGTGGACTGAAGAATGTGCTTTAGCTTTTCAGCAACTTAAAGACTATCTAGCTCGGCCACCAATCATGTCCAATCCTGAGCCAGATGAAGTCTTGTTTGCCTACACTGCTGTAGCTCCTTATACTATAAGCTTGGTGTTAATATGAGTGGATTGTGATGTGCAAAAGCCAGTTTATTATGTGAGTAAGTCGCTGCACGAAGCCGAGATTCGTTACCTGCCACTGGAGAAAGCTATCCTGGCAGTAGTGCTTGGTACACGGAAGCTGCCTCATTATTTCCAAGCACATACGGTTGTTGTTCTTACCCAACTCCCGCTTAAAACCATACTTAGAAGTGTTGACTACACAGGGAGAATAGCCAAATGGGGCACTATCCTAGGGGCTTTTGATATCAAGTATATGCCTCGTACCTCTACAAAGGGATAGGTCCTCGCAGATCTAGTAGCCGAGTTCACTAAGCCTTCGTTAGAAGAATTAACACCAACACAGAACATGGATGAAAAATCGGTTGGCGTAATCTCTCAGAAAGGCCCTTCGTTCTGGGAGGTATATGTAGACGGTGCAGCAAACCAGAAAGGATCTGGAGTGGGGCTAGTGCTAATATCCCCAGAGAAGATCATTATTGAAAAGTCGCTAAGACTAGGCTTCACGGCTACAAATAATGAGGCAGAATATGAAGCTCTATTGATGGGAATGGCAATGGTCCAGAGAATGGGAGAAAAGTCAGTGGAAATGTTCTCGGACTCAAGGCTAGTCGTCGGCCAGGTACAAGGGGAATTCGAGGCAAAAGATGAAAGAATGCAAGGGTACTTGAGCCAAGTTAAATGTCTACAGTCAGAGTTCAAATCTTTTAATTTGCTACACATCCCCAGAAATGGTAATGCACATGCTGATTCTCTGGCCACACTTGCAACCTCTTCGGCACAGAATCTGCCTCGGGTTATTCTTGTTGAGGACTCGTATAAACCCACGGAGATAAGAAAAGAGGCAGTCCGCGTTCATCAAATCAGAATTGAGCCAAGTTAGATGGACCTTATAACTCAATTCCTGAAGGAGGATACTTTTCCTGAAACACGGTTAGAAGCGGACAAAATTCAGAGGAAGGCTACTAGATTCTGGCTATTTGAGGACTAGAAATTGTACAAACGCTCCTATTCGGGGCCGTATTTATTGTGCATACATCCTGAGACAGCTGAATCTCTCCTCGAGGAGTTACATGAGAGAATCTGTGAAAGCCATACTGGAGGTAGATCTTTGGCACATAGAGCCATTACTCAAGGCTATTGGTGGCCAAATATGCAAAAGAAAGCCCATTAATATGTTAAAAAGTGCAATCAATGTCAACGGTTTGCACCAAACATACATCAACCGGGTGGAGTCCTTAATCCATTATCCAGCCCATGGCCCTTTGCTTAATGGGGCTTAGATATCGTGGGTCCATTCCCTAAAGTAGCAGGAAACAAGAAGTACCTTCTGATCGGCACAGATTATTTCACTAAATGGGTTGAAGCTGAACCTTTAGCTAATATTAAAGACGTAGACGCAAAGAAATTTTTCTGGAAAAATATTATCACTCGGTTTGGGATTCCTTATACCCTCATCTCGGACAACGGTCTCCAGTTTGATAGCAAAGCGTTCAGAAATTATTGTTGCGAATTGGGAATCACAAACATATACTCCACCCCTGCTTACTCCCAGGGGAATGGGCAAGCAGAAGCTGTTAACAAGGTCATAGTAAATGAATTGAAGAAGAGGCTAGATGACGCGAAGGGTAAATGGGTGGAAGAACTGCCACACGTACTCTGGACATACAGAACTACGCCTCGTAGGTCTACTGGAGAGACCCCCTTTTCAATGACTTATGGGACTGAGGCTGTTATCCCTCTGGAGACTGGGTTCCCAACATTGAGAACCAGTTCATTCAGTCTGAATAGCAATAATGAACTGCTAAAGAAGAGTTTGGATCTAATTGAGGAAATGAGGGAAAATGCAACGGTCCAATTGGCGTATTACCAACAAAAGCTCAGACAGGGTTATGATGCCAACGTAAAGCTAAGGCCTTTAACACCTGGTGATCTCGTGCTCAGGAAAGTGGTGGGCACTGCAAGGAACCCGGCTTGGGGAAAATTAGGACCCAATTGGGAAGGGCCATATCGTGTTACCTCGGGGGCTGGCATTGGGGTATATTTTTTGGAAGACTTAGATGGTCACGTAATACCATGCCCCTGGAATGTAAACAACCTTAAAAGGTATTATTATTAATCGAGTTTTTACTTTTTGATCAATATGTTTATTTATTACATAAAGGTTTCGGTATAAGTGTTTAAACTTAAATCCAATCATGCTTGAAGTCCTCGAACCAGATGATGTGGGTTAGTTAACACTCCCTTACGACTCTTATAAATGTTTAAACTTAAATCCAATCATGTCTGAAGTCCTCGGACAAGATGATGTGGGTTAGTTAATGTAAGGTTGAAATTTATCAACCATCTTGTTGGCTTTATTCCATGCCAATTTGCTTGTAATTTAGCACTTAGTAACCCTGTATTTAGGTGGGATTCATGTAAGGGTAGTGTGTGAAGAGAGTGTGAAGAAAAGCTCAAGTATGTGCAAAGAAGCAGACTTTCGCGGCTAGGACTCGCGACTGACTCGCGACTGGCAAGCCGCCAAATGCAGGCACGTGAGAAGCACACAGGGAAGCTGAAGGGTCGCACTAGCTGTCGCACTACAGGACAAAAGTCCCAGGCTGGCCAGGCCGTTATGTCGCAACTTGAACTCGCGACTTGGACAAGCCGCGAGGTCAAGCCACCAACTTACCCTGTTTGGCAAAAACTGTCTCTTCGTATTCCTTTCTCACCCCACTATATATAGACCCTTATACCCACGATATTGAGAGAGCTTCTAGAGAGAATTTTGTGAGAAAAACTCTAGAGAAAAACAAGATTGCCTCATCCCCAATCTTTACCTTAGAGACTCTACAAATTCCTCTACTCTCTTCCTCTCCATTGATACATCCTTGAGAGGACATTGACCAAATCCTTTTCTCACCACACCCACGTCTGTGAGAAGGTTCATTTGGTGCTAAGGGAAGCAGTTTGGAAGGAACCAATATACATTGGTTGATGCTATGGTCTAGTAGCGGAATCCGGGAAGCTAAAAAAGAAATAGGTTCGGCGTAACCTCGTTGGAGCAAGAAGCTTGGAGGGCTTAGGTACTTGGGTAGATTAGACTTGGAGGGTCTTCTGCTGTTCATGTATCCCAACTACATTCTATAGTGGATTATTTGATCGCTTGGAGGGCGACAGAGAGGTTTTACGCCGAGGACTTCGGTTTCCTCTTCGATAACACATCGTGTGTTGTCCGTGTGTTTGCATCTTCTTTCCCTTTATCTTTGCCTTATATTTACTGCTGTGGATGTGTTTATATTTGGCTTAGATTAGTTATCAATTTTGTGATTGGCTTATGTTCATGTTCCACACATTAATTGTTTGATTATAAGCTTGAATTGATAATTTATAATTTGGGGTCTAAACGTTCAAGGGTGTTTTATACACATATTGAACTTTCAATTAACACTCCTGTGCAATTCTTATAAGTGTTTAAACTTAAATCCAATCATGCCTGAAGTCCTCGAACCAAATGATGTGGTGTTAGGACATATGTGTGTTCACTTGTTAAGAACATATGTCACTTATTTATGTAAATTGGCTAATCCTTATGACAAAACGCACTCTACTTGTAATTGAGTAGTTCTAGGTGTTTTTAATATTTCAAGAAACAAGGTTTCAAGATCAAGTGTTGAAGTCATCAAGTCTGTCCAAGAAAAAGCAAGTTGAAGTGCAAGTTCATTAATTCTCGACACCTTCTCAATAGCTCCTTGACACCTGCTATCTGTCGAGAATTACAAAATCAGCTTTTCTGATTTGATTTCCTTGGGATCCGTGAATATGGTTTTGGGCCTTCTTTTCTTCTAACCCTAAACATATAAAAGGATTGTTTTAAGAGCCGTCAAACGTGACACAAGTTGCAATATCATTGAGCAATCTCTGTTCAAGCAAATTGTGATCAAAAGACGAAGTTCTTGACCTAGTTCATCTTCCTTCAAGAAGTTGCTGTGTATTTGCACCGTAGGGTTTTGTAACCAAGCATCTTCCTGCTATTCATCATAAAGGATGAACTGAAGAACTTTGCAGCCAACCTTTCTTCCTTAGTTGGTGTTCTGAAGTCGTGTACTGGGATCCGCGCATTGGTTAGTCACGTACTTGGGAGCCGTGCATCAAAGGTGGAAATTGTCACTACAGATCAAGTCCAATTGGGTATTGGGGCAAGGGTTCAACTGTAGGTTGGTAAGGTACTTGAGATTTCTTTACTTGTAACCGCTTGATTTGATAATAGTGGAGTTTCGGGAGTGGTGACCTGAAAATCACCCGGTGGGGTTTTTGCCGTTAGGGTTTTCCCCATTCGTAAACAAATCACCGTGTTATTTATTTTCCGCTGCATTTTTAGTTTTTGGTGATTTGTTTGTGCTTCCACGCAATTGCATGTTTAATTGATTAATTAACAACTTGGCTAATTAATTAATTAGGGTTTATCACAAGGGGTCATTCAGTTTGTGGCCTATCATGTGGGTTAGTTAACACTCCCTTGCAATTCTTGCAAGTGTTTAAACTTAAATTCAATCACGCCCGAAGTCCTCGAACCAGATGATGTGGATTAGTTAACACCTCCATACAGTTCTTATTAATGTTTAAACTTAAATGCAATTACACCTGAAGCCCTCGGAGATATTTAAATAGACTCTAACTTATGATAAGCCTCTTCGGTCATGTACTTGGTTCAGAAGCAATGCTCAGTAGTATTCTTTGTAAGTGTTGTACAAAAACCAATTCGAGTAAAACATCTAATTATTTAAGTACCAGAAAATATATAAAACCTTCATATCATTCATTGTTTCTTATGTTCATTAACAATTCTTATACGATCTATTTTTTCCCAGTATTTGTATAAGTTATTTGCATAACTAGCAGGATATCGTTGTTAAGTCTGCTCAGATTACAGTAGCTATCGGTTAGCATCATTTGCAATAACAATGAATCTTATAATATGTGCAATGAAGATATAGAAAATAAAAGAAGAACAATTTCATTGATAAAAAAGAAAGTACTTTACAATACCTTACAATGTTAAAAATAATAATAATAATAATAATATGAGACTAATACAGATGAAATAAAAATCCTAAGTATCTAAGCCTTGTCGGACTGGGTGGCAGTAGCATCTTGGGTTTGGTCCTTGGGTTCAGAAGGAGTTGCCTTCTTACCCAAGTCCTTAGTCTTGTTTTGAGGATCCTCAGCTTGCTTGCCTTGACCACCAGTTTGCTTAGACTCTTTGGGAGCTTCAGGAAGGGCAAGAGGAACTTGGCTTACCAAAGGCTGTTCTGAGGCCTCCGAGAGCTGTTTGGGTGGAGAGGAGTTAGGACCTGGGAGTTCGCGAATTTCAGGATCGTAATAGATGCTCCCAGGTTGCCTCAGGCCAGATTCTGCAGGGACCCCAGCAACGTCAAGGGCTTTACCCCAGGTTATATCACAATAATCTCTGCTAACTGCGGAGAACTCCTCTGTGAGTCTGACTTGGGTCTCCTCCATCCCAAGCTTGTATGCTGCCTGCTTTTCAGCCTCAACTGCCTCCTTGGCCAATTGGGCAGTTCCCTTGGCCAATTGGGTAGTTTCCTTGGCTTTCTGAAGTTCAACTCGAAGACCTTTCACCAGTTCTCTCTCTGTCTCCAGATTAATCTTGGTCATGTGCAATTGCTTGCGTTGGTCTTCGGCCTGCTTCTCAGCACTTTTAAGGCCTGCATCAAGGCTATTCCTTTGCTTGGTCATTTCTTTTAGCTGCTCGAACAGCTTATCGTAGTCCTCTTTGAGACTACCCATCTTCCTTTCAACCTCGGACCGGGAATAGGCCTCCGCCTGGGATTCATTGCGAGCGTTTTTATTCCACTCCTCGGCCACGTAAATTTGTTGGGTAATCTACATAGTAGAATGGAAAATTTTAGTATAAAGTAAAAAGAAAATGGACGAATAGAATGACCAACATTTTAATTGAAGAAGTGGATCAATTCACTTACCATGGCTAAGTCCCTCTTAAGGGACAGAAAGAGTTCATGTGGATTGAAGTGCCTGTAAGCCTCCATATCCTTTGGCAGGAGAAGGGGTTGCTCCAGGGCCTCAGCAATGAGACCTGCCTTCCCCCTTTGGTAATTTCTAACTGTGGTGTCCTAAGGGAAGGGAACACCATCCAACTCTAGCTTTGGGAACCAGGTACGCTGTCCTCGGCGCACATCGGCGATGAGAGTGTCATCTCAGCTCTCAACAGATGAAGCCCTTTGCCCTCGATGGTCCTTGGCCACTCTCTGTTGCTTAGTTCCCTTTGGAGGCATCACCTGACCTTCTTCAGTATCTGTAATGGGCCTTTTCTTCTTCGGATCAGGGATTAGCTTTAAGCCGAGGTTAGAAGGGACCTAAGGAGGTGGTGGAGGAAGGTTAACAACTAGTTGAGACGAACTGGTCTCTTTGGCCTCAGTTGCTTTTTTCCTGGCCTTCATTAAGTCCCTTAAGCTTGCCATTTCTTCTTCTTCCGATGAATCGTCTGGAAGGGCAGTTATTGGAACAGGAGCGTGGACGCCGGACTGTCTGTCAGTCTCCTCCTCGTTGTCCGAAACTGAAATCACCTGAACTTCTCTTGGTGCCTCTTCTTCAAATTGGAACTGATCAATCTGTTCCTCAAGTGAAGAGGCCGAGGAAGCAACTCTTTCCTCTGCTGCGACTGGTTCAAGGGGAACCTGTTGAACCGGTTGGATGAGTAGTGGTACACCCTACTGGTTTGGATATGGCACGGGGGCAAGATCGAACGGAGACAAAAAATTTGGCCGAGCAACATCAATCTGGTTTATGTGATGGTCTCCCTGCCTTATCGCGTTGCCGACCGGTTGAAATGTGTCCAAGAGTGGCTTGAAATCAAGAATGAGATGTGCGGCCTGAAGTTGCCTGTCTTCACTTACAAAAATCTCTGATCTTAGTAAGTAATTGAGCACGGCAACGTTAGTTAGACTGAGCCAAGGAGATACGTGCCTTTTATCTATTAACACCACAACAGAATTAAGCAATCAGAAAGTAAAATACGAATATAAAAAGAAAAGGTACAACGCTAGTGATGAAGATCCTAAATCTATTTCTAGGGAACCTAGATCTGGGATATCCCACCTGGCTCTCCTAGTTGGGTTGGGCAATGAAGACCGTCATGCCACGCTCCCGATACGATCAGATAGTCGTCTTTCATCCCCTTGTTGGACTTGGGAAGACAGGATATGAGCCTAACGATGTCGGACCGGGATTTAAGATAATATCCCGCCTCCTTTTGTCTATGACACTCGTACATATGTACTACGTCAAGCCAGGTGAGCCCCAAGCCTAAATGTCGGTTCAAAGCATCGACTGCTCCTAGGATCCTAAAGACGTTAGGTGCATACTGGTCGGGACTAAGCCTATGATTATAAAGGTAATCTCTTGTAATGGGGCCCATAAGGAGAGTCATTCCCCCTTCTATGAAAGCTATGACTGGGATTATGACTTCTCCCACTTCTCGGTTGGTTAGTAGTCTCTCTGGGGTACAATACCGCAAGTGTACGCCCTGTGGTATGTGATACGTTTCTTTAAATACCTCTATATGGGCAGGACTATCCACCAAATACCTAAATCTACCAATTTCGGATAATCAGAAAGAAGGAAGCACTAAGAACAATAACGGGGAAATGAGAATTTGAAGGCCGAGGAAGATAGCCGAAGAGAAAAAGATGGGTGCGAAGAAACTGGAACTTACACAAACTGAGTTGGGGAGTGATCCTTAAGTCCTTAGTAAGATTCTTGTGAATTTATGAAGAAATGACACTGGTGATTTGAAAAGCTTTGTAGGTTTGAATGCTTGAGTTCGCTGAAGAGTTTGAGAAATCATGAAGTAAAGGAGAAATGATCTCCTTTGAGGCTTTATATAGGGGCCAGAAAATGAGTGGGAATTATCCCGCCTAGATTCTGAGGAAAAATATCGTCCGTTGGATCAATGGCTCACCGTTGGATGCCAAAGACATAACGCCGCCTGGAGCAATTAATATTGCTTCGTAAATACCGAAACGTCAGCAGCCATGATGAAGCGCCTAAATCTATGCTCCCACGCGTGTAAACTCAGGTAATTTTTACATTATTAGCCTTTATTTTTGCGGCAGATCAAAATCCTATTTTTTCTCCTCGGATGCGAGGGAAAAATTAAAATTTTGAGGGGCTATTGTGGGGATAAAAGCCCAAATTTATATATTGGGCCTTGGGCCCTATTTGAAGATATGGGTGCATCCGAGGAGGAGCAAATGATTGGGAAAGGCCTCGGACTGGAGAACCATGCAAGGAAGTGATAGAGGAATATAGTCCGAGGAGTATATCCTTCTCGGATACGAAGAATACTAGTCTAGCAAATACCTGGGTGGCTTGGGCAATCTTCCGGGAAGTTCCAACGATAAGGATGAACTTCATACATGTATAAAGATGATAAGAACAGAGAAATATCTAAGGGAAAAGCTACTACCACCGCATTAAATGTATTGCAGCAACTTTTCTGGCTGCATTTATATGGAGAAGACCCCTGAACAGTGCAGTCTCAGCTACCACCACTCATGGAGAACTAAAGAAGATACTTGATGAGACATATACTCAAGTGAATGCTTAGATGAAGAACAAGTGTACGATCAAGATAGACAAAAAGAAATCTATATAAATGTAAAGGACCTCTCATGAGAGGGGGATCGGAAAATCAACAGAGGAAGAGAGAAGAAAGGTTTACTGTAGCTCTAAGAATTATATAAACAAAAGTTCGTCTCCTCGGACAACAATTTATTCAAGTTTCAAGTTTGTTCTTGCACTTATTTATCTGTCGAACTTTTGTTAGACGTTGTTGAGTTCACTATCAGCCTAGCTCTTTCCCCCACTCTCTACAAATTTATTGTATTGGGCTTGTCGGGCTCATATTCCATATCTATTGGGTTTGGGCCACAAATATAGGCCCCACAACTTGTACTTAGTGTAGTTTTTTGCCTCTCCTCACATTGGGTCAGGCTTAGGTCCAGTGTCTAGTAGTATTGGACCCGTTGAGATGATGACATGTGTCCACTTTTAAATACATGTCACCATCTAATCGGGTCCAATGCACTAGATACACTGGACCTACACCAAGTCTCCTCACATTAGAATGGTAAAACAAAGAACTATTTTCTTATTTTTACTGTACACAAACTATACCATGATATGAAAAAATAAATAAACACATCTCCTACTTAAGTAAGTTTAGAAACACAACAAAATTTCCTAATATTTTCACCACTCATACTTTTAGTTGGGATGGATTTTAGAATATTTTATTTTAATTTATTTTGACCTATGATGTACTAACTTCTCAATTCATTGTAAAAATATTGTGAGATTTTATATAATTACTAAAACAACTACTCCCACTTTTATCAATTAGTCTGACACTGAAATAAATGGCCAACAACAGCAACTATCACCTTTTATTTTAATTTAAAAGCTGTGTACACTTTGGCCAATATTCAAGGTTTTTTCTTTTTTCTTATCCAAATTCCTTCCTTTCATTTCAGGTACCACCCGTGAAACTCAAATTCTGAAAAATAATGTATTTTATTTATTTTTTTTAATAATTTTTATACGTTTACTTTGTACATTGCAATGTAAGCTTACACCGTAAAATATAGACACACAAAAAGTGGCAAATATTATACATATTTGTAAAAAAAAAAGGTAAATATTGTACAAATTGTGCAAATGTGTACAACATTTGCCAATTTTTGGGTGTCTACAATATAAATTTACATTATAAGTATAATGTAAACATAGAGATATTGTAAAAATGTTGTGACACATGTCAATTCCTTTTGGGTCAAACTAAAATTAATTTAAAAAAAAAAATCAAACTGAGATCTAGCACAACTAAAAATAAAGGTATTATATTGTGAAAATGTCATGACATTTTGTTGTTATCATAATATTTTCACAACTATTGAAGTGCAAGTTCCTTAAAGGTCAAAATAAGACAATAAATTATTAGACTAAGATCCACCACAGTTGAAAATAAAGGTATTGTGAAAATGTTGTGATATTTTATTGTGTTCCTAGACTCTTTTTTTTTTTTTTTTTTTTATAGTTTAGTCAAATTTGGTAAGCCAAAATTCACTTTTTTAGGCAAAATTTTCTTGGGTTAATTTTTTTTTTTTTTTTACACACTGTTTAAAATTTAAAGTAAAAGAAAAAAGAAAGTAAAAAAGACAGTTTTACACCAAAAGTAAAAAAATAAAAAAATAAAATTTTGGGCCCTTTAAGTTTGAGGTAATTTTATTCCTCCCTAAACTTTAAAACCGAGGAAATATCCCTAATTGTTACTCTCTTAGTTAAACCATTTTGAAATCTTACGATTCTTAAAATATCCTATTGTAGAATGTTTAAAATACCCTTACTAAATTTTAATATCCCAAAAATTTTCTGTGTATTTTGATTTTTATGTGGTAATCATACTTAAAAAGTTGAAATTGTGATATATAGTGTTCTATTTGCTACCTAAAGAATGTTGATTTTCCTAGATTTAAATATACTAGACTTAAAATTTTATCTAATTGAAACTTCAATGACACATGCCTTTTGTTATTCTCTTCTTTTTTTATTTATCTTCTTAATTAAAAGGGTGTTCATTAAAAACTAAGTAAGCTAAATATTGTGACTAGACTCATAAAATGTAAGATAATAAAAATGGAAGTATGAATAATAAAATCTTTGTTGTGGATAATTGCAAGTATTTTACGAAGACCTTCAATTGTAGTATATGATATCATTCATTATGAAAATTTACATATTGTGACAATGTCTTAGCAAAACTCAATTGCTTATTATTCAAAGAAGATGATATTCATTATCACTCTTAGAAGTTTTTAGTGAATGGATACTGCCTTTAGCAAATAGGTTCTAAGAAACTATCACGGCAAATAAATACTCATATATTAAAATAGTTACTCTAAGTTTAAATATATGGTTTCATTTTTCTTTAAATAGATGTTTTATCTTAATTTTCTCACTCAAAGAGGCAGCACGTGCCACCCAAACAAGTTGGTCAAAGTGTACACAAGCTTGAATATTGTTCATGGTGTACACAGTCTTGAGCCTCACTCATATAACATACAAGACATTATTTTATTAATAATTATTATTATTAATAAAATAATGTCTTGTATGATACTAAAGCAGTAAAGCATCCATTATCTTTTTCACCTCCATCTCTTATTTTTTTTTTCATAGTTTCAAAATTTGAGTTTTTACCATAAATCTAAAATTTAAATAATTAGAAGTACAAAGAAAGAAAGTTGAAAATTTATTTTCTCAAATTATTATAAGGAATCAAATTAGATGTCCAAATTTTGAATATATAGATTAATCTATTACTTTAATTGTTAGTAACTATGAATTGGTTGTTTTACAATTGTTTAATTATTTTACAGTTGTTTAAATTTTAATATATTTTTTTATGACAATTACTATTGTTTATAATTTTATTAGTAATATAGATTGTAGGGTCAATTTTTGTAGCCTAAGCCCAATAGGTTCGGATTATGAGCCCAATGAACCCTGAACAATGAATTTGTAGAGAGTGGGTGAAAGAGCTGGGCCAGTTGTGAATTAAACAGTAATGAACTATGATATTTACGGGTGAACTAACATGCAATCATGCTTGAATAAATGCAAACGTGAACGTCCGAAGAGGTATTTTATTGAATGAAAGTTGGTTACAATTCTTAGAGCTACAGTAAAGTTATTTTCTTCTTCTCTCCCTTTTTTGTTCCGATCCCCTTTTTAACAGAGGCCTCTTCTCCTTATATAGCACCCTCTCCCATCATCTTCATCGTCCACTTGTTCATCATCTAAACATCCACTTGAGTACATGTCCTATCAAGTATCTTCTTTAGCTCTCTGTGAGTGGTGGTAGCTGAGATTATACTGTTCAGGGGTCTTCTCCACATTAATGCGGCCAGAAAAGCTGTTGCAGTGCATTTAATGTGGTGGTTGCAGCTTGTCTTCTAGATATTTTTCCATTCCTATCATCTCCACACGTGCCTGAAGCTTGCCTTTATCATCAAAGTCATTAGAAAGGTTACTTGAACCTCCCAGGTGTCCGCCCGGCCAAGGCTCTTTGTATCCGAGGATAATGGTCTCTTCGGACCATTTGATGATCTCTTCGGACTACCCCCTCGTTCGCTTCCATGTATATTTCTTAAGCATAGACTCCTTGAACACTTCCCTCTCTTCGGGCATACAGTAGTCTTCAAATAGGGTTCTAGACCCAATATATTAGGTTGGGCTTTCACCCCCCACATAGATTAATATTTTTAAGTTTTTTTTTAAAAAAATTTTTTATTGTCTTTTGATCTTACCCCCTTAAACTGAAATTCTAGCTCGGCCCCTGATTAAAAAATATGAAATTTTATTCTATTTGGGCTAAAATGTTTAGTTTTTGGTTAAAAATACAAATAAAAATAGGCATTAAAAATTAGAGATATAAGCCCTTAAAAAGCAACAAAAATGATAAACATTCAAAAGATTACCTTAAATTCAAGTTTTATTAATATAGGCATTATACTTATATTTGGAAAAAAAAAATTACAATTCTAAACTTTACACTACAACTTTGTTATTATGTATTGTAAATTTGATACTTAATAATTATAAGCTTATTATACATAAAATGTAGATTTTGTTATTTATATTTTCTATATATAACATGCGAAAACTAAACCCATGTTTAAAAAATATATATATATGTTATATATTTTTAAATTATATATTATTATTTATAAACTTATAATATATTATTTATTTATTTTATAATTTTAAAATATATCAATTATTTATTTATGACGTTACCAGTTCGACCATGAGAACTGCTCCCTTTTTCAATTTTTTGACTAATTTGGTTTTCACAACCATGATTTCAAGTTTAACTTGTCTTAAATATTTTAAAAATAATAAATGATCCTTACAAAACTTCTTAGAATTAACAAAATATATAGAATAATCAAAATATATAATTATATTTGAAGACATTTAGATTTTTAACTTCTCAAAATAAGAAACTATGAGTTCCAGTTAGCTTAACTAGTAAAGTCTTTAATGGTTGAATAAGAGATATGGGGTTCAATCTCTGCCTACACCAAAAACTAATAGGTATCTTAGTCTGATGATAAAAAGCTATCATCAAAAGCGGACATCATAAATTAAAACTCTCTCCAAAATAAGAGACTCCTCCAACTGTCCCAATCACTTACACGCACTCGTTACACCTTGCCAAAAATACCTTTTTCAAAAATACATTTATATTGAGGGACTATTTTCAATTTGGTCCTCATATATATGCGTGTGTAGCTGACAGATCACAATGTTAGCGCTCTAACTTAATAAATATTAAAGGAGCAATATCAACACTTCGAAGACAAAAACAAAGACATCAGCATTTAAAATGATTTTTCCTTCGCTTTAACCAATTTTTTTCCTTTTCTATATTTTTATTTAAAGGCAAAGGGGTCCTTTAGATAAATTTTACCATCTTGCAAAAACGATAACCATGAATTGCCTATAGTTGATTTGCAGTAATTGCACTGAGACCATTTTGGAAATTGTTTGCCGTAACATCTTATCCCAATGTCTCTATAGGCCCAAAACCATTGAAACTACGTTGATTATTCGTAATAGCTGGTCTGTTGCTAACCTTACCCATGGGCAAAGCCCATTTTGACTTTAGCAGGCTGAGCCTAATGGGCTACCCGTGGACTTTTCTAATTGGCTTTCCAATCTTTCTTTCTTTTTACATTTTTTTTAATGAAATTCTTTCTTCTTCTTTTTTTTTTTTAATGGAAGAATCAAATTATTTATATTTATTTTAGGGGAAAAAAATCAAAGAATTCAAAACTTATTAAATGTTTTCTATATATATGTATATAGAAAACATAATTTAACAAAATCACTTTAAGTGTCCAAGTGATTAAGTGCGTGCTTTAAAAATATTACTCTCTCATGTCCCAAGTTCAGCCACCCAAACCACAAATTATTTTGTTAAAAATTACAGGTTAATAGGGTAGGCTAAACATGCTAGCCCAATGGGTGCACATGGGCAAAAAAACCAACCCTATGGCCAGTTCCATTGGGCTATTCACGGGACTCAATAATATCAGGTTGGGCCAGCAAGTTATTGGGCCAGCCTAAGCCCCACCAAGAGATCTTTGGAACCCATTTTCATTTTCTCCTAAAAGGAATGATAAGGAGGTGTTTCAAGGTAATAATCTGAAATATGATTTACACCAAAAGAAAAAGCTGTAGAATTTTATCAGATCCAAGTGTGGTCAATGGATTGAGAATGAGATCCATCAGCACTTGCTCACTTTCCCTCTCCCTAAACACCTGCCTTCTTTCATCTCCACTCCTTAAACGCCCTCGTTTATGTTTCTAAGTCTTCCCCTCAGAAGCCACAGAGAACCACCAAACAGTTTCAAATAACAAACGCGTCCTCAATCCTTTGGTTCAAGCACAACCTCCGCGTTCACGCGTCCTCAATCCCTGTCTTTGATCACCACATTCTTTTCCTTATAAGTTGATCTGATTTTTGAGGTGAAATCAAGGATTCATCTGGGTGATTATTGGATCTACAAAAATAAACGAGTCGATAAATTTAGATCTATTTGATTACCAAGAAAGTACAGGAAAGTTTAAAAGAAATAAATAAATAAAAGCAAGAAATTGTTTAAAGAAGAAATATATATTTTCAAATGCTGATGTGACTTTTATTTTTTTTTTGCCATCTAAGCTCTGATGTAGCTCCCTTATTAATTGTTATTAGATAAGTTAGATGTGCCAGTAGTGCAACCCATCAACCACGTCAACTTTTTCATAAATGAGATGTAGGGACCAAAAGTGATGACGATTTCAAAACTCAACAATCAAAATGGCTCCCAAAAAATAAAATGGGACCAAATTGAAAATATCCTTGAACTAAAGGGACAAAAAGGTATTTTTGCCTTGCACCTTTTACGTCGTAATTATTGCTGCTAGTTGTGGTTATAGGACCATAAACACAAACAAAGAAATAGATAAAAGGAACAATAGTGAAGTACGAAAATTTCAACAGAATCCCCGGAGCTGCAGCAGCTCACCACTAATGTGATGATTTATTACCACCTATTTGGTGAAACATACCACAGCCGAATAAATAGAGGTGGAACAAAATTGCAAGTATTCTTTAAGCATAATGAAGAACTGTACATCCATGGACAGCAGCGAAATACATCAAACAGAGATACTAGGCCTGGATTCATTTTTTGGAAAATTCAAAGATGGTAGCAAAAAATAAACTTTGCTGAGAAATTGAACAAGTAACTCTTAGCAAAGATGATCCATCTCACAAACAGCATGAAAAGGAGGAAATAATGCTTATACAATTCTCATAATTGTGTTCATCAGAATGGAGGCTTCCTATGGGCAACTAATGAAATGCGACTTCCAAACAACGAAAAATTCAACAACCATGGCTACCATATTTGCAGCAGTAGATATAATCTTACAAAACCAAACTCTAAAAATGCTGCATAATTTAACAAGGGAAAAACTGATAAATAGGTAATTAAATATCCAACCCCCTGTTTATGAAATAATTATCTTTTAAACAATACTTAAAGAGGAGACAAAGAGAGAAGGGACATTTTTGCCAACACAAAATTACAATGGCTATCTCAGAACTTGGTTAAGCTTATATCCCAGGTCAAAGGGAAAGTGAGATTGGTTAAGCTTATATCCCTTCTAAACTAGGGTATGCAATTTGGACAATCAAGTTGGGTCAAGTCGGATCTTGGGAGGAATAGACCCACCGCCATCAGTTTTTGAAGGGAGGCCCACCGTATACCTACGAAGTCATCGGATCAGGCGGCGGGCAGATTGGGTGGGTTGGGTGGGCAGGTGGCTTGGACAGCCCTAAGTTAAACAAAGACCAAAGCTAGAAACCAGTAGAACAAAGATCGAGTCTGGACTAGGAGTTTTGGTTGTGGAGGCGTCCAATCATGTCCAAGGAGTCGATGATGGGTTTCTTTGCCCATAGATTATTGCTTTGGATTTCTAGATTTTTGCACTGAGTTATTTTTGGATTTATTGTGATTTAGAATGTAAAATCTAGTTATTGATTTTGCTAGTGGGTGTTTTAATATCTGTATATTAGGATTTTTGCTGTTGTAAAAGTGAGATTGAGTTATGTGGCTAGAGTTCGGCAGTGGTGGAATGGATATCACTTTGTGAGGCCTCCTAGTTATGTTCTAACCTGAAACAATTATAACATATTCAGATGGTGTTGATTTTCTTCGAAGCTATCACGGGCTTGAAAGTCAATGTTGGCAAGAGTGAGATTGTTCCAAAAGGTAAGGTAAGGAATTTGAATGCCCTGGCTAGTGTTTTGTGTTGTAAAATTGGCAGCCTGCCCACGGCTTACTTGGGTATGCCTCTAAGGGCTCATTTAAGGCCTTCTCGATATGGAACCCCCTGTCATATAAATAATGGAGAGGAGTCTTGAAGACGTTTATATTTGTCAAAAGGTGGCAAACTGACTTTATTAAGAAGTACTCTCTCGAGTCTTCCAACCTATTATTTATCCTTGCTTACCATCCCTCAATCTATGGCGACTAGATTAGAAATTATTCAAAGGAATTTCCTATGGGGGACATTTGAGGATGAATTCAAATATCCTTTAGTCACATGGAAAAAGGTTCGTTTGCTAGTAGAGGCAAGTGGTTTGGGGATCCGGAGGATTGGGTTGTTTAACCAAGCCTTGCTTGGAAAGTGATTATGGTATTTTGGGATTGAAGTCAATTTCTTATGGCATCAGGTAATAGTGAAATTAGAAGGAGATGGTGCACTAGAATTGTTAGGACACATGGCTGTGGGATGTGGAAGAATATTAGGGCGGGTGCAAAGAGTTTAGAAACTCTCTCTGGATGTATTGTATGCAGTGGGAGCGGGTCATCGTATTCGGTTTTGGTACAATCCTTGGAGTGGGCACCCTCCTCTAAAGGATCTTTATCCCGACCTTTTTGCTTGCTCTATTCTAAAAATGCTTGGATTTCTGATTTGATTATTTCTTCATCAGAAGGGGGAGGTAGAAGCTGGAGTATACGTTTCTACAGAGCTTTTCATAACTGTGTGTTGGAGGAAGTGTATACTTTCTTTGAGTTTCTTTATTCCAAATGCCAAGCGGTGAGAGTGATAATAATTTGACTTGACAGTTGTCACGGAATGGTGTTTTTGATGTGCACTCTTATTATAACTCTGTCTGGTCCCCTTATTGCTTCTTTCCCTTGGAAGAACATTTGGTGTGTAAAGGTACCTAACAGGGTGTCTTTCTTTCTATAGACAATAGCTTGGGGTAGGATTCTCACCATTGATAATCTTGTTAAAAAGGGATTGCTCTTAGTTAATTGGTGTTGCTTGTGTCGTTGTGCTGGGGAAACTGTGGATCATCTTTTGCTCCACTATGAGTTTGCTCATGTGTTGTGGAGTGAAGTTATCCAGATGTTTGGGGTTCAATGGGTGATGCCAAAGACAATCACATCTCTTCTATTTGCATGGAGGAATTGGTTGGGAAAAATTCTTCAAATATTTGGAATTTGGTACTAGCTTTTCTAATGTGGTTAATTTGGCAGAAGCACAATACTCATACATTTAAAGATATGAAGATATGAGAGACCTTTAGATCTTTTGAAATCTTTGCTAATTGGGACTTCATTTGCGTTGTCTTGAATTTGGGGTTTTACACAATGTAGTTCCATTTTTTATTTCCATCTTTCTGTTCTTATTGATTTGCTTGTAATTGCTTTCAAGTACTTTGTGTTCTTCATTGTGAACACAAAGTTTTTTTTTTTTCTTCAATAAAACTTCTATTACTTATCAACAAAAATAAAGAAAAAAAAAGAAAAAAAGAAAAGAAAAATAAGGTGAGTTCTTGGTTTTCCAAAACATGAAAGAGCTTTTTTCCTTTTTTTCTTTTCTTTGTATTCTTCCCATTATGAACAAAAATAATAATTTAAAAAAAATTTAATTTATGGATTTTGTTTTTAAATTTTACGAAATTCCAAAAAAAAAAAAAAAAAACACAAAACTACATCATTTTTTGGTAGTTAACGAAACCCACATAACTGAATTAGACGGAAGGACTAAATTGAAAAAAGTTAAAAGTCAAATAATTGAATTGAATTTTAGAAGTTAGGTGTCATTTGTAATTTAGCGAAAAAATTTTAAACTTGTGGAAAAAAATGGTAAAGGGGGATTGGCTTTTATTGGAATGAAGCTTAAACATAAATAATATATTAAAAAAATTAGGAAGAGGCAAGTGCCACAAAACACAAGTATAGCAAACTAACCTAAATGAGCTGTACTTAACCATAACCATAAAACAGTGCAAACACTAACCTTCCCACGATTTGCATGTAATCCAAACTAAACCATGAAGAAAGAACCAATAGTAGTTTGGCGAAGAACCTTTGAACTCCGATCAAGGCCATGGGAAGCAACCTATCAAGCAAAATATCCATGACAGAGAGAAAAATAAATAAATGAAAGAAATTTGAACAGAAGGCACCCCTCTCCCCCAAACACCACCCCCCCCCCCCCCCCCCCCCCGCCCCAAAAAAAAAATTGTAAACAATAAAATTAAAAGCTTAATGTGTTTATTTTGGTTTCAAAACTTATTCTTTGCTAAGTTTTTTTGGAAATAGGAATTTAAGTTTATATCAAATGTTGGCACCTCCCCCAATGACTCTTGCTCCTCCTCACCCCCCTCCCCCACCCCATCCTCACCCTCTCCACCCCCCTCCTCCACCCCACCCTCTCCCTCTCCCTCTCCCCCTTCCTCTCCCTCCCCCTCAACCATCACCTTCTTTCTTTCCTTTTTTGCCACCCTCACATTTTCCCTCTCCTTCCCCCATATGCTTTCCTCCACAGTTCAGACTTTTCCCATATCCTTATCCTCCTCCTCCACCACTGCCTTTGCCCTCCCCTCCCCCACCACCTCAGGGGTCTAACCAAGCTCTGCCTAAACAGCCGTCCCTTGTACCTGCATCTTTAACCATACCAAGTTCTCCCTCCATCGAAACCTCTCTAAACACCCCTCCTAAACCTCAATCCTTTGCCCTTGGGGCCAGCAAGAGGTCTTTTCATATTGATGCAAAACTTTTTTCTTTTTCTTTTGATGGGGGGCGGTCAGATTCGTATGCTATACATGAGACACGTCGGAATGTTAAGAGCTCTATTTGGGTTGGACGTAGGGGCATAGAGTGGTTACTTACTTGTCTCGAAGATATACGAGATTGGGTGCCTGGCCATATTTTACTTTGTAAGAGATTCAGGGAAAATGGGAAGTTGTTAAGAGTTCAGTGGGAGATCTAACAAAGCTGGTCTGTTTGTTATTATTACAGTATATTTTGGAGGGTCTAGGAGAGGTTGTATTATGATACCAGCAAGCTCTAATAGAGCTGGTTGGTCTTTGTTTTAGAATGAGCTTAGGAATTTTTGCTCTGGTGCTAAACCGATCTCTCTGGCCAAAGTTTCTGTTTTTAATGGTAGTGGAGGTGGTCAGCTGGTCAGCTTGCTGGTGATGGCTGGAGTGGGAAGAGTATGTCTGTTTATGGTAATATGCAGAAAATCAGGAATTTTGAAAAAAAAGGAACTAAATGGGGGCAGAACGTGATTCATGGAGATTTTTTTAAAAATGGTTCAGCTAGAAATGGCAATGGTTCAGCTTTTTATGGCAGACCCATGCGGGCATTTAAGTTTAAGTTGACCCCTGCTTTGTTGGCTTTGAGGGTGTGCAAGCCTGAGGGAGGGAGACGTGTTGTGAGTTATCTGGATGTTAAGGAGATCAGTTGGACCAAGAATTTTAGTGGTGGGCCAGAAGTCTCAAAACAAACAGGTGGGCTTGTTGAAGCCCAACCTGTTGTGCAAGTGTCTTCACTTAAGAAGGGCAGTTTGGTCAAGCCCAGTTTTATTCAAGTGAAGTCAGATGCTCAGTCTACGTGGGTAATCGGCGAGAGCTTGAGAGGTGTTTTGTGTGGTGATTCCGAGTCGCCGGAGAGCACAGCGGTGCCGGATCTGGTTCTCAGTGCCTCTGCCCTCAACGTTGACATGGTCCATGGTGCCTCAGTGGCTTCTCCGTCTGCCATTTTGGAGAGAGCCAATCCCGATGTAGAGTTTAGTGCAACAGTGGCTTCAGTTTATGAGCTGGAGCTTGATGGGTGCACGCCGATGGAGGATTCCGGTGCACCGGGGGCTGATATGGTGGATTCCGATGCCGGCAAGGTGGGTTCTACTCCAGCGAGTACGGTGATGGTGTCTCCGGCTCTGCAAAATGGGTCACAGGCACATCGTCGGCATCAGTGGGTGAAACAGAATTGTTTTTCCCCTTTGTCTGAGCTGGGTAATGAGATGGGTACTGAGTTTGGGGAAGGGGAAGATCGAGTTGAGGCTCTTAGTGACTACCACGATGTGGTGGCACAACCGAGGTCAGTAACTTCTATTGGCTTTAGTCATAATGATTCTGGGCTTCTTTTCCTGCCGTGGGACAACAGTGGAGCTGATAACTGTGGGGGTGGTAGTGGGGGGAAAGATAATTGTCTTTTGGAGTGTAATCCTTTGACTCAGTGGGATCCCAATACCCTTGGTGAGGTGGTGTTGGTTCAGGATAATGTAGGAGGGGCTCAGGTGGCTGAAACTGAACCAAATTCAAGTTGGGTGTCCCAACTGATGAAAGATTTCTGTAATATGGTGGGTTTTCCTATTGTGAAACATGAAGCTCAATGTTTGGCTTTGTTTCGCCTTCTTGAACAGGAATGTCTCAAGGTGATCGATGTTGGGGAGCCTAAGCAACCTACAAACTCAGGGTCACGAGGTTTTAGGGAGCTTAAGGGGCTCATTTCTAATGTTAATTATGAAGGTGTTTCTTCTAGGAGTAGGAGTAGGAGCAGAGCTCTTTCGAATGCTGTGCGGGTTGTTGGTAGTTTTTAATGAATTTACGCCTACTTTCTTTTTTGATAAATAATTTACGCCTACTTTCTTGGAACATAAGGGGGCTTAACAATCCCCGGAAGAGACAGGTTTGTAAGAATCTTCTAAAAGAGTGGAAATGTGATATTGTTTGTTTTCAAGAAATGAAAGCAGCTTCTATCGACACTGCTTTTGTTTGAAGTTTATGGGGAAGTCCTTTCATTGATTGGGTTGCTTTGGATGCTGTCCGGACTTCGGGAGGGGTCTTGCTGGTTTGGGACGAGGGTTTTTGAAAAGATGGATGTTATTGTTGGACAGTTTTCTGTCAGTGTCTTATTGAGAGGGGTAGTGGATGACTTTGTTTGGGCCTGTACAGGTGTATATGGCCCCAATGATGACGGTCAGCGGTCTTTTTTGTGGGAGGAGTTATTACGGGTGCGAGCCAAGTGGCCCATGGCATGGTGTTTAGTAGGGGATTTTAATATTATCAGGTACCCAAGTGAAAGACTTGGCTGTGAGTCGTTCAGCCCTGCTATGTTTGCCTTCTCGGACTTTATAGAGAGTAATTCTTTAGTAGATTTACCGTTAGAGGGGGCTTCCTTTACTTGGTTTAGAGATTCTGGTATCCCCTCTATGTCAAGAATTGACAGGGCTTTGGTTTCTCTAAATTGGGAGGAACATTTTGAGAATATATCCCAACGGGTGCTTTCGCGTGTTATTTCAGATCACTATCCGCTTTTGTTGGAAGCTGGTGTTGTTCGACAAGGCCGTAGTGCCTTTAAATTTGAAAACATGTGACTGCAAGCAGAGGGTTTTGTTGATAGAGTGCAGCAATGGTGGGTTGGTTACAATTTTACGGGCTCTCCAAGTTTTATTTTGGCACAAAAGTTGAAGGCTTTGAAAGCTGATTTAAAAAAGTGGAACAGGGAGGTGTTTGGTGATTTGGCTTTTAGAAAGAAGAATTTGCTGACTGAACTTATGGGTTTAGATGCTAGAGAAGAGTTGGTGGGTCTATCGAATGAGGATCAAAATCGTCGCATTTAGCTCAAAGGGGACATAGAACATTTGGCTTCTCTTGAGGAAATTTCCTGGTAACAAAAGTCACGTGCTTTGTTTGTGAACGAGGGAGATAATAATACTCGTTTCTTTCATAGATTAGCAAATTCCCATAGAAATGCTAATCTAATTAAGAGGATAGAGGTGGATGGTGTTCTTTATGAGGATGAGGCTGATGTGCGCTCTCAGTTAGTCCTCTTTTACCAGGGGTTGTATAAGGAAACTGAGGTTTGGCGTCCTACAATGGATGGGTTAGATTTTGCATGCATTGAAGAGGAAGAGAGGTTGTCCTTGGAGAAGGAGTTCTCGAAGGAGGAAGTCATCTACGTATTAAGGGAGATGGCGGGTGATAAAGCCCTTGGTCCTGATGGTTTCACCATGGCTTTTTTCCACAAATGTTGGAGTGTTGTGGAAAAGGATGTCATGGATTTCTTTGATTACTTTCATCGGCACTCTGTGTTTGAACGGTCTTTGAATGCTTCGTTTCTCACTCTTATTCCCAAGAAGTGTAATGTTGTTAACATTAAGGACTTTCGCCCCATCAGTTTGGTGGGTAGTGTGTACAAGCTGCTATCCAAGGTGTTGGCTAATAGGTTGAAGGCGGTTTTGGATAATCTTATCTCTGAGTCTCAAAATTCGTTTGTTGGCGGAAGACAGATTCTGGATTCAGTGCTTATTGCAAATGAATGTCTAGATAGCAGGTTGAAGAGCAGATTACCGGGAGTGGTTTGCAAGCTTGACATTGAAAAAGCATATGACCATGTGAACTGGGAGGCCTTGTTTTATTTGTTGGGCCGGATGGGTATTGGGGTGAAATGGAGGGGGTGGATTAAGGCTTGTGTTACTTCTGTCCGTTTTTCTGTCCTGGTAAATGGTTCCCCTGAAGGTTTTTTTGGTAGTTCTCGTGGATTGAGACAAGGGGATCCATTATCCCCACTTCTGTTTCTTTTGATAATGGAGGTTTTGAGTAGACTATTGAAGAAGTCAGAGGAGTGTAATCTTATTCGGGGTTTTCAGGTGGGCTCTGTGAACTCTGTTGGTGTGCGTATCTCCCATCTGCTATTTGCTGATGACACTATCTTATTTTGTGATGCCTCTAGGGAACAGCTACTGTCCATAAGGTTGGTGTTGTCTTGTTTTCAAGCTTTTACGGGTTTGAAGGTCAATGTTGGGAAAAGTGAGATTGTCCCTGTTGGGGAGGTGAATAATCTAGATGCACTGGCTAATATTCTTCAATGTAGAGTGGGCAGTTTGCCTATGAAATATTTGGGGATGCCGTTGGCCGTTGGGGACTTCTTTTAAGACAGCTTCGATTTGGAATCCTATTTTGGAGAAAATGGAGAAGAAGCTATCTAGGTGGAAGCGTCTCTATTTATCTAAGGGTGGTAGGCTCATGTTACTTAAGAGTACTCTCTCAAGCCTCCCAACGTACTTTTTATCTCTTTTTACTATTCCTAAATCTGTGGCTACTAGATTGGAAAGTATTCAGAGGAACTTTCTTTGGGGGTCTTCTGAGGGGAGTTTCAAATATCCTTCGGTGGCTTGGGAAAATGTGTGTTTACCCGTCGAGATGGGTGGTTTGGGAATAAGAAGTGTGGTGTCATTTAATCAAGCTTTATTAGGGAAATGGTTGTGGAGATATGGGCATGAAGATACCCATCTTTGGCGGCGAGTTATCTCCACAAAATATGGTGAGGGTCAAGGGAAGTGGTGTACTAAAGTGTGCAAGAGGACTCATGAGTGTGGCCTATGGAGAAGCATTAATGAAGGGTGAGAGAGCTTCTCTAAGCATCTGTCTTTCGTAGTGGGTGAAGGCACTCGTATCCGCTTTTGGCATGATAGGTGGATTGGTGATAATACTCTAAAAGATCTCTATCCTGATCTCTATGTGTGCTCAGCGGTCAAGGATGCTTGTATCTCTGAGGTTTTGTGGATGCAAGAGGGAGGTACTATTAGAGTATGGGATTTAAGGTTTTATAGAGCGTTTGAAGATTGGGAGCTAGCTACATCTTATTCCCTACTCCAGCTTATCCAAACTCGTATTCCTCGGGGTAATAAGAGTGATACTCTTCGTTGGCGGTTAAAGGGTGATGGTAATTTTGACACCCGGTCTTATTACCTTGCGATTCGGGGTGTTTCGAATTCTTTGTTTCCTTGGAAGGGTGTTTGGAAACCAAAGATTCCTAGGCAAGTGGCGTTCTTTTGTGGACAACTGCACATGGTCGGATCCTCACTTTGGACAATCTAATGCTTAGGGGTCGCCCGTTGGCTACTTGGTGTTGTATGTGTTGTTGTGATGGGGAGTCGGTAGACCATCTTCTTCTTCATTGTCCTGTTACTCATTCCCTTTGGACTTTTATGCTTTAGGCCTTTGGTATTCATTGGGTTATGCCGGGATCAGTGGCGGGTTTGTTATCTTGTTGGCATCAGTGACTAGGGAAACATAATTCAGAGATTTGGAATTTGGTTCCAAGATGCTTAATGTGGATTGTGTGGTTGGAACGAAATCGTCGTTCCTTTGAGGATAATGAAAAGACGTTGGATGAGTTAAAGGTTTTATGCCAACGTAATCTTTTGGAGTGGTCTCGTTGTTGGGGTTTTACTGATTGTTCTTCTCTCTCTGAGTTTATGTTTTCCCTTAGCTTAGTTTCCTGATTTCTTGTTTTGCTGTGCTGTTTGTTCTTTTTATCTTGTTGTTCATCATCATGAACAACTTGTACTTTTCTTGTTTTTTCTCATTAATATTATTTTTCTGATTACCTATCAAAAGAAAAAGAAAAAAAAGCTTAAGTTACTAAGTCTTTATGCTCAGTACTTGCACCATTGTTGGAAATGTCATAGATATAAAACAACACAAAAGATTCTTTCCCAACCTAAAATGAGGATTTTTAAATTTAGAGAGAGAGAGAGAGAGAATTTCTTTCTTCACCATATAAGTTAGAGCAGCATAGCGTTCCTCATTCAAATATAACGGCTTCCCTCTATGCATTTGAATATCCTGCAATATGGAAAATTTAAAATTATAAAAGAAGCGCACATAAGTAGCATAAAACCTTTAAATATAATTTCATACACACATAAAAGGCCCAATTTACAACAAAAGTAGCAGAAGGCTACAAAACCTCAAACAACTAAACAAAAACTTCATTTTTCAGCAGTAGTATCTAAGACCCCTGGAAATCCTGACTATGTAAATTGATATTCAATACAAATATTGCAGAATTTTCATGAAATTAGGAAAATGTCTAACAGTTATATATCTTTCCATGGGCAAGAAACTAAATTGGTTTGAAATCAGCAAGTAAATTTTTAAGAATAAATCAAAACCGCATAGGTAGATAAGTTTTAAAACTTTCACATCCAATCAAAAGGGAGCATTATTGTTATAAAGACTCTTTTGGTTAGGACTTTAAAAAAAAAAAAATTGAGGGAGAAAAATGAAGACTTAGAACCCAAAAAAATACCTTTTGAGGTAGAAAAATGAGCAGAAGAAACCTAAAGTTTTATTTAGTACGTCAAAACAGAAAGAAAGCAACAGAAGCAAGACATATATACCTCTTCACCATAATCATCCAAGTAGGGTGATGGCCAAGGAGCCTGACGTGCAGATCTCTGTAGCAGGATTGTTGTTCTCTAGCATAACAAAGAGTATCATTTATCAGTTGCCAGAGAGAAGAAAAGGAAAAAAACAAACAACAAACAAACCACCCTCTTAGGTAAGAGAGAACTCAAAATGAAATAAAACATATGAGAAACAATTTAGGACTCCCGAAACAAACTATATTGCATATAAAGCATACTCTGATCAAAAGGAACACTCCAGTGCCAGCACCACAGGCCATTGCATGAGTTTGGCATCCACTTTGGCTTCAGAAGAAATAAACAAATTATCAAATTTCCAGTTAGTAGTTGAAACATAAGCATCTAAACAACTTGAGATTAAATCAAAACATGAACTGTGAAAAAGTTTGATTTGATGTCCTGTGACATTGAGATCAGAAGTGTGTGTATGTGCACTTTTGAGAAACATTATAGGTAACAGTGACTGCAAGGATGGGTGGAACAAGAACCTGCAGCATGGCTTCCAACTTGGAGAGCATAATCTACCACACAGGAGGCATAATGCAGGCTCATCAAGGACAGATTTGCAGTCAGGGCAACGCTGTTTTATGAACCTGATAAAGCATAAATATTTTATAATGTAGATTTTCTAGAAAAAAAAGTACCTTAAGTACTCACATTTGACGTGGAACAGTAAAACAAACCTCTGCAAGATTTCCTGGTAAACATGGGGAAGATGCATTAACTTAAAGGGAACTGCAGGTGTTATGTGCATGACACGTCCAAAATTACGAACTTCAAACTCCTTGCGGAAGTGATGGAACCATTTCAAAACAAGAGACCGCACACCTTCACTCTTCAGAACAACATCCAGTGAGGGAATCGTAAACATGGTTTCTAACTGTTGAACTTCATTGAGCTCGACAAGAGAAGAACCATCAGTGATATCCATCATATCATTGATGGCAAGAGATGATCTATCAAACATATTGTCCCTCTCATAGAATGGTGCTGGGGCAGAAGAATTAAGTAGTTTCCACAGCAATGCACATCTCCGCAAATAAGGGAAACTCAAGCTACGAATTGTATCCTTCATATTACTAGAAGGGCCAACATAGTTTGAAACAAAATATTGTTGGACATATCCAAAGTCCCCTAAAACTTTGGAAATGTCAGAAATCAAGGAATCATTAATTCCTGGTTCATTTGACTTGCCTTGATTTATTCCACAATATGTAATTATAGCCTGCATTTCAATTATCAGGATCAGGAACTACTAATTGAAAATTGAAATTACTGATGTAAAGAATTAAGTGACATTGACACACCTGCGCTATAGAGACAACATAGAAGACATGCACAAGGGATAGCAAGGATTCTTCGCATGATAAAAATGGGTATGGAAGACAAAACAGAACCCACATCAATGATGAGAAAGGGTCACGAGAAAGGACAGGATCAGAAGCTCGATTCCAAAATTGAATATCAGAATTTGATTCTTCCATTGCAACTTGATTCAAGATACGCATCATATTACCTGTGAAGCATAGCAACGGTAATACCACTTAAAATCTATCAAAAGGTATCATAAAGAATTGACAATCAACTTCCAAGAAAATGAAAATAAATAAATTCTCTGGGCATGCATTATGTCAACACATCATGAAGTGCCACCCTTTTTCAAGCAAATTGTTTCATTAATTACAAAGAAAAAGAACCGTGTTAACAGCCGCAATGCTCATCTTGAACGTACTTTTTTTGTTTTGTTTTTTTTTTTGGGGGGGGGGGGGGGGGGGGGTTGTTGGGGGAAGGGGGCTAAGGCATCTGTTTTTTACCTACTTTTTTTTTTTTTTTAATAGGTAAATAGACGTTTTATTGCAAAGAGCCTTCTTAATGTAAAAATGACAAAAACTCCTGCAGAAACAAAGGGCATATTACTGTTTTTACCAACTCATGATTGTAGCTAAGGCCATAAAGCAAGTTGCCTTATCATATAAAGCAACACATCACACTGGCTTTCATTCAATCAGCCTCATTTATGTAAATCCATTTTAAAGCCTATTCTAAAAAAGCCAACCAGCTACTGTATCACCCCTTTAAAGAGGGTATGCTAATTCAAGGTGAGAGATTGCGGCAAGGGCCGCTCTTTTTTCCTCACAAATGTTTCACTCCCTTAGTGTGAGATGATATTTTATGACTTCCGGATTTTTTTCATTTGAACCATCTCCATCTTCATGATTCGGAAGAGCTAACAATCCTGGGTCTTGTATTGTGTGCGGCCTATTTCCTTCTAAGGAAGAGACTTCCTTGAGCTCTGCAGCAGTAGCTGGGAGTATGTTAATCATCATAAACAAGTAGCCTTGGCACATTTAACAACAAAGCCATGGCATCATTCAACATGTGCAAAATTAATGCTTGGGTATTAGAATTAGCTTTGTCCCCTTAAAGATAGGGATAACTCCTATTGATGAAAAGATGAGAGTAATTTGAGATGGTTTGGTCATGTCCAGAGGAGAACGATTAATGCACTGGTAAGAAAGAGTTGATCCAAGCTGAGGGAATTAAAAAAGGTAGAGGAAGACCCAAATTAACTTGATACTAATAATACTTAGGATTTATTGTATAAAAGGATGTTTTATATTTTTGAGATGGATCACCTAAAACAGGGAGTCAGTTAGACAGACAGAGGAAGACCCAAATTAACATTAGTATAAGTAATAAAAAAGGACTCCACAATTAAGGAAGTAATAGTGAATATGACCTCAAATATAATAGAATAGAGAAAAAGTATACACGTTGCCAAACCTAACTAATCTGTTAAGGATTCATAGCCAACTCCAAAAATTTGGGATTAAGTGATGCAGGAGCATCTACATCACGACATTCTCATTTGCATGGATCAGTTAGAATTTAGGAATGTTAATTGTTGTATTCAAATTGTAATTGATTGTAACTCTTAGGTACATGTGGGTGAGCTGGCATTTAGTTAGAATCAGCTAAGCTTCAGTTTGTTGTAAGCTTGAGGTAGTTGCAGCTGTAACTAACTCTTTTGCATAAGTTAATTACAGTTCCAACTATCAAGCAAAGCCTGGCAACTTGAATTAGTTAGTATAAATAGAGTTAGTAATGATTTGTAATTCAGATTTGATAAATGAGAATTTTACTCAGCTTTGAATGCTAAATTTCAAAGAAATACTCTCTGCGCAGAGGTGTCCACCTATAAGCCAATCTAATCAACTCTCACTTCTTTCTAAATCCAAGCCTAAACACATAGCCCTTATCTACCTGCATCATTAAGGCTTGTTGTATTAGAATTAGCTTTGAGGCACCTTTTATATATATCCTCAGTGGTTTAAATGTCAGGAAATTCTGAAATTTTCTGGTTTCTTTACAGGGGATGTACTAGTAGTCTATTGGGTCTTATTTTGAGTTTTATTAAATAAATGGGTTTTTATTTGTTAGATTAGTTATTTAGTTTGGGCTTTAGTAGTAAAAGACCCAGGAGCCCAAGTCTTATTAAGGTTCAAGAAGTCCAAGTTCTATACATGTGCCTCCTATATATATATATATATATATATATATATATATATATATGTATATATGGATGTAAGGATTTCTATTGGAGTAATAACACATTTATGAAGAATTCAGTAACTATTCCTCTTGAGGATTGTGTAATGCAACCCTTTCCAATTCCAAGGTGTGATGCTGAAAAACCCTAGTTCGTTCTATTTTTCATTGAAATTTCTAGTGAGCTCTCACCAAATTTTCAACCAAGATTAGATCTGGATTTGCATCTATTCATACCCTAAAATTTTAACCCTTGAAACCCTAAAACGCCCATGCATCAAATAGCTCTCCAAAATCCTCAAAACACTATTCATAGGTGCTGTTCATAATCCTGGAACAGTCCCTAAATCTTATAACAAGTTTCTTCCAGAACTTATAATTAAATTTGGGCAGTGGCTGGATGGAGAAAGGCCAATCCCCACATCCCCCACCCCACCCCACCGGTCTTTACTTTCTTGCCTACTCTGCAAACAAGAGAAAAAAGCAATTTACTCCATTTCCCTTTCATCTTTATCCATCCTCTCACTACAAAACACACTCACTGTGCACATGTTCTATGCCTGCCCTAATACGTAACAAAAGCAAATATAAACTCCCTAGAAAGCTCAAAAGAAACATAAAAAGGAATTTTAACTCTCAAGGATAAGCAAGAGCACAGATGTAACAACTGTACCTTGTCCAAACGCGCCACTTCCATAACCTACAGATATACCGGAGCAAATAGACTCTGCAAAAAGCTGAGTGCCTATAAATCTTTGAAGCACGTGAATAGCATTCTTACTTCGGGTATTTTGGACAATTTTTAGCAACAAGGACAACATAAATCCTGTAGAAGATTTTAGTTCCCCATATATGGCACTTATACCATAATTTGGAGTCATTTGATTCCTTCCACAACGTGCAGCAATCTCCGTTGATATCAGGGAGTATTTAAGTGAATCCCACATAAGCATTGAGTGGCTTACCCTCGCAGACTCTGGCAACTTATCCTGTTTGTTTGGATAAAAGATTTTTGAGAGCACCCGACAAACAGGCTCAAGATTTGGCAGCACTCTTCCATTTCTCCGCAGGGTGAAAACTTTATGAATTTCACCCTTCCCAACCATATTGGCTGCAGATTGCAAGAGAGCCAAGGCTTGCTGAATGCGAAGAGAACCAATTTCTTCAGATGATGAGGTTGAAGGTCCAGCAGCAAGTGAGGGACTCAAAGTTGCACTTACAGGCTGCTTCTGAACCTCTTTAAAATCAGCAGGTAAAGCAGGCAAGACAGAATTTACAAGTCGGCGGCATACAGGGCAGAGGAACTCCCCCTGACAAAAAAGTACATGGCAGATAAAAATGAGAAATAATAACCCATTTCCATTAACTACAGAGAATTAAAGACAGGAGGATTTACCTGTTCTGGATCCACGATATGCCCTCCTTCAAAAACAATTCTTCTGACATATCTGGGTTAACAATATCAGAACATATCTTAGATATTTAAATAAACAAACGCATTTTCAAAGACAAGATATCCAAAGTTCAGACAAAAAGCAATCAGGAAGATCCATAATTCCAAATAGTAATAATGGTTGAATTTCCACTTTCCAGGGACTTACCTCTCCTTCACTGAAGATAAATAGCGATCAAGACATCCCTGATGCACAGCATGCCCACAGGAAGAAAGATGAACTCCATCACAATCTGTAGGTCCAAATCCATCATATGCTGGACACTTAGAAGTAGATTCTACAGAAGACTTATCCTTCTGAGCATCTTCAGACGCTGAAGGACTTTCTTTTGTCTCTTTCGAAAGAGCAGCTATGTAATTTTTAAGCAAGACAGATTCAGCAACTCTGCTTCTTTCTAAGCCCCCTTCAGAAGTAGAAGGTTTATTGTCCTCCATAAAATTTGAATCCAGAATATTATCATGCACTTCTTTACGTATGGAGATGTACATATCTTGTTCCAATGTCTCAAAAGATTCAACTTCCTCAGGTTTCCCATAATAAGAAAATCCATCATCTGCATTCTGAACCAACTGTGCTGATGGGGAAGATGAAATCAAACCTGAACCATCTGAGGATGTGCTTATTCCAGAGTCATTAGTCACCTTGTCTGTGGCAATAGAAGCATGCTCCTTCTCTGACTGGCGAAATTGTTCCCATGATGGGGGACCTCTGTCAATGAAACTCACAAGCCTAGATTTCTTGTTCCAAGAACAAACAATATATCATCAATTCTTTACTCAAGATACAAACAATATACATCAGCTCATATAGAGATATTATTCAAACCTAGTAGGGAACAGAAATAAGAAGAGACATGAAAGAGTTGCTAACCTGAAGAAGAATCAAGAATGATATGGGATTTTTGGAGTTGGGATCATGACAAAGAGAACAAACAACTTGTGCAGACTCATCTGAATCATCTCTAACATCAGAGCTACTTAATTCTTGTCCAGATTTTGAATTTTCATCCACAGCAGAATCAATGCTTGCCAAAAACTTAGATTGCTCAGCTCTCATTTTTTCCTGCATGACAAACCCAGTAAGTTAACTCTTATCAGGGCAACACTTTATTAGTGCAACCAAAGAATAACTGATACAGTCAGATCAGGGTAGGTTCAGTTTTTCTACATAAAAAGGTTCAAGAATTGTTGAGCAAAGTGTGACCGACCTAGGGTCAGCACAATAAGTGATATACTCAGGTGAACAGACAACCAGATACACATTCACCTTTTACATCCAGGAAATTAGCCAATCAACAAAGTACGAAACAAGGAATTCTCCTACTGAATAAGGTATTCAAATCAAGCATCTCAGGCTAAACATGGGCACACACTTTAGTTTACCATGTTTCTGGCGAAGTTGCAGGAACAAATGTGCACAGAAGTAATAGAATGAATCTCACCAAAATAGCTGCCTGTCTCTCTCGTGCTTTTGCCTTGCGTTTCTCACCATCAGAAGCTGACCCTGGGATATTGGCATCACTACTAAAATTGGAATGTGTTTGATAACTGACCACTTCAGGTGCAAGTTGTTGCAATTTGGCCATACATCCAGAATCAATGTCAGCAAACTTCTTCAATATACTTTCAATCAGAGAAGAAAGGTTGCAACTGCCTGAGTCTGAAAAGTTGTCTGCGTTTTCTTTCTTCTGCATCCTCATTAAAAAAACAAGAAGTGACAACAAGCTTTGTTTACCAGCATCATAATCTAATCCCTCCCAGATTTCTTTGCCAGCATAAGCTAGGATGGGAACCAAATCTCCAGTAGAACATGACTGATCACTAGATTCTCTCTGCTGATAACAGATGTCTAATGCTAACGATAGTAAATGCAATGCAGTAAGAAGAACACCATCAGGAGCACGTGATTCAGCCCATTTATCAGTGAAAACAGCATAAAATAGCACTGCACGGATAATTTCAAGGACCACCTTACAAGTGGCTACTTTAGCTACCTCTTTGAGTGGAGGATAAATCTTAGTCCACCTGGGCAACTGACTGGTAAATGCAGAGACACTACAGAAGCGAAAGTATCTTTCTTCCGCACCTTGCAAATCCCGTGAGTTCCAACGAGGGTGGTATAAATCCAGTTCTTTCCAATATGTCCACCGCAGTGAGTACATACCCTGAGATACAAAAAATATCAGGACTAGTGCATGTCAACTTAGGAAAACTAACAGGTAGTTTAGGTACTAAGGAAAACCTGATTAAACCCAGATGGACTGGAATATGTAGCAATGGTATCCAAAATTTCCTGAAGCTGGTTAAACTTAGAGAGGTCACGGGGAAGAGATTTCACCAATTGACTACGAGTGGCATCTCCAATGGCCAACTTACAAATTAACTCCCTTTTCAAACTTTCAGCTGTAGTTAGCCCAGAAAATCTCCTTTCTTTAACTATCTGTATAACAAGAGTGAGCATTTCCTGCACCAGAACTGGTTCATACCTGAAAACAAGTGTTCTTTAAGAAAAGATAAAGAAATGCTACTGAATCAGATATGAACTCAGTCTTCCTATGACACAACCTCTGAAGGTAACATCAAAAGGCTACACTCATGAGGAAAACTTCAAGATGATATTAAGAAAGAATACTATTCACCCAAATGTAAGAATATTGGGTAAACTGACCAATACCACTCTGTTGACTTCAACACATAATAGAAAAATATCTCCAAGGGAAACATTACAGGGGATATCTATATTTCACTAAAAGGTGCATGAACTGATGGTTCTAATAGACAATAGTCAGTCCATTAAAAGAAACATAGAACAAGACAGATAAAGTTGCAAGCTTGACAGCTAAAAATTGTAATATCAGATAGAAATTAAAAAAACGAGCACATACTCGTTAGACCGTTCAAGATTCAGAGAAAGGTACTTTGACAGCCCAAAGCGTTCTAGAATTCTATTGACAAATAAGTCAGGTGGGGCCAATGCAGCACAGCACTGTAGCAGAAATAGATCAAGCTCTAAACCCTGCTCAGACCTGTAGCAAGAAATTATCAAAAACAAAAGACACAATCACCCCCTGCCTCTCTTCCCAACGAAAAAGAATATGCAAAAAACAAACTAATATTCACATGAATACATTTATCACATTGCATGATTTACTAACCACCGAACTGACCGATACCATTCCCAAGATAATAGGGCAGCATCACCATTCTTTCTCCACATTCCAGCATGAACCTCAGCACAAAAGACCCTAACCCGTAAAGGATGCTCCATTACAAAGGCAGAAAACCCAAATGGGTGGCAGCCCCCAAGAACATGTGCAAAGAAGTCAATGCAGCTTGTCGATAACAAATTAGCAGAACTACCAATAGTCACATTTGTCACCGCAGGTTCACCAAAACATCTTCTCAATGCTTTCTGCAAAAGCAAGGAAAGCAACCGATGCAATGGAATATGAACAGAGATCTCCTGTGAACTAACATCATAAATTATGTTTGGCCAATCAGACGAACTCAGAACACGTAGTACATCTATATCCATCATATCTGCTTCCATCAGAATGTCATTAGACCTGGCAGAGTTACAGGCTACAGTATCCCTTTTACCATTCTCCGAGTCAAAATCCATATCACCACAGTGGACATGAGAAGAATATTGCCTACCATGATCTTCACTTGAACTGGCAAGTCTGCCAAAAATATATTTGCCTTTTTTAATCTTAGATAATGTTTCCTTAAATGCTGAAAAATTACTACCAGGATTACTGCTAGTATTTGGAGAAAATAGGTTAAGAGCAGCTCCAGATGTGTTATCAACTCCCAGCCAATTCTCAATAGCCTTCAGACACTCATTTATTAACCACTTGACAGGTGTTGGAATTAAGAGACAAAAATCAGTATCCGATTTAACTTCAGTGAGCTTTGATGTACGTGCTAAGGCACTACATGCAGAGCTTTCCTGGGATAAGCGTCCTACTTTTGCATGTCTTAGGCTATCTCCATCACCCATATCTTGATTGCATGTGCTAGAAAAAATTTCATCTATCTCATTGCTACTAGAGACTGAAAATGCCCCGTCCACAAAGATAGAATGGATATTAGCAATAGCATGACATAAAGCGAAAGGCAAAAGCATATTCTCATTATCTTCTTCTATATGGAGGCCTGTTTCTCTCTTTTGAGGGTTCATCCCTTGCACAAAAGCCAAAAGTCTCATCCAAGTTCTTGATATATCTTTCTGGTCATGGGTTACATATTTGGACACTGCAGCATGGCTCATAACAAAACGAATATCTTCTACCACACGAATGGTAGTGTCGTACAAATTTGCCCACTTAGCAATCTGCAAAGGAATAATTCATCAACAATCTTTTGAAATAAAGTGGAAAAGGAAGGGAAAATCTCTATCCCCTAAAAATAAAATAGGATGGATTTCAAAACCATGTAAAACAATTTATGTTGTTTGTTTTGAAGAGAGATAATTATCAATCAATTAATCTAGAAATATTTTCTAAGGCAATATTTATTTCCATGCATGTTTTAACAGATATCATTAATTCCACCATGATGATAGAAACCTACCACTTGCAAAGGAGAAACAAAAAACATGTATTACCTGCAAACGACCATCTTCACCAGCACATGCAGCAAAAATGTCTCCCACACATCCCAACAACATAACAAGTAGGTTCATTTCCTTTACAAGGCGCGCCGTCAGAGTTTGTACAGTAAAGATTTGCACAGAGAATGTAGATTGTAGTGAATAATTCTTGGAGCCATTATCAGGGCCCATTTTTATGGCTTCATTTACAACAGTTGGATAGTAGCTTAAAAATACTTTAGCAAACTCGTACTTGAAGAAAGGATCTCCAAGCAGTCTCAAAAGCAAGTCATAGAGCTTCTTCACTATGTCATCTTTCAAAAACCTCTCTGCTCTCACCAGAATCTGCAATAAACCAAGTGACGAACAGACCATCCTGGAAACAAAACTGAGCAAACTCTCACTGTACTTGCAGAACTCTAAAAGCATCTCCACCACCACAAATGTTAGTTCATTTGCCACCTTCATTTGCTCTGAAATACGATCACCTGCTCTACGATTTTCTTGAGGAATAGTTTCTGCAACTAATAACTTGTTTTTCCAACAAATAAAAAGAGCATTAAGGACGGGCCCCACAGAGTTTGCAACCTCCTCTGGAAGGGGTTGTATTTGTTCTGCACCCTTATGCTTTGAGCAGAAGCCCTCACGTTTCCATGCCGTAACATCCCCACAATCACAACAACCACCACCTGTATAAATAATAGAATAATCATGGCCAGTGTGGTCCCCATTCTGAAAACAAGGAACACAGATTGCACATGTTGGGTCATGTTCACAAGTCTGACACCTATACGCTACATCATTATTTCCCCAAACAGCACCACAAACACCACGTTGCCCAAAACTCATCCTGGAGAGGTTCTTTAGGGCACTAGCTGGTTCACCCTCAAACATCAACCATTGTAACCACAACATGCTCTCTCGAAATCGTCTTTTCATGCTAATGGAGGATCTTTTAGAACCTGACTTAGCATCCCGGAGTGCTCCCCCCACTTCCTCATCAGTAGGCAATATAGCAGATACAAGCTCTAACATTCGAGACTTGTCATCCTTGACAAACGCAACTAAACTAGGTTGATCAGATACCTCTTCAGGAACTCCAATCAGAGCAAGCCTCTGGTTTCAAATGAATATACAAAATGTGAAACTATAAGACCTATAAACCCAAATTTTACAAATAAAAACAATAACACACACATGCATACTAAACTTCCTTAGTAAGGCTCTAAACTTAAACATTTACAACAAAACATTCACCAAAGTAAGAAAAACTATTTGCAAGCAGAAGTTTTACGAACCAATATATATAGGAATCTTTTTTGATAATGTACGGAACCTTTCTCGTGTAAAGCCTACAAGCAACTGACCCCATCTGCCAAAACCAGTTGCCATGTAAGACACTTCATTTGGGTGTCGTATCCGTGTCAGACAAGGAACGCATTTGGGACACTTCTGCACACGTATCCTAGTCATGTCCTTTTTTATTTTTTGTTTTTAAAAATTGCAGGATGGGAGGGACACTAATCTTTTATTTCTTTTTAGTTTCAATTTTGAACACTTATCTAGTTATCTTTTATTTACTCTTTTTAAATCTTATTCTTGATTTGTATTCTAATTTCTAAACATCATTTATTAGTCATGAATTCAATTACCCATTATTCCTCTTAAATTTATATGTTTAACAATATATATGAAGAAATAAATGCTTAACAATATTTAAAAATATAAATAAAAACATAGTTAATCAGTAATCAATATACAAATCCCCGCCGTGTCGTGTCTAATTTGTGTCCTAATTTTTCAAAAATTACCATGTTGCGGTGTCAGTGTCGTACCTAATTCATCCCTGAAGGGCTAAGCGGATTACGTTGATGCCAAAGGAGCAACATTGAGGAACGCATTATAATCAAATTATGGTATAAACCCTATCCCCCTGTATTTGAAACTAAATTAAAATTCCAATATGCATAGCATCAAGAATTTAATTTCAATTCCTTGACAAAGAATACAAGTTTGTTCGATTTATGAGGAAAAGCAAACCACCACAAAAGGAATTCAGAAATGAATGAAATGAAAAAAAAAAAAAAAAAGGAGTACCCGTAGGATTTGATCAGGGGGCTTGAGAGTGTTGGTATCGAAAGAGGAATCGATGTCCATGTTATCCATGGCGGAAGCGGAAGCGGAAGCGGAAGATGAGCGGCGCCAGTAGCGCACCAGCCAATCAGTGCAACAGAAACACCGGGTGAACCGTGATCGAGATTCAGCGCTGTTGCTCCCCAGCTTTTTTTTTTTTTTTTTATCTAGTACCCAACAACTACTACTACGATTGCGTTTTCTTTTCTCTAACTCCAAACAAACTCGATTCGATTGTTGCTTGCGGTTCTTCTCTTCGAAACCCTAATAAATTATTAATAATGAATTAATTATAAATAATAATAATAAATTTATATATTCCTTTCTTTTTTATTGTAGTTCTGTAGAGACTGTGAGATATTCTGTATTCGAGTTTCGAGATCCTTTAACCAGTGGATTATCTCATTATAGCCCACCTATCTCTCTCTCTCTCTCTCTCTCTCTCTCTCCTATGACGTTCACACCGTCATGTCCTCTGGAAGACTCTTCTCAGGGATTAAAAAATAAATTAAAGATTTTTTTTAAAATAAAATTATATTAGTTATCTTCTCAAGAAAGACAATTTATTTGTTACATCTTTTAAATTTGGCAATTGTCTTTTAAGAGTGTTGTCTTTTTGGTCCCCTCTACCTCATTGTAATTATCAAATTATTAAAAATAAATAAAATATATTTTAGTACTCTAAGTTTCATTTTTATCATTTTGATTATTGTCGTAAACAAGCAAAACTGAGCTAAGTATTAAAAATAAAAATTTGTTCATTTTATTTTATTTTGAAGACGAGTTGAGCTTGAGTTCATCACTAAATAAAATTACATATTTAAGTTTAATTCATTCCTTAAAAACAATTATTCCTTAAATTGAAAATAGTTAGTTCTTTTTAAAATTATTGTAGTGGCTATTCCTTATTACATGTAACAATTTTTAAATTGAATATATTTAAGAAAAAATTAAAAGTTTTCACATCATTTTTTACAAATACTCGTAAGTAATAACCAAACTTACGAAAGGAATAGTTATCCCATTATTACATTTTTTCGTAATAAAAATTACTATTTTTAGCGTAATTTTCATTCAGTATAACAAAAACATGCTCTAATAAATAATTATTTCTCTTTAAAATAGTTGTAATAAGCGTAAAAAAAAATTCCATATGCGTTATTTTTTACTAAATTCCATATATAACAACTAATCTTACTATCAAACTAATGAATAGGAATAGTTGTTCCATTTCAACAACTTTTATTTATAGTACACAAATATTATTATTTTGGTCGTGTGTACCAAATGCTTCTTAAAAAAAAATGACAAAGTTTGGCTACAACCTCACTTAATATCTCTTTTATTGGAGTTTTCAAAAAAATATCTCTTTAATTGGATGTGAATTTTAATAAATCCATCATTAGATTAAATTTTTTTTTATATCCTCCATGCTTGCAAAAATTCCAATATATTAAAAGATTAATAGTTTTGTTATCAATCAACTACTAAAATTTCAACTTTCTCAAAAAAAAACTATTAAAATTTCAAATTTTTGAAGTCTAAAATTATGCATAAAAAATGAGTTTATGGATCATATAATAAATAACATTTGATTGACACAAAATTTGACATGAGTGTTAAGATCGTAAAAAACATGTGCAACCAAACGGTTAGATTTTCAAAAATATATAGCAATGTTAATTTTTTTTAAAAAGAAATTGTAACTTTAAACTATAACCAAGTTTGTAGCCAAATTTTGTCTTAAAAAAAAAAAAATTAATGCCTATGAGATTTAAGGACAAAGCTTAGCTACAACCCATATTGGAGGAGATTCCTCCAAACTACTAGGTGGCATACTCTAACCAATATAACTCATTTAATATCCCACTCCACAACATTAACGATTTAACATTGATTAGCTCCTGCATGCCCCTTTTTTTATATCTCTCTCTCTCTCTCTCTCTCCATGGCTCCATCCTTTCTATCCTTCCACCAATGCCCTCCAAACATATTCTCTCATTCCAATCATAAATTGAAGTCAGTAATAAATCAACCTAGATTAGGGATTTGAACGGTACAACTAAATCAAAATGTAAAATCTACCATGCTTATGCAAATGAAGAAGAAGAGAATACGGTTTCACATAGCTATAATACACAATTTGAACATAACCATTTTTTATTTCTCATTTACACTCTATTTGGGAGGAGGGGAATAGAATGGAATAGAATAGAATGAAAATAATATTTTTAAAATATTGCTTCAAGTCCCCTGTTTGGAAGTTTTAATAAAGAAAATGAAAGTTCATTCCCTTATTTATAAGTTTAAATGGGAGAAAATAGAATGAGTAGAAGGGAACACGCACTATTCTCTATTCCCTCAAACGCTCAATTTTTCATTTCCTCCAAAATTAGGAGGATTCGGAGAGAATGAAATTAAATTTAATGAAATTGTTATTGAAACTTCCAAAATGCCTCTATATATTCAACCATTTATTTAAAAATATAGGTCTAATAGTAATATTGTCATAATATGATTTAATTGATTTCCTTCTATGTTACTTCCAAATAAAACTCCTTACCTTCCATTTCTTTATTTTAAAACATCTAAATAATATTAGTTAATTTCATTTCACTTCATTCCATTCTTTCCCGTTCATTTCATTACTTAAAAATACTCTATTCCATTCCATTCATTTTATGAGCTTCCAAATAGGAAGTGTAAAAAACTAGAACTACAAACTCACACAAATTCGGTTGTCTAGCCCTGGTAATAGAAACCCATTTTCAAAACAAAAAAAAAAATTGATAATAATAATTTCTCATTTCTTTGTAATTCAAACAACCATTATTTAACATTTGAGAGAGAGAGAGAGAGAGAGAGAGAGAGAGAGAGAGAGAGAGAGAGAGAGAGAGAGAGAGAGAGAGAGAGAGGATGCAAGTAATACCTTCCCACACTCCTTCCTCTCTTTTTTTTTTCTTTTTTTTTCTTTTTTTTTAAAATACCCATACTCAAAAACTTTCCGCTAACCCAATTTCTACCCCCACAAGGCTACTTCCATTTTAAAAAATAATAATAAACCCCCTATAATTACAAATAACGAATACAAAATTACTTATAACATAGTGATGCTGTTTTGCACATTCCCCTTCACCTACCTTCCCCACTATTCAACTCTTCTGTAAGCATAGCAATCGTCTCATGAGAAAAAAATAAAATAGAGTATGATTATATTCATTGTTTCAGTTACAATGAGCTTAAAGGTCTATTGGTTAAAGAGTTGGTAGTATAAATTTCCTTCATTTTTTCCTGTCTCTCTTGGTTTTTTCACTCTTCCTAACAATGAATTCATTTTCTTAGTTGAGATTGACGCAATGGGATAACTATATTGGTTTCTAATTGATTCTAGATTTTCTGATTTAAGCTCTTCTAGGCCTTTTTTGGTGTTTTATATGCTTGGTCAGCCTATCTCTTCTCTTAGAGTTTTGTGGTTTATTTTGTCTTTTTTGTTAGTGAAAAATTTTAAATGTAGAATAAAATATTAAAATTTAATCATTTGGAAGGTAGACATTGAGTTTTGAATGAGACCTTCATTTTATAATTCTTTCAATGAGACTTATAATAATAAATTATTAACAATAGATGTTTGTGACCCTTTTTGTTAGTGTGCATTTGAGATTATATTATAAGCTAGCTTTTAGCTTGTCTTTTACTACTGTATTTTTAGTTAAGGGTATTGTAGGGTCAATTTTTGTAGCCCAAGCCCAAAAAGGTATGAATTATGAGCCCAATGAACCCAAGACAATAAATTTGTAGAGAGTGGGTGAAAGAACTAGGCTGGTAATGAATTAAACAGTATTGGACTGCAGTACTTGTGAATAAATTAGCATTCAATCGTGCTCGGACAAATGCAAACATAGACGTCCGAAGAGGAATTTGTATTGAATGAACTTGAGTTACAATTCTTAAAGCTACAGTGATGGAGTTTTCTCCTCTTTAACTTTCTTTTTTCGATCCCCTATTATCAGAGGGTTTTCCCTCTTATATAGTACCCCCTCCTTTCATCTTCATCGTCCACTTGTTCATCATCTAGACGCCCACTTGAGTGCATGTCCCATCATGTACCCTATTTAGCCTTGTGTGAGTGGTGGTAACTGAGAGTGCACTGTTCAGGGGTTTTCTCTACATTAATGCGGTCAGGAAAGTAGGTGCAGTACATTTAATGCGATGGTTGGAGTTTGTCTCCTAGATATTTCTCCGTTCCTGCTATCCTCATGCGTGTCTGAGGTTCATTTCCATCATTACGCTTGTCAGGGGGATCATTTGAGCTTCCCAGACGCCTGTCGGACCAAGCTTCTTCGGATCCGAGGATAATGGACTACTCGGACAATTGAATGTCTCCTCGGATCATGACCATGCTCCTCTCCAGACATGCTCCTTTTACATGGGCTTCTACTCGAGTGTTTTTATCTCTTCGGACAAACAGTGGTCTTCAAATAGGATCTTGGGCCCAATACGTTAGGTTGAGCTTTTCACCCCCCACAGGTATTAATCTAATTATTCAATTTAGCTTTTAACAATAGTATTTTTAATAAAAAAATTAAATAAACTATTTTCAAATGAACACTTAACTTATTGGATTTATTTTTATAATTATTTATAGGTACAATCTTGGATACGATTCACATGCAGCACCACAAATACTAGGAAAGAGTCTTTACAATTGGTTAAAAATGTTAGATTTTTATATAATTGACGTTTATATTTTATCAAACAAATAATTGTTAATTTCTATAAAGAAACTATTTTTTTTTTCAAATGAGGAGCTTCGCAATTACATTGATGTCCATTACTTGCCATCTACGGCTCATACAAAATTAAAAATAATAATAAATAAATAAACAAACAAACAACAAACTTTTATGAGTTTTTTCAATAATTTTATATGTTCTTTTCCCTTCTAATTGAAATAGCAATTTAAAAAAAAAAAACTTTTTTGTTTTTTAGTTGTTATGAGTGATGGATATTTTTATGGCCTTTACAATATTTAAAAATTTAAACCAAATATTTTTTTAACAATATACCGTGCATGCACAGGTTCACTACAAGAAAAAAGCTTTATTGCAACGAAAATTTTTATTGCAATAAACTTCTGTGGGGCCTAAGAATCTGGCAACCTCGGCCCATCTTACATCCGGCCCAAGGCCCATGCCGAGGATTAAGAAACGTCCGAGGAGGAACTTAGAAAACCCAAAGCGCCAGGAAACATCGCCGAGGATGATGTTGTCCTCGGACACCCGAGACCATTGGAGGGGGAAGTAACAGGTCACCAGAAGCGGTCTTCCTGAGCATCCAAAGAGAAAGAGTAAGTACAATGTGTCAGCAATGGAAGCATGGTGGAGGAGCAAGTCCAGGATGAATTGTCACCTTCACATTAAATGCCCACAACTAACGTCCTGGCCGCATTAATGAGGACAGGACCCCTGAACAGTGCCGCCTTGGTTGTTGCAACCCACAGAAAGAATGGGAAGGCGGCTGATGGGACAAGCACTCAAGTAGCGGCCTGGTTGATTGACAAATGTAAGGCTAGGATCAATTGAGAGGGTGGTATATAATGTAAGGGATCCCTCCGTAAAGGGGGACGGGAAAAACTGGAGGAAAAGGTATTGTAGCAACTGATATTCTCTGAGAAACTCTTGTAACCATTCTCTGAAGAAGGAATAAGAACTTTAAGCCCCAAGAGAAGGGCCGATGAGCACCATTGTGCATCTTAACTCGTGTCCTAGCCATTAGATCCACATGCATCCATGCATGGCCGTTGCATCCCTCACTAGCGCCTAGTTCTTTAACTCGCTCTCTATAAATTCATTGTAATGGGCTAACTAGGCTTGAGTCCACTCTCTCAATAGCAGAAGTGCTCAAATCCGGACCCTACAATTGGCGCCTTCTGTGGGGAGAACTTGTGCGGTAGTAAAGGCAACAACCAAGCATGGTAGGATTAGGCATTCATCAAGCAGGTCCCCATCAGCCTGAACTGGTCAAACCCCAGCACCAGGGCAACTTCGCCAACCCCGAGCGCGATCGCAATGAAGAGAATGGAAGATTTCGAGAGGGAAGTGCACACGCCACCCAAACCATCAGCAGCCGCTCGCGCGGAGACAGTCATGTGCCAGAGAGACAAAACAACAACCGGGTCATACAAACAAAGAAGGGTGGAAGCCACGTAACCCAAGGGCAGAATGATGAGCAGGCCATGCAGTGGGAGATAGATGACCTGAAGAGAAGGCTACGCCATGCACAACGAAGGCGATCTCGACCAAGCCCTGACCTGCCCTCTGATGATGAGAGCGACGATGATTACAGGCAAAGATTGAGAACTCCTCCGAGTGAGACCTTCTCTCATGAAGAAGAGCACTACCGGAAGCGCAGGCGCAGAAGCCTATCCCCCAGGGGCTTGGGGTACGATGCCATGAGCAGGGCGCTAGATCAACTGTCCAAATCACCTTTCACACGCCATATAGAAGGGGCAACACTTCCTCGGCGGTTCCAGCAGCCAACCTTCTCGATCTATAACGGCAAAACGGACCCTGTAGAGCATGTGAGCCAGTTCAACCAGAGGATGGCTGTTCATTCCCAAAACGAGGCATTGATGTGCAAGGTTTTCCCCTCCAGCCTAGGCCCAGTGGCGATGAAGTGGTTCAACAGCTTGAGGGCGGACTCTATAAGTTCGTACAGACAGCTGACCCAGGCCTTCGGCTCCCGCTTCATCACAAACAGCATAGAGCCTCGCCTTTGAGCGCACTACTGTCTTTGACCATGAACGAGGGAGAGACTCTAAAGGCCTACTCGAGCCGATATTAGGAGGTGTACAACGAACTGGAGGGCAAGTACGACGACGTCGCCATCGGCACTTTCAAAAACGGTCTCCCAATTGGACATGACTTAAGGAAGTCCCTGACAGACAAACCTGCCACCAGTGTGCGCCAACTGATGGATCGGATCGACGAGTACAAACAGGTAGAGGAGGACCAGTTGCAAGTCAGAGGAAAAGAGAAGGCCATCCCTCAGGAGAGGAGGGATTCCAGGCAGGACCGATACAACAGCACCCGCCCGAGGAGGGACTTTGCAAGGCAGTCTGGAACGGCCGACACACAGGCTGTCCACGCCACATTCCTAGAATAAATACACAGGGTGCTGGAGAAAATCGAGAACGAGCCATACTTCAGGTGGCCGAATAAGATGGTGGGAGAATCCACGAAGCGCAACCAGAACCTTTACTGCCAGTACCATAGGGACCACGGACATACCACGGAGAATTGCAGGAATCTCCGGAACTATCTGGACCAGCTAGTCCGAGAAGGAAGGCTGAAGCATCTTCTACATCACTCCGGTGACCATCAAGGCCGGACCCATCAAGAGCCTCAGAGGGATAACGCCCTAAGGGCGCCCGCAGGGACAGTCAATGTAATCTTGGCGGCACCGGGAAGAACGGGCACGCGCCCTTCACGAGTGTTGTCCGTAGCCCAGCTGCCTGCCGAGGAGTCCCAGACAGAGCCGAAAAGGGCCATGAGGAATTTTCACCCGACCCTGAGCTTCTCGGAGAAGGACAAGATTGGGACCGCCCAGTCCCACGATGATGCTCTGGTGGTCACACTCAGAATCGGGGACTACGATGTAAGAAGAGTGATGGTGGATGGTGGCAGCGCGGCCGAGGTCATGTACCCAAACCTCTATAGGGGGCTGGGACTGAAGTTGGAGGACTTGACTCCCTATAGCTCCCCCCTGATGAGCTTCGACGGGAAACTCGTCATCCCGAAGGGCATGATCAGGCTGCCCATCCAGACCGGCCCAGAAGTGGTGGAGGTGAACTTCATAGTGGTGGACACGTACTCCCCCTACACTGCCATCGTAGGAAGGCCTTGGCTCCACACCTTGGGGGGCGTTGCCTCCTCCTTGCACCAGAAGGTGAAATTCCCATCAAGGGATCAAGTTCTAGAGATTCATGATTGCCTAGCCCACAGCAAGGCAGTGCATGGTGTCCGCTATATCACATCGCTCGACGCACAGCCCTCGGCTAATGCCGAGGAAGGCTTGTAGCAAACAAAGACCCCAGTGGTGCCTCCTGATGCGGCTGCCGAGGAAGCAAAATGCGAGGATTTGGAGAAGATGGTAATTGGTGATGATCCGGAGAAGTTCTTTCAGGTCGGAGCTCGACTGCCTCCCAAGGAGCAGGAAGAGCTGGTTGAATTCCTCAAAAGCAATATTGACGTGTTTGCATGGGACGCCTGCGATGCCCCAGGGTTTGATCCATCCTTCATTTGCCACCATCTCAACGTCAATCCGTCCATAGTGCCCAAGAAACAGCCGCCACGGCGCCCATCGAGAGAGCACGCCGATGCAATTAAGGAAGAGGTGAATAAGCTTAAGCGCGCAGGGGCTATCAAAGAGGTCTTCTACCTTAAATGGTTGGCCAACACCGTGGTGGTCAAGAAGAAAAGCGAAAAGTGGAGGGTCTGTGTGGACTTCACCGACCTAAATAAGGCGTGTCCAAAAGACCCGTTCCCCATGCCTCGAATCGACCAGCTGGTGGATGCCACCACGGGCCATCCTCGGATGAGCTTCCTAGACGCCTTCCAAGGCTATCATCAAATACCACTAGCCCTAGAAGATCAGGAGAAAACAGCATTTGTGACGCCCGTTGGGAACTACCACTTCAAAGTAATGTCGTTCGGTTTGAAGAACGCAGGGTCCACCTATCAAAGGATGATAACGAGAATGTTCGAGCCGATGCTGGGTAAGAGCATCGAGGTCTATGTTGACGATATGGTGGTAAAAAGTAAAGTGATGTCCGAACACCTAGGAGACCTCGGACGTACATTTGACGTCCTGAGAAAGCACAAGCTGCGCCTAAATGCTTCCAAATGCTCGTTCGGCGTGGGCTCAGGCAAGTTCCTGGGATACATGATCACCCACAGGGGAATCGAGGTCGATCCTGACCAGATCAAGGCTATCCACAATCTGAAGCCTCCGCAAAATCCCAAGGAGATCCAAAAGCTTACTAGAATGATCGCGGCTCTGAACCGATTCATTTCCAGGTCGGCTGACAGGTGCAGGCCCTTCTATCTCCTAATCAACAAGTGGAAAGGATTTGAGTGGTCTGAGGATTGCGTAATGGCCTTCCAGCAACTCAAGGAGTACCTATCCCAGCCGCCAATCATGTCCAATCCTGAGGCCGACGAAGTCCTATACGGGTACCTTGCTGTAGCGCTCCACGCTGTGAGCCTGGTGCTGATACGAGACGACAATGGCGTTCAAAAGCCCGTCTACTACGTTAGCAAGTCGCTGCATGAAGCCGAGGTCAAGTACCTACCCTTGGAGAAAGCCATACTAGCCGTAGTCCACGCTACACGAAAGCTCCCCCATTATTTTCAGGCCCACACAGTGGTTGTCCTAACCTGGTTACCCTTGAAGTCTGTACTCCGGACCGCCGATTACACAGGAAGGATCGCAAAGTGGAACACAATTCTGAGGGCGTTCGACGTCAAATATATGCCTCGGACCTCCATAAAAGGCCAGGTTCTGGCTGATTTAACGGCCGAGTTCGCTGAACCAACAGTAGAGGTGGCAGCCAAGGAGAGAAGCGTTGACGAAAAGTCGGTTGGGGCAGTCTCCCTCCTGGCGTCATCGTGCTGGAAGGTGTACGTTGATAGCGCGGCAAACCAGAGGGGATCTGGCGTGGGGCTAGTCTTAGTATCCCCTGAAGAGCATGTCATAGAGAAGTCCCTGAGGCTCGAATTCTCGGCCACAAACAATGAGGCTGAGTAGGAGGCATTACTGCAAGGGATGGTCATGGTGCAGAAGATGGGAGGAAAGTCGGTCGAGATGTTCTCAGATTCGAGATTGGTGGTAGGCCAGGTAAAGGGAGAGCTGGAGGCCAGAGATTCGAGAATGCAGGAGTACCTGAGCCAGGTCAAGCGCTTGCAGTCGGAGTTCGGTCTCTTCAGCTTGTCTCATATTCCCAGGAGTGGAAACAGCCATGCCGACTCATTGGCCACACTCGTCACCTCCTCGGCAGGGGATCTGCCTCGGGTCATACTCGTGGAGCATCTGGAGAGAGCGAGTGAGGTGGCAAAGGGCACGATCCCCATCCATCAAGTTGGGGTGGGTCCTAGCTGGATGGACCCCATAGTGAGATTCCTCAAAGATGATGTTCTGCCCGAGGAGAGGTCAGAGGCTGAAAAGATACGGAGGAATGCCTCTCGATTTTGGTTGTCCGAGGACCACAAGTTGTATTGGCGCTCCTATTCTGGACCATACCTACTATGCGTCTACCTCGAAGCAGCGAAATTACTGCTCGAGGAGCTGCACGAGGGAATCTGCGGGAGCCACATGGGAGGAAGATCCCTGTCTCACCGAGCCGTCACACAAGGATATTGGTGGCCAGGAATGCAGAAAGAGGCCCTGGAGTATGTCAAGAGGTGTAACCAATGCCAAAGGTTCGCCCCAAATATTCATCAGCCTGGGGGGGTCCTGAACCTTTTGTCCAGCCCATGGCCGTTTGCCTAGTGGGGGTTGGACATCGTAGGCCCTTTCCCCAAAGCGCCAGGGAACAAGAGGTATCTGTTGGTGGCCACGGACTACTTCACCAAGTGGGTCGAAGCCGAGCCACTGGCCAACATTAGGGATGTGGATGCGAAGAAATTCATTTGGAGAAACATCGTCACACGATTCGGGGTCCCTCACACCCTCATTTCGGATAATGGACTCCAATTCGACAGCAAGGCCTTCAGAAGATACTATTGTGAACTTGGGATCACAAACAGGTACTCAACTCCGGCCAACCCTCAGGGAAATGGGCAAGCCGAGGCTGTCAACAAGGTCATCGTCAATGGGCTTAAGAAGAGACTAGATGACGCTAAGGGGAGATGGGTAGAAGAGCTGCCCCACGTCCTCTGGACATACCGGACTACGCCATGACGGTCAACGGGGGAAACACCTTTTGCCATGACTTATGGTGCCGAGGCTGTAATCCCCTGGAGACAAACTTCCCAACGCTAAGGACGAGCTCTTTCACTCCAGGCAGCAATGATGAACTGCTAGGGAGGAGCCTGGATCCGGTTGATGAACGAAGGGAACGAGCAACGATCCAGCTGGCCTATTACCAACAAAAGTTCAAGCAAGGATATGACGCCAATGTAAAGCTCAGACCACTAGCACCGGGAGACTTGGTGCTGAGGAAAGTCGTAAGGGCTGCCAAGAACCCTTCTTGGGGAAAGCTGGGGCCCAATTGGGAGGGGCCATATCGAATTACCTCGGTGGCGAGGATAGGTGCTTACTACCTAGAAGACCTAGATGAAAAACCTGTACCTCGTCCGTAGAATGTAAATAATCTGAGGAGGTATTATTATTAATAAAAGCATCCTTTTTCTTGTGATTCGAATTTTAATTCTGTTATGATTATGCGTCTTATGTTTTGGCGGCCGCCTAAAATACTAGATCGAGCCGTTTCGAGAAAAACCTGGGTACTAGACTGAACCAAGGTCTGGCATGATCCTCGGACTCAAGCCTATGGGGAAACTAACCACTTCAAGACGAACCTGGGTACTAGACTGAACCGAGGTCTTGCATGGTCCACAGACTCAAACCTATGGGGAAACTAGCTACTTACAGGGGGATCTAAGTGTTGGACAGAACCAAGGTCTTGTATGCTCCTTGGACTCAAACTTATGGAAAAACTAGCTACTTACAGAAAAACCTAAGTGTTAGACGGAACCAAGGTCTTGAATGGTCCTCGGACCCAGACCTCCGGCAAAACTTGCTACCCTCGGCAAAGGTATAGATAAGCGCAAGCCCACGAGCATCGCTCAAGGCATTCTAAAGCGCATTGAACCTAACCCCTTAGCATATTCAGCAACTAATGTCTTTTCTAAGTATTTTCTAATATTTACAGTACCTAGCTCAGAGTGAAAAGCATGATTAAACTCCTAAAATGGCGAAGCTAATGGTTAAAGCCCAGGCTGTGTCAATAGCAAAACTCATCACAATAATAATCAACGCATAATAAGTAATAAAAATAAAAATATATATAATATTGATGATTCGTACATTCAACTTAGAAGAAGCAGTACAGTGCTTATAAAAAAAAAAAAAAACAAACAACAAAAAGCAACAAGTGCAGGAAAGAAAAGGGTAAAAGTTAGCCAAGGCAGCCTAGTTCTTCGCCTTGAGCTTCACTCCCCGTTGGGAGGCTGTCCAGAGGCGTCCTCAGGGTCCTCAGCACTTTGACATAGGGGAGCCACCTGCAGAGGCATCACCGTGAGAGCTGTCTCCTTGGCTGGAGGGGCAACTCGGGGAAGGTCTCCCCCAACAGGAAGAGCCTGAGAGTCAGCAGCGGGGACTTGAGGGCCAACGGAGGGCTTCACCACATCTGGGGGTGCTTCCAAGTTACTGGTTCCCCCTTCCTCTGACACCTTTTGTTGCTCCACGCCCACGGCAGGACTATTGGTGGGAGTAGGATCCTCGGCATCATCGGCCCGGCCCCCGTCGGCCGCTTCGGGTGCGGTGTCGGCTTCAGAAATGGAGGAGGCAGCCTCTCGGATAGCAGGAGGATAGTACACTCTCTCGGCCTTCCTAAGGCCAGATGTAGCCTCGACTCTTGCCTGGTTGAGGGCCTCTTCCCAAGTCTGGGAGCAGTAGCGCCTGCATACTTCAGGCACCTGGGCCTTAAGGGCAGCTTCGGTCTTGGCCACTCCCTCAGCGAAGGCCTCTTCCTCGGCCAGCTCTCTAGAGCTTTCGGCCTCTGTCTGTGCAGCCTCAGCCTCGGCTTTAGCTCTCAAAGCCTCATCCCTGGCGTGCTCGGCAACGCCTCTAGCTCCCGCTTCCTTGGCCAACTTCTGCTTTAAGTCAGCTATATGCTCCTTAGCAATTTGCAGTTGACCCTCAGTGTCTAAGAGGCGCCTCGTCTGGTCGGCAGCCTGCTTTTGAGCACCCGCCAAGCCTGACACCGCACTGTCTCTGGCCCTTATCGCCTCTTTTAGAGCCTCCCTCACCTTCTTGAGCTCACCCTCGAATTTACTAAGGACCCGCGTGGCATCTATGCGGTTGTCACGCTCCTGCTTCAGGGCCCTGCTCTGTTTATTGGCCTCCTCTTCCAGCCTATAAGTAGCCTGGACAGCCTGCAAATTGAAGCAGACAGATGATGAGTATGGGAATTAAGGGGTAAAACCAGCAAACTCTCAAGCAGCGAATGGCTTACCATGCCCAAGTACCTCTTCATGCTGAGGATGACCTCCTGCCTCTTTAGGCCCCCCAGCTCAGCCATGTCAGCAGGAAGCAGCAGGGATCTCTCCAGCACATCGGCCACATATGCGCCTTCACCGCCCTTGAAATCCCTGAGGGAGGCGCTGTCCAACAATGGCTCCCCACGGAGCATTGGGGCAGGCAGCCATGCCTGGGTGTCGGGCTGCCCTGCCGCCTCTCCCCCTTAGCCCTGGTGCCCAGTTTTCTGCTGTTTAAGAGGGCGCCAAGCCTCATCCCCCTCAGGGGAAGAGCGAGCCCTCTCAGCCCCCATAGGCCCTTTGCCCTTAGGGTCCTTCTTGCGCTTGGGATCAGTAAGCTTGGGCCTCGGCAGCAAGCTCGGCTGAGGCAGAGGTGGAGGAAGCTTAGATTGGGAAGAGGACGATCTAGTCCGGATCGACTGAGACTTGGATGGAGAAGGAGGAAGCTTGGTTTGGGACTTCTTCGACTCGTCCCTCCCTGGCTGACCCTCGAGTAGGTCATATAGGCTTGTCTGGGGTTGTCTCTTGAAACCCATCTCGGTTTGGGGAGAAGTCCTCGCAGAGAAAAGATCGGCCTCGGTCAAGTCAGGATCGCCCAGGTCAACAGAAGGATCCTCGGACGTAAGAACTTGGCCAAATACGCCAAATTCGTCCTCGGATGGAACCGAATCAGCGACTTCTTCCTCTCCTCCTAGCCCTTCTCCCTCGGTGTCCGCAGCTTGAGTGGAAGTAGAGGGTCCGGCCAACGGAGTACCTTCAGGAAACGAAAACCCTTGCTCCACCACAGTTATCCCGCGAAGTCGTGGGTCGCCGGCTTTGATTACGTGCTTTGGAGCCGGAAAGGACTTCTAGGTCGGATCGTACCCAAGGATCTTGTGGGCGGCTCGAACTTGGTTATCTACCTCGTTCAGAAAGATCTCCGCCCTAAGAACAGCCTCCAGGTCCTCCTTGTTGACCAGATTAAAGTGACGCTCGAAGGCGCGCGGATCTGTAAAAAGAAAAGCAAACTTCTGTCATCAACTGAGCAAAGTAGACTTACAACAAAAAGGAAAAGGCTAGACCCTCTCCTACTCTAAGTACCCCACCTGGTGTCCCCTCCTCCATCGGACAGGGAAGGCCATCATGCCACTCCCCGGACACGAGGAGAAAGTCTTTGTTCAGACCCTTGCTGGACTCGGGAAGACACTGGATAAGCTGGACCTTATCGTCTCTCGTCTTCATGTAGTAGGTCTTACCCTTTAGCTGCTGGAGGTTGTAGCACCAATTCACGTCATGGTGGGTCAACCTCAGCCTCATCTTCTCGTTTAAGGCGTCCACACAACCTAGGATCCTAAACACATTTGGTGGCACACTGAGTAGGGGCCAACCCAAAATACGTAAGATAGCCCCTCATCACCGGCCCCATGGGGATCCTCATACCGCCCTTAATGAATGTGATCATGGGAATGGCGACCTCCCCCTCCTTCCTCCGAATGCGCCATTCCCCTTCCACACAATACCTTAGGCCCACGTCGCCGGGTATCCTGTAATCGGCGATGAATTTCTCCATCGCCTCCTCAGACTCAACTAATTTCTTAAATCTACCCATCCCTTACAACAACTAAAGGACTTAGGAAGGGGCTAGGGAGAGAAAGGAGTCAGAGAAGAAGTTCTAGCTAGAGAGAAGAAGACTTACAGAAATAAGGAAAAGCTCCTCGGACAGGCTTTTTGTGCTGAAGAAGTTGTGGATGTAGTTGAAGATTTGACCGAATTCAGTGAATGCGCGCAAGAACTCTTGAATGCCAAAGCGAAAAGGCCAAAAAGTTTGAACGGGTGCTTATATCCCCAACTTAAAGTAACTATGCGAGTTTCCCCGCTCATAAAGCTAGAGGAAGCCCAGTCATGCAATTAGCATCACACCGTCGAACGTGGGGAGCACAGAGCCGCCAGAATTTAATGAGGGCATGACCCGCATACCGAGGCGCCAGGAGCATGCCTTGGGCAAAGGAAGAGACGTTGGCGCTGACGAAAGACAAGACGTAACAAGCCATAACAAGGGCCCGAGGACATCAAAATCCTCCTCCCCGTCTGAGGAGTCGGACAACAGGATTTTGAGGGGCTATTGTGGGGCCTAAGAATCTGGCAACCCCGACCCATCTTACATCCAGCCCAAGGCCCATGCCGAGGATCAAGAAACATCAGAGGAGGAACTTAGAAAACCCAAAGCGCCAGGAAACATCGCCGAGGATGATGTTGTCCTCGGACACCCGAGACCATTGGAGGGGGAAGTAACGGGTCACCAGAAGCGGCCTTCCTGAGCATCCAAAGAGAAAGAGCAAGTACAACGTATCAGCAATGGAAGCATGGTGGAGGAGCAAGTCCAGGATGAACTGTCACCTCCACATTAAATGCTCACAACTAACGTCCTGGCCGCATTAATGAGGACAGGACCCCTGAACAGTGCCGCCTTGGTTGCTGCAACCCACAGAAAGAATGGGAAGGCGGCTGATGGGACAAGCACTCAAGTAGCGGCCTGGTTGATCGACAAATGTAAGGCTAGGATCAATTGAGAGGGTGGTATATAATGTAAGGGATCCCTCCGTAAAGGGGGACGGGAAAAACTGGAGGAAAAGTATTGTAGCAACTGGTATTCTCTGAGAAACTCTTGTAACCATTCTCTGAAGAAGGAATAAGAACTTTAAGCCCCCAAGAGAAGGGCCGAGGAGCACCATTGTGCATCTTAACTCGTGTCCTAGCCATTAGATCCACATGCATCCATGCATGGCCGTTGCATCCCTCATTAGCGCCTAGTTCTTTAACCTGCTCTCTATAAATTCATTGTAATGGGCTAACTGGGCTTGAGTCCACTCTCTCAATAGCAGAAGTGCTCAAATTCGGACCCTACAACTTCAATTTGTTAATTATTTAATTTGGTAAGAATGTTAAGTCATAACATATGATTCAGGCTTAATTGGTTGGAAATTTGGAAGAAAATAAGATATTCATTGCAATTTGGAATAAAAAAGAAGATTGGAGGGCTGACAATAGGACCAAGTGTCAATCTCCCTATTTTTCAAAATTCAATTTTCCCTCCTTTTTTTTTTCTCTTCATTCTGAATTTAATGCATTGGTTCCATAATTTTGTACCTTCCATTATAAAAAGGAGGCTAGGCTTTCATTTCAAGGTGCACCGAAACCCTTTTTTCTCCCCCCTCTCTAAGAGTTGTAGTGAAGTAATTTTAGTGTTTGTCATTTCTTGGTCTTGCTAAGATTTAGGTTATGAATGAGTACAATTCTACCTCTCCTAAGATTTTTTCTTCTTCCATTCCTAAGTCTTAAGGAAGTAGAAAAAATGTTTGTCATATTCCAGTCTTCCATGTGGATTTGCATGCAGGTATCTCCTCTTCCCTTAAAACTTGCTTTTCATACTATTATAATGCTAGTTTTGATGTAAACATTCTAGATGTTTGATTTGCTCTTTGAATATGTTTGTGTGTTATATGAATGTTCTTGATGATTATTCAACATATTCGTGCATCTAACATGATTTTGATCTTAGAAACATGTCAAACTTATGCAAAAACATGTTAATTGCAAATGTTTGAATTAGGATGTATCACGCACACACTCAAGCACCATGTTCTTACTTTCAATCTGAACATAATCTTGAGTATGTTAGAACTAGAATGTCACCATTCACACACATTCACTATAATTTATCTTTCAATCCAAAAGCAACCTTCAATAACATGAAATTTGGGTTTTTCACATGCACAAACATTTAATTTCAGGCAATAAGATGTCATGTTTACTTTCAAGTAAATAACATGCGATTGATTGAATGACTTGGTAGGTTGTATGAATAATGTGACATTATAATTTAGAAGACTAGTTTCACCGAGCAATATGGGTATTTAACACCTTATCATCTTGTAACTCAATCTCTAACTTAGATCAAGGGTTAGACGAATGCTTATCCATGTAATTTTCGATTTCTATAATGTAATTAGGGCCAAAGCCATCTACTTTTGCTTAGGTAATATATAGGACCAAAGTCATGTAATATTGTAATTATATTCAAATCAAAGTACATTTTTAAATCAATAAAATGATGTTCTTTTCATTCAGGTTTTGTTATTTTCCTTTTAAATAAAAGAAATGTAGATTCCATGTAAACCCCTCTGTGGTGCAACTAAATTTCGAGTTTGAAATAAATCAAACGAGTAAAATAGTTTCACAAATGCGAATTTGTATTGATGAATATGTGGTACAATTTTTTGTAATTACAAAAGAGTGTTCCTCTGATTCGATCTCCTTGAAAGATTTGTTGATTGGAATTATGGTAATGTGATTTTGCTTTGAACACCAAATATACTTTAATTTGGCTGAAGAATGGATCGAAGATCTTTGAAACAGAATTACAATGAATCTCTGGCTATGAGCTTGTTAGAAATCCTTTGTTCTTCACGTTCTTCGTGTTTTTCATATGTTCTTCGTCTTCAAAGGTTTGTGGTAGAAGTTCTTCTGGGCTTTAAAGGCTTAAATCCATAGAGTTTCACTGATTTGTGGTTTGTTGAGGTTTCTGGAGGCTTTTTGAGTTTGATTCCAGTGAACTTTGAGATCTAGGAATATGATTTGGATGATTCTTTTTCGAATGTTCTTCGTATTCGAAGGTTTATGGTGGAAGTTCTTCGGGACTTTGAAGGCTTGAATCCGTAGAGCTTCGTTGATTTGTGGTTTGTTGAGGTTTTTGGAGGCTTTTGAGCTTGATTCCAGTGACCTTTGAGATCTAGGCAGGTAGTTTAGATGATTCTGCTTTGAATGTTCCTTGCATTTGAGGTCAAAGTTCTTGAAGTTCCTAGAGGCTTCAAGGCTTGATTCCAGTAGAGCTTCAGTACTTCTGAATCTTCTTTAATGCTGCTTATAGCATGGATGCCTTGGTGTGTGTGTGTGTGTTCCAAGATCTCTCCCAAGGTGTCTTGGTGTGTAGAAATGCCTTAGGAAGGTTTCTATTTATAGGAGTTTGGGGGTGGGTGAATGACACGTGGCGAAGTTCGATTGGCGACATGTGTCACAGTCTGATTGGAGGAGCTTTAAGACTTTTTCTCCAAGACACGTGGCATCTTTTGATTGGCCAAAATGTTTTGATTTTCAAGGTAACACATGTCAGCACCTGATTGGACTACCTGTGTCATCACTTACATGCACCGGGCTACTTAGAGCATCCACACCAGCTCGGGAAAACATATCATCTATTTTACACATAAAAAGCTACTTTTTCTATTTTACACATCTATTTTTACAAAACACCCACATCAGTTCATCTATTATACACTATATTTTATATAAATAATATTTTTATATTCTTTTTTTAATATTATTTTACCTACCCGTTTCTTTTTCCAATACCTCCTTTTCTTTCTTCTTTCTTTCTTTTTTCCTTTATCTCTGCCGTTTCCTCTTTCTTTTCTTCCTTTTCTTTCTTCTTCTTTTTCTCACGGTCAAAACCCAGAAGCACCAGAGCAAGAACTCCATCAACACCACAGACATCACAAGCACCACAACACCTCTCCAATCCACCGATCTCCGTCAACCCAGAAGCACCATCACCGATCTCCATCAACACAACACCGATCTCCGTCAACCCAGAAGCACCATCACCGATCTCTGTCAACCCGTCACCGCTCTCCATTTAAACTGGTCTCCATCAACACCGATCCACATCACCGATCCAAATTGCCTCTCCAATCCACGATCCACAATCACCGATCCAACGATTTTGTTCTAGTGGTTGATTTTGTTGTTGATTTTGTGGTTGATTTTTGATGTTTGTAGTTGATTTTTGATTTTGTGTCTGTGGTAGTGTGTGTAGCAGAGGAAGAAAAAACATGACGAGGGAGGGTTAGTTGTGCATCAGAGAAGAGAGAGAAAAATTGGTGCGAACGGAAATCATTAAAATAATAAATACACGAGCTACAGTACCCGTGTATATTTACACGGGTATTGTAGCTTATGGAAATATATACATGATTTTACACATTTTTACATCCACTGATGTGGGTGTTTTTTTGCTCAAAATGTGTAAAATTTGCACTGTAGATCTATTTTAGAAGAGTTTAGCTGATTTGATGTGAATGCTCTTATGTCATCGCTTACACGCGCTGATGTGTGATTAGTTTTTTTGCATGCATTTTTGTTCCTATTTCAACAACACTTGGCAAATTTCTGTTGGTTTTTGAATAGTGATAGTAAAACCTAGTACCAGTACGTGGCGCTTTGTAATTGGCCTTATTTTGTAGACTTGGTAGTATGATGTGTCAGCTTGTGATAGGTCGAGAATTTTCCCTCTCTACAAATGCCCCCTCGAGACTTATTCACGCATACAGTTTCGTAGTGTGGTGTGGGAATGAGTTTCAAAAACAGATTTTTACACTTAACTCTTCAATTGAAGTAGTTGAAAGTGGTGAAGCTTTCAGCAGGATGAAGTAATTTTAGAAGAGTAGACCCACCCATATGAAAGGTTCTGATGAGATGACAAAATGGTCAGCAAGTAGTTGAATGTACCTGCGTGATTGAGCCTTCTCAACGGAGGTTAAGTTGAAGAAATTTCAAAAGAGTGTTCCATGGTATTTGAAATAGGTCAGTGGGACAAAAGTCATCTGCAAGTAGTTGAATGTACTTACGTGATTGAATCATATCGGCAGAGATTAAGCTGAGGTAATTTCAGAGGAGTATTTTGGATCGTTGGTGGCGATCACAAGGTGTAGAAGATGGTGATGAGGTGAGGTTCGTGAGGATGTTGGCTGGGTACAGCATGCAGAGCTATGGGGCTAGCCTTGCATTTTTAAGAACTCCTGGTGAAGTTATCTTAGAAGAATATACTTCAGATTACGGAGAGGACATGTGGGAAAGTGGTTGAGTGTGCGTGTGTCATTGTATCGCTCAGGTTAAGTTGAGGTAATTTCAAAAGCTTATGGATTTTGGGTCTGCTGGTGGTGGTGGTGAAGAAGACGGAGATGAAGCAAAGATGGTGAATTGGTGAAACATACAATATCATGGAACTGGTCCTGTACGTCAGAGAATTCTTGGTGTAGATGTTTTTGGGGCATTTTGAGATATAGGATTGACTGCATGCTGAATGAGGTCTGGCAACAAGTCATCGAATGTGCTTGTGTGATAAGACCATGCCGACGGACGTTAAGTTGAAGTAATTTCAGAAGAGTACTTTCCGAAATACTTCAAGCAGAATTTAAGTTGGAGTAATTCCAGAAATATGTGTTTTGAAGTACCAGCAATGATAACCTTTGTGTCCCAAGCTGGTGGCAACATGGAATGTGGCTTTGGTGGAAACACATTCTTAATTGTTCAACACTTGAGGCTGATTTTTAATGAGCTAGGACCTTGGAGATTGCTGTGAGTGTTGGATGGGAGAAAATTTGTAGGATGCCCTAACACCTTTCGTCCCTTAACCAACAAAACTTGTTGAAAGATATGAACAAGGTTGAGAGGTCGGTTGAGAGATATGGAGTTGTGGTCTTGCAACATGTTGGAAAAGCACAGAAAATGAAAGATGAAGCTAACTTGTGACCCTGATTTTAGAAACCTGCCAAGTTGCTGTTTGTTCCGAACCTCTGCTTCTATTGTAAGACCAAGCAATTGGAGAGAGACTATGGGGTCCTCAAAGCAATTAGAAGGCTCCCTGAGCTTAGAAACAAGCAATTCAATTGGCCTTAGATCTCCTAGCTAGGTAGATCTGAGAATACAAGAAACAATAATGTGGTCTATGTTATGTGAAATTTTATGGACAAAGGTGGTCGTTAAGTGGAGAAACAAAGTTTGTTTGGATCTCAAAACTACAACGATGTTGTGAGGAGGGTTTCTACTGAACCATGAGAAGGTTGAGTTTAAGCTGATTACGAAACAATATTGGTTGCTAGGTATTGAGAATGATGAAGCTATAGCGAGAAATGGCTGTGAGAATGAGGATTTGAAAATTTGAAAGAAGCAAATCTTCATTTCATGATTTAGTGTGTTTTTCTTTATGAGCTTCAATGAATCTAAACCTTCTATTTATAGCAGAGAGATGGAGAATGATAGATGGGTATGTTAGATGAGAATGGTGGATGAGAATTTTTGGTGAGAATGGTAGGCACCGAACGAGAATGGTAGGTGGGAGACCGATAGGCACCAAACGGGAATGGTAGGTTGAACTAGCAACCCAATGTAATTTCAAGTTTAAAACATACTTGTGAGAGTTCATCTGCTCTTTAAAAGGAAAGCCTTGACAAAGTCTGGAGGATAACCTTGAGGGAATCCAAACTAAATGATGAATCTCAAATTTTGATTTTAGGAGCTTGAGTTTTGGACACTGCTAGTACTTCGGAGAAGTGGGTCAGATTGGTGGTTTCCAAGTCGCGAAAAAAACTGAGTAAGACAAGTCTGGCTCGAAAATTTTGACTTTTGATCGACTTCAACACAAAAGTCAACTATCTTGGAATTGAGCCATTTGTGCAATTTTCGAGTCTCAAATGAAGGAACGGACCCCAAAATTGGAATGTACGTGAAATATTGAGCAAGATAGGTCATTCTTGAAAATTTTGACTTTTGGTCAGGATTTATGCAAAAGTCATCTTTCTATAAATCGGACGTTTGTGCAATTTCCGAGTTTCAAATGAAGAAATGGAGCCCAAAATAGGAATGTATTCAAAAAACTGAGTGGGACAGGTCCATTTTGAAAATTTTGACTTTTTGTCAAAGTCAAAGGATGGTGCCAAGATTTAGAATTGAGAGTCAGGAGGTAGGTAGTGAGCCACCATTTTCTATTTCTCTTCATTGAATGTCATCTTTTATCTTCAAACTTAGGTGCAGACTTTTTTGATTTTAAGTTCATTTGAGTTTGCAAAGTCTGACTTCAAACACTATCTGTTCTGTGGTAGCATTTAATGTCTCGCCTTCTTCTTCTTCATATATATATATATATATATATATATATTTTTTCTGTAACTTCAAAAGTTTTCTATATAAAGCATGCTATTGTGTTCCTTCATCACTTAGGTTTGTTTGTTTGGAGGTGAAATAGGAAGGATGAAAAACTTTGGAGAAAAAATAGGAATGAAAACTTTTTTAGAGTGTGTTTAGTTGGGTGGGGAGGAAAGGAAATAAATGGTAGGGCCTAGATATTTTCTCTCATGACCCACCAATTTTTTTTTCTCAAAAATAGAGAGAAAACTAGGAGGAAGAAACTCATGAAATGAGCTTCCAAAAATACCCTTAAAATTTACTTTCAAGTCTCCAATGTGTTAGCTTTTTATTTTTTCCTTTCATTTTTTCTTCCTTTGTTACTAACGTGTCGACTTCTTTTTCTTTTCTTTTTCTTGATTTTCTTTTCTTTGTTATTGACGTGATGGTTTTCATTTTTTATTATTTTTTTCTTCTTTTCTTTTGTCTGAACGTAGCTCCTTTTCTTTTCTTCTTTTTTTTTCTTTGACTTTTTCTAGAGGTGTAGCTTTCTTTCTTTTTTTCTTTCTTTTTTTGTGCACATATGTTTATTTTCTCATTAATTTTGGTTGGTTTTTTTTGTTCTCTTTTTTTTTTTTTTTTTTGAAAACATTTTGTTATGCTTTTTTTTTTAATACTTTAATTAGTGTCTATCTATACATTATTTTTTTAAAAAAAGTATAATGTGTTACCTTTTATTTTATTCAATAGGGACATAATGGTCAATTTATACAAACTTTATTTTCAACAAAACAAAAAAGTTTTCCATTCATCCACTTTTCTACCCTCCCAACTAAACACAAATAAGGGAAACTAAAATCTTTTTTATCCTCTCACTTTTCTATCCTCTCTGCATTTTCTATCCTCCTATTTTTCCATCCTCTCAACCAAATGAACTCTTAGACACATGCTCCGTAGTTCACATTTTTTGTTTTTTTTTTTGTACTTGTTGGCTAGAGATTACAATTGAAGCACTCTCTCTTTGTTGAATTTTTTTTTTCCTTATTTAGACGTGCCATGAGATTTTCTTCTAACAAGTTCTTTATTGTTGATTATTTTTGTTATACAGCATGCTTTCCTTGTTTTTTGGACTTTAGCGTCAAGCTTTACATCAACATTCTTAGCCTGACGTCTAACTTTATTTGGCGACTTCACATTCTATTGAACACAACGTTCTTACAATGATGTTTGTCTCCATATTATCAAATTATTGCCTTGCAACAACAATATCTTTGCGATATCCATCCTTGACGTTCTCATAGAGGCAATCATCTAGGCAACAATATTATCACCGGTATTCATGATACAATGATGCTATTACTAGTACTTGACTTTGAAGTTGTATTGGCCTTTGTCTTGGTAATTAAGCTGCATCAATACTTGTCTTTGCAACGCATCCACATCAAGAGTTTTTGCAACATATCCACATCAAGAGTCTTTACCATGAAGCCGCCCTAGCATTTGTCCTTGTACTGAAGCCATATTAACACTTGCCTTTGCAATGAAGTTGGATCCATATTTTTCTTTGCATTGAAGTCATATCACCACTAATCTTTGTCATGAAGCTACGCCAACACTTGCATTTGCATTGAAGCGTCACCATTACTTTGTCTACTGAAGTAATATTTGCATTTGCATCTGCTATGAAGTCGCACCATCATTTGCCTTTGTAATGAAGCTGCACTAACACTCTTCTTTTGCCATAAAGTTGCATCGACATTTTATATGCATTGAAGCCATGCCAATATTTATCTTTGCCATGAAGCCACGTCAACACTTTATTCGCATCGAAGTCGTGCCAACATTCATCTTTGCCATGCCAATGCTCATCTTAGCCATGAAGCCATGTCAGTACTTCATTTGCATTGAAGTCATGCCAACATTCATCTTTGCCATGAAACCATGTCAACACTTCATTTGCACTGAAGTCACACCAACATTGGCCTTTATAATGAAGTTGTATTAGCACCAATTTTCAGAGGCGACAAAGTTCAAACATCGGGGGTACATAGCACTGTTGTCAGACATCAAGATTTTAGAGATGTCCACAAGATTTTGAAGATGCAAGGAGCTCTCATTAAGACTTTGAATATCCAAGGAGATGCCAACAAAACCTTGAAGTTTCAAGAAACTCCCATCAAGACTTTGAGGATGCAAAGAGATGCCAACAAAACCTTGAAGGTGTGAGAAGAATACTGCCGAGACTTTGACATTGCACGAACATGCCCTTAAAGGAGAGATGATGCAACACCAACTTCAGATGTTAGAGGAAAGTGACATTGTCCAGATTTTAGAGACATGATGTGAAATGGCACCATTTAGAAAGGAGATTATGTGGTTCAAATTTCAGAGTTATGAAGTGGCACAACTTAGAAGAGAGACGATGTAGCTTAGACTTGCAAGGTACAAGAAGATGCCCCTAGGAGATAAGTTATGCAAAGCATACTTTAGAGACGTGGGAGGATGTCCACAGAAGAGGGGCAATGCCATGCAGACTTCATTCCTTGCAAAAGAGGTTGAAGATTTTATTTGACTCCACAACCAAGAACCAATTTATGTTTATTATTAGTTCAAGGAAATCTGAGTAACATCAATTCTTTGCAGCTTGTCATTTTCTACCACAATGATCTTTGAACGTCATGTAGTGAGCAATTGACTGATCTTAAGCAACGCCTGCCAATCAAAGGGATCTCAAAAGCATATTGACGACCTTTGGAAAAACTCTTCAAGCTAAACTGGCAATTCTTCTTCTTTTCATGTGACTGAACTTAGTGAAAAGTACTAAGTTGCCTACATACCTCGGAGAGGGATCAAATCATTACGTAGTTAAACAGATATATATATATATTATGATTGATTTTTTTATTTTTTGTTTTTTTATTCGTACACTTTTAAAGGTAATAGGAAGACATCATGTACCCTTGCAGCGTTGCAGTGGGCAATTTAAGCTCTTACCGAGGAGCGATCCTCAATTTTCAAGCGTAGAAGCATTTAAGGAACTTCCCATTGATGGGCTGATCCTTGCATCATCATTGTCGATCAACTTGAGAGCTTGATTGGTTTTTGCTCCCTGCCTAAGGGTTGGAAGTACATCACAAGCAACGATCACATGGTTTGACCCGACAACTTCATCAAAGTCTAGATCAATCTTGTTTTCTTTGGCAAGCTTCATGATTTGTTCTTTGAAGACGAAGCATTTTTGGATTGGGTGGCCAATGATGCGATAATATTTGTAGTAGTTAAGGTCATCAACTTTTCCCATGTCTTCTGGTTGCTTGCATTCTGGCAGTTCAATTAGCTTCAATTGCAATAGTTGTTCTAAGATGTTTGGCATGTCTTTATCAGTGAACAGATATACTTTTTGCTCACGTTCTTTAAAAGTCAGACAATGCACTTCGTTTTTTTGCCATCCTTCAAGCTGTTTTTCATTTGTCTTCGCTCTTCTTTTTGGAACCTTAACTATGACAGTGTTAACATCCACTGGGTCTTTAAGATTGCCTTTTGCATTCCTGTCATTCCTCCTTACTTCTTTTCTCCTTTCCTCAAGTATGGGAGGGTTTGTATTTCTATGGCTAACAATGCTTAGCTCCATGTCATGCGCGCGAGTTGCTAACTCTTCAAATGTTCGGGGCTTTATCCCTTGAAGGATGTAAAGAAGTCCCTAATGGATGCCTTAGATGCACATCTCTACAGCAGAAATTTCAAAAAGTCTATCCTTGCAATCCAATCTCAAAGAACGCCATCGATTGATATAATCGACCACCGACTCATTTTCCCATTGCTTGGTATTAGTAAGCTCCATCATGCTCACCGTGTGACGCGTGCTATAGAATCGGTCAAAAAACTTTCTCTCAAGTTGTTCCTCACTGTCGATTGACTCAGGTTCTAAGTCTATGTACCAATCAAAGGCATTCCCCTTGAGTGAACGGACAAACTGCTTTACAAGGAGGTCTCCTTGAGTCCCTGCGTTCTCACAAGTTTCTACAAAGTGAGCAATGTGTTGCTTAGGATATCCTTTGCCATCAAACTGCAAGAACTTGGGGAGTTAATACCCATTTGGCATTCTCATGTTGTCGATGCGCTTTGTATAAAGTTTTGAATATGTGAGAGAACTTGTAGAAGAACCTTCATATTGTGCTCGGACAGTATTTGTTATCATGTCTTGTAATTTTTGAACTGATAACGAAGCAATCGAAGTAGATTGTTCCCGTCGAGGAATGTCTTGATTTTCTTTCCCTTTATCATCCTTTGTAGAAGTGAAGCCAAATGGGAACTTAGGGCCATGGCTTGATTCGCCAAGATCTTCCATTTCGAGTTTATTCATTAGAATTGCAATTTGAAGGTCCTTATCTTCAAGTGCTTTTGTGAGAAGGACGACCCTTTGCTCCATTCCAACCATCTTTTCTTCCATGGTAGAGGTGTTAGTTATCATGACTGACACAACTTCCCAAGATGATGGAGAAGAAAGTGAATTGAAGTGAGCAAGTGAAATCTCATCTTTTGAGTTCCCTATGGTGGGAGAGAAATCATGCAATCAACTTCTTGTGAAGGAAGAAGGGGATTTGCCCCCATACTTAAGGTGTTCCAAGGTGGAGATGTCCTTGTTGATGACCTTGTTTCTTGTAAGAGGGTCTAAGGAGATGATTGTTTGGACCTTGGCTTCCTTGGTTGGTTGAGATTGAATTTGATTGTGAGCTTTAGGTTGGTTACGATTGATTGCACCAATGCAATTGTCGGTGGTAGCCGTACCAAGTCTAATTGAAGTAGTTATTGTTGAAGGTTGGATGTTCTTGCTAGAGGCCATTGAAGTTGGTAGCAAGATGATGAAGATTTCTTTTCTTTGAAGGAGAATGAGACGAGAGGTAGAGATGTCCCACCGGGCGTGCTAAAATTTATGGACGACTAAATTTCGTGGTTCAAAATAAGTCAAACAAGTAAAATAGTTTCACAAATGCAAATTTGTATTGATGAATATGTGATACAATTCTCTGTAATTACAAAAGAGTAATCCTCTGATTCGATCTCCTTGAAAGATTAGTTGATTGGAGTTGTGGTAATGTGATTTTGCTTCGAACACCAAATATACTTCAATTTGGCTGAAGAATGGATCAAAGATCTTTGAAACAGAATTGCAATGAATTTTTGGCTATGAGCTTGTTAGAAATCCCTTGTTCTTCACGTTCTTCATGTTCTTCGTGTTCTTTGTGTGTTCTTAAGGTTTGTGGTGGAAGTTCTTCGAGGCTTTAGAGGCTTGAATCCGTAGAGCTTCACTGATTTGTGGTTTGTTGAAGTTTTTGGAGGCTTTTTGAGCTTGATTCCAGTGAACTTTGAGATCTAGGAATATGATTTGGATGATTCCTCTTCGAATGTTCTTCGTATTCGAAGGTTTATGGTGGAAGTTCTTCGGGACTTTGGAGGCTTGAATCTGTAAAGCTTCGCTGATTTGTGGTTTGTTGTGGTTTCTGGAGGCTTTTGAGCTTGATTCCTGTGACCTTTGAGATCTAGGCAGGTAGTTTAAATGATTCTTCTTTGAATGTTCTTTGCATTTGAGGTCAAAATTCTTGAAGTTCCTGGAGGCTTCAGGGCTTGATTCCAGTAAAGCTTTAGTACTTTTGAATCTTCTTTGATGCTGCTTGTGGCATGGATGCCTTGGTGTGTGTGTGTTCCAAGATCTCTCCCAAGGTGTCTTGGTGTGTAGAAATGCCTTAGGAAGGCTTCTATTTATAGGAGTTTGGGCGTGGGTGAGTGACACGTGGCGAAGTTCGATTGGTGATATGTGTCACAGTTTGATTGGAAGAGCTTTAAGACTTTTTCTCCAAGACACGTGGCATCTTTTGATTGGCCGAAATATTTTGATTTTCAAGGTGACACATGTCAGCACCCGATTGGACTGTCTGTGTCATCGCTTACATGTGCCGGGCTGCTTATGTCATTGCTTACACGCGCTAATGTATGATTGGTTTTTTTGCATGCATTTTTGTTCATATTTCAACGACACTTGGCAAATTTCTGTTGGTTTCTGAATAGTGATAGCAAAACCTAATAGCAGTACGTAGCGCTTTGTAATTGACTATATTTTGTGAACTTGGTAGTATGATGTGTCAGCTTGTGATAGGTCGGGAATTTTTCAACTCTACACTCTCGATCTAGGGGGAGGTATAATGTTAAGTTCTTGGTGATTTAGAAGAATGATATATGAATAGGGAAATAGAATAATAAGGAAGAAGATAGAACAATTATTTCAAGGGTAACTAACCTCCTATGCATAGAGAAGAAGATAAGGACAAGACTTGGCTAATTTCTAGATATCCTCTTATTAATCATTTGGCATCCTATATAGAGTAGCATTGTCAACATTTTCCCACCGAAAGAGCTAACTAACTAACTGGATATCAGCCTAACTAACTGACTGTACTAATACAATAGTAATACTAGCATACAGTGCAATACATGTTAAGCTCCAATACACTAGTAAAACATATTTGGATTCCTAACATATAATCAGTCGAATCATCATTTCGAGATGAATCAATGTGACTCCACCCATTCGCATAGGTTTGGCCCAAGTCCGAACCAAGGAATGTTGCGAGCTAGTGGCACGATCTCTCACATCTCCAAAATTTCACTATCTCTTGAATCTACATTCGTGAACTCTTTCACTAATCTGCTCGCTTTACAAACCCCACACCAAAAGTAGCTTTATTATCTAGAAGGATCATTAAGTGAGTTTTATTTCTACCGAAGATCAACTTGCCAATATCATGGCCAAAGGTCTTTCCTCTTGTTGTTTTATGTTCACATGGCCTCTTTAAATTGAGGGTGTGTATCAAATAAGTTGCACCTTGAATTTGTATTCCAAGTTTGTATTTGTGAATTGTTGATCTATTGTAAATGTTATCTTGTTCTTATATTTTTAAATATAAGGGTACTCTCATTTTGAGATTGTAGTGAGAGATTAAATAATATTATTTATTTGATCTAATTGGGTGGAATGTTTAGAAGAAAATAGAACATGTTGGTCTTATAGTCATTCCTTCACCTCCTACTAATTTCTCAATTAAAGGAATACATGAAATCTACTTTAAAGATCATTTTTATTCAATTATTTTTTACTTATTCACTTTCCAATCTGATAAGCAAGAAGATTCAACCTTGAATCCCTACAAATAAGAACATATTTCATTAGAATCTAGAACACTATTAGGTTGGATAAAATGGAAAATGTTGGGAGGATATAAAAGTGGGAGGATGAAAAATATTTTAATTTTCCACATTATGTGTAAGAGGGATGGAAACTAGAAGGATAAAAAATAAATTACTGTCGTACATGAATTTCAACCCGTGCTTGATATTGTCTCCCAATTGTTGAAGGGATTTTTCACTTGGCTACGCTTGTTAGGTGCATAATGTAAAAGGCTTGTGCACATGTGTACACATTAGGGTGAGGTGTGTGCAAAGATTGTAAGCAAACAATAATAGAGGCAAACTAAACAAACATTAATAAAAATAAAAAATAATAAAAGGCAGAAATACTATTTTGGTCTCTACTTTTTGACCCTATTCCCATTTTGGTCCCTACTTTTTTATTTTATTGCTTTTAGTCCCAAAATGAAAAACGTGTTCCATTTTGGTCCCTACCATTACCTCACTAACGGAAAAATCTTACGTGGCAAATAGAGTATACATTTGGCACACTAAATGCTGACGTGACCAATAAAATAATATTAAAATTTTTACCACGTCAACATCTAATTTAAAATATTTAATTTATCAATTTTAACATAATAAAAAAGAAAAAAAATTTATTTGAATTTTGATCTGGTATCATCCTCAACAAGAAGACAAACCCAGATTTAATCACAAGAACACACACTTAGATTTTCTAGGATTTTCTTACCCTTTCTTGTCAACCAAACACAAAAACAAACACAAACATATCTCACATTTTCTAGGATTTTCTTATCCTTTCATGTCAACTAAACACAAACACAAACTAATCTCTAGCAAGAACACCAAAATATCTCAAACCCAGCAATCAGCAATCAACAAAGCCACCCCAGATTTTCTAGGATTTTCTTAACCTTTCTTGTCAACCAAACACAAAAAACACAAACACAAAGTAATCTCAGATTTTCTAGGATTTTCTTACCATTTCTTGTTAACCAAACACAAACACAAACTGATCTCCAGTAAGAACTCCAAAATATCTCAAACCCATCAATCAACAATCAATCAGAAATCCAATTGAGATAACGATCAGCGCTTCGACGTCAACGTCTTTTGCCATTTTTGACCGGCGGTTCTTGTTGAAAGAAGGGTTTTCGTTGAGCTCTATGAAGAATTTCTTCCTAAGACGTTGTTTCTTGGCAGGCATATCGAGCTCGGTTGGGTTGGGTTTGGTCGGGTTAGGGTTTTGAGGCAGTTCATCTTCTTGAACTAGGTTGGAGGAGTCATCTTGGGAGTCCGAAACGGGGGCTTTAGGTGGTTTTTTGGGAGGTGAGGTTTGGGGATTGGTTTCTGAAAGGGTTTACTAGTATCAAATATCAATGTTAATTTAATTATGGTTCCTTGATTCCATGGTTCCATGTGGGTTCCATGAGAGTTCTGGGGTAGAACACATGAACAAGTTCTTCCGAAAATTTTAATAAAGGAATAAATTTTTTTTATTTAATTATCTTATTTTATTTTTAAAAAATTTAGTAAAAACATGAAAATATATATTTTTAATTATTATTTTATGCTAACGTGTAATTTTTAAATGCGAAATAAAAAATTTTAATATTAATTTATTAGCCATGTCAGCATTTAGTATGCCAGATGTATACTCCATTTGCCACGTAAGATTTTCCGTTAGTGAGGTAACAGTAGGAACCAAAATGGAACGCATTTTTTCATTTTGGGACTAAAAGCTGTAAAATAAAAAAGTAGGGACCAAAATGAGAATAGGGTGAAAATGTAGGGACAAAAATAGTATTTTCACCTAAAAAAAAGGTAATGGATATTACCCTGTTATTTTTAATGTGCTTGACATTAGCCTTCCTGAGTTTGCTCTACTTACTTCCTTAGTTGTTTGTTTCTCCTCTCCTTTTTCCTTGCTCTCGTATTTGATTGAAAAAAATGTAAAAAGTCTTTAGCTTTCAAACCAAAAACATGGGAAGAATTAAAAGAGAGTGAAATATAGGTTAGAAAATGTTGTTGGTTGGCCTTGGCTCTACTTTGCCTCTCCTTCTTTTCTCTTTTCTTAGTTGCTGACTTGCTCCTTGTTGTTGTTTGTTGTTGTTACTGTAATGGGGTCTTGAATGGATAAGGAAAGCAAGGGTTTTTATGTGGTTTTGAGTTTATGAAAGAAAGGAGGGTGCTTTTTAGGTTTGATGTTGTGGTTTTGGGCTTTGCTTTTGGAGGGATTAATGTGGTTGTTGTTTTTAGGTTGTTATTGTAGTTGTGGTTAGGATTTGTGATAGAAAAGAGGGAGAGGTATGTGGGTTTGGGTATCGTTTTTGGGGTTTTGGAGAGTAGAATGAATACTATTGAGGGTTGGCAGTGTATTGGAGTGGGAAAGGAAGGATTTTTGTAGATTTGGGGTTTTGAGTGTTTGTTGTAAATGGAAAATAGGAAGATTTTTCTTGTGATTTTCGAGTTAGGCAAGAAAGGTTTATTTTTTATTTTTTATTTTATTTTTATTTTTTTTGGCTGAGGTTTATTATGGAGGAGGATTTGGTGTGATGTTGGGAACAAAAAATAAATAAAAAAAGGGGAAAGGCCTATGCCATGCATGGGAATGGGGAATTTTTGGGGGCGTGCCTCCCAAGGGACTGATGATTGTTTTGATTTTTTTTTTTTTTTTTTAATTTTATGAACATGAGAAAAAAAATATTTATATGGGATTCTTCTAGGGTTTTAAGATTATGGATAAGAGTGAGTGGCTATTCATGGATAAGAATAATGATATGTGTGATGATGCTCAGATCGTCAGTAGAGATGTTCGTCCAGAGTGGAGTTGTCCACAGTTAACCCTGATCCTGCGACAAAATGAATGGTGAAAAGAGAGAGTGTGGTCACCGGTGTGGTGCCTGCCACAGAGTCTCCGATGCTAAAGTTAGAATAGTTTGGAGTAAAAAGAAGTATTCAGATAGTAATGTGTTTTTGCTAGAAAATTTTTGTACCTCCTTGTCGGGTCTTGTGAATGGATATATATAGGCGCTTTCTCCTTCCTTCTAGCCGTTGGTTTTGCCTTAATGGTGATATCATTGTCGAATCTGTAATGCCTATGTGGGGTGTTAAACGGATAGATATATTTCCAACGGTACGGAAGTTCATTACTGTCCTTGTAACGCTTCGTCGTGATTGAGGGATAATGGTCTAGTCTTTGCCAGGTAGTTTCCCCAAGGCGGGGCTAACCTCGGGGTCGTCCTCGTCCATTGTCCTTACTAGGTGGACGAGTATATGTTCGGGACTATCAATGTGTTACTTGAATATTATAACAATTGGGATAGATCTTAATTCACCCATGCAATGAACTAAACTTGAACTGCAGCGCACTTAAATAAACAATTAATAATTCACAGTAAAATATTGACATGCTCATTAATTAAAAGAAATTAACTTGAATTCTAAATAAATCACATTTATGACCTAATAAAAATAAAGGGACAAAATATGACAAAGTAATTGGACTCGGATAAAAACAGGACACATAATTTAGAAAAATTAGTTAAATTCCTTAATCAAATTGATGATGCTTAAATCTTGATGGCATGCTTGATTAAAAAGTCCCAAAATGGTACCAATTTTCCATGAAAATCATACTAAAATTTTAGCATGCATTACATAGAAAATTATGTACTTTTTTTACAATTGAAATGCAAAGTGGGTAATTTTCTTAATTAAGTGACATCTCACCTAATTCAAACTTGATCTTCGTCCATGAGCAAGCAAATTACAAAGAATTTTATGGTCTTAAATATAACACAAAATTTAATCCAATCATATGGTTAAAATAGAATTAAACCCCAAATAAATTCGGTCAACTGCATAGAAATTGATGAAAATCAACAACAAAAAAGGGGCTACTTATTAAAACCATGAAATCCTTTGCTTTAGGGCTAAAACCTCTAATGAAATTTAGAGCCGGACAAAATATGATATCAACAATTACTATTATGCATTTATTGTAGTTTAAAACAATGGATTAATAAAGATAATTTTGTAATTTCATTACTCAATCCATTTTCTCTTATATTTTTCCCAAATTTAGAAGAAACAAAAATGTTGAGTCCGGGAAAATCCCCACCCACTCCATTTTCTTATCTCACTGTCTTTCACCTTAACAAAAAATCAAAATCTTCTCTCAGTTTTCCTTTCCCCCTTTTCACCTCAACAAAACACAACATAAAAACTAGTAAGACCATTGATATGGGTTTGAAAGTCGAAACTATTATGAGTATACCCTTCCAATTTTGTCTACACTTGAGCGACATAGGGAATCATTGAAAACCTAACTAAAGATTGGGCTCTTCAGCCAATTGGAAGTGGATCTCACGAATTATGGTCCACTTAAGCTGGACTTGAGGTTCGCATTGGCATAACAGTTTTTGTGCAAGCATGGTGTCAATAAAGAAACATTTGACAAGCCGGCCAACCTATTGGCAAGCCTAACTACTTAGGGCGACTCATAACATTGACATTACTTAGTTTATGTACAAACAATAACCTGTCACCTTAATGGTTGTCAAATATTTTGTGAAAATTATTGTGATTCTAAAGTTATTGTTACAGCAATATTTGTTTGGGCTGGCCCAGTCTGTAGAAATCCTTGTCGGCGAGGCAAGGTCTTCAAGTTGAAAAATTCTCCACTAAAGGATACTTCATTTTGGTTAATCCCCTTTTTTTTTCTTTTTTTTTTTTTCATTATGATGATTATTCACATTCTTGATAGAGGACTATTTTAGGATTAAAATTGAGAAGTCATTCTAACTGTTGATAATTTAAACATCATATTCTCTATCATGACTCTCTATTAATAGTGACCGGAGGGTTTAGTGGGTGTTCTAAGTTTAAATCTCGTTATTAAACAAAAGTAAAAGTTAAACAGTAGACTCAGCAACTATCATGCGGAATAATTTATGTGTAAACAAGTAAAACCTAATAACTAGAAGTGTTCACAGTGCAGTTTGAACCATTTGGGTTTTTCCTACCCAGCTCAAAACTGATTTTCTCTTTTGTTTTGGGCCAAGTTTTAAACTAGTGAGCTAGTTCTTCTTTATTTTAGGCTGGTTTTCCTAATCAACACTTGTTAGGGTTATTAAACTATAAATAATATATCTAATATTTTAAAAAATAAATATATTAATGTAGAAAGAGGGTGCGGTGCAATGCGGTGCGGTTTGGTTTGTGTGGTTTTCTTATTATAAAACCGCAAACTGCACTGCACCATGCAATGCAGTGCGGTGTGGTGCACTGTTACTTACAGTGCGGTTATACCATTTTGCGAGCGGTTTGGTGAACACCCCTATAATAACTATGTTTATGAACTAAAAAGCAGCATCTTGTTTACAATACTTTGATGCTTTGGATTTTTCTTAAATTTCTCGTCCAGCCTCATCCTTATCTTGCAATTTGAAATACAGTAATAACTTTATGAGTATTTTCCTTTTTTATGCCTTTCAAACTAATTAATTATTATACAATAAATTGGTGAATCCATGTTAAGACTCTGCATTTAAAACCTGGTCCAGATAAGGCAAAGCATGCTTGCCAAGTTGCATTGAAGTCCAAAATTAGTATAACATTTAATTCACAAGAGTAGTGACTAGTGGGCTCCACTTTTTTTTTTTCCTTGAGATAAGTATATTTGAATACAAATCCTCTGTACCACTTTTTGTATACCACTCTATATTCCACCAATCACTACATGCCATGTTTTGATTTTACTTTCCTTATAAAATAACTGAAGTTTAAAATACAAAACCAATCATACACATGGTAAGTAGTGATTGGTGGAACATAGAGTGGTACACAAAAAGTGGTATAGATGATTTGCATTCAGTATGTTGGGTGGCCTCTATTTAGCCAGCAAAGCAGCCATGTTAGCCAAACCATAACATTGTAATTATCATACCATTTAAGAGCAATGCTACCATTTAAGAGCAATAAATGTGAAAAAAATGACAATATTTTTCACATTTATTGATGTGACAAGCTTCTATTAGTTTTTATTTGGACTAATCACTAACGTCACTTTTTTACCCACTACATGCTAACAATCTACCACATTAGCATGTGTTGTGTTTATAGATTGTCTCTACCATCTAATGTCTATGACCTTAGTCCTTAATTGAGTTTCATATGACTCTTTTTTTTTCTTTTTCTTTTTTTGTGGGGGTGGGGGCTAAAGAGTTTAATATGACTAGACATTGAGTAATTGTATGACTCTAATGAGTAATTATTTAGTATTTTAGAAAGAATACTTCTTCTCTTCACATAAATTGTAGACTCTACAATGAATTTAAATAGCGAGACTTATTATGTGAGAAAGAAAAATATTACTCATGAAGTAATGAATAATCTTTTTCTCAAAAAAGAAAAAAAAATGTTGAATAATTAGCAAGTGAGTGAGAATAATAATTACCAATTAAGTGAGTATCAACTTGCCATACATAGCAACAAAATATTTATTATGTTTCATAATCAAACAAAGTCAAATTCAAATTTGCATCTTTCTGATGCATGCATTGGTGAAATATATAGCAATATTTCATTTCTACCATATTTTACCATTCTTTTCAAGTACACAGATGCTCAATCCTGAGCATCGTATATGTAACCGTCAACTAAATAGGTAAAAACTTTGTAAGACTTCCTTCTTTAGACGACACTTCACCACCTTGCCTGGTTGACGTGCACGTGGCTTGCTAACCTTTGCATGTATAGGAGCTAAGACACTATATGAACCCCTTTTTCTCTCACAATCTCACTCACTATCTTATTACTATCTTTCTCTGGGGTAACAATGGTGCTAATTTCTGAGTACAGTGAGGATAACAAAGCTATGGAGCTGCAGATCCTTAAGCCCTTGGCGACGGAAGGGCAGGAGAGTTTTTACTTGGAAAAGGGGCAACATTCAGGCACCGTGCGTGTCATAAAATTAGATGGGGTAATTTTCCTATACCTCTGATTTTCTAAAACAATTTATAATTTTGACCCTTGAAAGAATAGATCTGGTTTTTGCATACTTGATCTGATTCTTGTTGGGGTTGTTCTTTTTTTTTTTTTTCAAAAAGTGTTTCATTTGTTGACTTTTTTGGTTTTTTTTTTTTTTTTTGTTTTTTTTTTTTAAGCTATTATTATACATCCTTTTTCAAAAGCTTGTGTCAAATTTAGAGCTTTTAAACCTAACTTTATTGAGAATCTATCATAATATTTGAACCATATTATTTATTTATTTATTTTTATAAAAATTTATATCTATTTTTTAGTAATGAAGGTAAAGGACGATTTGTAATCTGGACATAACCATAATAGTTTTTATTCTGGATAACCCAATACTTACAGGATATATATAAACAGATCTAAAAGGAGGGTTCAAATGGGGATCTACACATATACTCCCTTGAAAAAATGTTAAGAAAATTGAATTATAGCCTAATTTCAATCTCACTCAAGATCTAATAGTTTCAAGCGATAAGCAACAATAATTTTAAATCAAACCAAGGTCATTGAGAGTATCTCATAACCTATCCCACACTAATACTCTAACTACAGGGCCACAACCCTAAGTAGTTGGTAGTAATAATAATTGAGCCTTAAGAAAGAGTACTAGATGATTTTTGATTACCTTTTTTTACACACTTAATTTTAAACCCTAATCATATATATCAATGCTGCAAAACGATCAACTTTAAGGATAATTGAGTGTTAATTGGAGCCCAATGGAAGTGATTATTCTTATCCATGAGTTCAAGACATGATTGCGACCATTACCCGCTAACCGTTAATAGAATCAAATTTTGTATTATTTGTTATTATTTAAAAAAAAATTATTAATACATTTGGATTTTTAGGGTTTGGTTGATTAGAAACTAATAGGGTTTTTATCCTTTATCATTAGTGATATAAGATCTATACAATATAAGATATGATGGTTGACCGTTAACCGTTAACCGTTAACCGTTAATAAAATCCGTATATAAGATGTGATGGTTGACCGTTAACCGTTAATAAAATCAAATATGATATCATTTGTTAACCGTTAACCGTTAATAAAATCTGTATATGAGATGTGATGGTTGACCGTTAACCGTTAATAAAATCAAATATGATATCATTTGTTATTATTAGATCGTATTTAGTAGTACACTTGCACTTTTTTGGTTTGATCAATGTGAAATTAATAAGGTTGTTATCCTTCATCATTAGTGACATAAGATTTATTTAATATGAGACGATTGGTATAATACAAGACTTGACGGTTAACCGTTTATCGTTAATAGAATCAAAATTGTCATAATTTGTTTTTATAAGAACAACTATATTAATTCACTTGCATTTTATGGGTTGAATGGTGATTGTGGAGGGACAAACCTCTCTCTTAGAAGGTATTCCGCTTTGGGTGAAGACCCTTACGGATTTGCTCAATCCCATATCGAGGAGAGACATCTCCCACCTTCAGTTTATAAGCACTGGGCCTAAGTGAAGTTGTATCACTCATGTGAGATATGATGATTGATTGTTAATTGTTAATAGCTAATAGAATCAAAGTTTGGTATCATTTGTTATTATTAGATCAAATTTACTAGTATACTTGCATTTTTATGATTTTATTGATAAGAAATTAATAAGGTTTTTATCCTTCATCATTAGTAACATAAGATCTAACCACCACGCACCTTTGACACGATGGTCACTCTACAAGTATAAATATTTGTTGGGTGTGAAGGGTAAGGGTCAGGATTCAAGTCTTCGGGAGGGAGTTTCACACACATATACACTTAGATTAGATTATAGTAGAATTTTTATCTTGTATCTAAAAAAAAGGTAACATACAAGAATATGGGATAAGACACTTAATCATTTATCGTTAATAGAATAAGTTGGAACATCGCTAGTAGAACGTCTTTATTAATTAGTTCACTTGCATCTTTATGGTTTGATTGATGAGAAATTAATAAGGTTTTTATTTGTCATCATTAGTGATAGATGATTTATATAATATACGAGACACGACAGTTGACTGTTTACTGTTAAAATCAAATTTGGTATCGTTGGTTATTATTAGATCATATTTAAAGTACACTTGCAATTCGATGTTTGATGGGTATCATTGGTTGTCAATAAGGTTTTTATCCTTCATCATTATTGATATAATATTTATATAATTTGAGATAATTTGTACAATATAACATGTGATAGTTGACCGTTAACCGTTTATTGTTGGCGGAATCAAATTTGGCATCGTTTATTATTATTAGATCATTTTTTTTTATTGCGATTGCATTTTTTATGGTTTGATTGATGAGAAATTAATAAGGCTTCATCATTAGTAACATAAGTCTATATAATGCTAAACAATTTGTGCAAGATCTATACAGGAAAGAAATGTAACCGTTAACCGTTAACCGTTAATTGAATCAAATGATAGTTCGTTATAAATATACTATGATTTTTGTTTATTTATTTTAGAAACAAGCACATACATAAAAGAGAGAGGGAATGTATTTCTAACACTTAAGTAGACTAGGAATTAGGGAGCTTATTTTGCGCGCGTGTGTGTATATATATTTCATAATTTTCCTTTTGTTAGATGATCCCAAATGTAAAAGGAGGAAAAAAATATTGCAAGTTTCTAAAGAGACTTGGACCCAAGTTTAGGGCATAACCACCTCTAACGTTATCATTCAAACGAAATGGTGTTGCATAAGAATTATTAGATTCCCTTTTCAATGTAATTAGGGACATTGATATATATAAAACAAGTGAATCCAACTTGAAAATCCGAGGAGCAAACAACTTGTACTTCTATAAACACAAGCTTTTTGAATCATTTCCATAAATTAGATTGAAGAGATAGTTTAAAGTTAACAATGGGTTCTGGTGGCAGCCAACAAATGTTAGGGTTTAGATTTCTGGAAGGGTCAGCAAATTAGGATGGTAGTCTAAGTAAAACGCGGTAATATTGGTATAGAAGGTAACATTTTCACCATGGGATTTGGTAACTTTATATTTGGTTTAGCGTCTTAGATTCCTATTCAAAAGACCTATTTTAGATACCGTGGCAATGGTTCTTTATATGGAACACACCGTGCTGAAATGGAAAGGAAGTAAACCCTATTTGGTGTCAATTTTTATAAGTTGTATCTGGGCAAAAGGATTTGAACATTGAACTGGCTCGGACTCCCACTATATATATGTCTCTCTTGTTCTATCATTTTCACACAATTCTCTTTTCTATTCAATCTCTCTATCTCTATAGGCCAATATGTCAGACTCCCAAAATCCCAGTAAGGTGGAGAACATCACTGGGTGGGAGATACAACCCTATGTTCCAAAACCAGTAGTTGAGGGTGGTTTTTCTCAAGACAATGGCCTCCTTGCTAAACTACACAAAATTCTCAAAGACGTGATATCTGTAAGTGGTTCTTTTCACCTTTTGTTGTTAGGGTCAGTGCATGATACGGATATGAATTTCACAATCCATGCTAACAATTTCCTATCTTTTATTTTGCAATAGCAATCCACGTCTTACTTGAGGAAACAGGCGGGAAAAAACGAGGATGGGACCAACGACAATGGTGCAGTTCAAGCTGTGCCTATATCGTACCAACCACTGGTACTGGATTGTGCAAACAAAAATCTTGCTATCAACACGGTAAACTTTTACACAAATCCTCGTCTAAATTATTATTTGATATGTTTTCCAGTTTAGGTTATTTGACATGAAAGTTTTCTCATGCATATGATATTCTTCACGATGTTAACAATGCTATCTTTGTATTTGCTGTTGAAAACACAGGCGACCCCGCTCAAAAAGCAGCGGGGTAGTACCAGTTTGGCTGGGGAGATCTCAGTCTCTTTTAAGCTACCCAGTGATTGTGACATTAATTTTGAAGAAGTGGACAAGGTAGTTTCATTTCCGAGATAGAGTTCTCATTTCGTTTATTCTGTTTAATGAATTTCGTAAGAAAAAACTCATACATATATCCTTGAATTGTGATAAATTCCTGTATGGGTGGTGTTGTTTGGATGAACATGTGTGACTCTTTATGAGGGGTTACAACTTTTGACAGGGGTTTGCAACTGTTAGGAAGATACAACTCTTTGCAAAGTTGTTCTAATCCTCTCCTTTTCAAACCTTATTTTTATATATGACCATCTACTCACCATGGTCATCATATACACACCTATATGTGGATGAACATATATACACTATTGTTTTAATGGGCACTTGATGATTTTGTTTGCAGATCTTGTCCCCTCTTCCTCAAGATGTGGATCCGAAGGACACTAATACTCAGAATGTGCGTCAGTTTTCTTTCGTTGAGAGGCTAGATGGATGGAAAATTATACGAAGAAAACGCAGCAATGGAAGATTCGATGTGGTAATTTGATTGACTTTTTTTTTTTTTTGGGATCTCACTTAACTTTTGTTGCCTGGTAATGAACTTAAAGTAAAGCATATTTGTTGAAGGGAGCAATTTAAAAATTCCTACAATACTTGTTTCCATGAAATTAAAGGATCATAATTAAGAAGTTAATGCGTTGTTAACATAACATATATATAATGTTCCATGCAGTATTATCGTCATGAAAAATCAAACCGAACATTCCGGTCGACCGTTGAGGTTGTCAATTTTCTGCTTTATGAGGTTTATCCAGATAAACCGAAGCCAAAAAAGGCCAGGGAAGCTGAAGCTGAAGCTGATAATTCGGTGAGTTCGAGATTCAAAACTAAATGTTTGGCATTTAAGAATTACTGAAAAAATTATACCTTGGTGATATTAAAAAATCTGTTCATTAATATCTCGGCACTGTAATATTTTCAGGCACAGAAATCCGAACAAAAGAAAGAAATACTGAAGAGGAAGAGGACCTCTCCAACAGCTGAAGGTGGTAGTAGTGTTATATCAAAGAAGAAGAAGGCGCGCTTGTCATCTGAGGTTCGTGAAGAACACAAGACAAAGACAGTCGAAGTGAAATACATAGAGACAATGGAGGAATTGGTAGATGATGATGGATATATTGTGGAGCTCATTAATCCTTCCTATGGTTACAACTTTTACCGCCGTACATCCCCTGAAACTGAAGAGGAAAAAAGAAAGCGTCTATATGTTGAGGAATGGCTGGACATTGCATATCGCAATCTTCTTAATATGTTCAACGGGGAACAAAATGTGCCACAGGGACAGGGTACGTAATTATTTCACACTTACTAATATACACAATCAGTCTCATGTGCTAAATGCGAAACATTCTTATATAAAAAAATAAAAAAAAAATTATATCCACATTTGATATTAAAGTATGGACATTGTGCATAATGTTTAAATCCACAAACTTTTTTTATAAACCGTTGAATGATAAATTCTTACTGGTTTTCATCTGAATCTACCAAAGTCCACTATTTATATAACTTTTTTTCTTACCAATAATTATTCACTATATTGGCAGTTTATAACTTTAGTATTTTTCTTGTGTATATAAAATATTCATTAGTGAGTGTGCAAGATAAATTTCCTGTTGTTAATTACCTAACGTGTGGATCAAGTTTTCTATTCAGAATCTGGTCTATCTCCTTAATTTTATTGTTTTCTCAAAGTCTCACTGATTGCAGGAAATAATGAGATGGATGCGGATGAGGATTCTGACGTAGAAGAGAACATTTTTGCAGACCCACCCCCGGATTCTGTTGCTGCCAAACCTACACAAAAGCAAGAAAATCCTGTAAAGCCAAAACAAGAAGAAAACATCAGTGCAGCCCCACCCCCAGATTCTGTTGCTGCCATTCCTACACAGGAGCAAGCATTTCCTGTAGTGCCAAAAGATGCAGCCCCACCACCCCCAGATTCTGTTGCTGCCATTCCAACACAAGAGCAAGAAAATCCTGTGAACCAGCAAGCTAATCCTGTGGAAATGGTGCCAAACAATCCTGCTATGGTGGAAGCCAATCCTGCTCTAGTGCAAGGCAATGATATTCCTGTTCTAATGGAGCGCGATGATGGTGGACCCTCAAGTTTCATTGCTTCCTACAATGAACAATGTGCACTGATCAACTTTATACCGCGTGTTGATGAAGCCTTTGAGGTTGTGTATTTCAGGTTTAATGACGATTGATAGCGGGTCTTTAGTTAGAATTTCTAGATGTGGGTTAGCTAGTGTTTTGCTGATTACCTTGCTTTTGTTTTAGAAAAAAATACATTGCTGCAAACTTCATAATTTCTTCGTCTTTGGGCACCCAATCAGTTAGCCGAGTATATACAATTTGAGTCATAAGACCATAAATATCAATAAAAAATAATATTTATTCAAGTTTCTGTACATAAAATTTTCATTTAAAACCATTCTTTTTTTTTCTTTTTCTTTTTGACCTACAAAATTACTATTAAAATTTTTGTCTTCAAGTTTTTTTAACATTTCTTTTTTTAATTGATAATATCTGCACATACATTTAAAAAAAAAAAAAAGTCTTTCTATATAACTAAGAATTTTTATATTACAAATTTGGACTTTTTTTTTTAATAATTTTACGATAATTTTTATTGTTGTCTCCCTATTGTATTATTTTATTATTTTCTAAGTCTTATTATAACTTATAACTTACTTTATTCATTTGTTACATTTTCATATATATATATATATATATATATTCTCAGTTATATTTTTATATTGCCATTAACAAATTTATCAAGATATTTTATTTGAGATTTAATTATTCTCTCTCTCTCTCTCTCTCTCTCTAATTAAAAAAGTTTACAAATAAAACAAACACTATCTCCAATATAAATTTATGATATGACATGAATAAAATAAATTTTAAAAGTGTAGAACAATTTAACCTAATTTATTAAAATCATTTTATTAACTTCACTTAATAACATAATTTTCCTCATGAGAGACTAGTTTACAAAAATTAGAGTCTTGAGTTATTAGGAAAAATTGATTGTCAATTACAATTCCACGAACTCATCACAATTTTTTGTTTTTGGTTGAAACAGGATTTACAAGGGGATTGGAGTTATGTTGAGCCAATATTCTCGGGCTCTCTTTGAAGACAGGGAAGGATTGTACAATTCAATTATATATTTGTATTTTCCATTCATCATGCTATAATTTTGGGGCACTTTTGTTATGGGAGTCTTAGACATTGGCCCTAGAGAAGTCATCCTAGATTTGCCTTTAATATGTGGTTGATGAACATTTGCATATATCCAAGAAATTAATGAATATTCAAAAGTAAAATAATTTGGCAGTTGTTAGGCTCAGTTTATTATATGATATATATTTACATCAACTCCTGTTAAGTATAAATTAGACTAACTTTATGCATTCAAATATAAAATGGGCAAAGTGCAGCTTTGATATAAGTTTGCAGCAGCCAGTACGCAAAATGTAGCTTTGATGTAAGTTACACTAGCCCTATGCTAATTAGAAATTACAATAATCCAAAAAGCATGCTCCGTTTGACTATTTGTGGTCTGTTTGGTAGAGTTGTTTAAACAACAATTTTCGTTATTTAAACACCACAACATGTATTTTTACAATTCTTTTTTACCCACACATATTTTCACAACACTTAAATAAAGTTTCTAGAAATCTCTTATCAAATAACCCTTTGATTTCAAATAAGGCAAAGGGAATTGGTAAGCAAAAACTCAATGGAACGGCAGTTAAGCTCGTGAATGATATGTGAATTCACATGTACCTTGATTTTTTAATAAAAAAAATAATTATTGTAAAAGTATTGTTTTACATCTTTTTTTGAAAGTGTAAATAAACTAATGAAATATGAATGAGCTCGTATATTTTAAGCATAGTCCATGACTTGAAAAGAAAAAAAAAACCACATTTAAAAATTCATGATAGTTTTTATTTTTGACAAGATGTAATCAATGATTAATGCATTGGGATGCAGTTGGAAGTGAGCCCATGATACTGGAATTATTTATCGACTACACAAATAAGAGCCTTAATTAAATCTTAATAATGAAGAAAAAAGAAAAGGTCAATTTTTTTACTGGTTTTCTTATACTAGTTTTTCTTCAGGTTTCATGTATTTTCTTTTCCCAGTCTTGTGACTAAGTTGAAAAAAAAAAAACACTAGGTCACCCATCAATTCAAACCTTTTTATTGTCAAGTACTTCGTAAGTTTGACCCAAGAAAATCATTCACACTCAAATGACGACTATAATTTATAATGCATTTCCAAACTTTGTTAGGAAGTGATATATAACACACACACACATATATATATATATATACACCAGATCCTCTGTAATGAACATTATGAATGGGTTGAATAAGTTGGATGTAGAGAACCCTAATAAATCTCTGTAATAAATTTCCTGTCCGAATAAAACAAAAGCGGTTTATTGACTTGGCTCCTCGCTTTGCCACCCTATATCTATTTTGCATGTAATGTAATCCACAAATTTCAAAAAAGAATCTGTGTGTGTATTACCAACAAAAGAAGAGTGAGCGTTACATATAGATGCTTGATATATTCTCCACTTTTGTAACCTTTATAACTAAGTCTTCTCTGTGAGTCTGTGACACACACTGTGAGCGCACACAGTGAGTTATTATGGATGAGAACAATTCAAGAGGGCTAAACAAAATGGAGACGACGGAAGGGCAGCCCAGAATGCTGAGCGAGGATCAACAGCAGCCCCAAATGCCAAAAGTACATTTTGTTGATGGAAGAGAATATGGATTGCCAGAGGGATGGATAGTGGAACAAAGGCCACGGACCTCTGCTAAGTACTTTGGGAAATTAGACCAGGTAATAGCGTTATACTCAGCATCTCTTCTTTTGCAGTAGTATTAGGTTTTATATGGCTTAGAAGACTCCAGACTTTTGATCTAATTTTGCAGGTGAATTTTATAATTCTTGAAATTGGAGACATCTCATGATAAAAAGTTTGAATCTAGGTTTTTTTTTTCTTTGGACATTGTTAAATTACTAATTCTTCTAAGAGCTTAAGAAGATATTGGGAAATGATAAATTTAATCATTTAAGCACACATAATTTTGATTCTCAAAAAAATAAAAAGCACACATATTTCTAACATTTCCCTCACATGTAGCACATTTAATTTTAATATTTTCCCTTACATGTGGGCTTAAACTCTCTTTTAATAGATGAAGCACATGCAACACATGTGATTTTAAATGGAAAATAGAGTGGAGGAGTTAGGGATTGAACCCAGGACCTATTGCTTTGATACTATGTTCAATTAACGATTCACCCAAAAATTTAAACTACTAAAAAAATAGTAAATTTAATCATTTAACTACATAATTCTAACATACATAATTTTAGTTAAATTACTTAGTGTCTTGTAAATTAATTAGGGTTTTTATTTATTTTTTTTTTTTTATGTTCGAATATATAGTTAATCTGTTTGTTTCGATATTAGCATTTTTTGAAAAATAAATTATTTTTCAAAAAGTATTTTCTAAAAAACTATCTTATTTTTATATGTTTGGTAGTGACCTTAAAATGAGTTGGAAACTATCTCTTTACTTATCTTATTTAGTTTCGCTTGAAATAGAGTTTTTTTTTTCCTTATTTAGGTTTGTGTGAGATATAATTGTTTTTTAGAAAATTTTAGCGGAAAACAACTCTATCTCATACCAAGCTAAATAAGGGAAGTTAAGAAATAATTTTCCTTTGATATAATTTTTTTTAGATACTACCAAACACAGAAAAATGTAAAAAACTATTTTCACATAAAGTTTTTCTTTGAAATAAATAGAGCGTAAACCAAATCTATGCACGTAGAAAATGCTTCCTTTTTCAAACTCTTATGCATAAAAATAAATAATAAAAGTAAAAAAAAAAAAAATAGGGACTTTTTGTCTCTCTTTTTTTTCTTTTTTTTTTAATAGGGAGTTTATTGTCATACTAGTTGGGTGTACATGTTTGCTAATAGTTTTCTCTTTGTGTTTTTTAATCTTATTTCCTTATATACAAATTTAAAGTATAATTATAGTTTAATAAACTTTCAATATATTTAAAAATAAAATTTCAAGAAAGAAAAGAAAAAACAAATTGCATCCCAAAGATATTGCTTTCTTTTAGGCATAGGGATAGATTTAAGGGTTCAAATACGTGGGATTGGAGAGGAAATATAATTTTTGGCGTTGAAAATTGAGAGAAAAAAAAAGTGGAGGCACGGGAAAGAGAGTGAAAAATATTTTGTTATTTGTGTGGCTCGAACCAATGTGTCGGTTCATTAAAGTAGCATGTAGGGCCTTTCTATTCCATGTTTTTTAAGCCTTTGAAAATTGAAAAATAAAAACAGCTTAAGACCTATTTTCAATTTCCTTCATGAGATGGAAATTGGAAATAATTTTTGATTTTTGCCTAAGATAAGTTACAAACAAGTTTTTTTGCCTTAGGAAACAGAAAATTGTCATTGAAAACAAAAAATTGACGAAAAAAAGATTACCAAACATAGCCTAAATATTGTGATTGACAAGCTTTACTAGTCATTACAAATAACTTCCTTTGAGGTGTCTAAACCATGGTATTGTAGGCATAACAAGAGAGGTAAAGTAATCCCTAAATATGTCTTTTCTTTCTAAACACATCGAAAGAATTATCGAAGGTTGACTCCAAGAAGTTGCAAGCATTATTATTATTATTGCTTGATAAAAAAAGAGTCTCCGATGTGAATTCATCGACTTCACACCACGTGACTGTAATAAAAACATTATTATTACTTAATTAATAACAATATATATATTCCCCGTGATTCCATGACAAAAACTATGTATTCTTTGAGATACTAATTATTGACAAAACATACAGAACATCAACAACTTCTTCCTTGAAAAGTAAAGAAAAATAGAGTAGAAATTACATTATACATGCAAAAATTATGGCCACATATATAAATCAAACTGACACAATCATGCCCAAAAGCAAACGGAAAGCAATTCCCACATTGAAGCTATAGCCACAGTTTTAGTAAATAAACCTTATACCATATATATGGTAGTTGTGTAAATGAAGAAAACACTGCCGAAGGTGATCCTACTATTCCTAGGGGTTGAGGTTGCCACTCTCGCGGTCGTGGATCTGGCTGTAATGGAGATTCTAAATATAACAACCTTTCTGATTCATGTGGCCAATTCTTTGATGGGAACACTGATACCCCAAACCATGAATCTTGCTCTCGCTGTCAAATCTATTAAGAATTCGATCATATGATAGCAACCTATTGTTATTGCTACTCAACCTCAGCACCTCCTCTCTTTGCTCACCTTGCCTTCTATGGTGTTCATTCTCAGATTTCAAGCTGATTACTAGATATTGGTGACACTTATCATGTCATTTCGAATCTTACCAGTATAACTACTCATGAAGATTGTTGTGTCCATGAGCACCATGATGTTGGTAATGGCAAGGCCTGATCGAAGGCCCTTCTCTCAGATTGGCTCTACATACCCCTCCTCCTTCCTTTTGTGTTTTTAATGTTTCCGTGTTTTCTCTACACCAAATCCTTACTCTCAATTTATCACTCTTGCAAAGATAATGATTTTTTCTTTGAAAGTTCATACCTTTCATTTCTTTGCCTAGGATTAGGTCACCATGAAGAAGAGCGAATGAGTCTGGTCTCTACAAACTTTCGTCCACCACTCCAAATTCTTGCCCTTCGTTCGTGCTCGCGTGTCTGAATGTGCTGACTCCATTTGTTGGCATCGTTATCTAGGTCATCCCCATGATCGTTATCTTTATGCCATGCATGTCAATTAGGGTAATCTTGTCATTTGCCTCTTTCTGTAATGAAGTCTTGTGGTTCTGTTTTAGTGATTGTTAAATTACTGATTCTCTCAAAATCGGTAATTTATGCTATATTTGGTTGTCACATAACTCATATTTTAAAATTTATATCTCAGTTCTCATAAATCATATCTAATTCCCTATTTTCTCTTAATACATTTCACACCGTGTTTGGCATCAGAACTCCCCTTGGTATTTAGTTTGGAAAACCCAACTTTAACTCAGTTTGGGTAACCCATTAGTCAAAACGGCTACTGTCTTTTCTCTTTAAAACCAGCGTGAGAGTTTTGACACAAATACTAGAACAATCTCTCTCCACATAAACGAAACCCCAGGGGAACCAAAAAAGAAGTGACAAAATGAAACCCACACACAGGTCGCTTGAGTCTTTAGCCTCAAACCCATAGATCGACGGCCATTTCTCTCTCTCTTGCCGTGTGAATTTTCCCAAATTGGTACTCTCACGTCTCTCTTGCAGTCACATACCTTAACTATCAAAAGGCTTATTTTCCTTTTCCACTCTAAAACACCTAACCCTAGTGACAAATATATATACATATATATATCTCGAATTATGCAAAAAAAAAAATTATGATCCTAACCTATTTATAAGAATATGATGAGGAAGGACCCATAAATACCCACATATATTTAACCAAAGAAACCTATATAAATATCAGACCAACCCATAAAAATCTACAGATATTTAACCAAAAAACCTAAACCGAAGAGTTTAATTTGAAACAAAGAAAGGAAGGTTAGATCAACTCACTTGAAAGAATTCAGTTGGATTAAGAGAGATGTGAGAACTTGAGGTTGAGAGATGAAGAATGAGGCAAAGCTGTGTGTGTGTGTGTGTGTGTTGTTGCGTCCAAGTGCAGGTGAAAAAACTTTGTTTTAGTAGTGTGCGTTTGGGTGGGACGATTGCGTTTGCGTTTGCGTTTTTTCTTTTTTTTTTTTTTTTTTTTTTTTTGCTTTCAGCCGTGAAAAGAGACTTTTTCAACCGTGAACAGTGCATTCGTGCACTGTTTACGGTACTGTGCGGCTATTGTTTAATGAACAGTAGCCGCACTGGTTGACTTTTGTCAATGAACAGTGTATTTGTGCACTGTTCATGGACCCACAATTTTCACTTTTCAGCAATTTTTTCATTAAAAGTGGGTCCTACGGTACTATTTACACATTTAAAAATTATTTTGCTACAATATTTTCAGTTTTCAGTTTTCAGCTGCATCCAAACGGACCCTAACTTATAAGTGAGACAACACTAACGTGTGGGTTCCAACCATGTCTATTTTATTACAATTAAGCCACTTAACTCAATTTCCTTTAATCTGAAAACTTTAAACTTTTGTTCTCATAACTCACTATTCATTCTCACATTTTTTAGAGATGAGTTATGAGAATTGAGGAAAAAAAATCAAACCAAACAAGATAAGAGGTGGTGGGGCCCATGGAAAACAAGAAATAGGTTATGAAAACTGAGTGACTATGGCTAAACCAAACATAGCCTTAACATAGTATCAAAGTAGAAGGTCATGAGTTCGCTCCATATTGTAAGTGGCACTAGTGAAAACAAAAATGAAGAATAAAGATTGGACATTGTTCCAATGGTCACATGCTCAACGATAACTTAGATTTAAACAAATCTGAAGCTCAAAATGGTGACATTTATCTAAATGATAAACGGCATCGTTTTCTCTTATGTCTGGCATGTTTTATTCAAGACAGCAAAACGATGTCGTTTGGGATTGTTCTTCCTCATCGAGCAAAATTTGGACTTGCTCTGTTCTAACTAACTAAACTCCAAATATTTTCTCCAGCCTGAATATATTTTCTGTACTGTCAAATCTGTTATAAATTAGTTAGAGTTTGTTAGATAGGATTCTTCTAGAAACTGTTATAAGCTATAATGATCAAAGAAAGCAAAGCTTTGTCATTGATTCTCCAGGTTAGAAACTCTGGATTTACACTCATGGTCAAATTTCCTTGAGTATCAAGAAGATACTGACAAGGCTGAGAGGATGAGTCATCTATATGCTCAATCAAGGAATAGGCTTCCAATACTATTGTGATCAACTGGTGCTTCCATGGAATGTAATTCTTATAGTTAAGCTTGATTGACATCAAATTGAACATATTAGAGAGTAGTTATAGTGGCGAAGGAGATTGAGTTGGAGGTTGAGTTTACTTCTACTGCCTTCAATCATTTTTGTTCTAGTCATGCCATCATACATTAGACCTCATGTCCTCATACTCCTTAGTAGAATGGCACTGCTGGGAGAAAGCATAGGCATCTCATTGAATCTTCTCTTACCATGCTATCACATTCCAATCTTCCTTTGTCCTACTAGTCATATGCAGTTTCCACTGCCACTCATATCATTAATAGACTTTCCATTCCTTTACTTCAAAACAAATCACCTTGGGAGCTTCTGTTTCAGTCCAAACCAGATCTACTTCACCTTAGAACCTTTGGTTGTACATGCTTCCCTCTTCTTAAACCTTATAATATACACAAACTTCAACCACACACTAAGCCCTACATTTTCCTTGGCTATCCTGCCTACTCAAAGGGTTATGTTTGTTTAGAGCCTAATACACTTCGGATTTTCATATCTAGACATGTTTTGTTCAATGAGTTTGAGTTCCTCTTCTGACACAACCCCATCAACATCAATTGCTCATTAGTTGTCATTTCTTTCTCATTTTCCTGTTGCAAACACTCCTTTTCAGTCTGCCACCAGCTCTAGTGTCAGTCCTAGTCCTAGCCCCTTTTCACCCACTGTTTCCACATCACCTATCCCATCTCTCACGCCTACTCCTCAGCTACAAGCTCCTATACCTTCTTCCTCTACATCTCACACCATTTCATCATCTCCTATACATGTTCCTTCTTTTAATGAGCCATTGCAGTCCACTGCTGTGACTTCTGTGCCTATCACTATACCTGCTCAGAACACACATCCCATGACTACCAGGTCTAAGGCTAGCATTTTCAAGCCCAAAGCTCTTGCAACCACTATTTCAAAATTTGCATCCAAGCCTCATATTGACTATACCATCACCGAACCTCCCTTTCATAAAATTGCTACACAATTTCCACAATGGTGCTCAGCTATGGACGAGGAGTTTGCTGCTCTTACTAAACAAGGCACCTGGACCTTGGTGCCACCTTCACCATCTCAGAATGTTGTAGGTTGCAAGTGGGTCTTCAAGCTGAAACGTAATAGTGATGATAGTAGTATAAGCAGGTATAAGACCAAATTAGTAGCAAAAGGGTTTCATCAACAATAGGTGTTGATTTTGAGGAGATTTTTAGTCCAGTAATTAAGCCACCTACTGTCAGAATCATTTTATCTCTTGCTGTTCAGTTCAATTGGCCTTTGAGGCAATTGGATGTTAGAAATGCCTTCTTACATGGTTTCTTGAAAGAGGAAGTGTATATGGTACAACCCCCTGGCCATGTGGATCCTGCCTTTCCTAATCATGTATGCCACCTGCTAATCTCTCTATGGGCTCAAACCGGCCCCTAGGGCATGGTTTGAGAGATTCTCCACCCATCTTCTTCACTTGGGGTTTCAAGCTTCTTTGGCTGATTCTTCCTTGTTTATACTAAGGCATGGCAAGTTCTTGGTTTTTCTATTGGTTTATGTAGATGATATTGTCCTCACTAGCAACTATCCCTCATTCTTACAGTCTTTGATTCAGCAGCTAAGTTCTGAGTTTGAGCTTAAGGATCTTGGCAATTTACACTATTTTCTGGGCTTGCACATTACTCGAACCTCTAGGGGGTTATTTCTAAATCAATCTAAGCATGCTCATGATTTGCTTCTTAAGCACAACATGCTATCTGCTAAGCCTGCCAAGACCCCTTGTGCTCCTAACCTGAGATTAGTTCCTGCTGAAGGTTCTCTCTTTGCTAATCCTCATGTTTATAGGGGTATGGTGGGCTCACTTCACTATTTGACTTTTACAAGGCCTAATCTTAGTTTTGCAGTTCATCAGGTCTACCAGTTTATGTCTGCTCCTAATGAAACTCATCTGATTGCAGCCAAATGAATTCTGAGATATATTAATGGGACTCCCAATTTTGGGGTTTTCTTCCAGCGTGGTCCATTGTCCCTTTCAGCTTTTTCAAATTCAGAGTGGGCTGGTGATCCTTTTGATCCCAAATTCTCCACTTGATATTTGGTTTATCTTGGCTATAATCCAATTACTTGGAATGCAAAGAAGCAAGACACCGTGTCCAGATCCTCCACTAAATCCAAGTACAGGGCTCTTGCTACTGCAGCTGAGTTATGTTGGATTCATCAAGTTTTGAAGGATCTTGGTATCTTTCTTTCCTTTCCTCCTAAGCTTTGGTGTGACAACATTTCTACTCTAGCTATTGCTTTGAACCTTGTTTTTCATGCCAGAACAAAGCATGTCGAAGTGGATTATCACTTTTTTCGTGAACGAGTTCTTCACCGTGACCTTCAAATGCGTTACATTGCAACTGGTGACTAGTTAGCTAACATTTTTACAAAGAGTCTTTCCTCTTCTCGTTTTCAGTTTCTGCGTTCCAAAACCATGGTGTCCATTGACCCCTTGGTTTTGAGGGAAGATGTAAGTGGTACCAATGAAAACAAAAACAAAGAAGAAAGATTGGACACTATTCCAACGGTCACAAGCTCAACGGTAACTTAGATTTAAACAAATCTGAAGCTCAAAACGGTGACGTTTATCTAAATGATAAACGGCATCATTTTCTCTCGAGAAATGATATGTCCACAACATTTTCACAACATTTTTACAACAAATTCTAAGTGGAAGGTTGTTACTGGTTGTTATTGTTGGGGTAAAAAAGTAATCTTAGTGTTAGGTTCAAATTTAAACCAATAACAACTAATCACCTGTGATTTGTTGTAAAAATGTAGTAAAAATGTTATGGACGTAGCATCTCTCTTTTCTCTTATGTCTGGCATGTTTTATTCAAGGCAGCAAAACGATGCCGTTTGGGATTGTTCTTCCTCACCGAGCAAAATCTGGACTTGCTCTGTTCTAACTAACTGAGCTCCAGATGTTTTCTCCAGTTTGTAGATATTTTCTGTACAGCTGTCAAATCTGTTATAGATTAGTTAGAGTTTGTTAGATAGGATTCTTCTAGAAACTGTTATAAGCTATGATACACTATATATATATAGAGCAGTGTGTATGTAAGCATAATTAAGCTTGAATGAAAGATAGAGTTTACTTCAGAAAATTCTCTCTCTCTCTGTTTTTCTCAGTTTCCGCCATTGTTGAATCTTCAAGCTTTTCTTTTTCGTTCACATGTCTGCTCTACTTTACCTCTCATTTAAACTCACCACCCCAGTTAAATTGTGTCTTTGCCATATGTGGCATGGTTCATTGTTCACACAGGCAACAAAATGATAAAATTGAACTGCGAAATAGGCATTTTGTTTTAATCAGTTTTTCATTCCTCGCTGGTCTTTATGTTTCCAAAAATATTGACACTTTGCATTTGAAACCGCTGCCTATCTCATAAATAGAATGTCTGTCGCGTGTTCAATGGTATTTCCCCTTTTGCAAAGCTATTCAATTCTTAGCCGGATTGCAATTTACTCAAGCTATTAGGTTGTTTGTGTTATCCATTTTTACGTCCATACAATCACCACAAAATAGAGTTTCGGTTTGCCTCCTGTGTCTTTCTCAATTACAGTCCCTGCTATCTTGGTTATCGATGTCTTAACCTCACTCATAAACCAAAATTAAAACACACTATTTATAGCAAAAATAGAACATTGCTCGAATACAAAATGAAAGTTGTCTAATGCTTGATTTAATGTTATTGTTACAAACAATATTGTTTGTCAATCTTTTGTAGGTTATCCATATGCTAAAGTCTCATTCTTAGTTTTAAAAGAAAGCTACTTCATTGGATGATCTTGTTAACACTTCCATTTTTCCTACATATATACATACCATGCTATGATGGATAAATTATGAACCTCAGTAGTCAGTACAGTAGGAAAGAAAACTTTCTGCTAATGAATATAAAATCTCATAATGCAATTTTATTATTGTAATATAAGTTGATTCAAGACGCATTTCAAAGGTCTATGATATAGCGACTACTCTAGAGTATCGCATTCTTATTTGCCACCTGAAACATGAAGAACACAGTTTATTGGCATATGCACATCTCCATGACTAGACACGTGCTAAATACGTACTGTAAAGGAAAAAAACAATAGCTCTCATTATCAATCTCAATAATGTATTGCTGAACTTGATTGAATTGGAAGTTTTGACTAGATTTTTTTTCTCTCTCTAAGTTTTAACTCTGATAAATTGACTAAGTACGTTACTACACTACTCTTGTTAAATTATTAACGAATAGTTGAATCTTCCTCTCATGTTACTAAGTAGATGAAAACAACATACCTGATATGGCGGAGATTGATCCTTGCTTATATTTTCTTTGTATTGTTTTTTTTAATCCAAATGAGCTCTCCCTATTTCTAATTATCTAGGTACGTAGTCTCGCACCTAGCTCATTTTCATCTTAAGTGATTTATCAGTAGGAAATTCCCAATTCTGAAGTGACACTCACCTTCATAATCGGGGCTTCCCCTCCCTAAATTTTCTAGGAATATTGAGATATACAAGATGCATTCTCAAATCTCACACTAGTTCTTCACAGCATTGGGAATTTGGACGCATTTTCTTGCTTCGGCTTGCTTTAAATTAAAGTTGACCCTGGTAGTTTAAATTTATTTATGTACAACTGTTGAGCTTTTACTTGTTGCACAAATAATTCAAACCATGATCATGCAGTCATTTGGCAGAATATCGTTACAAGGGAAGTTTATTATGAGTTTATGACAATTGTAAAGGAGTGATTCAGCTTTTTAAATGCTAAAATGAGAGGGAAAAGTGAAAGATTATGGCAGCATAAGTCGGTATTGGCAATGCGGAATTTAATAGTATATTTCGACTTTAATAATGCCTGGTTGAATGTGTGTGGTCACTACACTTCCCTATTTTTGCATAACACCTTCAATTCCATGCTACTTAAAATTGTCACTTCTTTTGTGAGAACTTGCTTCGCCTTACAAGTTGGACATGAAGTATTATGAATTTTTTGGCTTCCTGCAAGTTGTTACTTTTATTTGTCTTTTCTATCTGCTAGTTGATATTCTTGATGTTAAAGCTTGAAAATGTTTGAGCCATTTATTGTTGAAGTTTATGAGGCATTCCCACTTCTTGAATTTGTTAGAACTTGGGATAAATTATTTTGAGAGAGTATGTTTATTGTTGAACCTTATGAGACATTCCCACTTCTTGGATTTGTTAGGAATTAAGAGAGGTTATTTTGAGAGAGTATGTTTACTGCTAAAGCTTACGAGGCATTTGCACTTCTTGGATTTGTTAGGACTTAGGAGAGGTTATATTTTGAGAGAATATGTTTACTGCTGAATCTTATGACGCATTCACACTTCTTGGATTTGTTAGGACTTTGAAGGGGTTATTTCTCAGCAGTATATTTTCTCATTTTTCTCCCAAAAACCACTTAAAGTTAAGACATGATACTATAGCCTTCTTGGCTAATCAGGAAAAGAGTTGTTTTTTGCATTAAAAAAAAGTTACCACCAGAGTCAGCATCTATTGTGTATCTCTGTTTCTGTATATTTTTAATAAAAAAGTTGCAGCTTATCATGTAAAATTATGCATGAATGTCTCTTCTTAGGCTCACAAGTTAGTTGTAAGATCCGAATATAAGACCCCTATTGGATGCTATTAAATGGAAACTTATTTTTGCAGCAATTAATGGACTGCCACCATTTCGGCATTATCAAGTTGAAGTACACGGTTAAACCAAATTACACTATCATATATAATCTCTCTCACCTTTCCCTTTGGCATTTGAAAAGCCAAATCACTCCATAATTAGGCAAAAATAATGCCAAATTATGTCCCTTTCCTCATACCTCCAAATAACTTCACATCTGCCATACAGTGATAACAAACTTCCCTCATAACATTATTCTGCCAAATTGCTCCATGATCATGCCTTCTGATACAAAATGTCCCTATAATTAGTACACTTAAGCATTGCCGAATTACAATTTCGAATTCATGTTTAGAGTATTATGTATTGCAAGCAAAAATTTGGCAAATTTAACTTGACAAAGAATAATTTGTGCAGTTTTACCATGAAGTGAAGACAAGAAAGCGTTTCCGTTCACTGAAAGAAGCTAAGAAGTATGTCAAAATGGAAGCAAATGAAACTGAGGGAACTCCTGAGGCCTCACAACCTGGTGGACATTCTAAGGTGAGTTAGCAAATGAACTACTTACCCCGTCTTGACATAAAACAATTATTGGCTGATCTTCAGTCATTTGTTCTGATCTCATGCAGGATTCACAAAGTTCCAAGTCCTGTTCAAGCAACATTTCCAAGAAGAAGAATAAGATCACTCAAACCTTCGACTTTGCAAACCCACCTGAAGCAATAACATGGGTTCTTAGTGATGCTGAGAACAATGACTGGAGCCCATTCACCGGGGAAACAATGATTCCAGAAATTGTGAAGAACCATTGGGCTGAGACATTCATTTGCATCAATGAGGAAAATAACAATCCATCTTTCGTGTAAGGTGTTTTTCTTTTACCACAACCAACTCTTACCGTCCTGGCTTGTGCTGTTTGCTATATGTTATGATATCTTACTAGTTATAACTTCTTCAGTATTCTTCTTTTTGAAGTTGATAATCATGAAATTAATTCTGCATGATATTGTTTGCTTTGCAGTTGACTCTCGAGGAATCAGACCAGGCAACACACCAAATGGCATAGTAGTTTAATTGTAAACCATATAAGTACGCTTTTGCGAGTATATCAGTCTCTTAATTAAAACTCTATTGCGAGTATTTCTAGTCATACTAAACTTAAACAGCCTTTCCATGTACATTTGGAGCAGGCAGCAATAAAATCATCACAAACTTCTTCTATTACGGGAATCAGTGTTGAACTAATAAATTTAAACTAATGCCGAAGTGTGGGGAGGCAAAGCTTTTGTGGCTTGAGCGAAACATAATTATCCGACTTCCAACATTTACTAATTAAGTTCCATATTGCATTGCATAATGCATATCCATTTCCCATGACAAATAAAAAAACAAAGTTTTGACTACTTTTTTCATTCTTGTTGAGTTGTCAAACTTTTATTGGTTTTTATCTCAACCCCCTATTGACATCATTTTTGTGCTTACCATTAACAATTTGTCACATTAAAAATTGTCTCTTAGACTTTCTCAGTGCCATACACGGCAAATGATGATCTACATGGCACTTGGGGGAATTTGTTTTGTGTTGTGGGGGGAGTGGGGGAGGGGCGGTGGAGGAGTCTATGAGGCAACATAACCAGCCTTATATATTAAAAAGGATGTTCTCTATATAAACTGACATAAAAACATCACAGTACTCAATCTGCAAACTAATTGCTTTTTCACCAACAGTTTAGTACAAGTACTAAGCCTCTTCATTAAAGATCATATTTTCATCATATTCATTCAACCAAAATCAGTACTAAGCATATGAACCAGATTATCCTTCTCTCTTCACATAGGATTGAAAGGGCGGGAGGGGAAAGAGAAAAAAGAATAAAGCAACATTTGGAATATAATTATAATATACAGCTAAAAGGGAAAAAATGCAAGTAAAGCAGGTTCAGCAACTGCTTCCTTACATTCATTCATTCATTCATTCGAACCTATAAGTAGACAGAAATGATAAATAAACACCTATGATAGGAACTTAAGAGGAGAATGGACACATGATCAAGCAAACAAGATATCAGTGCAGAAAAAAGCGAAAGATTAAGACAGACGGTGATACACAACCACCCCTGCTGTGTATATTGATCTTCCTCATCGGCCATTAGGTTCAGAAAGCCTGGGTCTGCAACCCATCTGCTCAAGAAACTTGGTAAGACGCAAGTGCTTCGAAGTCCATTGTTCAGCCAACTTCTGCTCTTTGGCTTCTGCATCCCTCCTTAGTCCTACCAATTGTTCCCTGTATTCTGCTTCAACTCTATCCAAAGCAACCTTTTGCTCTTCCCTAAGAGCCTTCACCTTTGCTTCGATCTCTTCCATCTTCTCCCTTCTCCGACATGCCTTCTCTGATTCAAGTTGCAGCTCTACCCTTCTTAACCTCCAGGCTGCTTCCTTCTTATGTGCTGCCCACGCACGGTGCCCTTCTTCCAAATCTCTGCAGCACTCCACCAACTCAGATATCAGCATGCTCTCTCCACAACCAGGGACTGAACCTTGAGGCTGCAAATTTCCAAAAACAAGAGAGTTATTATCCGGTCCTCTATCAGGCTGCAACCATGGGATTGGAGGAGGGGCCGCAACAGTTGAGGGAGAGAGGCTGAGGGTCACAGAAGGGGAGGGTGGCCTGACTGTGGAGGTGCCATTGGAATTAGAAAGCCATGGAGGTAGCAAAGCTGGTGCAGGACCAGGTGGGTCCGAATGCAAAAAACTGCCATTGGAAGTAGCCATGAGATAGGCTGGGGCCTTCACTAGCTTCTCTGCAAAAGTCTCAAGAATCCTATCGTACTTTCCGTCCTCAATTGGAGCAACTGTTTTGTTGTTCTCCTTCTGCTCCCTCTGCTGCTTCTCCTTGAACACTTCCCACCACTTGCCTAGTCTCTTAGCAGTACGACCTGGGACTTCAGCTGCAATTTTCTTCCATTTGTTGCCGTGTTTGGCTTGAAGGCGGATGACAAGACGCTGCTCCTCTTCAGTGAGGGATCCCTTCTTTATGCCAGGTTTGAGGTAGTTCTTCCACCTTTCTAAGCAGGATTTCGCGTCCCTGTTTAGGGTTGTGTTCATGCGCTGTGACACAAGGTTCCACTCCCTAGGGCCATATTGTTTGACATACGCACGTAACAAAGCGTCCTCTTCAGATCTCCAACGCTGCCTCTCCTTCATTTCCAGATGCAAACACCACTGCCCATGGCCTCAAACTTAAACTCCTCATAATGTATCTGAAAGTTTTACAAAGGATCAAAATATGAGTCATCCAAAAACAGATTGTCAATGAATATCTAAGATTTAAAGTTATCCTGGAACGTGAACTAATACTAACAAACCAGATGAGATTCTGAAAGAGAGAACCAGCTAGTAATGATCCTACACAAACTATAAAGAGAAAAGTCAAAAAGCAAAATTGTGCACTGCACAGTGGACTCCTGGACAAGACAAAGGTCTACAGAACTAAAGGTACAGGAGGTTAAAGTGGCAATTAAGTTCTGTTCTACACTGTTTCTATCACCTGCCTAAAGTGGCAATTAGTGCAAGTTCTGCAACTTTCCAATGCCTTAATTTTTCCTCCTGTATCAACTGAACAACCATAGATATAGAAAGATGAGTTTCCTCCATGTACAACTCAGGCACTTTTCACAAGAAATAGTGTCATTGAACAACCAATCCAACAAGGGATTTAGTCAGATATGACACCTCACTCGACCAGACTCACAAGAGATGCATGTTCAATTCAGTAATACAGAAGAAAGAGAATATGATTTTTTTTAGTTCAGCATAGAATTTATTAGCCAGCACAGCAATCAGAACATAAGGCAAAGAATCAACCCGACACCATACATCATGGTGCTAAATACGTTTCTCATTAACAGTATCAGTACAAGTTAGCCCAACTTGACATACACTAACCAAGTACCCGTCGAGCATCGCAGTAGTCCAGCACTAATTGTATGCCAGTGTGGGGGTCAGCAATATATTATGCGGTAAGTGCATGCTCTAGCACCTCGAAAATTCAACAAACATTATGCAGCCTTACTATAAGTGACTCCTTATGTATACGAGAAATATATATATATATATATATATATGGACACACTCACGCACACACATATATATAAAGGAATAATTGCAGTGATATACTCTAAAACTATGGCAGCATTTGCAATGTATATTCTAAACAATAAATTTGTTACAATTGACACCCTATTTCAAGACTAATTTGTGATGTGCATCCACCGTTAAAGTTAGCATCTACAAAATTGGGAAGACTAATCTCAAATTGAGGTGTTGATTGAAGAATTTTTGTATTTCAGAGTACATATGCAAATTCTCATAGTTGGAGGGTCGATAGCTACCACTCAATATTTTAATTTAGACATTGATTTATATAAGATAATGTAAAATCAACATCAATGAGGCAAATACTTAAAAACCTCCATCAAAGCTTTTAGAGGTTTGAGCACATATCAATGAGCAAACAACTGTGTTACTTATAAACTCTTGATCACTTTCACTTTCATGTCATATACATTTTGCATTGAATTCTTACTTTCATAAGCCACATAAGTTACATCCAAACTTAGTAATAACAAACCCAAATACTACAAAAATATGATTCTCAATTAGTATAGCAATGATTTCGCAATGTTACAGCACAAATTCACAACAATGACATACACATATATGAATTTGAAACAGCAGAACAAACATGATCAAATCTGATTATGAGTTGTATTGTAGGGCCAAAAAAAATATAGTTTCTAGAGCAACAGCACAAATTCATAATCTTTTCATGGGCTGAACTAAATTTCATCATAAAGTGACAGAGTGTAAAAATTCAAGAGGAAAAAAAAAAACACTAAATAAATTTTCACTACGAACTCAGTGAGGAAAGAGAAACCAAGCAAAGAAGGAAAATGTCTAGCATCAGTTCTTTTTCATAAGAGATAAAATACCTCACATCATTTATTAATTAAACTATTGAGATTATTCACCAACTACAAAAAGAAAACCATTCAAACTATTTAGCAAGAAGAAAGACTTGCAATCATTTAGCAAAAGAAAGAATTAAAATATTCATTTAAAAAAACAAAAACTATTAGAGTTATCTTAAAACTGTATCTTCTTGAAAGATTTAGTTATCATGACAAACCCACTGCGTCAAGATTTATAAGAATAGGCCGAAACATGCCACTGGAAGAATCTACTGAGACAAAGATCTGTTTGAAGAAACGATTCATTGAAATAATGAGTCACCATTGATATGGACAAATTTGAGATTGCAGAATGTTCGGGATTCCTCTATTCAATCCGTTTCCTTATTCTTAATACCGGATATCCATGTGTATTATTTAAACAAGTAACTAAAACTAGGCATGGATCGCCACATAACGGGTTCAAGTGAAGATATCTCCGAACCAGTTTGGAGTTCAACTATTTCCTTCCAATAAAAAGTGACACGGTGAGTCAGAAATCTCCCTGTACTTGAATTTTCATACTCATCGGATAAATTCAATAAAATTGCTTATTCAAAAGTATCACTTTTTTTTTTTCATTTTTTAAAATGGGATCTGCCTGATTGCCCAATCATCTAGAAAGAGCAACGGCTATTATCTTCTTCTTCTTTTTTTAGTAAATGCGAATATCATCAATTTCAATTAGCAAACAAGTTTTGAAACATAAAAAAAAATCCCTGCTTAGTGTAATTTTGTTCCATGGGTTGCTTCTATTATACCACTATGATCAGAAGTTTTACTCTTAGCCCTTTGATTAATATTATTCATCAAGAGATTAAAAAAATAATATATTATGATGATAGTGGATAGTGGATACCATTCCCTAAAAAACACAAAGATACCATGGAATTTTCTTGATGTCAGAAAAAACCAAAACGCACGCCATTTCTGGGAACCGATAAAGATAGAAAATTTAACAATCTTCCAACTTTTTATTTCCCATCAACCAAACAAACCAGAGAAAACCAGAGTTAAACAAGATAAAAAAAAGATGTTAGAAGGAGAGAGGCTTACATTTCTCTTAGTAACTGAGAAGGTAGCTTCGTCTTCGACGCATCTCTTGGAAAATGAAACAGAGAAGGAACTTTAAAAACCAAAATGGGAAGGAGGAAAACGCTAAAAAAAAAAAAAAATCACAACCCTAGAGAGAGAAATATCCCTGCCTACACTCTGAGAATGAGAGAGAGAGAGCAGAGAGAGAGAGAGCAGAGCACACGGTTATAGAGACCACAAAGAGAGAGAGAGAGAAATGGGCAAAGAAAGGAGAGATTAGACTAGACTAGACTAGACTAGAGAGAGTCATAAAAAGTTAAGACAACACCGATAGAGAGATCTGACAGTAAGCGAAAAAGAAGGGCACGCGAATGCAGAGAAAAACAGCCCAAACCAGCAGAAACAAAGAAAGAAACACTCGCTTACGTGTTTTCGGGAACTTGCTATCGTAAGCTCCCGTTAATAGGTAATGTCATCGGGTATTTTACTTTACTGCTGATAAAAACACACACATTTTTGTTTCATTTAAAAAAAAAACACACATTTGATGAAGCGTTATGCCCTTAATGTTATTGTAGAGACAGTGATTAATGATTAATGTAAAGTTAGTAGAGCTGTAAAGGCGCACGCTCGATTTCAGCGCTTAAAATGCGCCATATTCCGTCATTTCGCGCGGCTTTCACTTTCCGGGGTTTTTTTTATTTTTTATTATTTTAATTTCCCAAAAATGTTTTAAACTCTAATCAGAGTTTTCCGGCGGTTTTAACACTCGTGATTAAGAGCACCCCTTGATATGCGAGCCAGGCTGTGATGTTTGGAAAGAGACAGCTCAATCAGGACCATAGAATAAGGTTGCAGCTGGTCAAGATTTGGATGTTTCTGTTCGTTTTTCTTTCCATGACAGGAGAGTCGTTGGGACTTGGGTGGGATTTGGGTTGGGGGGGGGGGGGGTAATTAAATTGACGCCATCTGGAGTCAGGCAGCGGAGGTACGGCGAGAGAGAGATTATTGGGAAGCGGACCACACATGCACGTGTCACTTACCCTTTAGGTATTTAGCCCCCTCTCCTTGTCTTGTTCTTTTCAGTAAATTTGTCCCTTTTTTTCTTTTTTCTTTTTTCTCCAATTTATATATATTTTTAGGCATTAATCATTCCGTTTAGGAAATCTTTTATAAGACATCGAAAAAATTGTGAAAAACTTAATAATTTTTTCATTAAAAACTTTTTAGTAAAACCTTTTTTTAATATAAGAATGTTATAAAATTATTATGATTTTTTTTTTTGAAAATGTAATACAAAATAAATAAGTTTTTTTGTTTTTTTTTTTAACACAGTTTGTTGGAAAATAGTTATCATTTAATTTTCACACTATTCTTAGAAATAGAATTGCTAGTCAATTATTTAAACCAACACAAATGGATTGAAATTCATTACATTACATGTATTTGCTCTAGAAGATTGAGAGTTTAAAAAGTAACTTCAATCACAACTCGAGTAAAGAGAGTTTTAAAAAGTTAAAAGTTAAAAAGTGAGAAAATAAGAATAATTTCATTATGAGTATGAGAAATGATATGTCTATAATATTTTTACAACAAATTTTAAGTGGCAGATTGTTATTGGTTGTTATTGTTGGGGCAAAAAAGTAATCTTAGTGTTAATTTCAAATTTGAACCAATAACAACTAATCATCTGTGATTTGTTGTAAAAATGTTGTAAAATTGTTATAAACGTAACATCTCTCTTATGAGTATTGCATGGGATCTCAACCCATCATAAATATATTAGAAAGAAAAATTGTATGGAAAAGCATGTTCATGATAAAGTATAAAATAATGATACAGTATTTTTGAAGCTAACCAATTACTAAATTTAGAATCAAATCATTTAGTGGTGTATAACTCAATTAATATTTTATTATATTTTCAATAAAAATGTTCAAAACTCAAATTTACTATCAAATTATTATAAAAATAAAAAAAAAATTGCCAAAAAACCGTTTGTTGAAAAGAAGATGCTAAAAATTTGATAAATTTCTTTCGGATATTAGCAAAATTTGTACAAGCAGAAACAATAGATATTAATTTCTCAAACACACTTTTTCATAGGAGTAGTACACACGAAGTATAGTTAAAGCGTGGTGTTGATTACGGGGTGGGTGAAAGGCAATGAATCAAAAAAGCATCAGACCGTCCGTTGGTTCAAGAAATGATGTTGATTACGGGATGGGTGAAAGACGATGAATCAAAAGAATTGTGATAGTCAGTCAGTCATGGCCCCCGCCCGAGACAATTCTGATTCCATATTTAAATTTGCGTCAGTGACTCTCTAGAGTCGGAACAGAAAGACAAAAGCTTTTCTCGTGTCTATATAGCTCACACATATAGGCCTGGGTATTAGCGGTGAGGAATAATAATAATAATAATAATAATAGGCTGTAAAAACTAAAAAGTAGTAGTAGGAGTGTAGAGAGTAGAGCGTAGAGCGTAGAGGATGGAAGGGTGTGAGGATCTGCCAATGCCGTTGCCATCATCATTAGGAGGGAGGGAGGCACAGTGATCGAGATAAGAGTGCCACGTGGAAGGTGGGACCCAGAAAGTGAGTGGGAGGGGGGGACTGTAGTCCGCGTTTCACGGCACAAGGAGACGAGTCTGATGGAGACGGGACCTGCTGCTACTGCTCAGAAGCGCCTTGCAGATATGTCAGTGATACGTTACGTCCGTTTTTTTCTCTTGGACCTGCTGGTGGGTCCCATCTCAGTCTCTCTTTAATTCTGGGTTAACAGTATCAATGAAACACTCTCCTCACACTCACACACACCACTACTTCTCTTCTCTACGTTCTCTCTCATATTCCTCTATGCCCTTTTCGCCGATTACTTTATTTACTCAACTTGTCCTCCCCATTTCGATGCTTTTTTGTTTTGTTTTTGCTGCCGTTTAATTTCTTAGATTATGTTTAGATTTCGCTTATTTTACTGCAGTTAAAAATTTTTTGTTAAAAATATTGTAAATATTAAAATAAATTGACAAAATTAATTATGCCAAACGAATACTTAATTAGTACAGTGAAATGATGCTTTTACTCTAGGTGTGTTTGGTAAGATGGATTTTAGGGAGAATGAAAAAAAATATATATATATATATATATATAAAATAAGGAGAAATTTTTTTTTTGGAGAGTGTTTGGTTAAGAGAGGGAGACATGAAAATGATGGTAGGGTTCATATGTTTGCTCTCCGAGTCCACTAAAAAATTTTCTCTCTAAAATGGGGAAAAAACTGAGTAGAATGAGTTTGATTGATATATGACAAAAATGCCCATTTACATTTGCCCATAAGCTTAGTCCAATACATTGCTTTTTTTATTGGACAAAATTTAGGTACAGTACCTTAGGTGTTGTTTTTTAGATTCTGCTCTTAAGATTCAGTGATTACTTAACTAAAAAATACACTTCTAACTCATGAGAAAAAACCTACATGACAAAATCTTAAAATAGAAATTTAAAGAACAACATCTAAATACTGTTTTTTGCTCTTTTTTATTTTGAATATGAAAGTTGGCTTCTTCCTTCTTTTCTTTTTCTTTTTTCTTGGACGTTGCCCTTTTTTCTTTTTTTTTTTTCTAGGGGAGGCTTTGTTGAACATTGCTCTTCTTCTCTCTCTTTTTTTTTTTTTTTTTTGCTCTCTTTTGTTTTTTGTTTTTTTTTTTTGTTTAGATGTGATTTTTTTTTTTTAATAAATTTGGGCGATTGCATTTTTTTTTGTTTTTTTTTTTTGTCATTTTTTTTAATTGAGCATTATTTTTTAACAAATGTATATAAGTAAATTTACACAAACTCACTTTTTCAATCCCTCTATTTTTCCACTCTCAACCAAACAAAAATGAGGAAAATTAAAATTTTTTCTATCTTCCCACTTTTTCACCCTCTCATCATTTTCTATCTTCCCGCTTTTCCACCCCTCCAACTAAACGGACCCTAATATTTATGGTGGATCTCATCTTGAATCTAATAAACAGAACATTTCATGAATGTGAAAGAAATGAGCATTATTCTCCGTATTCTTACCTAAAAATTACTCCTTCAATTCAACGTCTTTTACATCATTCTTTCTGGCTAAAACATTCAAGGTATATTTCCATCTAAAATTGCTATGTAAATGACTTTTATTATATTGATCATAATAAGATATATCAACAATTATGGAGAAAAAATGGTGAAATAATTATGTCTCTATTCTTTTTGTTTTGTTCACTCTTATGGTATGTTAGATATTCGTTGATTATGATATTATTCCATTACATATCAGTTACTACATAATAAAAATGTTATTGCATCATAAAAAAAAAAAACATTAAAAAAAAAAAAACAAAAATTCTAGAGGCAAACAATTTCAAATTTTCATACCTGCCAAGATGACAAGTTGTAATAAAGTGATGTCATTGGAAGGCCAATATAAGAATTTGCAAGCTTGCTAACTAAACTTTTTGTAGAAATTATTTTAATTGTAGCATCACTTTATAAAATAAAAAATATAAAGAATTTACAAAGATCTTCTATTTTGAATTTTATTTAAATCATTCACATGTATTCTTTTGAAGTAGATACTTGAATGACAAGTATGGCTCATAATCAGGGTTGGCCCAACATAATCTGGGGCCCAAGATAAAATATTTATGCGGGGCTTTTTATATGTACACATTAATTAAATAAAATTATTTAATACTAATTAAGACTAGTTTGATCCATTAAATTTATAAATTGATGAATAATACTAACTAAACTAAATTTAATTTCATATAAAGAATTGAATATCATAGTTGAAGCATAAATTTTAACAAAAATAATTTTTTTTAATATTTTTTAAAAAAGAAATTTACTTTAATTTGAATTTATGACAAAGCTAACATTGTAATCTAAATTTTAATTTTATATATTGTTTTTAAGAGAGATGGATAAATATTATTTGGTATGTAACTTTGTAGGAGATTAGTTTACAAAAATTAAAGTCTCAAACTATTAGAGGAAGATTAGTCTTCATTGTTAATCTAACACATTTGCCACATTTTTTAAAAACATTTTAGGGTTTCAATTGGGTTAAATTTTTATTGGTCTCCTATTTTAGAAGTCTTGTTAGGGAAAAAATACTAAAGGTACTACAAAATGTTCATGATATGATGTGATATTGACTCTGATTGTTGAACTTCAACAACCTATTAATGAGGGTATGATTATATATATATATATAATTGGTGACATGTTAGTTTGTAAATCTAGTAAAATTTTAGGTATCCCATATTCCTAGCATCACTCATTAAAAAAAGTGCTCAATCATTTATAAAAATTTGGACATTTTATGATGAGAATGGGGCCTTTTTTCTTCTAGGGAAAATTTGTTTTTGTGATGGGGCCTTAGGCCTAGGCCTAAGTTGCCTAGGTCTTGGGCTGGCCTTGGTCGTAATAATCTGAACTTTAGGGCATACAACATACTTTTGCTAGCTAAGGCATTAACTTACTTACTAAATCTGAACTTTAGGGCATACAACATACTTTTGCTACCTAAGGCATTAACTTACTTACTAAAATATTGCTGGTTTCAAAGCAAGACCCTAGCATCACAATTTCGTTTTTGTCTAAATTTTAAAGTAAGTAGAGTTCGAGATGCGGTATTTTGTTAGTGATTTATGTTAGATTCATGTTCTCATTACGTATCCTCATATGCCGTGTAAGATTTGCATCTAGGGTGTGTTTCCACATGTTATTTCTTTTCTTTTTTTAATGCTTCACACATGTTCATTAATCATTAACTTCATTCCTTTTCCATGCGAGTTATTTTTGTGCATCATGCAAACTTGGGACATGGAGCGTTTAATTTTGATTCATTGTCATGAGTGTGTGTGTGTGTGTTTTTTTTTTTTTTCATTGTAAAAAAATTGTGGAGCATGTTCATTGGCTGATATACTCTTAGAGACCAACTTAGTTGGGTTTGGTGGGGTTCAAAACACCTTTTCAGCCAGTAGCTTAGCCCTTGAACCTAATCTCTAAGAATGAAGATAAGACATTTTCTTTTTATTTTCTTTAGATTATAACTAGGAGATTAAAGCCTTGTACTCATGTATATTTAGAGAATATAGTAGGGTTTAAATATATGTGTGTGTGTGTGTGGGGGGGGGGGGGGAGCAGGTGATTCGAGCACATTTTTTGGCTATGGACTTTATCCGAGGATGATTAAAATCCATGCGTACATAGTCAGAAAGACTGAGGAGAAAGGGAAAACCGGCATGTGAACTAAGGAGCGGAGGCATCTCGGGAATACTTTAGGTAGTCAACCATACTGGAAAGAGGAGCTCCAAGGAAGGTAACATAGCCGTGTAAGCAACAGAAAAAAGAAATATCTGGAAATGTGACTGCCACCTCCACATTTAATACACTGCACTAACTGAACTGGCCGCATTTATGAGGAAATGACACCTGAATAGTGTCTTCACAGCTCACAGCCCTTCCTACCACCTCCAGAAGGGTTTTGATGGGACAAACATCCAAAGGGTTCCCTAAGAATTGAACAGATAGAGGGTTGGAATGTATTGGAGGGAACTATATAAGGAAATAATCCCCATAAAAATGGGCAGGCAATACTGAAAAAAGGAGAGAGAAGAGAAAATACAAGAACTCATTGTAAAAAGTGTATACTTGATCAGTATATGAACAATATGTCCTTAGACTTGCCTGAGGAGGGATTTTATGTTGAATTTATGTCTCTTACCCTTTTAACTTAAGCCTAGTTGTTATTGAGCCTGAACTTACGTGTCCTTGTAGTTTGCTTGTAAAATCCACTCTCTAACAAATTTATTGTTTTGGGCTTATTGGGCTGGCTCACACTGTTCTAGGTGGGCTTAAGTCGTGAACTGAGTCCTTACAATATATAATAATAATAATAATAATAATAATAGTAATAATAATAATAATTTTGAACATTGAATAAAGAACCAAGTGTGGGGAGGATTTTTTGTGTGTGAATTTTAAGCCATTTTTGAGAAGGTTCTATTGGTGGGTTAGATGTGAATGATGACAACAATTTTGCCATGGATGGGAATATAGTTGTCAAAATGTGAATTGTATCGTGAATCGATTTTTTTTTTATTTTTTTCGTATCGTGTATTATAAGATACACAAACACTTAATACAATTTATAAAAAATTATTGATATACATATAAAGGGTATATTCATTATAAATTTTGAATATATTCAACCAATGACTAATTTATTCATCATTTATGTAATAATATTTAACAAGTTAACTAAATAAATCAAGCTGGCATGTGTTTATAACATACACATTCAAATTGTTTAAATTCAAAAGTGATAATATATTACAAATGACCCAAAAATAATATATTTTTTTCATCATGTTCATCATATTGCCTAATCAACTTCATCTAAGTCAATGCTATCATCACATTTATCATTCTGCAAACTTATTTCTTTATTAAACTTTTTTTTCATCGTCATTAACATTTATTATCTCTTCTTGTTCTTTTTATTTTAATAATTTTAAAAAAAAAATTCTTATTGGCATTATAGTTTCTTGGACTTAACAATAATGACAAAAATAGTTATATTGTCAATTAATATCTTATTCATATTATAGAAAATAAATTTTTAAATATTAAAGTGAAGTGTAAGTGTGTATTGTGTAGTCCAAATTTTGTAGGAAAAAGAGAGAAGGAAAAAAAATGATAAATATATTATTTTATTAGACTAAATTAAGTAACCTAATAATTTTGTGTTAAAAACAAGTCAACAACTTATTAGATTCAAATAAAAGTACAAATTTTAATCAAAAATCTCATTTTAAAGCATTTGTCTATGTATTGTACGATATGTATAATTTTACAATACGATACGATTCATACGATACACACATTCTATCGTGTGATTCATGAGCACTTACGATACACTGATATGATACGAAACTCTTTACGATACGATATGTATCGCATATCATACGATATTAACAACTATGGATGAGAAGCACTTGAATCAGTTCATGCAGATTTCATGGTTTTAAAAAACCGAAAATAGTCAAAGAACCAAAAAAATCTCGATTCTCAGTTCTAGATCAGTTTTTGGCCGATTCTGGGGTTTTTATTGGACCAGGTTAGGGACCGATTCTTGATTGAACTTCCTATGGCAAATATACTCTAGCAATGTGGTTGTGCATTTCAATTTTTTATTATTTATTTGCATTTCTTGAGAATGAATGAATATAGTTGATGATAGTTGTATGAGTGAAAAAAAAAAAAAAAAAATTTATAAATTTTTTTTTATATTTTAATAAAATATAATTTAGAATAGATAATCTGAGTGTTTTGGAAAAAAATTTAGATAAAAAAAAAATTCTTATACTAAAATAAACAAAAATAAAAATAAAAATTATATGAGTTGATGCGAATATTATAAATCTGGTATTACTGTAAATAGGCAATAAAACGAGGGTATGGTAGAGAATATAAAATTCTGATTTGACACATCGAGCATATGGTAAAATTGAGGGAGATCCCTTCTAATCTCTACCCCTGACCCGGAGCACACCTCTGAAAAGTAAGGTCCTGTGGTATAAAATGAGGGAACTGAAAAAGGTATACAAATCTCCTATGAATAATCACTTACCTAATACATCGATGTTGATAACACCCAATGATGAAAAAAAAAAAAAAAATCAAACAAGCATATAAGACATCACATATGAGCTGGACCAAGCTGGCTTCAAATATATGTACACCTTAGAACTATGTTAGGCTTTTCACCTTACGACGAAAGCCTACCAAATCAAATCGTATAGGGATCGATGAATGAATGAGTGAATAGATTGGGGTTAAAAAAATAAAAAATCAGTCCCCCCTTAACCTCAGTTCTCTGACTCTGACCTTTCTCTCTCTCTCTTTCTACACTAGCTGGTTTGGTGAAAGGGAAACAAGCCAAATCCCTTTCAAGAAATTCGTCAATTTTAGCACTAAGTAATGAATCTGGCACAGAGAAAAAGAAAAACATACTCTCTTTTTTTGCTTGCCTATACATAACAAAGTAATAAATTCTTTTTGGGAAAATGATGCTCTCTCTTGTTTTTTCAATTTCTACAGTAAGTAACTATTTCACATGGGCGATTTTGCTGGTGTTTACTCATATGGGGCAATTGTAAATGGATCATGACTGAGATTTTTCTTTTTTTAATACAGGCTGGTCAGAGAGTTAAATTGTCAGTTCATGACGAAAGTGTTACTTAAGTAACTTTTGCCTTTTTTTTTTCTTTTTTTTTTTTTTTTTCAAACTTTCACTTTTGCCTCTTTTGCAAGCCAAAAATAATTGTCTAATTTTTAGAACAAAGTTTCTTTTCAAACTAGTTTGAAAATAAATTCTTTAAACTTTTCAAACTAGTTTGGAAAGAAATTCTTTAAACTTTATATATATATATATATATATATATATTTTTTTTTAGAGTTTGAATGGTTTTTCTGCAAATTAATTTGGAAAAAAAAAACTTTGTTCCAATTCCCACCACATCTTATTATTTTTGTTATATGAATAGTGAATCAAAGGCTTGGGCTAAGTTTCTCTTGTTACTTGTTAGGCATTTTGCTTGGTCGGGCATGCTATTTTCTACAATTTACCACATTAAAATTTTCAATTATCCCTTTAATATCTTTAAATGTATTAAAAATATGGTAAATTATGTATTTAATTCTTATCTTTTACACCGTATTTTAATTTGATTCCTAACACTTCAATTGTGTCAATTTGGTCCCTAGCCTTTCAATGTCGTGTTAATTTAGTCTTTGCCATTATCTCCAGAATGTAAATTGCTAACGTAGCTAACAACCAAAATAAAAAATTAATTTCCGTTGATGTGGAAATAAACTAATTTTTTATTTTGACTATTTGCCACGTCAACAATTTCTATCCAAAAAATAATGACAGAGACTAAATTGACAAAAATTAACAAAAATTATAGAGTTAAAAAAATTATGATAATTGTGGAACCAATGTATTTGCTTAGCAAATTCACTCATCCACAATAAGATATTTGAACCCCAATTTTGTTTAAGAAGTGTAATTCTCTCAATTTCAAGTGAAATAAAGAGAGTATTTTACTGTTGAAATTTTATTTTTTATATCCAACAAAGCATATAGAGTCAAATCATTTAATTTTTTTTTTTTTTAAATAGAGATATGGATACACCTTTAGATTCATGGCTTTTAAATCAAATCATGAAGTGGATTCATCAAATAGAGATTATCATTTTTTTATGTCACCTCAAACCATTGACCGAAGAGACTTGTGTAATAAAAGAAATTCGTTTCAAAGGCCTACATGGGCCTAACCCATAGAAGTTTAGTTTGGACCCAAGAAACATATGGCTAAAAGCGACCTAAAAGTAGCCTAGTTGGGCCACAAATTTCATGTCCAAACAATCCAACTAACGAAATATTAGGCAATGGGGGAGCCAAAATGATCTCTCTTGCAGGCTGGCATCATTACAATGATGCAATAGAAAATTGAAATAATTGAGATATAAAACAGGGATTTAGGGCTATATCCCCAACGTGGAGACCTTATTATTGCATGAACAGTTGATACACCCCCACTAAGAGGTTACTACTAATCAATTGGTCTGACCTTGTTATCCACTAATCAGTACTATATTTCATCTACATTTTGCCCTAATCACAAGTTTGTCAACAAAATAACAAAACACTTATTAGAACCATATTTTATAAATTATCCCATGACTTGTGGGAAGGGACTGAAAAGACGTCAATGAGAATTAGAAATGAACAATGGACCGTTGACATGGTTTATGATAATATTTAAAGTAAGATTTGAGATCGCTTTCTTGCAAGCTTTTGTTAACTGAAAAAATTCTATAGGCTATGATGGTACGACAAGTTCAGATTGGTAATGTGCACCTGTTCGATGATGGAGCTAATGGCAAATTGGCATCTCAATTCTGAAATTATATTCAAATTTGTTAGTGGAGTGAGTGATAATGAGAAATAGAAGAAAAGAGTAGACTTGCAACAAAGAAGTGGTCAAGTTGAAGTCGTCCAGGTTACTCATATAATTAACATTAACAAACAAAACTCCAACACCTATCAATTTGGCACAAGTACCTAACCAAAGAGAAAACACAGACCGATAACGTTGTTTTGGTCATCTTTTATGCATTGGCATAATTAGTTTGACACGGCACAGAAAGAATAAAAAACATTTTGATGGCACGGTCTTGAAAGGTAAAACAAAAGTCAAGTAAGGATACTAATTATATAAATCTTTACAGTTGTAGAGATTTTGAGTAGGGCTGCGAAAAGTGTTTTAAGGGGTTAAATGTCTTTTAGTTTCTCTGAAGAGTTTTAAAAGGGTTCTTAAAGTTTTAAAAACAAATTTAATAATAATAAAAGATACATCTCATTAATATTTTCAATTACAATTTTAATAATAATAAAAGAATGTTTAAGTAACCCATTTACTAACAAATTTAAATGAAAAGACCATATTGACTCATTTTTGCAAACTAAGGGATTAAATTGATAAAAAATTAAACTTATGGACTATATTGACAATTGAAGTAAAAGTCAAAAGACTAAAGTTAATTTTAGCCTTATTTCTATATAAAAAAAAAAGAAAAAAAGAAAAGAAAAGAAAAGAATACATTAAAAAGCTTTGATACTGAAGCCTGAATTTCGAATTTGACTTAAATAGGTTTTCCAATTTTAAAAGAAATTTTTTGCTTAAATACCTTAGTTATTGTGTGTTTGGGCGTGGTATTACTATTTATAACTGAATTTGGGCAAAGTAGGCATATTTAAATTCTACAACTTACAATTTAATTATGTGTTTAACAAATATTAAGAATGAAAAATGTAAATTTCTCCTAGAACTTGTAGGCTTTAAATTCCAACTACAAGTGATGCCTAGATAGATGTCATTTTCGAAAATTTGACGTTGAGAGACTCTCTTTCAAACAAAGAGAGGGATTTAGAGCATATGGAATCAAACAACTTTACGATTAGAACCTTAAGTTGTTCCATTCAAAAGGATTGGAACTAGTACTGCATTGTTTCATGCTTAGAGCTAGAGTTAGAACCTTATTATTTCGCGTTAAAACTTAAAACTAGAGCCAGAAGAGCACTAGCAGGAACAATTGTCGATACTAATGGTGATGGCGATATCAAAATCGACGCTGAAGATTTCTATTTGTTTATGTTGACATGATTACTGAGTTATTGATATGAAATTAGTTAACTCAATGTATATGCAAGGATTTACAAATTCTAGTTATATTTGAGCTATATCCAACAATGAAATTTGTGATGGATGAGATTTGAAATGATAGGAATGTAAATTCTTTCTTCCGAAAATTTCAAAGGAATTAATTTTTTTTCTTATCCAAACAGATGGTAAAGTGTTTCAAATGCCAAATACAAACACTTAAATAGGATACGCAGCCTGAAATTGCACCGATAAGCCATGTTCATCATGGTAATATATTGTTAGCTACACCTTGGCACAGCTACCCCTTTTTTGTGTGTGTGTGTGTGTGAAATGCCTACTTAGTTAGGGGTTTGGCTTAAGTATAGCGAGCCAATAGATTGTACCTGACATATTTTAAACACATGTCCAAAATTGATTATGTGTCAGAAGGTGTGGACCATCTCATGTATTGGAGCACTAGAGGGAATAAGCTTTGTCCCTTAAAGCACTCATATAAGTGCTTGTATAATAGAAAAAAGTACCATATTTTAATTAACCAATTCAAAAATTCACCCACATCAAACTATGCAAAATCGTGTAAAAATATATAATTGCTACAGTAATCATGTAAATTTATACTGAAATAGTGAGAGCAATTATACCAGTCTATGCAAAATTTCCTGTCTATTTTAGCATAAGAACCCACTTTTTCTATTTTGCATAGCCACTTATCCAAAACTCCCACATCAGTTTGTCTATTTTGCCATCTATTTTATTTAAACAATCATTTTCCTCACTTTTTTTTAATACTATTTCTCTCAACTCTCTCTCCATTCTTGAAGACACCACTGCCTTCATGGATGAAAACTTGCCTCTCCCTCTCCCCCTCTTGGTTGAAATTGCCTCTCCCTCTCCCCCTCACGGTTAGACATCTCTCCCTCTGCTCAAACCCTTAAGCCGCCACAAGCATCCTTCTCTGCCACAAGCACAGAGATTCGTTCCAGTCGACCCAAAAACTCTGATCTCCTCCACAAGCACCGAGACTCATTCCAATCGACTTCCAAGCACCAACTCATAGCCACAAGTTCGCAACAATGCTTTCTCTATCTCCGTTGGCGTGCCCGTGTGTGGGTGTGTTTGATTTTGTGGTCAGATTTTTTATGTATTGTAATGTTGCGATGGTGGGTCTGTGTGTGGTTGACAGTGGTGGGTCTGTGTGTGGTTGGCAATACTAGGTTGCGGTGCTAAGTCTATGTGTGGTTGGCGGTGCTGGGTTGCGTTGATCGGTTGTAGAGATTATGGGTTGGAGAGAGAGAGAGAGAGAGAGAGAGAGAGAGAGAGAGAATGTGAAGGGAGAGAAAAAAAAATTAAAACAATATATAGAAAGTTACAGTAGCACTTTTGGATATACACAAAGTTATGAAAGCACTGATGTGGGTTTTTTTTTGGGTAAAATGTGTAAAACTAACATCGTTTTCTATTTTGGAATGACTAATGTGGTTGCTCTTACACTATTAATTTTGCATTTAGTTTTTTATTATTCTTTTATGTATCTCAAGGGTAAAAGAAGATAGTGAATGGTTGTTGTTACTTGTAAAAAAAGATAAATAATTATAAAATGGGAAAAGTTAATAAATGCTCTGAGAGCATTGGTTTATAAATTTTTTTTAGAAATTTTTTTTATAGGAAAATAAAAAAAATAACTAATTTTATTTATTTATTTTGTTGCAGTTTTTTATATTTCCCATAAAAGTGATATCAAATTTTTTTAAAAATGATTTATTAACAATTTTCCTAAGGTCACCCGTTAACATGACCTGTTAACAAATATCCTAAATGTATACGTTAATCAAAACTTAAAAAAAAAAAAAAATTGATATTTTAATAAAATATAATGTAAAATAGAATCAATAGATAATCTGATGTGAAGTGATTTGCAAAATAAAAAAATAAAAAAAATTCTTATACTAAAATAAACGCAAATTGTTGCACAGTTAATTTATATATATGTATATATATATTTTGTAAAATTTTGATTCGAACTACGTGGAAATGCTGCTTGAATTGTCATATCATTTTGCGGAGGATTCCATCATCCTTTGGAATTACTTAGTAAATGGATTTCCTTTCAGAAACCCATTGCTAGGTTCGAGGCATATTTATAACTTGTGACTAGCAGTAAAGAATCCTTTTTTTTTTTTTTTTTTTTGCTGAATAGCAGTAAAGAATCCTCAATCCTTGCATGTTCTCCTCAATTATTTTTCCTTTGCACCTACCTTTATAGAACAACTCTACACCTTTCAGAAGAATTCTGCTGCTTCTTTAAATTCTTGTAACCTCGTGTCTAACCTATTTTAATAATGTTCCTTTAGGTTAAGGCTTCTGTGACAAGAGACTGGACTTACTTTATTAAAAAACTTTAGTTTTCTTTCCTTTTCATTTTATTTTATTTGTTTCCATTTCTCAAGTATTGTGGTAGCAAGAACATCGCCACATCGGTATCTACAGACTCTTACAGACTTACACTACGAATCTTTGAAAAGTTTGTATTTTTCTAAATATAATATGAACCATGATTCATTTATAAATTTTAGTGAACACGTTGTGCATTTGGATGAGCTTTAAACAAACCAAAAAGGCAAAAGTTATAATGAAACTTGCTTAAATTAATAATGTAAAAAGTTTTTACAGTTTACACACTTGTTCCATGCAGGGTAAAAGCCCCACCGTACTGTAGTTTTGTTTATTTTTATTTTTTTAGAGAGAGAGAGAGAGAGCCGCGGCTGTGGGATAAAACAATCTGTCTCACACTGCAAAGAAATCCAATTCAATTTCGACTTAATCATTGTTTGTTTGCACCAACAACAACAAAGCATGGTTAGGAAAAGTGCCTAATTAATCTAATTATAAAATAAATATATAAATAAATAAATAAAAAAACAAAGGAAAAGTGTCAAATCATTCATTAGAATCCTACGGTTTTAAAAAGCCGACAACCAACCCACAACAGCATATTCATGTTTTATTCCTCTCCCCAGAAAAAAATAGAAATAAAGCATATTCATGCATCTTTATAAAAGAAAAGAGACTATTATATGGAAAATTGAGCTACATGTATATGAATTATTATGAGTTCTCCAATAACAACCGTGTGATTATTGAAATCCCAATGGATGACCTTTACTGATATTGAAGAGGCGTGAATTTGACTAATAATAGTGTATCTAGCAGGAAAAAAAAATCTCAATTATTAAAGTAATGAAAATGGTGAGAAATAGTATATTGCAGTGAAAGAAAATTTAGGCAAAAACAAACAAGTCTTTTTTATTTTTTGATGGGCAAACCAACAAGTCTTTATGCGTGATAGATACGAGACCCTATCTTCTTATCTTTACTTTTGACATCGACGTTCATGAATTGGCCAAACCAATTACAGGTTCAATTCTAGGCACAAATCTTACTCAACCAAGAAGAATAAAATAAATAAACAAAATCTAGACACATTGGCAGTGGAGCCAAATCCAAGCTTCTAGTCTAGTAATTAATATTGTAATCTATGAACTAAAAATAAACCTAATTCTTATCTTTTATAAAATAAACGATTTACCAATTCAGCTTTTGTTTATTTTATACTACATGATAACTTATTTGTTTATACATGACATAACAAATAAGTTAATTTATCTGCTTAAAACTAATTCATTTATCTATAATCTATAATTAATATTGTGCCACATAAGTTTTTGATGATGCTTCCAAATTTTACATATCATTATTCTTATATATATATATATATATATTGAACCTATTAGAACTTTTATTTACTTATTTATAGAGTTTCAATCTATGGCGTCCGTTTATAATTATTGTGTTTTTTTATCATCAGAACTTTGATACATCATATTTTCTTTAAATAATAGAATATTTAATTCCACATACAAATACAATCATAATAAATGTTTAACACTATAATATATAATTGCATATAAAAACCAATTATAATAATTGTCTATTATTGACTATCATAATTATCAAAATTTTTAATTAGACAACAAAATAAAAGAGAAAAAAAAAATCTTATTACGTTAAACTTTTTTGTGAATTGCACGAGTTACCAACTAGCAATATTAATAAGAAATCTGAAGTTCAATCTCTGCCTATACCAAAAATCGATTGGTATATTAATCTGATCATAAAGAGCTATTATCATGAGCAAATGCCATAGGTAAAAACTATATATATATATATATATATATATATATATATATATATATAATTGAAGCTGTTTGACTTTTGGTTAATAATATTAATATATAAAAAATTTGAAGCTGTTTAACTTTTGGTCAATCTCATAACTCCGCATTTCGAACCTTTTCTCCCTTAGAACCCTAAATACTTTGTGTGAAGGAATGTGCCAATTTAGTTACAAGACCCTTAACAACTCTCCATTAGAATCTTGGTACATCATATATATTTTTTTAAATAGTAGAGTATATAATTCTATATACAAACACAATTAGGATAAATACATAGTTAATATTATATAATTCTTTATACAAATACAATCATAATGAATGCTTATTAATAATTACTATGAATTTCATATTTAAACAATAAATAAAAGGAAAAAAATTGTATTATTTTATATTTTTCATGTACATTACATGGATTACTGATTAGTTTGCTTTAAAAACCTAATGTACTTATACTCTTACCAAATAAGTTTTTTTTTTTCGGTCAACCTTACCAAATAAGTTAGCTAGACGTATCTATTTTTTAAAATTATTTCTTACAATTATTTTTTATACGATAAATATTATATTAAACCAATAATAAAAATAAGTTTTCCCGCATCACACATTTTGCTTGCCTGTTGGGGGTTTAAAACAAAAAACAAAGACTATAAAGCTAAAAAGGAAGTCAACCGGGTGTAGCCTCCTTGGCCTTGTTACCTAATTGCCTATTGGTTTGGTTTCGCCAACAAAAAAGGTCTAAAAAAAGGCTACCAATACAAAATATTATAATACGATTTCAATAGTAAAGGCTGCCTTTTTGCCTGCTTTCTCATCATCTAATAATCTCATCTCAATCAAAAAGCAACAAAAAGTTACACCAAAATCCATTCAACTCAGCGCCCAATCACTACCATATCTTCCCAAAAGGACACTTTGTTGATCTTTTTCGTGTTCAATTCCCATTCTATCATTCTATGTTTTTCTCCTTCTACTATTTTTATGCACTTTTTTTTTTTTTGTTACTTGCTTCAACTCAGTCTTTTAAAGAAGATCAGCTTGTTCACAAATTTGCAACAATCTTAAAGCAACCAAAAAAATAGTAAAAAGACAGCTCTTTTTAACTAAAGAGCTGCGTTTTTTTAAGGACCCATTTCGATTTTGTTCAGGTTTTTGTATTTTAAGGTTCCTGAAAGTGTTGGTAGTAAGAGGTTTGAGAGGTTCGGTTTTGGATGGGGGCTTGCTGGAGCAATGGGATTAAAGCTGTGACTCCTTCTCTCACAGGTACCTTTCGATTTGTTCTTTTATTGTTTTAGTTTTTTTTTTGGTTTATAACTGCATGTAAATGCTTGATTGAGTCTCAAATTGTTAGAAACAGTCTGGTGGGTATCTCTAAAATCTTCGTGTCAATCATTCTATCTTGTTGTTGTAAAATGAAAAGTTTTAATTTTGTGGTAGTTGTTCTGCTTGTGACCTTTGGATATTAATTGAAATTAAGCCTTTCGAATTCAATTAATAGTTTTGCTGTGAGAGGAATCCCCTTAAACATTGTATGCTTTGAAACTGCAGACTAGATTAGTCTGGAGGATGCGCTTTATGTAAAAAAAACATTAGGATGACTTGAATTTTTGTGTTGGAAATTAGTTTTAGGGATGAATGGTGGGAATTTTGTGTCTTTTGGGGGCCTAGAAAACCTCCAAGTCAAAGAATAGCTTTTGTTAACATGTCTCTGTGGCTTTTGTGTAGGGTTTAATTCAAAGAATGTGAGCAGAGATGGGAGTGGCATGAGCAATTCGAGTAGCAAGTTCTCCTATTCGGCTTCTATGCCAATGACTCCTAGGAGTGAGGGTGAGATCTTGCAGGCAACCAATTTGAAGAGTTTTGGCTTCACTGAGCTGAAAATGGCCACAAGAAACTTCCGCCCAGATAGTGTAGTAGGAGAGGGTGGGTTTGGTTCAGTTTTTAAAGGGTGGATTGATGAACATTCGATGACAGCTACCAAGCCAGGGACTGGCATGATGATTGCCGTGAAGAGGCTCAACCAAGAAGGGCTTCAGGGTCACAAGGAATGGTTGGTTAGTATTAATTCCCTTCTCAGTTCTTCATGAACTCTTTTGTGGTTTGTGCATTCTCTTGCTGTTGTAAATAGTATGTTATGAATGTAGGCCAGAGTTTTAAGTTTAAAAGCAACTTAAAGGAGCTATGTAATGTAGGGATATTTTCTGAAGTGGTTCTTATTTGGAATTGGCCATGTTGCCTTGCTATGATTGACTTGTGCAAGCTGCCAATCCAAATGTCATTGGTTATATATATATATATATATGGAAAGACTACAACTTGTTAAGTGCCACAACATTTAGAAAAGTCTTAGTGAGCAAAGCAGTTAATTTTCTGTTTTATTGTTGGACATACAGGCAGAAATCAATTATCTCGGGCAGCTGCATCATCCTCATCTTGTGAAGTTGATTGGTTACTGCTTAGAAGATGAGCATCGGCTTCTGGTATATGAGTTCATGCCTAAGGGTAGCATGGAAAATCATCTGTTTAGAAGTGAGTCCTTTTTATCCTTTTCATCAATCAACGGTTTTGAAGGAAGTGAAAAGGATTAAGTGTGGTTCTGTTATTTCTTTCTGGAGGTGTATATTGGTATTAACATGCTATTATTGTTGAAGCAGGGGGGTCTCACTTCCAGCCACTATCTTGGAGCCTCCGAATGAAAGTTGCTCTTAGTGCTGCAAAGGGACTTGCTTTTCTTCACAATGCTGAAACACAAGTCATATACCGTGACTTCAAGACTTCAAATATCCTCCTTGATTCAGTATGTAGTTTGGCTAGCCTCTTGATCACATTTGTGTAATATGGTTGAGCTTGTTAAGTTTTAGGACTCAATCAGACTTATTTTTCATTGTGCCAACCCTTTTGCTCTGACTTTACAGAATTACAATGCAAAACTCTCTGATTTTGGGCTGGCCAGGGATGGGCCAACTGGTGATAAGAGCCATGTGTCTACTAGAGTTTTGGGAACTTACGGATATGCTGCACCAGAGTATCTAGCCACAGGTATTCTTTCAAATTTCAGTATGTGTGTCTCTTCTTTAAAATTTTTGGTTATTCAAACTCTGGCTCCATTCTTTATGCTTTTGCGCGTTAGGTGATGGAATGGTTTGATCAGATTTACTTTTTTATTTGATTTACTCTATAAAAACATGAATTTTGGTCTAAAATGAATGGTAATCTACATTTTCGGTCTACCATTAGAAGGCTTTTCAGGGCCCTGGCTTTGAGAGTCAGAAAGTTGTATTGGTACTATAGAGAACTGCTTAAGCCTGTGTAAATATGTGCTTTTTTTATGCTAGTGCATCAATGATCAGCCTTCTCCAATGCCTTGTATTGGTAGAAAGTTCATGTACATTTTGTTCTTCATTTTTGTTTTATTGAATTAGCTTGGCCAGGTTCTACAAAGCTACCAGGCTGTTCAGTGATTAATTGCATATTTTATTGGGCAGGTCATCTGACTGCCAAAAGTGATGTTTATAGCTTTGGAGTTGTACTTCTAGAAATGTTATCTGGTCGTCGAGCTATAGACAAGAATCGGCCATCTGGACAACACAACTTGGTGGAGTGGGCAAAGCCTTACCTGAACAGTAAACGCAGGATATTTCGTGTACTGGATTCCCGTCTCGAGGGCCAGTACTCACTAGGTCGGGCCCAAAAGGCAGCTAGCCTTGCACTTCAATGCATCAATGTAGAACCTAAGAACAGGCCCAACATGGATGAGGTGGTAACAGCATTGGAGGAGCTTCAGGACTTGAAGGACACAACAAGAAGTACTCAAAAGGAGCATCGTGCAAATGTTCATAGCCATTCCAATGGTGTGACTAAGTCATGCAGAAGTACTGCAGAAGAGGCTTCTAGATTGACTGTTTACCCGAGGCCTTCTGCTTCTCCCCTCTATGCTTAATGGATTACAAGTTTTTTATACAGCTGATATATCTTTTCTGTTTTGGATGAGTTTTAGCAGGATGCAGAACAGAGTTTCAGGAGTTCAGGCATGCACCATTACCATATTTCTTCAACCAGTGTACAGTTTTTACTTTCAGCCTTGTAATGTTTTCTCCTCTACTCTAAGAACCATTGGAAGGCCCCTCTATCTAGCATGTGGTTCAAAGAATGTGTTTGTGATGATTGAAGCCAGCGTTGAAATTTGTAATTTAGCTGATTTGAGTCTTTATGTCTCTTTGGGACTTGAGGTGATCATGTTTGTTCTTGTGGAGTTGGAGATATTTAGGCCCAAATGTTATATAACAGTCATATTTTTGTGAGAGCACCTTTGTGTTACCTTTATAATCTCTATTTCTTTAGTGAAATTTTCTTCTCCTTGTTCATGGACATACCTTAGGAAGTATGGACACAAACTGGACATGGGACACAACACTACAAATCTAAGAAAATAGGATACATAATATGACAATAAGTAATTAATTAATTTATATCTTTAAGTTTACCTTATTTATTGATAAGAATATTTTATGTTTATTTAAACTTTCAAAATAAATATCATCAAAATTTACAAGCACACTAAGAACATGCATATAAATCATTATTTTCGTTGTGAGATTGTTTGTTTGATTTTTCTATTTTTATTTCACATGAACCCATTATTATGGGCTTTACTACCAAGTCACAACAAGCTAGTATTAGGGTATTCTAGTTTTGCTCTTGGGTTATTTATTGAAGTAATTGATTGTTTTAATAGCCACAGGGCCCATAATATCATTTTGGTTGTGTAATTATCTGTTTATTTGGGGATGGTGACAAACGTTTCATTAGCAATGAAACTCGAAATAGAAAAATTTGATGGGAAAGATGAATTTCATTGGCATTGTTGGGATGCGTCTCTAGTGTTGTTGATTGCACATTATCAAATACTAGCATCAATGTACCATATGGAGCGATAGATTTCGTGTTGGAACTTGGAAGCAAAGTGGCTTATCAATCCAATATCATCCCAAACGCGTACAAATATTAAAAGAAGCAAATGAATAGATCATATATGATTATAATATGATATCATAACGACTGGAACAGAAAGAAATACATAATTATCCTAATATACCATTCATCTTTAATTTGTCTTATTTTAAAATAGGAATAAAATTTTTATTTCACTTCCATTTTAACAAAGGAATAAATGTTGTTTACATTTTTAGGAGGAATATAATGGAATGAAATAAGCTTTCCCCATAATCATTCAATTCCTATGTACTAAACTCCCAAAATAGATGAAAAAAATCTTTTACCTCATTCCTTACCAACTGCAAGGTATAAGTAAATTTAACTTTTTTATGTTTGCTTATCGGTGAAGAAAGGTTGAAAGAAAAGCCCACATATTAATTTTATCACTGTAAGCATGCACGGTTCATTGCTGGGGCACTTTTATTTATAGACAAAGTTTATTTTTAAACTAGTTTGGATATAAATAAGGTTCATTCTTGGGTTTGATAACAATAGTTGTCCAATTTGAGGCACTTTTATTTATAGACAAGGTTTATCTTTAAACTAGTTTGGATATAAATAAGGTTCATTCTTGGGTTTGATAACAATTGTTTTCCAATTTGAGGCTACATTTAAATTCCATTGTACTAGGATTGATGTGGTGGTCCATATGGAAATAAATAATAGAGAAAAAGAATACAGATATAAGGTGAGATAGTCATTTAGAATGTAGAATGATAAGGTGAGGAAAAGAATACGGCCACATTCAACTACCATTAATAAATTCAAATTGCTTGGAACATTATGATACTTACGTAAGGCTTGGGTCCAATACTTTCATGACATGTTACGATGTTGACACGTAGCAAGTGTTTGACATGTGTTTGCATCCCAACTTGAGTTTTCTTCTCATTCCAACTTAGGCCTTCTTCATGAGCTTATATAGTCAGAAATCTCTCTCTCTCACACAGACACGTGTGCGCTCGTGCACACAGATGGCAAGTGGTATTTAGGAGGTCTTGCTTGTTGATTGCAAAGAAATTCGAAAGAAAGATTTAATGGGTAATTTTTTTTTTCTTTCATGGGATTACTTGGTTCTCTCTTTTTTTTTTTTTTTCCTCTTTCTCTCTATCTCTAGCTTATTTTTATTTATTTATTTATTGCTAAGTTTGATTTAAAGTTGGCTAAAAGATCTGAATATACAGTGAAAATGAATCTATATGTTGTGATTCGATATGGAAATCAAGAGTGCAGGAGCAACATGGCTCAAGGTCAGTCAACCTGATCTATTTATTATGTGCATGTACACCACAATGCATGTTTTTTTTTTTTTTTTTGACATTTTGAATTTCTTTTATTACAAAAGGTGTTCATAGAATTGCAAGGGAAGAAATAAATTAGTGTGGAATGAGAAATTTACTTTCAACGTTATTCGTTTGGTAGCAGTGTTTAAGTATTGTTGTTCAATTTTTAGTGTTGTGGAAATACGTGTTTGAGTGTTATAGAAATATGTGTCAGAAGTGTTATTGTTGTTTAAATAATGAAAATTACTGTTTAAACAACAGTGCCAAACAACCCCTGGGTGGTGAAGATCACAAATATAAGCTTACTTTTCATACCATGGACAAGCAAAATCTCTCTGACGATGTTTTGTTGGCGAATCCGTATAAATCTCTCTCTCTCTCTCCAAAAAAAAGAAAAAAAAAAACGATTGAGGTTGTGCTAAAAGTTTTTTTCCTTTTTTTTTTATAGAAAACAAAAACAAAATCAAATAAAATAAAAAGAACCCAATAAAATATAAATCTCTAAAGCCTTCTCTGACTAATATTGTTTACTGTTACTTTGACTCGATTAAATTGCTAAAGATTCTTAAGTTATCTATCATTTTAATATGGCTAATCTTCATGGGGGCAGAATATATGTTGAGGACGTTGTATCTTTTGGGGTGGAGATGGGAAAGGCTGAACTTCGACAGGGTAAGTATAGGGTTGTTCTTCCCGACAAGACCTCCGCTAGAGAGATCTGTGTTGTAGTAAATTTCAGGCCAAAATGGGCAAATGCCCTTTTCGTGCAAAAAAACCAGTGTTTTGCTCTCTTTCTCAAAATAATTAGGGATATGCCCCTTTGTTGTAACTCGATATTGTCAAAGTTGAGTTTTGTGAATAACTCGATCCTTTTATAATCGAGTTATCTTCAGCTTTATGCCATGCTGGCCAACCAGCGTGGCATTTTTTTTTTTTTTAATCCCTGAATAACTCTATCATAAAATCGAGTTATATAACCGACTATATAGATATCGAGTTATGCTCGTGTTATAGTTGTTTCAAACTATCTTGGTGTCACCGTGTCAGGTGTAGCCTGTTCTTTGGTTTTAATATAACTCGATTACTTTAATGTCGAGTTATAAAGCAAACTCGCACTCCCTAAAATCGAGTTATTCTCGTATAATAACTTCACTTCTCCTCCCATTCAGAGTGTCTTGCTTTCCATTTGAATTGAATTCCACTCTGCTCCACAAATCCACGGCTACTTCCGGACTCAACTGAAATTTGTATCACCTCAGGTAAAAAACTCACACCAGAATTTTATGGCAATGGTATTTTCATTTAATATTGTATTGAATATTTATTTTTTTGGTTGAATGAGTGTGAAGTGAGTACATTGGTGTGATTTTGGTTGTTTGTTGTAGTAAATTTTAATCACAAGGGAATGAAATCTTTACCATAGCAACATTTTGTATTGCACATAATCATATAGGGGCGTGTACATAATCATCATTGGTCAGACATTAACAACGACGTCTAATGTTTATGGTCAAATGTGAGTGTTAGTATTTCATTTTTAGCATGTAATAGTACACAAATTTATGAATGTCTTTGTCATGTACCATCTTATGCAGCATTACATTATTTACTAACAGTTGATGCACACTGTTAACTTGATCATTTGATGTTATTGTATTCAGCGTCAATGTCTGGTTATGGCAATCCTTTCATCTATAGGCCTTGTGATGTGTTCACTGCTATGGGCCGTTGCTAGGTATTGGAAGATGTGTTTAGCTATCCAATTGATCCGAATCTGCGAAATAGTGCAAAGGTTCACAATACCATGAGACAGGAGTAGGCTTGGTTATTCCGTGAACGACAAATATTTTATGATAAGTTGGTTGGTTATAAGTTACCAATGCCTCAGCGACTCGCATCGTAGATGCCAAGAGACACGATAGACGAATTTCGTAAAACATTGAACCACATAAGAGAAGAGAAAATAATCGAATGAAGATACGTTTTAATCGATATTAGACCTAAGTCGAGATTCGAGAGTCAATGGAGTGTAAGTTGTACGAGCACACACAATACATGTAATCACTTCTTGCTGATCCCATTTATCAGTCAGACGTGGAGATGTCAGATGAAGAATAATCGTGTCGTGGTGTAATTGGACTTTGTTGGAGAACTATTTTGCTTAACTATGTTTTATATGTATATGTGTCACTGTTGTTGCATTTGTACTATGTAAACCTTATTATTGATTGTGAGGAGCATGCAGGTTATTCGTTATCTAGATTATTCCCACATAAGGCATAAAAGTTAAATATTCCCACACATGATGTTTTTCAATAAGCACCTACAACATAACACAGAAAACTTAAAATAACTTACACGATGCCACCAATATACATGCATTGCATATTGAACACTAACGCTACTAACATTATTAACTTAACCCTAGACATAACACACACACCACATAGGCATTCATTCTGACAGGTAATCCTCATAGTTGAGGACATTGTTACGTTTCGCCGGAGTGAGTTTCCTGTTGGTTCTGGCGGCTGCACCTATGGCATAACACAGAAAACATAAATATTCTTACACGATGCCACCAATATGCATGCATTGCATATCAAATAATAACACTACTAACATTATTAACTTAACCCGTAGACATAAGACACACACCACATAGGCATTCATTCTGACAAGTAGTCCTCGTAGTTGAGTACATTGTTACGTTCTACCAGAGTGAGTTACCTGTTGGTTGTGGCGGCCAGCTTTTCCGCAAGTTATAGCATGTGATACCTGCACCTACAGAGTATTATAAGATTGTTCTTTTTTTTTTTTTAGTCACTGCACGCTCATATTGGTGCATGTTTCGCCGTGGTAGTGTGAGTGAGATACGGTCAACAAGAGGCGCTCCGAGTTGCACGAGATCATTGTGCAAAGCATTGGACTCGTTCACGCGGAAGTCCTACTCCTGCCGCAGTCCGGCATAGTATTCCCTCTTGTCGGAATCTCTCTCCCTCCTATACTTATCTGGAAAATAAGGTAGCATCCAATTGTGCGTTGACATTGGAAAATTTGACTTCAGATCGATATGTGTAGATGTTTTGCAAGGGTAGATGTAAATGAGACTTTATATAAGAGTTTTGCAAGGGCAAGTATTCATGTGGATGTGACTATAGGTGAGGGCAAGTATTTACGTGAATAAAGATGATATGACTCGATAGTGTATTCTTCAGTGGCGAGCTGTTAAGCAGCACATGCAGAACTGCGAACATGACTTGGCTGAATAGTGGCGTCTATTGGTGCATGTGGTTCGTTGAGGCGGCTGTTTGATATGGCTACAGCTTGTGCTACAGTAGCGGGTTGGTGATATTTACTGCAAAAGAGGTTGCGTATTTATTCACGTGAAGACTATTCAGCATTCCTGTGCTTCATCTGACATGAGTTGACAAGATAGTGTGGAGCTGTGTTAAATGTATCATAAACTTTTCAAGGATGCTCTGCATCCTTGAAAACGGTGCATTGCAAAAGGATGCATATTTGTGTATTGACGTGCGTGTAGGTGATATGACTGGACAGGGTTCAACAGTGCGAAGTTGTTGAGCAGCACATGCAGCACTGCGAACATCAGTGTAGTTATGGTGGACATTTCCAATTACGTACATAATCAATGGTTTATTTAACCATAGACATTTCTTAATAATTTTCTCTTTTAGAGAATCTACACTGGCACACATTGAAAAAGTTTCAGTTGTGACATTGTGATTTCAATCAAAATGTACCAAACTCATTAAACCACAATGGAGTGAATATTGTTTCCTAGAGTAAATGCATTCATTTTTTTCTTGAAGTTACTTGAGCAGTTTGATGTTCCAGTGAATATCATTTCTTGTTTAACCAAAGGGTGAAAAATTATAGAGGATTCTCCTAAAAAAAATTACATAATCAAAAGATTATAATCGAAAAGAGAGAAAATCAATAAAATCTGCAACATGATGCATGTCATTTCCACCAAAGGGTGCAGGACCACTCGAACAACTATCTCAAATTCACCAACTTCAACCTAATAACAAAGAGCTCCACACCATTGAATGTTCAATTATTCCTCTCCCTCCATATGGTCAATTTTAAACAAAGAGGAGCTATATTGCAAGCAAAAGAACTTCTATGCTTGCTATATCAGCTTCTCTAGCCACACATTTGCAAATATAAGACCAATCCACGAAATAATACATCTTTCAATAAGGTAATTCCTAGCCAAGAATTATCTCCAAAGCTGAGGGTACCAGGAAATGAATTTTTTTCCAGTAAAGTTACTTAAAATTTTCTAGATTGGACTGATATGCAAAACAAAAGTAGTGTCAATTCCAAGAAATGTGGTACTGCCACAAAAAATAATGAAATTTATAAAAACCTAGATATACCAAAAACAATGAGTAGTAAAACTTGTAAGGGATATGAAAGAGCTTAATTTGTTTGTTGCTGTACTAAATGCTACTATTTCATCACTCTTATTGGTTTTTAACTGGACTTACAGTAACTGAGTTTCTGTTTCATGTGAATGTGTATTGTATTTCATAGATTTATGGATATAGGATGTCATTATGGGCAGAACATCTTGGATTTACTGAAGACTGCTTCAAACAACCAGAGTCTCAAAGTTTTCATCATTTTTTTCTTAACCTGTGTACCCAATAGAGCCAATTTTTGTCCAAACCAATCTCTTGCCACCCTAAAGGTTCAACGTCCACCAAGTTTAAATTCCACCAATATTGTTTCATCATTGGAAACACTTAGTCTAGATGGATACTTTAGTTTTGAGAACAATCACCATGCAGCCAAGGACTTTGGCAACATGTGTCACTTCCTTCCATCAGCAGTCCTAACTCCTACATCCAAAATCAGTGCAAGATATTTACGAGATGGGTTCTGCGTCAAAGCTAACCGTTGCTGCTGGAGGTATGAGACACATTTTACACCATTTACAACAACTATTTAGAGTCAAACGTAATTAGTTCGACACCATTTACAACAACTACAAAAAATCATGCCTACAATTGGATAAGATACATTTTACACAAACCCAGAGACATCACTGAAACACCACCACTCGATTTGCCAAAACCCCAAGCACATTTAAACTCATTAATGAGAAAATAATCATTGCAGCATGTAAAAGACAACAAAATTCTCATTAATGAGAAAATAACACAGACATAACCATATAGCAATAAATACTTTAGATCATCATCATTGCAGTATATAAAAGACAACAAAATTTTCATCTTGATTAGTAAATTTACTACTTTTAAGTAAGTTTCAACAAAATAATCAAAATCCTACATAAAACACAACCTAATATTAACCAAAATTAGAAAAGATATCAAAGGAGAGCAACGTACATGTAATCAACGGCAGCAGGAAGCAACGACGATGGGAAGCAACGACGATTGATGGAGAGTGAGACTGATGGAGACTGGATAAGGAGAGTGAGACTGATGGAGAGTGGGGGAGAGTGGGGAAGCCTGATCGGAGAGCGAGCGAGGGAGAGTGTAGAGGGAGAGTGATGGCAGAGAGCGAGGAAGAGTGTACAGGGGAGAGAGTCAGTGAATAGGCGTTGTGAGATGTCAGGGTCTTAGGGATTCAAATCACTGAAGAAAACTTGATTTTACACTTGCCGAGTTATGAATAACTACATGAGCATTTTTTTATTGGGAAAAAGCCACGTTTGTTGTGCCAGCGTGGCACAACGGTCAAACTAACTCGATCATAGGGATATTGAGTTTTTCATAAAAACTTGACCCTCATATTGTCGAGTTACAAAAGAGAGACATTTTTTTAATTAGTTTGGGAAAGTGGGCAAAATGCTGGATTTTTTGAGCGAAAGGGGCATTTGCCCATTTTGGCTGTAAATTTCACTTTAAATGTCTAAACAAATTTATGTTCGATAATGTTACATACACAAATTTATTGCGGTGACACTTTTTGATTAGTGCAATATTATTTTTATTAAGACCTCCACCATCATCACTATTATTGTATACCCCCAATCATAATCCGCCACCTCAATAGTTGTGAAAAATATTGTGAAATTTGTTAGTGTCATTAAACTTATTGTTTAGGTACGTACACTACACCAATGTGTTGTTTCCTCTTCTTCTTCTTCATTTTTTTTAAGACTTGTTATGTTAATTGTAGGGACCGGTTTCGAGCGCTCTCCGCAGATTGAGAGAGTGGACCCAAGCCCAGATTACCCTGCAATGAATTTGTAGAGTATGAGTTCAAGAGCTAGGCCCTAGTGAGGAATGCAACGGCCATGCATGGTTGTACGTGAATGCTAATAACTTAAACGTGGGTTAGGATGCACAATAAGGCTCCTCGGACGGATGTTACAGAGCTTGAAGTTGTTCTTATTTCTTTGAAGAATGGTTACAAGGTTTCAGAGAATGCCAGTGGCTACAGTATTTCTTCTCCCTGGTTTTTTTACCGTTCGTCCCCCCTTCAAGAGAGACTTCTTACATTATATACTTCCCTCTCAGTTGATCCTAGCCCTACATTTGTTGATCAACCAGGCCACCACTCGAGAGCCTGTCCCATCAGCCGCATTCCCATCCCTTCTGTGGGTTGCAGCGCCCAAGACGGCACTGTTCAGGGGTCCTATCCTCATTAATGCGGCCAGGGCGTTAGTTGAGGGCATTTAATGTGGAGGTGACAGTTTGTCTGGGACTTGCTCCTCCCCCATGCTTCCATGTCCGGTGCTTGGTACTTGCTACTTGCTCCTTGGATGCTCAGGGAGATTCCCCTTGAGAGTGTGTTGCTTGCTCACTTTCTGATCTCAGTCGTCCGAGGATGTAATCATCCTCGGCATGGCTTCCTGGGCAACTGGGCTTTACGCTTTAGTCCTCGGATCTTGGACGCGTCCTCGACGTGGGCCTTTGGGCCTGGTTCGAAGTGGGCCGGGGTCGCTTGACTCTTTCTGGCCCCACATTAATTATTATTGTGCTCAAGAGCGAGTTTGCTAAAAAAAATTGGGTACTAGACTACTAGTGTCTCATCTGAAAACCCCAAATAAAAACTGTCCTATCAATTTTTTGATTTCATAATGTAGCTTGTTAGATTGCCTTTTGTGGTGGGGACGAAAACGAGTCTCTTTCCATCTCCTCTCTTCCTTCCTTGATTTTCTATCAGAAGGATGGAGATAGACTACATCCCTCCTTTTATGCTCCTTAATAAAATAAAAAATATATTTATTAATAAAAATAAATAAATAAATGAAAAAGAAAGTCACCAAGATGGGCTCGGACTTGGAAATCCTCAATTAAATTAGATACTCCAGGTTGTTTCTTTATTGCTTGAAGTCTATCAATGTATCTTGCATGCACAAATGAGGGTCAGGCTTAGGGCTATAATCGATTGGTTTTGGTTGGTGTGAAGGATCCATTTGCCCCGAACCAATACCCTCGGTTTTGCCAAATTCAAAACCAATACCAACCGAGACAAAAACAAAACTGCAAGGCATCTAACCATGAAAACAACGGTCAGTGCAGTTGATTTTTTCGGTTTCCTTATCTCATCTATTTTCTAAGAAAGCAAACAAAGAAATTGATTCAGAGAAAAGAAACAAAGAACAAACTCAAAATATAAACCCAGCAAACTAAATCCAAGCAGAAAGAGTGGTAGCACTTCTTCTGATCTCAAATGGCGTCTCATCTAAAAGATGAAGATGGTGGCTAGAGAAATAGGTAAGGGATAAGTGAAGAGGGAGAGAGAGCGGGGAAGGGGTGGTTGAGAAGAGAGGATTAGTGAAGAGGAGAGAAGGAAAAGTGGAAAACGATTGAGGGGAAATGAGGATGGGTGACTAAATGAGAAAAAGATGCTAGGGTTTTAGAAGTTTAGTTTTAAATAAAATCCAAAACAACGTTGTTTTGATAATAGAAGCTTAAAAAATGAAAAAACGATGTTCTAAAGGTTAGAACATGGGACAAGAACTTAAAAACAAAAGCTTTAACCCTTAAGGTAACACACATTTACTAAATGTATATACCATAACAATATATATCAGTCAGTTTCGGTTTGGTTCGGTATAATTTTCACTAAAATCAAGACTGAACTGATATATTTTGGATTTTTAAAATTTAAACCGAAACTGAACTTAATCGAAAAAAACTGAAAAATTAATTTCAGTTCGAGTAGTTTTGGTCGGTCCATTCGGTTTTTTGGTTTTTCGCACACAATTGATACCGGTTGTTAAAAACTTTAATGGAAGTCCAATTAAGGTGGGCTAGAACCGTACATAGTTTTAACTTGCCCACTGCATGGTCCAACTAAAAAAGATATTTGCCAATGAGCAACTCATTCTGAACTAGTAATTGAAATTGAGAATAAATTAGTTTAGGCATTACTTTAGACTACTTCAAAAAATTTGGTATCCAAAAGAGAGAGAAAAAATGATTTTTTTTTTTTTTGAATTCATTTAAAATGATAGAGTAAAAGTGTCTACTTTAGCTAACATTAAGTTATTATTATTATTTTATTTTAGAGAAGACATTATTTTTATAATATTTTCACAACAAATCATAGGTGATAAGTTGTTATTGGTTCTATTTTGAATTTACAACTTAAATTATTTTGTTGCCTAATCATAACAACCAATAACAACCTGTCATTTATGACTTGTAAAAATATTGTGGACATAACATCTCTTTATTTTAAACTAAAAAAGGCTTTGTTTAATTGAAGAATGGAAAAGATAAATGATGGCTTTGTTTAACGAAGAATGGAAAAGATAAATGATGGAAAAATATAATTATAAAGAATAAATATAATTTTTTCTTATTGGTAGAGAAAGAAGATGTAAAGGAAAAAACTATTTTAAATTATTACTTCTTTTTTTTAAGGATTTTAAATTATTACTATTGCACTCTCAGATTTAAAAATTAATACTAATAATAATATTGGTCACGCACTATATGCATCTATTTGACCTATTCATTAATTTTTTTTGTCCTTCAAAATATATATATATTGTTTAGAAACTCAAAATTTGAGCATTCCATCTTGATTAGAGCTTATTATCTTTTTGAAAAGAAAATATTTATATTTTTTTCCCTTTAAAATATCTCAAGATATTAAACATGACTATTAAATTTTTTTTCTTCAAGATATTAGATTATGAAATTAGTTTTAAAAATTTTAAATTTTTTATACGTTTTTATTTTTTGTCAAATTACCTATCCCATTAAGCATTTATAATTTTGTTTTATATTTTGAAATGTTGATATTGTGTAGTAGTGAAACTTGTGCATTTATTTTAATTAAATTTTCAAATGGCAGTCTAAACTTCTTTGTGTTTGTGCCAATAGATTCAATACCGAACCGAAAACCGTTTCGGTTTGATCAAGGAAATGATACCTTTTTGAGTTTACCACAATTTTGCAATTTTATATATATACACACACTTTAAAAAAAAAACTTATATTGTAAAAATTAATATTCCAAAATTTTACTCTTTTTTATGCATTCAAACTTTCTATAAAAAAAAAAAATAAATAAGCTAATGCCTAGCCCACTTCACTACCTAATAAAAAATAAAAACTAAATAAGAGTGGTAAAAAATCTAAAATAAAAGAAGAGTAAATGGTTTCGGCCTTTCGGGTTTTCCATGAAATTAAAAATAATAATAACAATAATAGAAAGTTAAAAAGTGGCATCCGCCTAGTAACTCAAATAAAAAGTGGGTAGGAGTGAGTTGTGAACAGGGGAGAAGTAATCTTGGGTTTCTCTGCTAACATTTTCTTCAGAAACCAAGACAAGAAGAAATGCCGAAAGAGAGAGAAAAAATACTGGTAAATGAAGGTTTCACAATGGCGAAGAGGTGTTGTACCTGTAAGTAGCAAAAAAAATTTAGAAACCCATTTCAATTTATACCGGTCCGGAATGAAGCTATCGCCGAAAAGCACCAAAATGGGTAGATATGGCCAAAACAAGCCAAAAACACCCCGGTATTTACGATTATACGAATCAGCCCAGTTGCTGTACAGCTCCAAAACTCTCTTGGGTGTGCTATTTATTTATCCCGGTATTTATTTATTTATTTTATATAAGATAGAAATTATACTCTAGTTATTTATTTATTTATTTATTTATTTTATGTAAGATAGAAATTATACTCTAGCCTAATCTAAGTGTATATGTGTGTAAAACTCTCTCATGGAGACTTGAACCTTGACCTTTACTCTCCACACCTCACAAACACTTAAACTTATGGAGTAACCATCATACCAAGAGTATGTGGTGGTATGCTATTTATTTTTATTAACAATGTTAAGATTTATATAATTATTTAACAAGTATCAATTTGTGGAGTTGAGCTTTAATTGCAAGTGATAAATACATATTTTTTATATATAAAAAAATAAATTTCAAGAAAAATACGGGTTAATTTGATCTGCAGCCAGATAGGCCCTTTTTTTTACTGAACCCGACCTGCTAGCCTGTTTTTCAAGGTCTACATTTTAGGGTTTGTTTTAACTTTCAAGTTTCAACACCATTGTACCATATCTAGGATGTGAATAAGGTGAGGTGGCCCAAAAATTTGATGAGGTTTTTGAATCCATTAATTTGTCTTTAGGGGAAAATTATTAGGTATTCTCGGAATATCGTAAATGCGTACTCCTTCCTTTCACATAAATGGTAGGTCCCACCATGAATTTAATTAGTGAGACACACCATTCACGTGAGAGGAGAAAATACACATTTATGATATTCTAAGAGTACACAATAATTTCCCGTCTTTAAGCTGAACTGTTAGTTTTATAACTAATTAATAATGTAACATACAAAACTCAAAAGAAAATATTTTCTAAAAGTAAATGTGAATAGGCAATTACGAGTCTCAGTCATAGTAATTCAATCATACGAGTCCAAATCTTCTGTCCCACTTTTCCTGCTTCATTCTATACTTCACCAATAAATACTTGACACGTGTTCACCTAATTAATTAAATATTATCATTATTGACTTATTAATACTACAGTTATTAATTAATAGTAGTATTTAATTAATTAGGTGAACACGTGGCAAGTATTTATTAATAAAGTATAGATTGAAACAGGAAAAGTGTGACAGAAAATTTGGACTCAGACAGTAAACAAATTCTAGTTTTAATAGATTAAAACGTATTACCTATTGTTTAATGTTGGAAATTAAGGAGTGGTTGCGTATTGTCTGAAATAGTACACGTACGCTTAGACAATAACTTGTTAGTACTATGAAATTCAGCCAAAAAAAAAAAAAACTTGTTGGTACTATGAAGAGAGAAATCAACCTGTTAAAGAAAGACTGGGGGAAAACTTAATTGAACTGTAGTAAGGTTACATTATACAGTACAGTTCATCCAATTTTCCAATCACAGCATTTCAACTGAAAATTATTAAAAATTCCTTTGTTAAGTTTTCTTGTGGACTTCACGGCACTCTCGCTTAGGTGTCGCATTATGATTGGGAGCCTCAACATACTGTATGGGAGGGAACTGGATGCACATAGAAGAGGGATTCAAAATAATAAAACAAATATAAATAAGTTGTGAATAGAAGCAACCATCACAGGACGAAGCCTACCCCATAACAACATAACTTCAGGAGACAAATCACAAGAATCAATCTCAATCAACCCCCTTTAAGTCTTCTTCTTCTCAAGCTTAGTAAGACAGGTCATAGAGAGAGATAGAGAGATGGCAAGTGGTATTCTGGAGGTTGTGCTGGTTGATTGCAAAGGCATTCGAGAGAAAGAATTCTTGGGTAATTAAAATTTTTTTTTTTCATTTTGCTTTCATGGGATTACTTGGAATCTCTTTTTTTCTCTTTTTAAGTTATTGCTAAGTTTGATTTAAAGTTGGCTAAGAGATCCGAAATTTACAGTGAAAATGAATCCATACGTTGTGATTCGATATGGAAATCAAGAGTGTAAGAGCAGCGTGGCTCGAGGTTAGCCAACATGATCCATTTATTATGTGCATGTACACTGCAAAGCATGTCTTTCTTTTTTGGGAACATTTAAATTTCTTTGATAACAAAAGGAGTTTAAGTAATTGTAGGAGAAGGAAAGAAACCAGTATGGAACGAGAAATTTACGTTCAACGCTGAGTACCCGGGTGGTGAAGATCACAAATATAAGCTTACTTTTCATATCATGGACAAGCACAAGATCTCTGATGATGTTTTTGTTGGCGAAACCACGTAAATTTCTATCTCTCTCTCAAAAGAAAATTTATTGAGATTGTGGAGAAAGTATGTTTTTTCAGAAAACATAACTAAATCAAATCAAATAGAAAGAACCCTATAAAATATAAATCTTTGAAACCTTCTCTGACTAATTAATATTGTTTACCGTTACCTTGACTTGATTAAATTGCTAAAGATTCAAAACTTATTTATCATTTTAATTTGGCTAATCTTCATGTGTACAGAATATATGTTAAGGATGTTGTGTCGCTAGGGGTGGAAACGGGAAAGGCTGAACTTCGTCGAGGCAAGTATAGGGTTGTCCTTCCTGACAAGACTTATGCAGGAGAGATTTGTGTTGCAGTAAATTTCACTTCAAATGTCTAAACAAACTTATTTACAATAATGCTACATACACAAACTGGCGGAGACACTTTTTGATTGGCGCAATATTATTTTTATTAAGATAGCCTCCACCGTCGTCAATATTATTGTATACCAATCATAACCTACCACCTCAATAGTTATGAAGAATATTATGGAATTTGTTAGTGTCATTGAACTTATTGTTTGTAATATGTCAATGTGTTGTTCCTTACTTTTTTTTTTTTTTTTTTTAAGACTAGTTATTGTTGATTATTATTGTGCTCATGAGTGAGTTTGATAAAAATTGGGTAATAGTGTCCCATTTTAAAGCCCCAAATAAAAATTGTCCCCTTAATTTTTTGACTCATAATGTAGCTTGTTAGATAGACTTTTTGTGGTTGGTACGAGTCTCTTCCCATCTCCTCTCTTCTTCTCTTGGTAATCTGTCCCGAGGATGGAAATGGGCTATGTCCTCCTCTTCTTCACCTTAATAAAATAATAAATATATTTAATTTAGTCACCAAGATGGGCTGGGACTTGGAAATCCCTCAGTTCAATTAGAAACTCCAGGTTTGCTTCTTTATTGCTTGAAGTCCATCAGTGTATCTTTCCTGCACAAATGAGGGCCCGGCTGTTAAGGTGGGCTTGAACGTACCTATAGTTTTAGCTTTCCCACTGCATGGTCCAACTAAAAAAAATGAGTAGCTTCTGAACTAGTAATTGAAATCCAGAATAAATTAGTTATTCAGGCATTACATTAGAAAAAAGGTAAAAAATTTTGGAATTCATTTAAAATGATAGGGTAAAAGTTTCTACTAAAGTAGATGAAGCTAACATGAATTGAGCATTCCTTCTTGGTTAGAGCTACTAGTGGTCATGTACTATATATATAGTTTAGAGACTCAAAATTTGAGCATTCCTTCTTCGTTAGAGCTATATTATTATCTCTTTGAAAAGAAAATATTTATACTTTCTTTTTCTTTTTCATGCATTGTTATATATATAATCCTTCTAATTTTTCTTGCAATATAATTTTATTTTTTGGGATAAATTTGATCTAGTTCTTAAGGCATCCGCACAAACCACCGGAACAATAATAATAATTGTGGGGGGGATGGAAGAATTTTTACCCAGGCCTAAGGCCCAAATGCCTGGAGGATCCCGTGGAGTGGAATGGGCCAAACCCATCTACTTAAAATAAGGCCTAAATGCTTAGGAGATCCCGTGGAGTAGAATGGGACTGGACCATCTATTTAGGAAGCGAAGGGAATCCTTGCAGATTGTTCCCACGAAATTGACAATACACTACATCTCACAAAGCCTTATCCGAGGTAATGAAAACGGGTAATCCATGGTGTGCCCAGATATAATCTCGGGAAACCCTCCAGACAGATAAGGGTAGCAGCAATTTTTACCTCTGCATTAATGAGGGGTTCTCCACCTAACCTTTGTTGCATTAAATACATATGAGACAACCTAAACAGTGAAAACACCCCCAAAAGTCCTGTTTCAGGATAAGAAATGAGAGAACCCAATAAAGAAGAGGAAAAATATCCCTTAGAATCCGACTGGAAATAGGACAGCTGGGGGGATAAGGGTAGAGAATATGTCTGTAAAAAGAGGGGGACTAGCAAATGGAAAGGGATCGAAAGAAAAAGGAGAGAGAAAAAAAGAAGAGAGAAAGTAGAAAGAAATTCTTGTGTATTACAGTTCAATACCATAGGAAAAAGCGGTTTTTCTATTGTAATGAGCATGCTTCAATATGAATATAAGTCTTGTTTGATAAATCATTTGTTTGAGCTTCCCATTGTGGAGTCTTCCCCCTTATATTTTTAATAAATAAATTGTGCTTGTCAATCGTCACAATCCCCTACACAGTTCTTCAGTCTTTTTTTTAAGTGGTAATTGACGCCCACAATAATCTACTTCAAATGTTGATTAGGTGCATAAGGTTTGATCATTGATAGGTTTAAAAATTTTAAAACAGATTTTAATAAACTTTTTTTTTTTAGTAGAGAAAAGATGTGTAAGGGGATAAGGTGACCCCTACACGCACATGGCAGCAGAGAGAGAGAGAGATGGGCCCACTAATGGGGGAGAGGTAACTTGAACCTAAGACACCCCACAAAGTGAAGTCTTGCTAGCCCAATGCTTCGACTACTAGGTCACCTGCCACATTGACCAATAAACTCTTCTTTCTTTCCTCTCTTACTTTTTATAATGGTGAGAAGGCAAAAAATATTGCATCAACTTCATCTCTTATCTTTTTCTATCTCTTTATTTTCTTCACCACCAACCCTTTATCAAAGGGATTTTCATTTACTTCTCACATTAGACGGCTTAAGGGGTAGGTCACTTAGGACTTAGCCCCCAATAAAAAAAAGCCCTAACCCATTATTATATTATAAAAAGACTATCTTGTGAGTGAATTAGGGGTGTCCACAAGTTGGTCCAGGTTAGGTTTGTGCCCAACCCGCAATTGACCGGACTGACTCGGGCTGTGGATTTTTAGACCCACCGTCAACTGGCGAGGCAATCGATTCGTTCGGATAACTCATTGGATGGCGGTTAGGTTGATCCAAACCGAAATCCGTAAAGTAAGGTTGAGCAACGGCAGAAACTGCCTGAATTCAGACTAAATCTTCATCAAATACAACAAGTCCTCACTAGATTTGTTGAGATCTGGCAGAGATCTCACCAAATCTGGTGATATCTCACCAGATCCAGTGAAGATCTCGCGCGGATTGGGTGGATTTCAAGTAAATCTTTGTCAGAAAATTTTATAGAGGTTAGGTTCAAGTTACACATTTTATAACTTTAAATAATATCACATCACCCAATAACTTGTTATTGAATTCATATTTTTAAAATTTCACCGTTGGATTATATTTTCTTAACATGTATGCATACCAATATTCATGTCAATCAGTTGTTATTTATTATTCGATTTATAAAATCATATTTTATTCAATATTTTAAATTACAAAAACTTGAATTTAAACAATTGATTGATGACATGATTATTGATATTTAATCATCTTGAAATTTCGCAAGCATGGAGAATGTATGAAAATAATATAATCCAACGGTGGATTTGTTAAAATTTGCATTCAATTGAAAAATATTAAGTAGTGTAATATTATTTAAAGTTACACTAGGTGTAACTTAAATCCTATGTGTATATAAAATCCTCATCCCAATAATTGTGTAGACACAAATAATTTATTTTAAATTAAAATTGATAACATCACACTTTAGATTAATTGAATTAGTCATATTATCAATAAAAAATGTCGTGTTTAATAAAATTTAAATACAAAAATTAATTAATAATTTTACATCTCAAGTAATGAAAAGTGTTTAAATTTTATATTGAGATGCAATACTACTAATTTAAAAAATTATCAACTTAGACTTTAAATTTGTTGAGGGAGACCTTCTCTCACAAGTCACATCCTTTTAACTAATTATGTAGTAGTTTTTCTGTTTTACAAAGGAAAGAAAAAGTGGCTACAAGCTTCTTCACAGAAGCCTAGTCGACTACTAGTAGTTGAAAATAAGCTGGGAAAAGATGAGAAACATAGGTTTACCATATATATTTCGAAATAGAGAAGCAACTAGCCGTCTTAGCTCAGCCGGTAGAGCGCGTGGCTTTTAACCACGTGGTCGTGGGTTCGATTCCCACAGACGGCGCCTCATACTTTTTTTGTTTTCCTTGAAATTGTTGTGAAATTATGACTTACTATTTTTTTTTGCTTTCCTTGAAGTTGTAATTTCACAACTACTCAAATGTAAGACTTAACAACTATTACAACTACCATTCTTCAGGGATAAAATCAAGAGGCAAACCCCACTGGGAGTGGGACATTGTTGCAATTACTTCCCCACTTTAAAGGTGTGTATTACATAAATGTGCCTGCAAATTAATAGCATCCTTTAGAAAGATTCCCATTCCAAGGATGATATGAATGATTTGTTATTTATCAGGTTCCGTTGTCAACCTCTATAAAGCTCAAAACCCATTTGCGAAAGATTCTATTAATTTTTTTCTTTAATTTTATAAGTGAGTTTTGGTCTAAAGGAAAGGAAAAGGGAGAAGATTCTAACTATTTATTCTCTCTTCATGAAATCCGTTTACACCACTTGTAAGTGGAAACATAAAACGATCATCTCAACTATAAAAAAATTTCTTTACAAGTTAATCCCCTCTAACAAATGCACAATTTTTGCCATCACTCTTCACCTGACAAATTATGGAGAAAAAAAAATGATGTGTCTATATAAAAGTAACAGACAACCAGTCACAATCTGCCATGAAAAAAAATTGTAACAAAATTTGTGAATTTCTTACATCAATCCCACTAGGTTTATAAAAGCAAGGGTGAAGTAGGTCCCCCAATTCCGTTGTTTCCTTCCGAAAGTTAATTGTTTTTTCTTTTAAGATAAGGTATAGATTCCACTCTTTTTTCTTACAGACCAGATAAGTATTTCTTCTTTTGGGCTAGAAGATAGAACCTAGCTAACACCGGCCTAAGATTTCCTCATAAGACAAGCACCATGTCCTTGTGAAGGCCATAAACCCAAAGATGCATTCTTGTTGTTATTGGATCCAATTCATGAACGGAATAGCACACTACTTTTGGATGTGGCAGCTCGGTTTGTTTTGGGGTGCCAGACTATGAAATAGACAGAACTTTCAGTGGCCAGCTTGACAAGACAAATAAATTTTGGTTGCATTGGAAAGCAAATGTGCATATAAGCGTGACATGCATCAATGTTCCTTTATAATGTGTAGACCCTTGAGGGAAGTATGTTTCCAAGCATGGTCATTGATTTGGATATTTGGCTTCTAACTTCAAACTTTTATTGACAATAACAAAGTTGTAGTCTCCAATCTTTAGGGTGGATTATGAAAATATGAATTCTCCACGTATAAATCCAAATAGACCATGTATGTATTTTTAGTCATTATATCATATTCAAAAATCATCTTTTTTGTTATCTTTTTAATTAATGTCATTTTTTTCAACTTCCATTTTTTTTTTTTTGGTAATTGATCATATAAATTTTTATTTTTCATTTTGTAATAGGAAAATGCTAGGACCACAACTTTTGCCACAACTTGCTCACATGGTAAGTCGTGGGTGGTGGAGTAAAAGCGATGGATCCATGTGAGTTCACAACTCCACCACTCACGACTTGCCATATGAGTAAATTGTGGTTCTAGCATTACTTTTTAAAATATTCAAGATTATACTCTCTGTTATCTCCCTAATGACATGCCATTTTAATGATTTCTAATAGTGGCTTTTTAGGTTTTTCCCTACCTCCTTTCACTCATTCCATTTATTTAAATCAAGTTATTCTTCCTTAATTGATACATTAATCACTTTCCTTTTCGCATAACCTAACAACTATTTGGAGCAACTCTCTCTCATTTTCCTTTATTGGTGACAAGGTTGGCTTTATACAATTTGAGGCCTAAAATGACGATAAATTTAAGGGTGATTTTATTATTTATTTAAATATCAATTAATGAATTTATATATATAACTTTCTATATTATAATCTTTAACAATTTAAAATCCAATTTTCCCATTTTTTTTGAGATACAGAATTAATAATTAAGTTTTTTAATCAGGTTTTGCAAATATATCATTTTTGATTGACAATGTAGCTAATCCACTTAATATTTTTGATGATATAATTGATCTTAGGTAGAATTTTTGAAAATTTTATTTTGAAAATTTTCTTTACATAAAAGTAATAGTAAGTTTGTAATAGGTTGTGTTAGTTTACTTCCATATGCAATGAAAACATTTAGAAAAGAATCTAAACCGTTTATATAATTAGTTCGTCAATTGGAGGTTTTTTTTTTTTTTGGTAAAACTTCTTTCAAATTAATATTTAGTTTTCAAAATAAATATAAAGCATCAATATTTTCACCTAAAGTTTTTGTTTTAAATATATATATATATATGTGTGTGTGTGTGTGTGTGTTACTAGTATCAAATTTATCAAGAGATTCTTCTTGAGATTTAGCTATTTTTTCTTTTTTAAAGTTTTTATATTTAAATTCATATATTTCTATTAAACATTTATAATTAGAAATACTTATGAATAAAAGAAACAATATCTACAGTATAAAAATTAAATATGACTAGGATAAAATAAAATTTAAAGCAAAAAACAATAGAACTTGATCTATCAAACACACTATTGTAAGTTTGCAACTTCACTTAATAGTAAAATAACTTAGTAGTAACTTCAACTTTCATAAGCAAAGACAATTTTAACTCTTTTTTTGTCTATACATAAATAGTTGGGGATGACAGAGATCTGAATTTTGGATGTTTCTATTAGAAATACTATAATGTACCAACTAGTTGAATTACAAAACTTTTGGTTATCTAAAATCAAATTAATATTAAACTATATTTATTTATCTAAAATGTGACTTATGAGAATAAACTTTAGATGTTTAGAGAGAGAGAGAGAGAGAGAAGGTTTCTATCCACTAAAAGTCTATACATTTTTCGAAAATGGGATGCCTAGGAATTCATTTATAGCGGCAAAACTAACACCACATTGATAAAAAATAGTAGTCTTGAATGCCATTGGAGAGTGAAGTTGAAGGCATTTAAGCCAATTAACCATCAAAAACCATGTGGTGAATATGATGGGCACATTTTTCAAGATACCAAGTTTATTTAATTCTCAAAGATAAACCCTAATCTTGTTAAGTTTTTCCACTACCCAAAAAAGAGTAAAAACAAATACGTGTGAAGGGATAAGATTTTCTTTAAAATCCTTTAACTTTTTGTGGGGGTAGCTTCCTAAACTCCGGAAACTTGTTGAATAGGAAATGTCAAGTACCAGAAAAATAAGAGCAGTAGTGATGCTGTGCAAAGAGGCATTTAACCAAAAAAAAAAGAGGAAGACAACTCAGTGCCAGTGGTGCGTCGCATGCACATGCTGTCCTGAACATCCCCACCGACAAGTGAGAGGTCTCTGTACAACCAGCACCGAATGCCTGCTATTACTATCTTTGCCCATCATCTTTCTTTTATGATTGGAAAATTATACATTCTTTTTTTTTTTTTTTCAAAAGACTTTTTTTTATTATAAATATTATCACTAATTTTGCTCTAGTAGAAAGAGAAAAAAAAATAAATCAAAACCCCATTTTATTTAAAAATAAATAAAAATTCAATCAATAAAAGGATGAGCCATCATACACCAATTCTTGATTTTTTTAAATTTTAATTTTAATTTTTTATAATGATTTGAAATATTATTCTTCTCAATATATATATATATATATATATATATATATATATTATTACTAGTTACTTTGCCCACAGCTTAAATCCTTACCTCCCAAAACCTGAAGGCCGAAGCACTTTGTGCTAGAGAATGTACCAATTTGCCTAAGAAAGAAAATTGCTAAAATGACAATAAATTACACAATTTTTATTACAACACATCACACAGCGAATTATAAGTGATGGATCCATGTGAATTACACCTCCATTACTCATAATTCGTAAGTGGTGAGTTGCAGCAAGAATTATGTATTTTATTGTGGTCCAAACATTGTTGCCTAAGGAATGCGGTGGTAAACATGCTCACTGTATACGTTTTTTCTTTTTCTTCTCTCCTTTGCCGCGTTTCTTGTCAATTATTAAAAAACATACATCACTTTCCTTTCGGCAAAAAAAATAAAAATATCACCTCCCTATATGAACAAAGAATAGAAAGTACGCTCTTATCAAAAAAGGAGAAAGAAAGTACGCTCAAAACAAATGAAAGAATAGTTGATTGGTCCTATCAAAATTGAACTTTAATTGTTTAAACCTGTCAATCCGTATGAATTCAAAGAAATTTTTTTGATAAAAGGATTGTGTGATTCTGACACATAGAAAATGGATCAGTCCAAAACCTAATTCGTTAAAAAAGAGATTGGGTACTGGTTTTACTTGATTGGTTAAAACATAGATTTTCCTACATTGATCATAAATTTGTTGGCAAAAACGCTCTTACTATTTATATTTTGTGGAAGGATGAACATGAGCTCGGCCTGAGAGCCAAGGGCTCAACAGATTATTTCTTAAAAGATGAGCCTAGTCCAAGAGCGTGGATATGAATAAAGAGGCTTGTGGAATGAAAGATAACTTCCCGAGACGGATCTCGTAGAGGTTTGGACCAACCACTATTACCAAAGTCCACTACCGAGGTAATAAGCAAGGGGATGAACATGAGTTCGGGCCGAGAGCCAAGAGCCCAACAAATCATTTCTTAAAAGATGGGTCCGGTCCAAGGGTGTGGATATGAGTAAAGAGGCCTATAGAATGAAAGATAACTCCTCAAGACGGATCTTGTGGAAGTTTGGACCAACCACCATTATGAAAGTCCACTATCGAGGTAATAAGCAAAACCTTTCCCATATCAAGTACGCAAGGAACCATGGGCAACCAGTTCCCCTCTGGACCAAGATGCCACCTTTCATCAAGCTTACCTCGGAAAACGCCATGAAGAGATAAGAACCACTGGGGCAATCACCTCCGCATTAATGAGACGTTTTCATCTAACCTCTTCCACATTAAATGCTAATTGACCGGCTTGAATAGTGAACCCCCCCCCCCCCCCCCCCCTCTTAAAAGTCCTATTTCATGATGAAAGAATGGCTGAACCGAGAGGTGATGAGACAAGTATCTCCCAAATTCAGCTAGGAACAAGACAACTAGAGAGAGAGAAAGAGGGGGAAATGGTATATAAAAAGAGGGGAGGTGCAACAGGAAAGGGGATTCAGGAAAATTTGAGAGAAGAATAAAAGAGAGAGTTGTACCAACAGAATAGGACTAAGAGTTTTTAGCTTTCAATCCCATCCTTCGTAACCTCAGGATAGTTGTTCTTATATCAATAAAAGCCTTTTTTTTGCTTATTATCTTACAATCTGCTGTTTAGGTCTCCCATTGTGTAATTTCTTACCTTTTTTTTCCTTTCATAAATTAATTATTGATTCTTTTTGACACCCACAAATCTATTTGACTTAAATAGTTGAAAGCGGTTTCAAACTTACAATAAATCACTACTATTTTTTTCCCTTGCATAGAGCATGGTTAGTTTTGTACAAAGTGTGATAAAAAATTATATTATAATAATAATAATAAATAATATTTGTATTTGAAGTTTTAACAACTCAAAATTATTAATAAAAAAAAAATTGTGTGTGAAAAATAGGCTTACAATATGGTTTGGCTAAATTACTATTTTGGACCCTAACATTTATACTATGTGTCAATTGTTCCTAATGTTTCAAATGTCACTTTAGTGTTGTGTCATAATAGTCTATTTCATTAAGTAATAAATTGAAAATACTGATGTGGCTAATGGTCAAAATAAAAAAATTATTCTTATACCATTAGGTTGCCACATGAATAGCCAACTAGACTTTAAAAAGTCCATGTAAATTGAATTGGGATTTCAAAATCCCTAAAATCATGAATTCAAAATCAAATTCATGAATGAAGAAGAAAATATTAAGACAGACAAACAAGAAAGACGTGGTTAAAAGAGTAGCTTGGTGGTTAAGGAAAATGAAAGTGGAGGAGAAAAAAAAAAGGAAAAAGAAATGCCATCTAAGTGATTGATGAGAGGTGTTTCTAAAAAAAATTATTAAGAGGTGGTCATTTTAAATAAGGGCAGGTTCAGTTTGATACATTGAATAAATATTACGACATGAATGATAATCTTTATTATATTGAATAAAATGTGTTATAATGAAATAACTAAACCTATAGTTGTAAGTTGTAATAAAGCGTAAAGATCAATATTCAAGAAATATTTTAAAAATAAAACTTAAGAATATTTTAATATTTGATAGAAAGGTTTATTTCCTAATAAATTTTTTTTTTTTATAATTGTTATATGCATATTAAAAGTTTGCATATTTGTATTATTTATAATTTACCAAATATACCCTTAATTTTTATGTTAATTGGATCATTGTTCTTTTTTGTTACAAAATAAAAATTTTATTCTAACTTAATCTAAGTGTATATGTGTGTGAAAGCTCTCTCGAGAAAACTTAAACCCCAGCATTGCCCTGCGCACCCCACAAGCACTTATACTTGTGAAGTGACCATTTCACCAAGGATATATAGTAGTATTAATTGGATAATTTAACGTGATACATATGTCAGCATTCTGTTTGACATGTGGATAAAATTGGAGCAACGAAACAAAACCAAAAGAAATCTTTTGATTTTTGTACAATTGAATTTATGATTATCAAAATCAAATCACCCATAAAGAAGGGCGAATTTTTTTTTAACATTAAAAAAAAAAACCGATCCGATCAAATCTTAATAATTTTGGTACAAACCTGACCCAGCATGGGCTATTCAACCATATGTTTTGAAATGAACATCTATGCTTGCAGACAAAATTCGTAGCTGCGCCTGTTCCATCAAATTGGGTAATGCCATCTTGAATGGGATTAAAAAAAAAGTTGTTGAAAATGAAATATTACGCGTTTCTCTTGGCACCCGCACCTTACCTTTGCTTTTATAACCATGTATTCCCGTATTAAATAATGAACCACTACATTATGGTTATTGCAAAGTTCATAATTTCACTTTCTTTGTGGTACAAACTAAATTTAATACATCAACATTATTTACATGTACAATTACAACAAGTAGCTGTATAATCTATGACTACAACCACTACTCTGCTGTCACAACTACCGCATTACATTCATGTTGGTTTATATTTGCCTAATCTAACTTTCATTTCTCTGCAAAACATTTTGGTAGGCATAATTTTTAAACAACCAAGTTATCAAATAGTTAATGCAACAAGCAATTAAAAACACATAAAATACCACAATTATATGATTATATATATGATAACAAGAATATATATATTATACTATATATAATTAGAGCTGCGGGCTACATGTTTTGCAATTGCAGCCACTTTCAGCCCTTACAACTTTTACCAAATGCTGGATTTTAAACTAACCAGCTCCACCACCACCTTTAAGTCAATTTTAAAAAAAAGTAAAGAAACATAAAGTTAAATAAAAAAGAGAAAGTCACCACTAACTCACTTTTTTTATATGGTGAGGAATAATAGTAACTTTCATACCTATTTGACCCTCTTTTTCCGTTAATATCCTTATCAAAAAGCCCAATACACCCAAGTCCCAACTATTATACTATTAATTTGCTCAGTCTCTCTCCCACCATTAACTTCAAAATTTTCCCGGGAAAATAGAGGGAAAGAAATTGAAGGCGGGAAACTTGAAATCCATGAAAGTTAATTTAGACACGGAAATTCTTTCCCGTGAAAGTCTGACCGAACTGCCAATTAGCTGGCGCCACGTTGTGAGAGGTAGAGGTACGCCTATCACTTCCCGTGACCCTGAATGAAAGAGGGTGGCCCACCAAAACCGCGTTGGATTGCCAGTTCTGGCCCCAGTTACGGCTCATGCTCATCCATTCTGTGTTTGCTCCTTTTATGCTCACCCTCACTATGTCCCCTGCTCCTCCCACGTTCGTCACCAATACCAGGTTGAAGTATCGGAAACCGTTTATTGTGAATCTGATTCCCCCTAGCTTCCTGCATGGGACCCTGTAATCCCAAATAACAAACAATCATACATTAACATTATAATACTACATAACTCAAGCTATATAAGCGGGTGCATACAACAAAATCTTAATGATTCTAATTCCAACCAATAACAATAGGTCACTTATAATTTGCTAACATTTCTCATAATTAAATGGGTCAGCGCTCTACTCTCTGGGGGCAAAATTGTTAAACTAGAATTCCCAATAGAGTCAAACAGTTTTACTCTATAAAAGGGCCCCATTAAAATACTACTAGTTGTGATAAGGGTGGATGATTGAAGGGTCACTTTTGGGAAGGTGAAAAACTCAAGGTTTGACTGGGAATTTCAGGTAACTAGTAAAAAGGGCCTGGTACGCAGTCCCAAAAGGAAAAGCTGTGAACTTTTCGCATTCACGAGTCACATAAGCATGGGACAACGTGAAATATGTCGGGGATTTTTCTGACTCTTTAATTAAAAGCACGGCCCTATCCTCATTTGCAGGGAAAATAAATTCCATTAAATATCATCACTATTGCTCTATTACCCTTGACCTAGAATGAAAATTACCAACCATAGCCACTAGTGGGTTTTTGACACATCGACCAGATCACCTTTCTGACATTACGCCACGGTAGTGTGAGATTACGGAATGGTCCTGATTCTGGCTTCTCCAAATTACCGAAAATACCCTCCTATCTTTGGAAATTTGTAATTTGCTCTTTTTGACATGATAAAGATTTATGAAAAAGTGTGGATAAGTCATTATGTATGGACAGGCCATGTCAAGCCACCGAAAGTGCGCAAAATGTTTGAGGAATTTTAAAACCTAATTTCCGTTGGAAAAAGGTAAACCGACGTAAAACTGAATGGATTCTCAACGAACATTGTCACTAGTGCCGAGATTCTGTCAAAGGCTCTCGTTTGTTTCCCGAGAAAACTAACAGGAAAGAATATACATGTATTTGCAAACACGTAGTTTTTTTTTTTTTGAAAGGTAAACATGTGCAGGGGCATTAAGGTGATGGGACCATGGGACAACTCAACCGGTCGGGAGCGAGGTGGCTACTAATTGGCCTGCCCATTCCAAACCAAGGGTTGAGCTATGTGACTTGGGCGAAGGCTCTGGGTCTCATGGTTTCTAGAGGGGAGGAAAACATGTATTTTGTTGTTTAAAAATATGTGTAGGAAAAAAAAAATGTAAAAAAGTATGTAATATTGTTTAAAATTTAAAATCATGTATTTAAACATGTCGGTCAAACATCCCTTATTCAAGGTTTTCAGCCGTGGTTGGTTTCGAGGAGAACGAGAAATCCAACACCGCCTCATAAATTCCAAATTTACCAAAAATAAACCTGCCATTATAATTAAAAAAAAAAAAAAAAAAGACCATACCTAAAAAGAACCTGCCATTATTACGATTATAAAAAACAAAACAAACAAAAAAACCTAAAATGAACATAAATAGGAAAACAATAGGGGCATATCAGTCAACTCAAATAATAAAGAACCGTTTGACAAAAGAACAGTATACTTGGCCTGAAAGCAAAAGGTCAAAAAGGCGCAGAGAGAGAGAGAGAGAGGTTGACTCACCGGCGGTAAGAGACGGGGACGATTCCGGCACGGTACTCGGCGATCTTGAGGAACATGGGCATGGCGAGGTCGAAGTGGGGCCTAGGAGGGTTGCACCAGCCGCCATTGTCACTTGGGAGAGCAAAGTTGGGAGGGCAAAAGTTGGTGGCTGTGACTATGATGGAAGGGTTGCCAGGGTTGCACCACCTTGGGTCCTCGTTGCACTTTATCTCAAAGCACGCACCGCAGCTCAGGCCATTGTTGAAAAGTGCTGTGCTCAGTGCCGCCGTGTTCACTCCGTAGCCTTGGCTGTACAGATTTCCGTACCCACAAGCACCACCTAATAACAAAAAAAAAAAAACTGTTACCGTTTTTGTTTCGTTCTAACGTAGGTTCGTGCTAAACTTGAGAAATTACACATGTAACTGTAAAGTTGCTAAACAGAGTAATGAAAATGTTGGTGGTAAAAATGGATTGATGGGGTTTGTTTTGCATGTTTGAGCAAGTGGGATTTGTGCATAAAATTACGAAATGAAAGGTACTAGCAAGTAAAAAGTAAAACGCTTGGACGCAGTACCCATAGTTCCAGAGGCGTCGCTGCCACCGTAGAATGTAGCGTGGGCACTCTCCCATGTTCCACCGCTGTAAATCCCTGGGATTTTAGCGTTAGCCAGAGCAAAAAGCGAGAGAAGCGAAGCAATAGCAATGCAGAGCATGGTCACGGAAGCCATTTGTGTGCTTTTGAGAGAGAGAGAGAGAGAGACTTAATGTGTTGTGTATGGTTGAGGTGAATGGAAAGAGGAATGAGAATGAGGGGGGTATTTATGGAGTGGCCGAGGGTTTGGGGAATCAATTCAGTAGTGGCGGAGTCAGAGGGATCTGATTTTTATTTTTATTTATTTTTAATTATGGGTCGAATTATTACTGCATATTTAATGCTCTTTGCTTGCCTTTCTCTCTCTCATATCTGTTTTCTGTAGTTAAAAAAAGTTTTTGTTTTTTTTAAAGCAAAATTGTCCTCTAGATAAATTGTCAGGCTAGATTATAGTAAAGTAATCAACTATTCTTTTCTTTTTTTTTTTGATAAATAGATGATCTAACATAAAATTATCTCTCTAACTAAAAGAATATATGTATAATTTCACACAAACCAAGATATATCGCATATGTATGTATAGTTACAGAAAATCACAATATACTATAAATCATCTTTAAATACTTCAAAAAGAGCAATCAAGGAAAGCTATTTTCAAGTTATTTCCATTTCCTTTTGTACTTTCTAACAACCAAACAAAAGCCTAAAAGGGAAAAGGAGAGAGAGAGAGAGAGTAATCAACTATTCATGATCATTAAAACTTTTTCATAATTGTATATATAATCCTAAGTATACTGTTATTAGTTAGTATTAATCTTAGTCAATCAAGGATAAATATCTTCTAATGTGAGTTGTTATTTAGTACTTTTTTTTTGAGAAACTATTATTTAGTACCTAATAACTTTCCTTTATAATGTACTGCTTTAAGGCCCATAACTTTTTTAGGATTTTTATTTTTTTAATACCATAGAGGTAGAAACTAGAAAGTTGAGATTTTTTTTTGGAAGACAGTTGTGATTAAATTATAATTTTTTTTAAGAGAGTTTCAATATATGACGTTCGCTCTTAATGATGGCTCTTTATTATCAGACCAAGACATTAATCAGTTTTTGGTGTAGGCGAGATTGAACCTTAGATCTCTTATACAACCCCAAATCTCTTTACATAAGAAAAAGAAAAAAAAATCATGATATTCCCTCTAATATTTTATCATTTTTATATTGGAACAGTCTTATTTTTCTTTTTCTTCAACATATGTTTTTTTTTTTAAAATTATATGAAAAGACAAATATGGGTGCCAAAACAGCATTTCTTCTCAAGAAATGTTTGGATCACTCTTTAAGTTGATGAACATGAATTAGAATATTATGTGGATCACACATGGCGCTTCATGCTAATTTTGGCTGGTCAGAGCAGGGCAACTAGAATTCAGATTCGATGGACTGCACCCATATGTTAAAGTTGAATTAAGAAGACCTCAACTCATTTTTCATAAGTAATTATTCTTTGACGTAACTTTAAGCAGTATTGGCTGCAATTTTTTCTATATTTTTTTAATAGCTTGGTTGCAATTAATTTAACTGATGGGGTACTTTTGAAGAAAAAGATTGCTATTTGCCGCAAATTAAATAACATCATACTCACTTTTACCTATGCAAAAAAAAAAAAAAAAAAACGTTACATTTTTTTTTTTAATTAAAATCAACTAACTATAATGGCGATTTCAAAATTTGAAAGGTTAAAGTAAAGCCAATAATAAGCCACGTAATTGAGGTCAATTGTGCATTATCTCTCTAGTTCAATAATTTTATCAAAATTTATTGCTTATATTATAGTATTTTCTCTCCAATCTCAACCACATAAACTTGCTCTCAACTTGTTGGATATGGGATAAATTCAAATTGTAACTCACAGACTAAGTAGGTCCATAGTTCATTCGATCAACTACAAAAGAACAGATGCATATTTCCATTGAAGAGTCCTATTCACATTTCCTAAATTAGCTTAATTGTTCTGACTTATAAGAAACCCAACTTGAAGCCACTTTGCTTCAATCACAAGCAATCTCATTACAAATGGCTGTAATTTGATCAAGAACGCATCTGTTCCTTTTATTGTTTTATCTTCTTCTTCCAAAAATATTAAAAAAATTTATCTTCAATAGAACTTTTAAAAGGAAAAAAAAAAATTAAGATTAAAATGGGAATCCGGGTACCAAAGCCACTTGCTATTGCCTAAAACTATAGCTATTAAACACAATGAGAAAGTAAAAAGTAGCCAATTGAACGAAGAAGATATAGGGGGGCTCAGCTAAAAAAAGAGAGGACAATAAAACAAAATGGGAAATAAACGCGTAAACACTAAACAGTGGGACCATCTTTGATTGTCCGTATATAGATAGGATCATGGGCTATGGATTTTAACCGTATATTGGGACCCATCTCGAGCCTCGCGCACTCTCTTCCTCTTTTCCGCTCTCTCACCTCTGTGACTGTTCGGCGCCTACGGTTACAAAAACAGCATTTTCGGGGTCCATTGTGTGCTTTGTCTTTTTACTATTTCGACAATTATTGGGCAATGCCAATCACCCCCTCTCCCTCTCCTCCAATTCCAACTGCTCTATCTTACTTTCCATGAAAATCATTTACTGTTATATTCATTTATTTGCCTACACTAAGCTCCACTGGACTTTACCAATTCCACATTATATAATATGAGCAATGTTACGTACACAACAATTTTCATAATAGTTAAATTGGCAATTTTTAATTGATCTCATCTTTTTTATTTTTTTTTGGTTGAGAATCAACCCCCGGAGGGCTTATTATTAAATAGGAAAATCTTCAACGACATAATATAAAATATTTAGTGGAACATTTTCCATCTAAACTTGTAAAGGAAAAGAACACTTAACTCTCCTTATTAAGGCATGAGCAACATTGTTACGTTGCCTCCTAGTGTGGGAGAGAGAGAAGGTTCTTAAGGAACCTGCTATAGACTTGAAGTCTTTAACTAAGTGGCTAGCTGGTGTAAGAGCAAAATCCCTCATGAATAGAGCTTTTATCACCCCTTTAGCGTCGCCTTCAAAGATGACATGTTGAAACCCAAGCTCTGCTACGAACATGGCTGCTCTTCTTGCTGCTACCATTTCCAGAATATCCACCGATGAAGGGAGAGCAATTTAATTGATCTCATCTAAATTCTGACTAACATTACTTTTTAAACTACTAATGACAACTTCCCATCTTAACGGTTGTCAAATTTTTGTGTATATAGACTTATTGATCAAATATTGCTTGAGGTCAAAATAATAAGGGTGATAATCAAATTAGGAACGGTTGTCATGACCACGAGTTAAAACCCTAGTTGGGATACCTTAAGGTGAAAAGTGTTCACCTAAAAAGACTATTGCAACTATTGATCTGAGCATTCTTCATACAAGTTAAATTGGGGGGGGGGGGGGGTGATCAATGTTGACCTGAACGATATGAATGAGTGAGATGTAAAGAGAATACCCCAAATGCTGGACTAATTGGAGCATTAGTGGCATCTCAGATCAGACAATAGTTCAATGCAAATTTGGTAAGCTTCATATCACTAGGTTTTCATACAACAATGTTAGTCACCCATTTATCATTGCATTTATTTCACCCTAATTACTGTTAAATCTCATAAGATGCTATTTGAGAACATCCCAACTGTGCTCATGATTGTTAAGGGGGTATGGTTGTCGCTTATTCCGTCCATCTTGAAGGTTCCTAGAGGTATAAGTAGGGCAACATGGCCTAAAGATTTGAAGGAGGGGAGAAAATCTCATCTGCCAATTTTTCATTAAAAATCTACTAACTTTGCCATCAGATTACCCTAAAATGAACCTTACTGGTTTATTCGGGGTATAGTTATTAGTCATTTCCCCCTTTTTCTCACCTTAAGTTGTTTATCGTTGATCAAGCAATAGTTGATAACTCAAGGGAGATGGGAATCTATTTGTGACTTTCTATTGAATCCACTTATCCGCTCACAAATATATGGAGTAGGATCAAGTTACTTTTGGTATAATCTTAAGGAATTTATATACTAACTAATAACTTTTTATCGAATTAATATTTTGAATTTTTAATGGTTGGATTACATATTTTCTATGTTCTTAATACGTATACTAAATTTGATGCTAATCGATTGTCATTTAACATTTGATCTATAAAGTCATATATTATGCATAATTTTAAAACACAAAAACTTGAAATTTCTACAATTTATATATGAGGTAGTTATTAATCTTATATCATTTGAAAAAAAATTTGAAACACAGAAAGTACAAGAAGAAAATGTAATCTAGCAGTGAATTTTTTAAAATCGACATCTAATAAAAAATATTGATTGATGTAATATTACTTAGCATTATATCATGTGCAAGTATAACTTCAACCCAATCCTATATGTGTGTGACACAAGGGAAAAACAAAAATAAAGAAAAGAAAAATGTTATGTCTTTTTATTAAAAAAAAAAAGAGGGATATGTCATTTATCTCCATCCATAAATTATTTTGAGATGTGAAGCTTATAATTTTAATCTTGACTCTGCTATTGAAAAATGCTAATGTATCAAATAATATGAAATTTTCGGAAGCATGAAAATTGTGATAATAAAATCATTAATTGAAAGCACAAAAATTTGCCTTAAAAGGTAAATATACAAGTGCCCTCTACGCATCACTCCAAAATATGATATTTGTTTTATCAACACGTTTTGATGTGATATTTCATTTATTCTCCTTAACTCGCTGGAATTGAAACATCAGCATTGGTGTTATTGATTTGGTGGTTGTTCTTCAATATGGCATCCTTTATTCTTTTCAACAATATTTATCCACATGCTTGAGTCTCATGACCTCATATGATTTGCACATGTAGGAAGTCTTTAAAAATATAGAGTAATTAAATAGCTTTAACCTAAACAGAGCTCAACTTGCAATATTAAAAAAATCAAGAGATATTTATATTTTTATAATATGTGTAATTATAATTGATTAATTTCATATACAAATTTAATTGTATTTTTGCAAAGGATTAAAGAGAATTTATTCACTCTATGGAGAGGACCACATCAGCAATGCTCAATAGTCCTCCCATTCAATAATATTGGACAATGTGTGACAATATATTGAGTCGAATCTTAATCACTAATCCAGTCATAAATTGAAAAACAAAAAATTCACCTTCACCCTCATTGCCAATGGCCCCACCACCACCACCATCTGTAACTCATTAAGAGTCAATTTGTCGCCAAGTCAAGGATGGAGATAGTTTTGAAAATCGATATTATAATCTCTATTTACCCCATAATTTGACTATCCAAATTCGAGACTTAGACAATGAAGAAAACAACAATTTTTTTTTTTGGGAAATAAAAACAATGAATTTTCAAATATGAATAATGCTACGTTCACAACATTTTTCAAACAAATTATAAGTGTTAGGCTGATACTGGTTATAACATGAATGCACCACCAACATCACTTTTTTACCTACCTATAACAATTTATTACTTAGAATTTGTTGTGAAATTGTTATAGACGAAGCCAGTGGCAGAGCCATACACAAGGGTGGGGGGCCAAGGCCCCCCCAAAATTTTAAAAAATTATTTTATAGTATTTATATTATTTACATTTTAAAAAATGTAGCATGTAAAAATTGAAGTTGGCCCCCTCAAATTTTGAGTCATTTCAATGGTGCTCTTAAAAGAAAGAGAAATTATATTAAAATCATATAATTTAAGAGGTTTAACAAATTAAACCATGTAAAAAATTATAAATTTTTGTACATGTTTAATAGAAGAAATACATGACTTTTGTATACTTATTAAAATTTAGAAGATGATAAATTCTCTTAGTAAATTAATTTATGTGTGTGTAGAGGTTTATCTTAACTAATATATTAACATCACAACTTGGCCCTCCCAAACCAAAATTTCTAGCTCCGCCCTGGACGGAGCACTACTTTTCGGATATTGATTCAATTTCCAACGTTGCTGACCTCTTCAAGCATCAAGAACCAAGTGAATTTGGTGTTGGATTTGTTCCGCAAACACATTGGGCAATCCCAAATGTGATGATGGGTGACCCTGATCTCATTTGTGAAGCGCTTCAAGATTCCAACTTTTATGTTCTTGATACCAAGCCACTAGTTTAGGGGAAATGGGTGAGTGGAGAAAGGAGATGAGATAGCTGATAACGGTTACGGGACTATAGGTGAGTTGGTTGTGTATGGACATCAACTTGGCGACAAATAGACTCTAATGAGTTGTAGATGGTGGTGGTGGTGGTGGTGGTGGTGTTGTAGCTATCGACAGCGAAGGTAAAAGTGATTTATTTATTTATTTTTGGATTTTTTAATTTATAATTGAGTTAGTGAGTAGGATTTGATAATAAATTATCATACGTAGATATTATTAAGTGAGGGAACCGTTAGCATTGCTGATATGATCGGTGAATAGTTTTTGTGTTTTTTTGTTTTTTTTCCCTTAAATTGGAGTCTTACCGAATTCTATGATGCTGTTCGCCTAAGATTAAAAAAAACACAAGATATAATAATATAATACTCACTCCACCGCAGTGTTTACAGGTGGTGTCACATCAATGACCTCTAATGCCATGTGCTTCGAGTCAGTGGCCCAAGGAGAGCTTGAGAGTTGAAAGTGCCTCTTGATTCGAAGTTCATACTCTCATTTTTTTTTTGCTAGTTTTAGTTCACATATTCTCATTTGTGATTTGTCCATCCAAAATGGCCCAACTCGCACGTGAACCGAATTATTGTTTTGGTTGATCTTTTGTTCAATTCTATAACCCAGCACCGAATGCCTCCACATGTCTTTCCCTATTTTAATCTCCTAAGACTTTCTAGTTCTGCTGAAATATATTGTTTATATGATCTAATTTGGCCCGCAAGTTAGTATTTACAATTTAAAATGTATTCATAAAAATATGATATTACAGAGTCAAAGGAATTAGAAATTATTCCCAAACGAAAAAAAAGTATCATATGTTGCACGAAGTGCATTTGGTATCTTTCTTTACTTACGGAGATATTATTTTGTCATTTTCTTATCCATATCTAAATTCTTAATTACCAGCGATCAAAAAAAAAATTCTTAATTAGAGGCCGTCTCAACTTGCAACTATAATGGCTCTAGTTTCATCCAGTAAGCTAATTCTCTTCCAATAAAATAAAAGAAACAAAAACCAATCAGATAAAAGTTTTTGTATTCCCTTTTCATTTTAAATTTTAATCGGCAAAATGTGTTTGATGCAAGATTTGACCAAGTGTCACATAGACACATAGGGAGCGCAAGTTTTGCTTTCACTTTCAACACTCTTTGCTAATATTCTCTTTGACAATGATCATTAATCAAACTTTATTTAAAAAAAAAAAAATGCTAACGAGTGCCCTTAGGGTACTGATTAATAATTCATTTAAAAAAAATTTTATAAGAAATGAAAAAAAAAAAGTAATTAATATTTTGACAGCTTTTTTCATTTCCCATAAAAGTGGTATCAAAACTTTCCTAAAATGAATTTTTAACGAGTGTTCTAAGGGCACTCGTTAGCATTTCCCAAAAAAAATTATAAACAAGAATATACAGACATTTTCAAGTATTTGGCCATTTTCTTGGACTTGGGCATGTGCAGTCCAACCATCTCATGCACACTAGATAATTACAAAGAGAAATTCATTGGAGTGGCCCTGATAAAATATTTTAAATCCAGAATCTCATAAATATTATGAGATCTTAAAAATCACTTAGTCAATTTCTTGTTGTCAAGAGTTTTGTAACTTAATTAATACTTCTTAATATTTTTTTTATAGAACTTCCTAATATTTTAAATAAAATGAAAATGTAAAGTTCACATCCCATTTCCCAATTATCAATTTAAAAAAAAATAAAAAAGAGTCTTTCCAATGGTGTAGATCTTGTGTTAAGAGTCAATCCTTGATGATGAAGATTGAAATAGTTAGGTAAGGTAAGGTGTACTTTGACACGTAAGGCCTAAAAAGTTAAAAAGGGTGTCCACACACTGACCAACCAGATCTAGCAAATCGGCCACATCAGCAAAAGCAATGAAGTGTACTTCAACCAGACAACACCAACCATGCATGCCAAGACATGTGAACGTGCCACCAAGAATGCCACCAGAAAAAATGTCCACGTTGGTGATAGACCGATAGGCATGTGATTCCTCTTTTTATTCATTTACCTAATTACACACACAGTAAAATTTGTTTATGGGTCAAGGAAAGTGTATGAAATTTCTGATTCATCACAAAATTTGTACAGTTTATTCTATCCCTTGATGGCGATTTAACTTTACAACATTAGTTTGAAATGGGCTACATTTTATTTAACTTTTTGAAGTTGGAATTTCTCTTTAATTTTATTATTTTTTAAGAGTTCATACTTCATAATAATGGAGCATTTTAAAAATAGTAAGATGTGACAAAGCATGATAGTGAAATTAACAAATTATATGAATTAAAAAAACAAAATGAGAAACTTTCTAGAACAGAATTCTCTCTCTCATATATATATATAATTATTATTTTTATATACTTTTCATTTTTACTCACTGTTGCATTGCACATGCATGATGGCTAAAAATAAACGAAGGAAGAAAGAAAACAAAAATTAATTTGGTCACGGCAATGAACTCGAGGAAGATAAAAGCTAATAAATCCAAAACAACATATATGGGTTTTCTAATATTTTGTGTGTGTGTGTGTGTGTCATCTTGGATAATGATTTCATCTTGAAGGGTTTGACTTTGCATGTGTATGGAATGGTGGTGTATAGTGTTAAATAAAAGCGCCTATTTGGATCCAAATTTCACATGGGATTCCATGATTATCTTTTGTTAACAATAATGTAAGGTGTGGACTTAAAGGGCTCTTGGATGATGCACCGCACTAAGATAGCCCCTAATCATGAGCTGCAATGTTCTTAAAAGTTGGTGACTATGCTGCACCTGTAAGATACTAGCTTTAACTACTCCAACCATCTCTTTCAATTGGGATTAAAACAATTTTGCTTGACAAATTGGGCTTCAAATAATTTTAAATTAAAAAGTGCTACGTTCAGAATATTTTCACAACAAATTTTAGATGCTAAGTTGTTGTTGATTCTAACTTAAATCTACTACTGAAATTAACCTTTTTGGCTCAACCTGTAATTTAAAATTCATTATAAAAGTATTGTAAAAATATTATGAACTTGATATTTCTCTTTCAAATTATAAAATATCAAATGAATGTCAAGATGTATTAAAAATAGGGATAAAGAAGATTCTACACACAAATTACAAGATAATGTAGTAGATTATTTCATAACACAACAAAAAGTAGTGTATCTTATTAGATGGACCAGGTTCTCTCTCTCTTAGATTGAGTATGTGGTTAATTAATGTCCTTCTTCTTCAGAGTTTAAAAATGAAGTTTCTCACATGATAGTTTCTTTTTCTATACGGCTGTGAGTTGCCAAACAGAACATTATACAATTCATGTTAGATTAAAAGGTCTGGCTGTGTTTAACTTTTTCCAAGAGACTGTACCTTTTAAGTACCCAACTGTTCCGTACGTACCAAATTGTGTTCTCATTTAGCCATCCCGAAATGTTGTTGAACTTGTCGGTGACATTATTATTATTTTTTTCGTAAACGAAATGTGTACAAGACAATTACGATTATGGAATGGAATATACTCACATGCATTCTGATCTTGATGATAAGTGGTTTTAGCTTCTCCTGCTGACTCAACGCTGATAAGAGCATTAGCATTGGAAAATGCTAATGCTATTCTATTTTACAATTCTAAAAACCCACAATTCTATTATACCATACCATTTTACAATACCTCCACATCCCTAACTTCTATTTCCCCCTTTTACTCATTAAAATAATATATCTACTTAATAAAATAATATATCTTAAAATTATATTTTTTCTCACCCATCTCTCTTCTCTCTCTCATTCTCATTTTCAGCTCTCTCCTCTCTCTCATTTTCAGCTCTCTCCTCTCTGTAATTCCGCCGGAGCCTTCATTTCCCATAAAACCCAAAACTCGGCTTCAATAAAACCCAAAACTTCATTCGTCAACTCATTTTCAGCTCTCTCCTCTCTCTCATTTTTAGCTCTCTCCTCTCTGTAATTCCGCCGAAGCCTTCATTTCCCATAAAACCCAAAACTCGGCTTCAATAAAACCCAAAACTTCATTCGCTCCTTGACGAGCTCGTACTCGCACTGCTCCGGTTGTGGATCGCAGGTCGTGGATCGCGAATTCGTGATATGGGTTTTGCCGTGCTCGATGGTTGTGATTCGGTGGGTTTCGCCGTGCTCGATGGTTGTGATTCGTGGATCGCGAATTCGTGATATGGCGTCGCCGTGTTGGTTTCGCCGTGCTCGATGGCGTGATATGGTGCTGGGTTGGTTGTGCTCTGTGGTGCTGGGTTGCAGGTGGCTGTTTCGATTTTTGGGTTTTTGGTTGTGCTCTGTGGTGCTGGGTTTTTGGGTGGCTGTTTTGGTTTTTGGTTTTTGGGTTTTTGGTTGTGCTCTGTGGTGCTGGGTTTTTGGGTGGCTGTTTCGCCGTGGTGCTTTGTGGCGTGATATGGTGCTCTGTGGTGCTGGGTGGTTTTTGGGTTCAGCGATGGAGAGACAGAGACAGAGACGAGAGACAGAGACGAGAGATGAGAGACAGAGGAGAAAGAGTCAGATAAAATATATTATTTTTGATACAATACTTGCTACAGTGCAATTCTAAACATAGAATTGCACTGTAGCACTATTGCAAAAAAATTTGCAATAGTACCGTTTGCAATCCTCTGATGCAGCTGGTTTTGAGACTAAAAATGCTAAATATCCCTTAGATTTGGCTTTAGCATTCTGCAATGCTAATGCTCTAAGGAGGGTAGAGAAGGGTTCGATTTGAGTCATTTGACTTTGTGATAACGTCTGCATGTGATTTAGTTCTCTATAATTAAGTACGTGTCCTGTATTCCCTCTTATATTGGGCACTTAAACTTTACAGGTAGTTTACGTGTCGGTTAATTATTATTATTTTTTCTATAAAAATATTTCATAAATCAATGTTGTCGGAATATTCATTAAATTTTTCCATAGTTTATTTAGCCTTGGTTTGGATGAATAGTATAATAATGAAATTAAAGATTTTTATTCAACTTAGTGATTGTTTGGATCCGGCTGAAAAAGCTAGCGCGTCTGCATCTGGAGTTTTCCTTTTTTTTTTTTTTTTTTTTTTTTTTGGGATGCATGCATTTCTGGGTAGGAGACAAAGTTACTGTTTACGCATATAGAGTTCCACAGTACTATTCACACATTTAAAAATTATTTTGCTACAATATTTTCAATTTTCAGCAAAATAAATTATATCCAAACGGACCTTTAGATAAAATTGTGCGTTTGATCATTTATTTTTTAAGCCTAATAAGTTAATATAAAAACAAACTCTCTCAAACATATACTTCGCACCATTTTATTTTTGGGGATGAATTTGTTAGGTAGCACCATTTTTTTTTTTTTTTAAGATAGAAAGGAAAAGAAAGTTTAGTTTAGGAAGTAACCTTTCTTATGTATCACTTATTCTCTTGCTTGCATTTTCCAAAAGCACTTGAATTACATGATGAAATACACTTTTCCTCTTGTTCAATTAATTATAGGACACTAGGAGGTGGTTGGGGGTATTTTGCTTTAAATTTGTATGATGGTGATGAATGACGAGTCACATTCGTCAGCGTACAGCTAAATAAACGTAGATGTAGCTTAAAGCTTTGCAATTTTGAGTATTCAGAAGATGATTTCCCAACACTAAGATCTTGGTGCCTACAAGTTTCAATTTATTTCAATTTGAAATCATTACAAATCAAATTCCCATGTTGGGCATCTCAATGATTTTGGCCTGCTTTCCACAGCATATCCCATCTCTGTCTTCATTCAACTTGTCCAAACTAATAATCTTGCTCTTCAATGTAAAACTTGAAGTCACGCACAAGCTTAATGAAAGCACATCCAACTTCCAAAACCCGTTGATTACCAAACTTTGTCCAAGCATATATGTCGCTAAGTTAAAAGAGCCTGTAAATCATTACAGACATGGTTAAAAATTGTTGGTAAAGCTTGAAGAAATCATGCCGCATGAGATATACATAGAGAGAGAGAGAGAGAGAGAGAGAGAGATGTTATGAATATTTTGGAGCAAGAGTGCATGGGGCTGATAAGAAAGATCATACAATTGCATGTGGGGATGAACCTTATCAATAGGGACAACTAAAATAAGACTTTGTTTTCCACATGACCCATCATCCAAAATACAATTTAGATTTCTACATCCATGTGATCTCTCTCACTTCTCTGCATCACTCCTATTTGTAAAAATTTATGGTCTTTTTGGGACCAGCTATAGAGATATAAAAACGACGCAACCTCCAGGACCCCCCCAATTGGACACGTTTATAACCATTTTCAGAATATATTATTCTTGAGGTTCATTTTCATCATATTGAATTGCAAAACTAGGCAGCACAAGTGTATTGAATTTGTGGTAAATACATCATAGAAGAAATAGAATTAGATGCCATGCATTAAAAAAAACGAATAAAGAAAGTTAATGAGGATAGCATACTGCCAATTAATTTACTCAAAATGATTCTACTGACCAAAAAGGGAAGGGGAAAAAAAAGCTTTACACTCGTTTTTTTTTTAGAAAATCAAAGCTTCACACTTTTGATCCGCCAAAATTTGGGACGATTTAAAGTTTAAAGTTAAAATTCTATTCCTGTATTTTTACTAGTGAATTTGATCCTCATATTTTCAAATTGATTTTAATGTTAACCTCATTATTAAAACAGAGACTGAACATTATTATATGAGAAATGGAAGTTTGCTCACTCATTAAATTTGTTACAATGGACTGTGCTTTAGTGCATGGATGATGATTATGTTTAATTTTACACAACCAATTCGAACACCAAACACCTACAAAAAGAAAGAAGAGAACCAAAAAAAAACCCTGTCGAGGTGTGCCCTAAAAAGAAGTCTTCGATGCTTAGGTAAGCAAAGAATTGGACTCATTTTGATATCATGGAGAGATTTCTCTGTTAACATTGTCTGCCCATCTTTTTTGTGATGAGGTCCCAATTAAGTGCCTCATTAGTTTTACTCTAATTTGACTACCAATTATCATATTCCATATTGAGTAGAATTTGAATTTGGGCTTAAATCCTTTTTTTTATTTTTTATAAACTGTTATTAAATCTTATAATTCCCTATAAATCTAATTTATTTAATTCTTGTCATATCAGTTATCCTTCATTCCCTAATTAGACTAGTTGGTCATGATTGGATATTAAGAATCCAATAAACTTAAGAACACACTTTATTGCGTTCCTTTGTGTTCTTGCCTTTTTTTTTTTTTTTTTGAGAATCAATGTTCTTGCCTTCTCAATGCACTCTTTAAGTTGGTTTGAAATTTTACGTACTTTTAGGTTGATCTCATGACTTGACATGACAATATCTTATATTGGGTTAGTTTCATGAATTATTTGTCCCTATTGATTATTGGAATATCAACTTCCCTAGTCAAATTTTGAGCATATTGCGATTTGGCTTGTTACAACAAGATGAGTCAACTTTTGGATCACTATCCCAAGCTACTTGATAATCAAATTGATCTATGGATTCTTACGCAGAGAGATGACTATTACTCAAGCAAACTCGTCTTTCCCCTAGTCCAATAAAGGGGGATTCTTCTACTCAGCCATCTTCCATAATGGCTAATGACTTCAGTCATGTTGTCTTCTCAATTCTATTTTTATGGATTTTCATATTTTGCCTCCTTGTCCTGTATCTACTTCACTCACTTTTTTATTTCCTTCTGGTTTGCCTCGAAGTCTTGGAAGATTTTTCTTGCGATCAGTTCCATAGTCTTGAAGGATTCCCTCATTCTTTGGTGTAATATTAGTTTCATATCTATATAAAATAAAATAATTTGATTTTTTTTCTTCTTTTCTTTCCAATATTTTATGGGCATCTAAGCGGAAATAGAGAGAAACGAAAAGCAACTTGTCCAAAAAGGAGTGTGAAGATTTTTCCCTCGAAATTTCAATCACCACTAGCAGTTTAATGAAGTTAAATTAAAGTATTAATTATTTATGGAATTCTTTGTTTTTGACATATGAACAAACGTGATGACTGATGAGGACATGCAAACAGTACTTTATAACCAAGTAGATCGACAAAGTACATTTTCTTATTCTCCCACTTGTACTCTTATATTACATGAATTCACATTCTTATGGAAAAATCATTAATTGCAAATTGAAAATCTTCCAAATGGATTTAAGGAACCTATAGAAGCCAAGAGCCCATGAATAACACATTGAATAAACTATGTTTTTGGCCATTCCTCATTTCACCAAAAGATCTCAATTGTTCCTTATTTTTGTGATCTCTTAAATTATCAAATCCGGAAGTTGTCATTTCTCTTAAAGAAACTGTTGAATAGTGCCTCAAATTCCTAATAAGTTTTGGTTTGAGTTTTCTTGACATAGAAGGAAAGGTATAAAGGCATTTTCTTGTTGTGGAAGACATGGATTTTCCTTGTCATAGAAAGAAAAATATTACTTATTAAAGAAATAATGAGTGTTCTTAGTAATCAAGAAATAAAATTAAAACTTTATAAGTATGCATTGTTGCAAAAGGTTTGAAGGGCTTTTGCCTAAAGTTCCTCCTAGGTGAGGAGAGGTGAGAGACTCTTAGAAGAACATGAGTGAGTTTTTTCGAAGAGCAGTAATTTGGTGGCTTTTACCCAAGGTTCCTCCCGTGTGGGGAGAGATGAAAAATTCCTAGAACAACATGATTAGTTTCTTCAAAGAGTAGTTGGTAGATTATTTGGGTTGAAAGATTACCCCATGATTGTGTGTTGAGAGTTGTTTGTTTTGTGAGTGTGAGAGAGTTATTGGGTGTATTAGGGCTTTGGGTTTGTGAGTGTTGTTTGTGTAATGAGTGTTGATTAATGTTGTTGTAATCCATATCGTTAATAGTGGATATTTTAGTTGGCGTGGACATAGGTATGGAGTTGGTTGAATCACATTAAATATTGTTGTCTTATGTAGATGTTTTATTTTCTTGTTCGTGTGAATGCGCTTCAGCTAGCCCCAAATCATAATAATTAGTGATAGAGCTCCCACTGTTGCACAACAAAAACAAACCAAAACAGATCAACCAAACTACCTTGTTTGGTGCAAAACCAAATTCGTTGAATTTCTCAAAAACCCATAGCCACTTGCAAATTTTACTGCCCAACACCTGGAAAAAGGGGAGTTGGGGGGAGTGGGGGTGGTTTGCACAAAAATAGTTTACACCTGCTTCACTTGGAGAAATCCAAACACCCATTTCCTCTAATTCAACAGGTACTAAGGCGATTATCTCTGGCTCAGTAGCACTCTCCAAGTGCCATTTCTCTCACTCTCTCAACAATCTCCTGCCATCTTCTTTATTCACTTACTTTCTCATTAAAAGCAATTTTCTGTATATAATCTTTCTTGAATCGCCTTCCTCTTGTACATCACTAATCTCATAAGGGACCGATGACCCAAATGTAGCTGCTACCAATAGCACTTGGGCGTCAATGAATATATTCATTTGCTAGATAAATTTGTTTATTCTTGAACAATAGCCTAACAAATTTCTTCACCTCTATTTATAGCCTAAATTACTTGAATACGAGAAAACTCTTTTTCTTATTAATTTATTATTTTCATCACTCAATTATATTATATTTTTCCTTAAAGAAAAAAAAAACACAATGGTAGCGGTCAACGAATAACCCATTAGTATAAATATCAATTATTTCCAAATGAACCTGTGTCTATTTACTAATTTATCAAAATACGACACATCACGATAACAAAAGACGACCCCAAACAAATTCTAGCGCCTCCCCCCAATAATGCAATCTTTAGGAGGTTCCTCTGCACTCTCAGAAGGTAGCTAGCCACTCTTATTTGGGGACCAACAAACACAATTACCAAACTAACTACCTTTCATGATTCCTAATAGGAGCCTGAAGCAGTTAGCCTGACAAAATGGGGACAGAATTACTGAACTTGGTGGCCACCCCGTGTTACTACACTAATTGCTAGTTAAAATTGCAAGCACACTCGCATGCATTATGCATGATGAACACAAACCCAAACCCAAGACAACATCTATTACACCTTTTGATGCAACCGCTAAATCATGTGAAACCCAAAATTATTGTATGTACTAAATTTTTTTTTTCCCCTCGTGATAAGATCTAATGAGTCTTGTGAATACTCTGGAGATAATGTGGGCCTGCAATTTCCCAATGTAAATTCTATTATACAATTTGCAGCACAGAATTCCGAGAGCCTATGCAGCTGAGTTCAACTGTATCAACTATCAACAGCTTTGTCTGTTGCCATATGGAAATGAAGCCGCCAACAATATAAAATATCAAACGCTATCAGCTGCTCAGGCTTAGTTGCATTATGGTGACGAATGGTGATGCGCTACGTTATACATGAAATGTAAAGCCCATGTTCAAAAAAGTTTGGAGTTCCTGTAAATCTGCAAGACACCGTTTAGTACAGAACTAAATTCCACGTATCACATGGCTTTACCTCGTATAGTATGACACATAAAAACAATAAAGCTCGTCATGCATCATAATAAGTGCCCCTACACTCCTTCAATTGGCAGCTTTTTTTTAATCTTCTGTGTATCTTAAGTCTTAACTTCCATGGACCACGGCCAATTCCCAGTTCCAAAGCAGCTGAAGCGTTATTCATACTGACAGCCAGATAAGGGTTCCACCTTGGAAACTAACTATTGGTTCTTTTTCTTATTAGCTATTTTAGCTTTATTGGATTAATAATTATGGACCAAGGACCATGAATATGGCCAGTCACAATTATCTTTGTTATGGCTCTGTTGTTTGAATATTAATGTGGCCTATCGCCATGCACGCCGTCAGCTTGAATTCTCAAAACTTGCTTTTGAGATCTTCACCATTGGGATAGCTACAACTTGATGGGAATAAAAATTAAGATCTCCGATGCCAAGGAAAAAAGTAGATTGCGTTGCAACTGAAAGACGAATGAGTCGATCCCATTGAGGCTACTAGAATTTGAAGAACTAGCGCATTACAATACATTAATAATTGAGGCCACAAGAAACATGACTAGATATCATGGTTCCTTTGGTTCCCACTTCTACAATTATATTCGCTTATATTGTATGGATTTCTCTGAACAGTTTTCACCATATTCCACAACTTCCACTGAAGGTCCAGCAAAACTTCGATCGAAGTGACTGATAATTTCACATGATACAACATTGTTACCTTCTCCTAGTAAAATTATTCATTTGGCTAACTAGTACAAATCTGTTCATCTACAATGTAATTTGTATGCAATTCGTGACTGAAAAGATCTTTGCTTTCACTGCTGTTTGGTTAAAAGGGAAGAGTGTGACTGGAAGTGGAAACTATACCACATGTTACAAAATTACTTAACACAAAAATAGATCTGCTATAAGGGTATATGACTTTAGTTTGTCATGCCTCCTCATAGGAACAACTTTGAAGAACAAAATGAACATACAGAAATGCTGGCCCTGAAAAATGAATGACCAACCAATCTTATGCACGTATTGACCAAAATCTCCAGAGCTCAAAATGCCATTAGTCAATTTGAATTGGAGCAACGCTTTGAAGCTATTCCTGCAGAAAATAATTTGAAGCAGTGTATGTTTGTCATGCAATGCAACATGGGCAGTCACTTCTGCAGGTGGTGATTTTCATAAATATTCATCTTGAAAAGCGATGTTTGTATCTGTTTTGCAGTACGAGATTCTGATCACTTTAAAAGATTGCAGAAGCTATGATGCCTTGATAATCATTCTGTCAAAACAAAGAATCTGAAGCAAGTTAATTCTCATTCTCCCAAAATCACAAGAAATGCCAACTTTAGTATTGGTGTGAATGTAACCGATACAAACCACAGCAATATCAGAGAAAATACTTTTATGATGATAAGATCCAGTCAAAATAATCTCTTTCTAGCCTTCAAATAACCTCCTTAAGAGAAATAAAATCATCACGTGGATGAGCTTCATCCACCCGAACTTCTACTTCATCTCCAATCTGTGCTCCAACAGACACCCATGCAGAAGCTTGAAATCCCACCTGAAAAATTTAAATATCGACTAAGCACTTCAATCAATATAGTCACAAGGAAAGCAATCAACAATCTGCAGTGATGGAAACCACAAGGGTTTTACAATTTCAAATCAAAGAATAAATTATTAAAAATATTATTTAAAAACAAAAAATAGGTTGAGGTGGGAAGGGATAAACAACAAACTATGATAGATACACCAGAAACCTCATGAATGCTACATATAGTATGATGGCCTATCTTCTTGTTGCATATTCTGCTTCTTTTTGGCTTAATACAAATGAAATTTTTACCTTATCTTCCCAATTTCTACCATTACATTTAAAGCTCACACCATGGGCAGGGGCAACTGGTACGTTGATAAAATGCATTATATAAGCATTTGATACTAGCGGCTTGAGATGCCATTACATTGAGAAAAAAATTGGAATATACTTGTTCAATATGGATGGCTCATAGAGAGGAAATGGGGAACAGCGGGAGTGAAATTGTGAAGGAGAGGAAAATAAAGTTATGACGGTAATTGGAACATCAAGATTCCCCTGAGATATTTGCAACCAAACATGAACATGAGAATGCTCAAGAATCCTCTCGGGATTCCCAAGAAACCTAAAAGAGTACCCACAGGATTCCCCAAACATGAGAACACTTAAGAATCCAGTGATGATTTCTGGGAATCCTAAATGATTGCCTCAAACTAAACATACTAGTAAAGATAATTGTTGCTCTCTACAGAAATCATGTGTATGCATATAGAGCATCAAAGATGAGCACAATCAGCTGGTAGGGCTAGGGACAAACCAATTGGAGACCAGCTAATTGAAGGTTGCATGTTGACATGTGAAGGAAACAAAAATTTTATGAAACCAGTAAGGAGCAAGTAAAAAAAAAAAATCCTAAAAGTGTTAAAATTAACATCTCTCATCATTGAGTGGCAAAATTTGTTCGGAAGCTACCATCGCAGATTTCTATTGTTCACACTTCACATCATCACCAAAATCTTTCTCAGCTTCAACTTGTAAACCTCAGTCCTATTTCTCTGGCATGCCCATAGGAGGGCATTTATATTGTTTATGTATGCCACCTTCGGATCAACTTAGCACATCTTTATTCCATCAATGGCCAAAGTGTTACCATGGCCGATACTCTTACAGTTCAATCTCTCCAACTAGGGGTGTGCAACGAACCGCCAACCCGCCAAAACCGACCTGATCCAACCCAACCCGCCAGGTTGGGTTGGTTTTTAAGAGTTGGTAGGTTGGGTTGGGTTATAAAAAAAATTTTAACAGTGAGTCGGGTTGGGTTCAAGTCATAAGATTTACAAATCCACCTAACCCATTCCGACCTACCTATATTTAATATATATTATACAATTTTTTATTTACTTTTTTGCCCCTCTTCCTCATATAGTTTGTGTTTGTTTGGTGTTATGCTCATAATTATTTGGTTATAAATTTGTTCTTATTTGTAGTGGTGTTGTTCTAATTTTCAATTTAATAATAATGATAGTAATTAAAAAATAAAAATAAAACTATCCAACCCATGGGTCCAAACCCGACCCAACCCGATCCATGTGGGTTGGGTTGGACCCCTATAATTAGTTGGGTTTGGTTGGATTTTTTAACCCACCGCAGTGGGTTGGATAAAAAAAACTCCTTAACCTGTCCCATGCACACCCCTATCTCCAACAAATCCTGGACAGTTTGCACTACTTGACATAATTTATGAGACAGATTGCTGCATTATAAAATTACAAATAGCTAATTACAGCGTACCTCAACTAACAATAAGGCTGCAGTCCGATCTTTAATGAACTTAAGAATCAATGCACGATATTTTCTTTCTTTTGGTTGACTCCTTAGGTATTCTAAGATCCAATACCGAAGACTGCTGCTGAACAGCCTCTTTGCTAATCTAGAATGCATGTTTAAAATTGATGCCATCCCTTCTAGCTGGCCAGCCGAGAAAGGAGGAGATTCACCTCTAAGATATGCTTTGACCTACATGCACATAAAAATGTTAAAAACAAACAGGAATGTCAGTGTACACATATAGGGAATTCAAATGCAACAACAGGAATGAAAGAAATGAACCTGATAATGAGCTAGAAGATCCATATATCTACGAATAGGAGATGTAAACTGAACATAACCAGGGAGTCCCAAAATCCCATGGCGTATAGGCTTCCTGAAATCAATTTCAGCAGCACGCATTAATCTAACAATAGCAGAACTCCTAATGGGTCCTTCTGGAAGATGTTGAAATAAAGACACATCAATATTTGACTGGGGCTGTCCTCTGTAGGGTAAAGGAATGTTGTTGCGAGAACCATATGTGGCCATAACTTCCCCACAGAGTAGCATCATCTCAGTGACCAGCCGCATTGCAGGGTCCGCTTGGTTTTCAACATAAAGATTAATAACAGGCTCTGGATCCTCTGGGTTAGCCACCTTGATGCGTGCTTCTAATGTGGCTGTGTCAACTGCGCCCTGAAAATGCATAAAATGTCTTTAAAAAAAATTAAATCCTTACTCAAAAGTGGAGAGGGTTCCAATACACAGGAAGTGGATCAAAACTACTCCTAAAGAATAACAATCTGAAATTCCCTATAGCATAAGCTTTTAAGCCTTACAAATTTACACGTCATTATTATAATATATATTTTTAATAAAATTTAAATCCCATTCTATATTTAAACCCTCCATTAGAATCTTAGCACATCATATTTTCTTTAAATGATAGCATATATAGCTTCATATACAAACACAATTATAATAAATGTCCAATGCTAGAATATATAATTCTACGTAAAAACACAATCATAAAAAAATATCTATTAATGACTATCATAATTATTGAATTTCATATTTATATGATAAATAATAAATAATCAAAATCATATTATGTTAAACTTTTATGTGCATCGCACTAGTAATCGACTAGTTTATAATAGTTTTAAACTTCAGGGTTTAATTTAAAACTTTTGGAACTATAGGGTTTAATTTGAAACCACCCTTAACATATAGTGTTTAAAATGTATTTTACCCTTCTCTTTTGATCATTAATGAACATCTTTGGATTCTACATGAATTTAATTCATACCAACCATAACGTGCCTCCTCAGGGTCTATGGACATGGATATTTGGAACCACAAACAGATTTATTAGGACTTCAAAGAACTCTAGATTCTTTAGAGTTGATTATTCTTAGTATAACCTGTTGTTGCCGCCATTGTAACCGTAAAGTCGCCGCCTCAGATAGAATTTTCAGTTCAAGCTCCTCTTCCAGGTTCAAATGAAGTAGTTCAGATGCACTCTCGTATGTCAGCATATAGGTGGGTTTGATGACTGAGTTGTCCACTGAGAATTCTGCAATGCTACAAAAGCATCTAGGGAGTCAAATAGACGACACATAAAACAACAATGAAAAAAGAAAAATAAATAAATAAAGAAGCATGTAAATCCCGTGTATATGTACAGTTTCAAAAAGTGTAAGTGACGCAGGACATGTCAATCTTTTTGTGCCTCCCGCATCAGTAAGATACATTATGGTAATGATAATAAGAAAATTGAATAATTGTGTTGACCAAACATACTCTAAATTTGTTTAACTGCACCACATAGCAGGCTAACAACCTAAAAACTCTTAACATCGTATTCAGACATCCCAATGGCACTTAACTTTAGTGTTCCAAAGAGCAATTTAAACACAGGTTTCATCAAAGAAATGTAGTGACGAGGCGATCTTCTGAATTCCTAAATTGCCTTAATTTTAAACAATTGCCAGTAACTATGGAATAAATAACATCACAAACATAATTAACTCTTCTTAACTCATGGGTGTTGCCTTTGAAGGAGTACTAGGGCAGGGTCAATATGTGGATATTGAGGTGGGGGACGCACACGAATAAGGTTTGGGCATAATACATGGGGTGGGCGTCATTCTTTAAAATAGTTGTACCCTGACCTTTACGCTTGCTCAATTGGTAAGAATACTTCAGTCCATTCTGTCATGGATAGCAAATTAGACGGGGAAGGGAAAATCTGGAATATGAGGTTTCATAGTGATTTTCATGATTGGGAATTAGAGTCAGTTAAGACTTCCCTAGATCTTATATACTCCAATATCCATAGGAAAAGAGGTGATAAATTGAGATGGAGATTGAAAGTAAGTGGAATCTTAATGTTCACTCCTATTATGAGGATATCCAACGTACACCAACTACTTTCTATTGGAAGAGTGCTTGGAGCATTAAGGCCCCTAAAAGGGTCTCATTATTTGTTTGGACAGAAACCTGGGGGAAGATTATTGTTTGTGATAAAATGATCAAGAGATGTTTCTCCTTAGTCAGCTAGAGTTGCATGTATCAGTGTAGTGGGGAGAAGGTAGATCATCTGTAGATCCATTGTGATGTTGCTTATGTATTTAGATCTTTTGGGATTTAATGGGTCTTATCAAGGAAGGTAGCTAATCTCATGTACGGGAGGAGGAATTGGCTCACAAAACACTCATCTAATATTTGGAACTTTGTCTTGTTATCTTTGATATGGCTACTATGGAAGACGCAAAATAGCCATATTTTTTAAGAAACAAAAAGATCAAAGCCTGAGTTGGAATCATTGCTGATTCAAACTCTGTTTGATTGGTCTTGTGTGTGGGGTTTTACAAATAGCTACTCCCTTCTAGATTTCACAGAATCACTTAATTTTTGTGCATAATTCTTTTATAAATCTTTAAGGTTACAGTATGCTCATCATCGTGAGCAGAAGTATTCTATGAATAGGTATCATTACTTATCAAAAAATAAAAAAACTCGTTTCAGATATTATGTCAAACATATGGCTTGTTCAAGTTCCAGAACACATCCCCCTTAAAAACTCAGCATAGCATATTTCTGCATGGGATTTTATGGCCTACAGATACACACAAGTGAGTCCATATCTTCAAAAGTTCAATTAGCATACTAATATATCATCTGATTACAATAATTTCTAAAGAAAACAAGCCAATAAACTAACAGTTTACCTGCCATCAGAACGCAGCACAACAGATGCCGTAACAGCATTGCAGATCTCTCCTTGTTTCAAACTCATTCCTTCCATGGCAAGGTTCTCTGGAAACATAGGATAAGTGGCAGTTGGCAAGAATATAGAAGTTCCTCTTCTCATTGCCTCCCTACAAAGCCATTATCAAATACAAGTATAGCACAATAATAACTAATATCTCTAATAATATCTCAAAACCTACCTGTCTACCATGCTCCCAGGTTGTACAAATCTAGCTGCATCTGCAACATGTATCCAAACTTTAATCCTGCCATCTTGCAACCTTGTTGCACTCAGGGCATCATCAAGCTACATAAAACTGTTTGGTTAGCATTTAGACGCTGTATTTTGACGCTACTTCACAGAAAGCAGGCAAAATGTGAATTACCTCGTCAGCCTCATCAACATCAATGGCGTAAACCTTCAAATGAGTGAGATCTTTTCTGTAAATCTAAAGACAGGGAACATCAAATAAGCATAGCAACAAGAGACCCTGAAAGTCTAATAAAAGAATTCAAGTTTTGCCCAATCCTTGAGCTTTTTCCCATAAGGTTTAGTTTGGAAAAAGCAAGCAGAAAAGTCTCTTCACTGCATAGAAGGATTGATTAACTACAGTCATAACAATTTGGGGAGTATGAAAATGGATTCTGAAATTTTTTTCTCATGGTTTTCCTAGAATGATTGTACTACAGGTAGACATTCCAAAAATGATTTTAAACCCTAAAGTTTAATGGGGGGTTTCAAATTAAACCTTGAACTTTTAAATCTGTTTAATTCAAACCCTGAGCCCTGCAGACAGCGATAGAGAGAGACGAGGTTTCGAATTGAAACAAATTGAAAAGTTTAGGGTTTAATTTGTAACTTATGAAACTATAAGGTCTAATTTGAAACTCCCTAAACTATAGGGTTTAATCTGTAACGTGTGAAACAATAGGTTTTCATCTGAAACCCTTCCTAATTTATTATTATTTTTGGATAAGTAAATATTAAATTTATTGAAAAAGCTCAGATCAAGCACACAGGGGAATACAAGAAAAAAGAGCTACAGAAAAAAAAAAAAAAAAAAAAAAAAAAAAAAGAAGCTTAAGAACCCCCCCCCCCCCCCCCCCCCAAAAAAAATTATGAGGTTTAAAATGAAATTTTCTCCAATATTTAATGATCTAACCCCTGCATAAATATTTTAAAATTATTTCCAGTCCAGTACGCAGGCCTACCTCATCTGGATCAGATGACTCAGACAGAAGACTTTCAGCAGCCGTTATTATCTCATCTGAATGATCAGTAGGAATATTTAACTTTAAGAGCTCAAGATTGACATGTACGGGAAAATAACCGATATCTATGAGGAGATTTACAGCTGATGATGCTGTTTTCACCAGTCCCATTGCCTTAAGGATCTGAAATGAAAAAAAAAAAAAGAAGACAAGTTGGACTAAAAAAAATTAACAAATTGGGTATGCAGTGGATATACATGGGTCACAAACATTTTATATTTTTATTTTTTAAGTAAAAAAAGGATTAAAAAATCAACACTTAAGAAACACCATCATAAGATCATTGCTTCCAACTAAAACCTTCTAGATCAATAGAAAACTAAATTTACATGTCAAACTAAAACAAACTCAGCAAACTTAGAAAAGTTACCATCCCGGCTGTCTTCTTTTGGTCATCATTTTTGCAGGCATCAATGGCATAAGATTCAAGGGATTCAATTTTGTGTCTAGTTTTCTCTTCAGCCAACCAAGATGATTTGGGGGGTTTAGCTTTTAAAGGCATGTTCTTAGCAGATTTCAGTAAATGTACAAACTCCTGAAGTTCTTGCTCAGCCGCCTCCTTTGCAAGCTTCCAGCGTAAAAGTTCTTGTACCTAGTTTTTCAAACAAATGGGGTTCCATGTTATTAGAACTATTGAATTAAAAGGAGGCAACCAAGCATTGCATAATGTATTACTCTGCTAACTAATTAAAGTGCCATAATTTCTGATACATGTCAGAATATCATTACAGAATTTATAAAACAAAAGATATTACACAGAGTGAAGCATCACTAATTAAATATAGACTTGGTTTCAGTACAATGTATAATAGTAAAGACCACGATGAAAAGCAGAAGACAGAGAGAAGAACATCAGTTAAACAGGATAAGGGAGAAATATTTTCAACTTGAAAGTTGGCAAGTGTTAAGTGTTGTAGTGTAGGCTGGCTAATTCCATGACAAATTTGTTTGTATTTTTGGGTTTCAAATTTCATTGTTTCTATGTAATTTTGTGGTTTGAAATGGTACAAGTGCAAAAGAGAAAGTTGGCTTAAGTGTTTTTCATCCCTACAAACTGCAATGGTATGAAGTGATGATGGTACGGAAATCAAATTTGAAAGCAGCTGATCAGTGAGTTCATACCCAGCTCACCTCCTATTTGTCCTACAAACTCTTCAGCACAGTAGGGAATTCAGTTACAAAATTCCCTGCTGTACCAGGCCCTTTGCCTATTTATATAAGCCCCAATTCCCATGAATTTGTAAACCTAATTCCCACCTGAAGATCTAGAGAAAACCTGTACCTCCTAGAGCTAAATCCATAGTTTTCTCTTTATCTTCTTCCTCTCAAAATTGCCAAATCCATGAGAGGAGATTGCATCCTTCACACATAAAGTATCCTTCAGAGAATTTATGTTGTTTGAAGCTTTGGGAAGCATTAGTCCAGAGTTAGAGTGGAGAAAGGACTCGCGGAGTCAATTGCTAGCAAGAGCTTGGAGGGCTTGAGTACATCTTTGCTACATTACTTGGAGGGTTCTGTTAGTAAGTTGTACTGCAACTATCTATTCTAGTAGATTATTTTTGGTGGTGAGGCTGCAAAGAGGCTTTTCCGTCTAGTTCTTGGGTTTTCCTCTTCGATAACACATTCATGTGTAGTGGCTGAGTTTTGATTGTGTGTGTGGGTTTTCAATTGTGTTTTATATGCTTTTATCCATGCTTAAGTTAATTGGTTAATCACTTACATAATTGGACTTAATTATTAGATTAGCCTAAAATTTAATTAGCCGTAATCAGGATTATAATTTGATAATACTTGCTACTTAGTAGATTGCCCACTTTTCTTAGCAAGTCCAATTATGTATTTGCCAACCACCCCAAAAAATCTGAGTTAATCAAGATCAGCTAGGTGTCCATTTAGATGAGCTGGTTTCAGGTAGCCAAAATCAAACCCAGTATGCTTAATTTAAATTTGAATATGTAGTATGATCTTAAAATTTAATATGATTCAGTATATTTAGATTGGCTGACAGACACTAATCAAACTAAAATCCTAACAAATGTCTCATGTACAAATTGTTCTGTTTTAGACTTTTAGTTGAACCAATTCTCATCCACTCCCTGGCCCACCAACAGGCAATTCTATATAAGGGTGGCCAAGCTGAACACCTCTTAGGCTAAGATAATCACATTCAGAAAATTAGTCTTCCTAATCTGCCAGCGATGCAGAATGTGTCCAGCTGCTCAGCAGGGAGCAACCTTGAGAAGTGGCACAGAAAGAGGGGGGGGGGGGGGTTGGAATGTAACTCCAGTCATACACTATTGTAACCAATTTATTTCACTTTTGCAAGATGACATTGACCGCGACAACAATTACCAAAAATTATGTAGAGCATGACCGCCATCAATATGCACAAGATACAGCCCTGTTATGCACTCACAATTAAGATCCTTGATTGGTGGCTTTTCAAAACTGGCCTGATGGTTTATCAATCATCCCTCCTAACACCTATTGAAAAACCACCACTTAAGAATTGTGATATCCTCCAGTGAAGTTTCTTGCTTTGATCTATTCCATTCTTCAAAGCAATTAAAATTACCAAACCAAAATAAAACAAGTCCTAAACAATCTCAAAACATCTAACAGAAAGATCATTCAAAATAAAGGGTAGTTGTTAATGTCACACACAAACTACACTGATTTTCAAAGATACCTGTGCATTAGCAAATATATTAAATAAAATTTCCAAACTATGGCCATGAAAATTATTCTGACAGTTAAGCCAAATAATTCAATTAAGAAAGTCCACAGATAGAGAACACTGTCAAAACCAAATATAATGTGTACCTGCACAGTAGGTCGAGGTCCATATATAGAACGTGAACCTTTTGTCTCCAGCACACTGAAATATGTTTCATCTTTTGATAGCAAAAGGTGGGCACAATAGCTTTCAAGGGGCTCTGCACTACCAAAAATCATCTGCAGTATAATCAATGGTCATTGTAGAGCAATGGTTTAGCAATTGGATCCCTAAATAAAAATTTAATACCTCTGCTAATTCTTCGGTTGTCACCGACTTATTGTTTTCAAGAAGTTCAACCCAAGCAAACTCCAGAAGTGCTGGATCCTGCATCAAATCAGTAAATACTGACTTTTATCTTTTACAAAAACCACCAAATAGAAAATGACAAATTTGATAGAATTATTCCACAAGCAAGAACCAACCAAGTTATCCTGTGCTTTCTGAATAAAATCTGAAATCCCAGTATGATCAAAATTCTCAATGCCCGGAACAATATATGTAATTTGTTGAGGTTTAATGGAGGATGTGACACCATTCTGCCAATGGGAAAACCCCCACACACACACACACACAAAAAAAAAAAAAAAAAAAAAAAAAAAAAGTCAGACTAATAAAAAGCTTACTTATTCTAATGCATTTGATTGATTGAATAAACAATGAGTTACAACACCTAGCAACCTATTCAACATGCCGCATTTAGTTGTTTCTACTAGAACCTGATCGGACACCATCCAGTTCTTTTTGCCGTCCGGTTTCTGAGCAACTGCCAATAAGACCCTATCAGAATCCTTCTTGAACTCCAACAGCAACCCTTTCTCTAGCACTCGGTTCGCAAGCTTATCTTCAAGAAGCTCTCCACTGCTTGTTAATCCCATTCTGGATAATCGTATTTAACGCAGAACAATCAAAATCCAAATTAGTTTATAATTGTTTTCTAATTTTGCTACTCGGAGCTTCACCTCAGTCACATAAGACAACTCATCACCACTATTGTTGAATGTTTCAGTGCGCAACCTAAGTAACTAAATAATTATAAATAGCAAAGATAAAATTCCATCTATATGATTTTCAAGTAAATGCTCTGAAAATAAAGCAAATAAAAGTTATTAGAAACATTTTCCTCTTAATTTCCTACAACTTCTCAGAAACCAAACAGTTCGTAATCAAAATTCCATATACAATGTAATTACAATTAAGCAAGAGGATTTAGTTATAAAAAACCTACTTGGAGGCAGCGTAAACTCTCTTCCTTTTGCGCATGAATTCGAGCTCTTCCATGACGCTATCGACGAGACTGTGAACCGAACAGCTCCGAACACCGCCATGGCCGAAAAGCTTCTGCCCGGACCGGAATGCATGGAACCGAAACCCTAATTTGGAGTATCGGCGAAACTGCAAGTTCCTGTAATGGTACAATCGGCACCGAACCGCCGCGGAGAAAGGAGGAGGCGAAGCGGAGCGAAAGATGGAGCAGCTGTTAACGGCTCTAACCGCCATCATTGGGTAATGGAAGTTAAGCTTTTAGTCCTTTTGGTTCGTAGAAGATTGAGAAAATCGAAACCTATTGAGTACGCGAGCAAAGAAGTTTTCTGTTCTTACAGTTTGAGAGAGTGAGAGAAATGAGAGGAAGTGTTTTTCGCTGCTTGTTGACGATAAAGCTGTAGTATTGGAGATTTTTGTAGATGATGTTGTTACTGAAATGCCCTTGTTGAAGTCCTGTATTTGATTTCTACCGCCGTGAAGAGAGTCCAGTGGACTTTGATTGTGGGCTTAAGTTGGCTCTGAATTTGGGCTCATGGCTCTGTTGTTGTACTACATTATTTAATTGGGCCCTGCACTATGTGTATAAAGTAAAAACGAAGGATTGAGATTCGAAGTAAAAAAAATTAGGCTGTGTTTGGTGTACTCATTTCCATCGCTCAATTCCCAAATTTTGTGGGCCTAACCTCAAGTTTGCTTGTTTGGTTTAGTTTTTGTTCTCAATTCTCATAACTCATTACTAAAAAACTGAGTTAAAGTTGTAGAAACTGAAAACACATTTTGAAAACTTTCGCCTTGCTCATCCCACACACAAAATCAAAAATCTCATCTCTGTCTCTAGGTCTAGCATTTGAAGAAGGGCTCCTCCCTTAGATTTCTCAGCTTCATCTAAAGAAGGACTCCTTCCTTCGATCTCTCGGTGAATTTCTTTGATCTCTCGATCCCTCATCTCTTTCTGCTACAGTGTTTAGTCAACTCTTAGATTATAAAAGTTTTAAAAGTTTTAAAGAATTTGATCCAAGGGTTAAAGAGAAAACACTAGCATTTTAACTTTGAATCTTAGCCCTTAGATGGTATCATATTGCACAGAAACCTCAATCAGTATAAATTAACTAGAATTTTGGTTCTATAACAAAAAAATTAGGACTCCTAATAGCTAAACTCTTTTGAATTTATAGACATATTATGAAAAGGTACTTCAAGATATTAAGATTCTCTCCATTTGAAGTCAATTAATTTCATAATTCAAATTCAATATTATAAATCTAAAAGTGTATTTAGTGTCACATCATTGTAAATTTTAAATGACATGGCACTTTATACACCATCAAATCTATAAAATAATTCAAATCTATAAAATAAAATTTTAATTGTGAAATAAAATCTCTTTCATTTTAAGTGAAATAGAAAAGATAATGTTCCATTTTGTGTATTGACCTAAGTAACCAATTGGTCTAGTGACACCTCTCTTTGCGTCTCAAAATACAATGAATGGGGAGGAATTTATTTAGAAAAAGAGGATCATCCATCACGATTAGGTAGCCTAATGAAAAGAAAAAAATAAAAGTTTCTAGAAGAAGAAGAAGAAGAAAAGAATAGTGTGTACACAGGGCTACTGTTTAGCCAAAAATAGGTAAAGTTGAGAACCTACTCCATAACTTTTAAGTATTTCGGAGTTAGGACTTTTAAATCATACTTTTCTCCAAATGGGAATGCTCTCCGATTTTTCAATTCAGCCTTCGGATTAAACAAAAATATATAAAGGAGTTCGCCAACAAACATCACATGGCATATCAAAAGGTGGGAAATTCCTATTTTGTTACACACTCAAGGTCTTGCTAGCCAGTTGCCATGAAGCTTAGTCAAACAGCTTACGGAACTTTGATTCTCTTAAAAAAAAGAAAACAAGAAGAACATATGGAACTTTTTTCTACGTGTGTACCTGTCATCCACCACAAAACCTTTTTTTTTTACATTGTCCAAATGGAAGCAAATTCAATCTCTAATCTTCACTTACCAAAAATTAAATTAAATTAAATTAAAACAATAACTCAAATATAACATCCATAGTAATGGCAATGTACAGAACAATTTAATACAAGGAGATAAACACACGTAACAGCTGAGAGGTATTAACAGAATATCAATTCAAAATGCCTGCAATAACAAGTTTATGCATCTAGGTGCTCTTGCCAACTTCATATCAACTGCAAAGCTGAAGGCATAGCCCTTGGATTTGAGAATCGGTTGCATTTGACAATATATATGTACCGGATTTACCATTGGTTGAGCAAGTGATGCTGTACTGGTTGCCTGTCTGGGTTGTCTGCATATAATAAGATATTCCAGTAACATCATGCACAGCTAGATGATATAAATAAACGCAATCAAACTAACAGAGAAACTGTTGGAAGAAATCAACACACGCAAAAACAATCAAAGTCAATCAACACATGACACAAAATTTAATGTGGTTTGGACAACACTAACAAAAAAAAATCCACTATCAACGACGAGGATTACAACACACTCACAAATTCTTACATAAACTAATCTGAAGTAAATTCCCAATACACACACAGCTTTAAGTGCTCTAACACTAACACACTACACACAAGGCAAACTAGAAAAAGTTTGGTCTTCAAAACTATCTTATTAGACAAATTTTTCCTTGTTAACTCTTTCTTCTAACTATCCAAATCCCCAACACACCCACAAACAACCAGTGCTCTCACACTAAAACACAAGACAAACTAGGCAAAGTTTAGCCCTCTGACTATCTTACTAGATGAAACATTTGACTTCTAACTCTGTCATCTAACTATACAAATCCCCAAAACACCCACAGGCCATGGGTACTCTCACACTAACACACAAGACAAACTAAACAAAGATTATCTTCTAACTATCTTACTAGACAAAACATTGTCTTCAAACTCACACACACATCAAAGCTACACTACAAAGCCCAAAACCCATTTTAGTGCTACCTACATATAAGATTTCAATATCTATTCTCTGGTCGACAAGGAATACGTTTCTTGATGGAAAATGAAGACAACATTACTCTCTTTTTACATCGAATGAACCTTTTTTAACAATGAATGAACTTTTTTTTTCCTCACCAAGAAAACTCATATAAGTAACCAAGACTGGCAAGCAAACCTCCAAACCTTTCCCCTATTAGAGTGGACTTAACAGAAACTCTTCTTATTCTTAGTCCTAAGTTACATACATGTCAAAATATGCATTGGCTTAAACCATGTTGCACAAAATTTAAGAAATACAGATTATTTTGAACTTGTGTTTCAACAATTCTTACTTTTTATTTTTCTCTAATTTTTCAATAGGAAGCATAGTTAATTCAATTTTGGATAAATCAAATGGTTGTATAAAATACACTTCCACTAGTGTGAAATCAAAACACACACATACTGATATCTTTCAAGTTTCAAACCCAAAAGGTAGTAAGCATTTTCCACCTCTGCCACACTATGGGTAAGTACAATGCAAGAATTTTTTTTTTTTTTAAATAAGTATGTTCAATGCAAGCATCTTAAAGAACTACCACATTGTTCACCATCAGACAGGACCACCTCAAGCTAAAACCCCACTTAGTTTGAAGCCATCAAAACATTTACAACAGTGCCTATATATTATCCTCCTATTTTAACTCGTTTAAAGACAAGAAAAACTAAAGTTCTTCTTTAATAATAATAATAATAATAATAACACTTAACACCCAAGAAACTCAATTAGGTAACCAAGAAAAAGAAAATGGTTGGTACATGTCATGTACGTTTCCCATTTGTTCATCCCAGTTTAAATATTTAGACATATACACAAAGAAGAACAAAATTGGTGTTAGCATAGTTACCGAGCAAGATACAGGCTGCGTGTTGCAGCTCCATTTTGAAGTGGGGACACAAGACAAATAATGACACCAAGAACAATGATCATTTGCATCAACTCCCCGGAGGAGCAAAACCATGCCAACAGTAAACCTGTCAAAAATAGTAATTAAGAATAGACTCTCAAGTTAAACAGAATTTAAATTTCCCATGGCATGAAGATCAAAAGTCACTAGAAATAATTCATAACGGAAAGAAGAAGACCCACAAAATTTTTTACAGAAGTATCATCAGCAGAGCTTTCAGCGTTTTCTACTTTTCAACAGAACCATTATCTGCTTCTACTTTTATATCTATACCCTCCCTCAACCCCCAGAGGAGGGGGGGGGTGGTTTGTTTCCTTGTATTCTTCTCATATATTTTTCCATGTGCAATTTAGTAAAACAATAACTGCTGAAAAAGGAGAAATTGACTTCAGGGCTTACCCAACAATTAAAAGGACTAGAGAAATAACCCACAATATGCACTGGTACATCTTGAATTTAGGTTTATTTGAAGCAGCAGGAGCATATCTTTGGCTAACCCATCCAAATTGCGGGCGTATCAGAAACACAAACCCAAGAAGAAAACCAGAAAAAAATCCTCCAATATGAGCAAAATTGTCCACGTGTGGGAGGATTCCCACTGCCAAGTTTACCACAACGATGATCACAAGGGTCAATAATGCTGCAAACTGGACATTTGCACAAAATTACTAACAAGAATGTCACAATTACTCTAGAAGTCCATAACTCAAGTAAAAGAATTTTGATAAATACCTTATTAGCATACAATGTCCAATTAGTTATGAGTTCAGAAAGCATTCCTCCTAATAAGCCAAAAACTGCACCAGAAGCACCAACAGAGATGTTCGTCTGGATGAAAAGTGCAGATAACACGCTCCCCCCCAATCCAGAGATTGCATATAGCAACCCAATTCGTACTGTAATATAACCATACAAGCGTTAGGCAAGTAATGTGAGCTAAACTCGCAGATCAATCAAAACTGAGAAAGACTGTAACCCTTGATTATTCACCAACCAAGTTAGAACTGATGAAAAATTTATAGACATTACCAGCCTTGAGCTTCACACATCAATCGGATGACCAAAAATCAAAGATGTGATCACTTAATACCCAAACCTATACTTCACTATTTATATTTATATTTGTTATTCTTCTTAGTTGTTGAAGGTAATCAAGTTTATTTTTCCAACAAAAACAAAAATAAAGAGAGAGAAAAAAAAAATCCAATCCATGTTGCTTGAGCATTATAGTTTGTTAATATGCTGCTGCAAGGCTTTTTGGTTGTGATAGATTATATAGTTGCTTATTCAGTGTATCTCAGTGATTTGGATATACTTTTCAATCAATTATGAACCTTTAGAGCTGGTTGATTGGAAATTACACTAGACATATTTAGGACCTCTCACAAATTGATGAAGTCAAATGTCTTTTTCTGAGGTTGATTATCTGGAAGCAAACCTAAAGGCTTCAATTTAGAGAGTAATTAGCAACAAGGTAAATGTTCAGTTTATAAGCACTAAGAGTATTGAACTGAATCCAAAAAGTGATGCTGATGTTTCAGATCATTTAGCACATATTCAGAATATTGAGGACTGAACTATTCTATAATATACAAACAAATAAAAAATGAAAATTTGATTTTTAAAGATACATACCAAAGCCAAATTCACGCTCAAGCCGAATTCCAATAACTAAAAGACTCAACATGTTTGCCAAAATATGGAAAAGCCCAGCATGTAACCAATTGCAAGTGATGAGGCGCCACCCCTGGTGGCCGTGTACCACTTTATTCACATCCAAAGCCCCCATCTTTTCTAGCCTAAACCCACAAACATGCAAAAGTTACTTATTAATTACACAATAACTTAGCAGGAAAAAAAAGTGCTAGAAGTCGCAGTCAAATTGAGTGTGCAAAGAAGCAAGAAAAGAGCTTACGTAGAAGAGGAAGGACCAAGAAGAGGGTTCTCCTTGAAGGGTTGGAAGGAGAGGCGACCCAAGAAGGTAGCAATGCAAGAGACAGAGTTCTTGGGGCAGTTGTTAACGTACATGGTGATGAAGAACATGATTGTATTGGCAATCACAAAAGCAGGTATCATCCAAGGCACCCATTTCTTGAAATGCTTGACTTCTTGGTAAACAACAGGGCTTGCTGTTGCTGATGCTGATGATGGTGGAAGTGGAGGTGGAGGTGGGTCTATCTCAACTGGGTGTATCATCCTTCTGCTGTGACGCTTGGAATTGATCCTTATGTGGACCTCTGATGGTTGAACACCCGCCATTGAAGAACAATGAAGCTAGGAAGTGTTTTTTATTACTGTTTTAGAGGATCAGCTATAAAAGAAGGAGGCTTAGAATGAAATTGATGAAGGTTGTCAATTCTGAAATGATGAACGTGGGAAAGGGAAAGATTAGAAAAAGTAAAAGGATTAGATTAGAACTTAGAGACAGAGTAAAGGTCAGAGAAATGTGGCTTGTTTATTTAGTCAGCCACCAACTTTTAGCTGGGAAGCTACTCTACCTTACCGACAGATTCCGCTGCTAATTTTTTTATAAAGAAAGAGAGTCCGTAACTTGTTCCACATGGCTTATATTGATTATTGTACTGTGCATAAACATATAAACAGGTTTCAGTTTCACTCATCTTTTCGAACAAGAAACTTTTGAGTTTACTTTAGACTCGCTGATACTAAAAATTAGTTGATGTCTTGGCACGATGGTCATGGAACCAATATTAGAGGTTAAAAACTAATTTTTTATGATGCAGTAGAACTTCACTCACATTAATGACACTATGTAAAATATACTATACAATAATTCATCCATTAAAACCAATTACAGGATAATTTGGAGACTTTTAAACTCTGACGTGACGGCTAAGCAGTATATTCTCATGCTCATGAAGCATTATAGATTCAAATATAATTGCGATTATAAAATATAAAGTGGTGTTACTAGTTAACCCAATCGAAAATAATGTTATATAATTCATAATTCCTTAACAATTAAATATGAAATTTTTTATGTATTACTCAAAACAAAAAATACAACAGAGATGAAAAAGTAATGTTTTTAATATGTACTGTTTTGGCCAAAAAAACAGGAAAATTTTGTTTGTTTGTTTTGTCTATGAAAGAAAAGAAAAAATCACTTCTTCGCCTTGCTTGTGATATTTATTATTCCCATTGGAATGATGGGAATTATTTTCCTCTGAAATCCAATAATTATAAAGTTGCAAATCTTATCTACCTTTTACTTTTGTCTGTCTTTTTTGGGGTCCATATCATTGATATCAATTCGGCTTCAGAATCGTTGAGCTGATGTGGTTGTGGTTGTTCACAACAGCCCACCTGTAGATAAGAAACTAAAAAAAAAATACTAAATTTCAGGATGCGTTTCTTAGAAGTTAATTAAACCCAGGATGATAGGTGTTCTTTAATAAATTTGGCCACCTATCTTGTAAATATAAAAATATTTTTAAGACAAGCCATTGTAGCATGTGTAGAATTTTTTTTTGAAATGTAATAAGGTCATAATATTTTTATAATATTTTTATAACAAATCATAAATAATAAATTGTTATTAGTTTTAATTTAAATTTACTATTAAAATTATTTTTTTCATTAATAATAACCTATAACAATTATTATCAAAGTACAGTAAAATTCACAATAAAAATGCCTAAATTTTCCTTTGTTCATGATACATGTTTCAAGTCAAACGTCTCAATAATCAAGGCAAATGAAATAATATAATTATATAAATATTATTCTCGTGGTTTCAAATCATGGACCAACTAGATGACAATTTGGTGATTTGGTCCAATAACATCGGAATTGAAATTGTCATAATTGAGATGTAAAATAGTTAATTGCAACCTGTATCAATCAGTCAGTCCTTTTTTTTTTTCCCTTAAATCAATCATTCACTCCATTAATTTGTCACTGAGATTTGGATGAAATATTGTTTTTAACTTCTTGTAAAGACCCCCTCAAAAAAGAAAAAAAACTTTTTATAAAGATATTTGGAGGAATTTAACAGGAAAAAAAAATATAACAATAATTTCTTTGTCCAGGCTCAAAACTATAAAACTAGGTAGTAGGTAGTCATGACGTTATAAATAATAATCAAACTAGCCAGCCTAACATGATAATCAGGTCAACGTTTAGGCATCCATAAACTGGAACGAGTAATGACTAGAACATCCATTTAGATATCTCGTAGTTTGTGATCATTGTTTTGCTAAATATATGACAAAAAAAACTAACATACGTTATAAAAAAATTAAAAGCTAGCTTCTTAAAAAAAAAAAAAAACTAATTTTGGTAAATTAGAAGGGGGAAAAATGAGATAAAAAGCAAAAACTTTTAGTTAAAAGCGAGTAAAAGTTTTTGCCAAAACAGACATGTGTGATGTGTCTAATCCTAAGTCTTTTTTTTTTTTTTTATTCTTTCTTTCTTTCTTTTTAATAACTATAGGAATACAATAAAATTTACAAAATATTTCATAAATGTTGTGATCACAAATTTTTTTTTTTTTTTTTTTTTTTTTAATGAGAGATGACAAATTGTTAATGGTAAATGCATAATATTAGTAGTAGATCCATATAAAAACCAATAAAACCCACCAATTCAATTAATGTGAAAATTATTGTATACGTAGCCTTATTCTTCTTCTTCTTTTTTCCTGATAATCCCAAGTCATTGAGTTCAAATTTTCTAATGACTTGAAAGTTACCTTTGGAGGCATTTGGTTCACTATGATGTACTCTTAATGATGCATATTACGATGATGTGACATTAAGATTTCTAATTTATTTTATTTTTTCTATTACCATAATTTAAAATTACAAAAAATATCACATTATTTTAATCTCATCACCTTCCATTTTTTTTTTTTTTTTTTTTTTATATATAAGATAGAAATCCTACTCTAACTTAATCTAAGTATATATGTGTGTGAAGCTCTCATTTGGAAACTTGAACCCCGGCCCTTGCCTCTCACACCCCACAAGTACCTAAACAATGTAATATTATATTCTTGTATTGAGATTACATTATTGTAAGATTACAATAATGTAATATTATGACGTAATGTAACATTATGGCAAACTAAACACCCCTCTCAAAGGATTTTTCTCTTTAATTACCATAAGTCCAAAGTGAATACGTATATTAATCAATATTAATAGCATTCGTGCCTTCTCATTAGTCACCAAATCAACTCACACAATGCCTACAATGAATATGGTCTCATTAGTCTCCAAATCAACTTGCACGATGCCGAATCAATGAATATGGTTCGGCTTCATTTGTCACCAAGTCAACTCGCGCAACGACTCCATCAAGAATGGTATCCAATTATCATATATAAAGCCTTTGATCCTTTTAGTTAGGTGATCAAAGATCAATGGGCCCAAGATCAATGGGCCTGAAAACTGCCTGAAGAAGGAAATTGTTGCTGCGTATTTATAATGGATTGATATGGATGTTTTTTTTCACTCCTAATGCTTCGTCAAATAGATTCGATTGATTAAGACAAAGATTAATTTTCCCTAACTCAAGAAGTGAGTCGTGAATTACACCCTGAGTGGTTAAAATCCATTATTCGATTGCATGGGCAAGATATCAAAAAAGAATAGTGGAGACCCAAGCAAAGAAGTACAATGGAATAGTATTATGGATGATGCTTTAGTGGACGCTTTTTTACATCAAGTGATCATAGGTGGTAGAGTTAATGAAACTTTTACCACTAAGGCATATGATGACATAATGAAAGAGTTGGTCGAAAAATTTTACATGGAGATTAACAAGGACAATGTGAAAAATCGACAAAAGACATTGAAAAACAATTTTCATGAATGCTATGACATATTTAAAGATGGATTGAGAGGTTTTGGATGGAATGATTCTTTAATTATATGGACAGTCTAAATCTGCAGCCAAGAAGTGGATGACAACACCTATGCCCAACCAATGGCGACTCCAGGAATTTTTTCTAGGGTGTTTCTTAACAAACATAAATTACACAATCTAATAAAAAGAAAATTTTATATATTAACAACAACAACAATAAAAAAACACGCAAATATATAAAGTTTACAATTGCCTTCTATGAGTTTTTATATTTTGAAATCGTTGCATGATAGTCTTATTATCAATACTACAGGCTACATCTTTTTCAATATATATAATCAAGCAATCATTCATCCACTGATTTCTCATTTGATTGCGTAGTTCATTCTTTATATATTTCATTGCTGAAAAACTTCTTTCAACTGTTGCAGTAGCGACAGGAAGTGTCAAAACTAACTTTACAAGCAAATAGACTAATGGATAAGTCTCATGCTTCCTTGTGTTCACTAACTTTTCAGCAAGTTTACTAACTCCTTGAAGTTCTAAAAACAAGTCATTACTGCGCATATTAAAAATGTAATTCTGTAGTTGAGAGTCAAGTGCCAAGATATCTGTCTTAAGAAAATCAGATGGATAAAACTTTGCTAGACGAATCAACCTTTCCTTATCAAAAGCCACAAATGAATTACTTGGATTCAAGCAAACCATGCAATGTAGCAAATTGGTATTCGCCTCTGAAAAACGGTTGTTAAGCTTCTGAAATTGTATATCTATGACTGTGTAGAATAACTCAACACGATAATGATGTAAATTTGTATTTTGTTAGGTGTTGTGTTGCAGCCTCCCACTAACTACAAATATTTCATTCATATTTAAGATAGGAATATCATGTGTGGTACAAAATGAAGACACTTCAGTCAATAAAGATATTCATTCATCATCTCTCATCACTTGCTATCATTGCTTAGACACTTTAATAAGATCCATAGCATTTACTATATCTTGATTTTTTTTTTTTTTTTTTGCAATGCTATTGACAGAATTGACCTCATAATAGATCGAGCTTCAACTTTTTGGTCGGAGATGCCATCTTCTTCAATAATCTTAAGTACATCAACAACAGCAAAGAACATCAAAATCAAGTTGAGAATAGTCCTATAATATGAGCCCCAACGTGTATCACTAGGACATTTAAGATTTGTCTCTTGATTCAAACCTTGCCCCCTTCTACGTACATCATTCTCTAAATCTTCTTTAATTTTGGTAAATTATGATCTCGAAGAGCATCTCGTCTCTTACAAGAGCCTCCAACAATAGTTACTAAATTACTAACCACATAAAAAAATTCAGCAATGTTAATGTGATTTTTAGCAACGGCAACAAGTGTCAATTAAAGTTGATGAGCAAAATAATGGACATAAAATGCTGACTTATTCTCTTTCAAAATTAAAGTTTTGAGACCATTGATATCACCTTGCATATTACTAGCCCCGTCATAACCTTCAATGTTAATGTGATTTTTAGCAATGGCAACAAGTGTCAATTAAAGTTGATGAGCAAAATAATGGACATAAAATGCTGACTTATTCTCTTTCAAAATTAAAGTTTTGAGACCACTGATATCACCTTGCATATTACTAGCCTCGTCATAACCTTGTCCAATTAGGTTAGACAAATTCAAATTATGTTAACAAAGTAAACATTCAATAGCATATTTGAGTGATAAAACGGTTGTACTTGTTACATGTACAATACCAAAGAACTGCTCTATAATAATTCATTTTTTGTTCACAAAACGAAGAACGAGAACCATTTGTTCTTTCACTGAGATATCACGTGACTTATCAACTAATATTGAAAAGAACCCATTGTCAAGATGGTTGATGATGGCTTTGGATGTTTCACGTGTAATTGCATTCACAATGTCTTTTTAAATATCTAGGTGGGTAAGCTTGCAATTTTTCGGAGCTTTTTGCAACACTTCATTGATAGATTCATTGTGATCCCCCAAAAATTATAGAAGCTCAAGGAAATTTCATTTATCACTTGAACCTTGAGATTCATCGTGACCACGAAAAGCTAATCCCCGGCATAAAAGGAATCTTATGCAGTCAACTATTGCATTTAATTGAACCTGATATTCAATTTTATCTTGATTTGATTGCTTAACTAAAACACTTTGAATGTGTTGCTTTTCCTTCAGTAAATCTTTACTCTTCTTGACAGCTTGGTTATGAGCACTATTAACTCCTCCAACATGGGAATTTAACTTCATAAGCTAATTCCAAAGTTTGAATCCCTTCGTTACAAAAGTCTCACCTCTTTCTTGCTTACCAACATCTTGCCCAAATAGGTAGCAATAAAAACAAAATACTGCATCCTTGTCTATACTATATTCCAACCATTTTCTATTTATATACCATTCGGATCTAAATTGACGGGGCTTTCCAGAAAAATCTGTTAAAGGGTAATCATGGACTTGGACAACAGGTTGACAAGGGCCTTTTTGTAAATAATATTTTCTTATTTCATCATAATTATTAGGATGATAAGATGATATATTTTTTCGTAGCCTAGGATCTGAAGGAAGATTTTCTAAGTTAAAGTCAACACGAATTCGCTTAGAAGATGAAGATAAATCTTGCACAGGAGATGAATCTGTACGTGGTTTTCTTATCAAATATTTGTCCATAATTCCAGCAAAAGAATAAACAATAAATTATAAGTTTATTTGAAATATTAATAAAATTATTAATTAGTTATTGTTATTTAGTTGTTTCATTAATTTGTTTGTCTTTTATAAACTATAATTAGTTATATTGTTGTTTCATTAATTATAAAATTATTAATTATTGTTTAACCTAACATAATTTAATTTATTTGTCTTTTATAATGTATTGGTTTATTATACCACTTTAATTATTGTTGTTTAGCCTAACAATAAATTATATTACTTTAATTTTTTTGTTATTAATTATACTGCTTTAATTTGTTATACTGTTTAGCCCCATGTCATGTGCACATTACATTAAAAGAGCCACTGATGTGCACATTATTTACACATCCCATGTGTAGCACAATAATTAAAGCAATGTGCAACCCGGCCCCATATGGCCATGTGCCCATCCTACGCCACCCCAATCAATAAACAAGCACGCTTAATGCCTGATGAGTGATGCCCCTGCCAATCAGAAAATTTCACAATCACACATTACACTAGTCTAAAAGACAATTAATATCTCACCAACACCAATACACTACTCACACCAACACCAATACACTACTCACACCAACACCAACGGATAAGATAAACTGATAAAGCCAAATTCAAAAAGTCATAAACAGACAAAATATTAATAAATGTAAAGTTTGGCCAATCAGAGACTCATAGTTCAAGAGAGAGAGTTAGTTTTATTAAAGAATAAAGAGAGAGAGAGAGAGAAAGAGAGAGAGAAGTTAGCTTAATAAAATGAAATACCTTGAAGGAAGGAGCACCGGAGCAGCCGAGTAGGGAGGCCTGAAGGCTGAGGTCGCTGAGGCAGTGACGAGGCGATGAGCAATCTCCGAGAAGGGCGAGTGACGAGCGACGACGACGACGATCTGGACTGGACTGATCCGATGATGACGATCTGGACTGGACCGTTCTGATCTCCGTCTGATGGCTTGAGGCTCAAGCGGCTTTGCTCTTGCTCTGAGGGACTGAGGCGTTGCTGTCTTTAGGTTTGCTTTAGGAAATTTCTTTTCTTTTTTTGATAAAGCCTTTAGTGATAGTGATTTCTAATTTAGAAGTGAATTGCTCTGTATTGATTTTTTTTTTTTTTTTTTTTTTCTTGAGAATCCGTGGGTACCTCTATAATCTGTTGGGCTTGGCTCTGTTACAATATATATATATATATATATATATTTAGATTTTAGTTCAAAAAAAATTTTGGGCTTTTTTTTTTTTTTTTTTGCTTGAAAGTAGAGCAAATAATTTTTTTTTTTTTTTTAAATTTGAGGGTGTTCCTAATTTTGTAATTGAGAGTGTTCCTAATACAGAGCAAATATAAAAAATATTAATTATTATATATAATTTTTTTTTCAGGTTTTTTTCAGGTCAGGGTGTTCCTAGGAACACCCTAAGCTGCACGTGGTGCTACCACTGTGCCCAACTACTCTAAGATGGCACAACTTTGGGTTAAAGATAGAGCAAAAGGTGATTATGTTGAAACTACAAAGGAGAAACGTGCTAGGTATGTTGCATCGACCACAATTGATGAGATTGATAATTTGGTATCCCAAAATGAAGTTTCTTTGGAGAACTTTGAAGTCAAAGATGATCAGAGGTTACCAGAAATTAATGTTTTACGTTCTTGAGTGTCATCACAAAATGTAATGTCTTCCAAAAGCAAAAAAAGACGACTGGCAGAATATGATGAATTCGGGAATATAATTTCCTAGTCATTTGATAATGTATCAATGGCAATTGATAGGACGACTGAGGTTATGGCAAAGTGCTTTTCAAAGTCATATGGAGCAGAAGTTCACGTAGCTTTGACCGTATTAGACTTAGATCCAATATCAAAGACGGAGGCCTGCATGTTTTTTATGGAAAATCCAACATATAAGGAGATGTTCTTTGGTTACCCAGATTATGAGTGCAAATGTGTCTTATTAACACTGATGTCTAGGCCTAAAAATTTAAAAAAAGTGTGGAATTTTTTGGCCAACCTTAGTTTTGGAATGAATTATATTATTTTGTTTTGTTTTGGCAAAATTCATTACTGGAGTTTTTTTTTTTAAGATATTTGTTTGCATTTTTAGACTATTTATTTTGTTGAGTATAAATATGTGATGCGTGAATTGCTTTACAACAAAGAAATATACAATGACAGGCCACAAGGTGAGGGCTAAGAAAGAAATGGATATGGAAAATCAAAGCAAATTGGGAAAATACTTGGTAGAAAGAACAATAAAAAAAAATATTCTCACCATAGCTCTTTCTCGACAATATGCTCATACTGATGACAATATTGTTGCTATTCTCAATAAGTGGAGGGCTTTTTTTATTTCTTTTTTCTTTTCTTTTTTTCTTTTTTTCAGCCACCTTGATACTCATAGCCTTTTCTGATTTTCAACCACTTTAACCCTTTTTTGATTCTTGCCTTTCACTTTCTTTTCTTTTCACACTTTGATCAAATAGAGCAAACATAATGTGGATAATTTAATTTGAACTAACTTCCTCTTTAAATGCAAATTTCCACCAAAATATTTTCTCAAAATGTAAGGTAAATTCATGGTTTTTCAAGCTTAGAATGGGAATGGTTTATGTAGTTAAAAGAACAAATAAAAGCTTATGTAAAATAAGGCTCAAGGGGGTTGACTATGGGAATACACCATGCAATGATGGCGTGATAATCAGGACGGCTGAGAAAGCTTTTTGGTTGTGACAAAAAAAAATTGCCTAGATCCTTTCTCTAATGTTTGGTATCAATTAGGATTTCGCCTCAAGGATCCATCAACGGATTCTAGAGCAAAGCAAGATTGAACTTTCCTGACCCAGTTAATTCAACTCCTTCTCTTCATAGGCAAAATGGAGTAAAGAAAAATTGACTATGTGCTCAATTATTTTCAAGGGCAAAGATTTAAATCAAAGTACCCACAAAACTCTGCCTAACATAATAGCAAATTTTGAAAATTTTTCTCAAAACCATCCTCAATCACAAATTTCAGAGTCATAGCGAATTCAATCATACTCAAATACATGCTTGATAAGAGAATCCAACAACTCAAGACTATAGGAGTTTACACCCCCAAACCCAAACCAAACAATGTCCTCATTGTAATTCCACCTAGCTCTCCTAGTTGGGTCGGGCAATGAAGACCGTCATGCCACGCTCTCGAGACGATCACATAATATTCTTTCATCCCTTTTTTAGATTTGGGAAGACAGGAGATGAGCCTAACGATATCAGATCAGGATTTAAGATAGTACCCCACCCCCTTTTGTTTATGGCATTCGTACATCTGAACTACATCGAGTCAGATGAGTCCCAAACCTAAATGTCGATTCAACGCATCAACTGATCCTAAGATCCTAAAGACATTAGGCGCACACTGATCGGGACTAAGCCTATGATTACGAAGGTAGTCTCGGGTAATAGGACCCATAGGAATGGTCATTCCCCCTTCTATGAAGGCTATTACAGGGATTATGACTTCCCCCACCTCCCGGTCGGTTAGTAGCCTCTCTGGAGGACAATATCGCAAGTGTACGTCCTGGGGTATGTGATACGTTTCTTTAAATACCTCTATTTGGGCAAGACTATCCACCAAATACTTAAATCTACCCATTTCAGATAACCAGAAAAAAGGAAGTACTACGAGGAATGAGAATTGGAAGGCCGAGAATGATGGCCGAAGAGAAAAAGCTATGTGTGAAGAAACTGGAACTTACACAAACTGGGTTGAGGAGTGATCCTTAAGTCTTTAGTAAGATTTTTGTGAATTTATGAAGAAATGATACTGATGATTTGGAAAACTTTGTGAGATCAAGTGCTTGAGTTCGCTAGAGAGTGAGGAATTGTGAAGTAAAAGAGAAATGATCTCCTTTGAGGCTTTATATAGGGGCCAGAAAACGGGTGGGAATTATCCCGCCTAAATCCTGAAGAAAAATGTCCTTTGTTGGATCTGTTGGTCACCGTTGGATGCCAGAGACATAACGCTGTCTGGAACAATTAATAGCGCCTTGTAAATACCGAAACGTCATAAGCAATGATGAAGCGCCTAAATCTATGCTCCCATACGTGTAAATTCCGATACTTATACATCTTTAGCCTTTATTTCTGTTGCAGTTCAAAATCCTATTTTTTCTCCTCGGACACGAGGAAAAAATTAAAATTTTGAGGGGCTATTGTGGGGGTAAAAGCCCAATGCATATGTTGGGCCTTAGGTCCTATTTAAAGATATAAGTTTGTCCGAAGAGGAGTAAAGGATGGGGAAAGACCCCAATATGGAAAATCACGTAAGGAAAGGGAGGAGAAGTATAGTCCGAGGAGTGTATCCTCCTTGGACTTGAAGAATATCAGTCAAGCATATACCTGGGCAGTTTGGGTGAACTTCTAGGAAGTTCCAACAATAAGGACGAACTTCATGCACACTTAAAGACGATAAGAATTGAGAAATATCTAAAGAAAAAGCTGATACCACCGCATTTAATGCATTGCAGCAACTTTTCTGACCGCATTTATGTGGAGAAGACCCCTGAACAGTATAATCTTAGCTGTCACCACTTATGGAAAACTAAAGAAGATACCTGATGTGACATGTACTCAAGTGGATGTTTAGATGAAGATGGCTTGAAAGAAAACTACATAAACAGAAGAGACCTCTCACGAAAAGGGATCGGAAAAAAAAAGAAAGGAAAGAAGAAGAAGAAGAAGAAGAATTTACTGTAACTCTAAGAGTGACCTTAGCCATTCAAACTGTAATTTGTCTTCTCGAATCTAAGTTTATTCAAGTTCCCAGTGTTTTCGTACTTGTCCTTTTAGTAAATCCTTGATTAACTATTGTTGAGTTCACAAACAGCCTAATTCTTTTACCCACTCTCTACAAATTCATTATATTAGGTTTATTAAGCTCATATCCCATTTCTTTTGGGCTTGGGCTACAAATTTTGTTCCCACAGTATTGATTTAAAGTAATGTAAAAGGAATTACAACATGTCATCGAGCACGGCTTGGATTTCATTGTGCATAGTTGGGCAATAAGATTCTAGTTATAGTAATCTTGCAAATATACACGATTACTATTTATAATTTTATATACAAATTTATTTTTTAATATTTTTATTTTGAGAGAGATAAAATCATAAAAAACTTGATAATAAAATAATATTTTTAAAATATAATGTAAAATAAATAATATAATGTGTTTTTTTTTTTGGAAAAGTAGTTATATAAAAAAAAAAAAAAAAACCCAAGTTCTTCGTTTTTATGTTAAAGTAAACAAAATTTCTTTTGCAATCCCAATACACTAATACGTTTGTATAAGATGGGGAAATCATTTTGTAATGGGCCTTGGGCCGGCCCTGGTAGTATTGTGAATGAGATTTTTTTTTTGGGCAATATTGTGAATGAGATTGATGTATTGGATGGCTTTGTACAAAATCATGAAGCATGAGATCACATGTTTGTAGTATACTCTTTTTTTTTTTATTGAGTAAGTGTTTGTAGTATACTTAATTTATACCAAATCATAGTGCCATCGTTATATAGTAAGTCTATTATTCAAGATTAATACAAAGATGGTACGTGAATATGAATAAGAATATTATTATTGCTATTGTGAATTGTGAATCTGTGATCCATCCATGTACGTGGCCCCATGTGATAATTAACATTACATTAACCCCACCCACGTACTGTATCACGTTAACGCAGCTACGCTTTTGAGTTGTCAATGCTACGCAACGCTGCCTGTAGGCAAGAGAAATCTCAAATGATTCAAATCTCTCGCCGGCTAACGCAAAGCAAAGCAGCCAAATACATTTGCAAGTTGGCAAGCATGTGAGGGTGAGAGCATTTTGGGCTGGCCAGGCCGCCTTTTGGATTCTTCGTAATTTCTTATTGGTCATTCAAACAACAGCTAAATCAAGAGTGTGGAATAAGATGAGTTAAAGATATACTTCGTGGGAATTGGGAAAAATCTTGTATGCCACGGTCTCACGTGAGACTCGTATGGCAGTGAGATATGAGTTTCGCGAAATCGGCTTGGAAGATACTTTTTTTATTTGGTGTATCTCTAAACAATGTTATATTATCTAATAACTTGTTATTTATTATTTGATTCATAAACTCCTCTTTTATGCATTATTTTAAATTACAAAAATTTGAATTTAAATAATTGATTAATAATATGACTATTCATCTTTGATCACCTTGAAATTTTACAAGCATAAAGAATATATAAAAATAAAGACAAAGTTTAGCTACAAACTCACTTAATAAAACAACAGCAGATTTGTCAAAATTCACATCCAATTAAAAAAAACATCGAAGGTGTAATATTAATTAAAGTTACACTAGTGCTCCGTTTGTTTTGATGAAAAACTTTATGTAAATATATTTTTTCGTGTTTTCAGTGTTTAGTAGTATTAGAAAAAAAAAAAAGTCAAATAAAAACTATTTTTGGTCAACTTAAAAATATGGCTTATTTTTAGAAATTATTTTTCACTAAATCTTTTTTATAAACAACTTTATCTCATATTAAACTAAATAAAGAAAGTTAGTAGATTATTTTCTAACTCATTTAAGTTACCACCAAATATAAAAAAAAAAAAAAAAAATTTTTATAAAAAAGTACTTTTTAAAAATAATTAATTTTCTAAAAAATATTATCGCCAAAAGACAAATTAAGCTAAAAGCTAAGTAATATGAATCCACAAAATATTAGATAATCCCAGCAAAAAAACTAGCTATTAATCAGTTGCCCAATGCAGGCGAAAAATCTCACGCTCCTCAATAAAACGCGTGTGCCTTTAGAATTTTATCCTCTCTTTTTTTTTTTTTTTTTTTCATTCCATCCGCATGGGCCAGAGAAAGTTCCTTGCTTCAAAATTTTTTTTGACTTCAAACAAAGGAACCGCCAACGAGATTCGTTAAAAGTTGCTCTTCCTCGCTTTTCGCATTATAAAGCTAATCCAAAATTCTAATCCCTTTTTTCAAAGATCAAACTCTCTCTTTCTGCTGAGAATTTCGCTAGGGTTTTAAGAAATGGATTCCACGGATCCGAAGAAAGGCGGTGGGTTTTTCTCCTCCATCGCTGCGAGTATATCGAATTTTGGTAGCGCTATGAGCAAATCAGTCAACGGGTATACTATATAACCTTCGCTTTTTTTAACGTGATCTTAAATTTTGTTCAATTTTTTTGAGTTCTTGTACACGATGATTTGTACTGTTAATTGTTCTTTGTTTCTGGATCTTAATGATGCTAAAATAGAATAAATATATAGTTTGATATTGAGCTGCTCAGTAATCAGCCTTGAATTATTTGCGCTAGTCCTTTAATCCTTTTATATTTAATTCAATATTCATTGAATTCAGGCTTTTCAGAAGTTTGTGCTGATTGAGGTGCCAATGTTAAGGGTTTGTTATGTATATTGAATATATGGTCCGTTTGGTTAGGCTTTTGGGAGATTAGAAAACCGTTTTTAAAACCCAGAACTTTGTTTTGCAACCACAATTTCTCAATAGTTTTTTTTTTTTTTTTTTTTAACAAATCGCTCATTTTACAAATGCACCCATAATATAGTTCCTTGTTTTGAAGAATCTAATCTAAGACAATTTGTGATACTTGTAAATATCCAGTTTAATTGGTTACGAAGGACTTGAAGTTGTTAATCCCGAAGGAGGAACTGAAGATGCTGAAGATGAAGCAAGAAAAGGAAGATGGAAACAGGAGGTACACTACTTTATCAATTATGTTTATCTCGTTTTGCGGTACCCAAGTGAGTTGGTTTTAAAAACATGTACTTGGATTGCAGTTCTGGAATATCATGCTGAGCTTATGCAGTAATTACCTAAGTAGTAACCTTTAACCTAGGAAGCACGGCGCACTTCATTTGCGGTGTCGTACCCGTGTCCTATCTGTTGTGTCATGTTATAATTTTTCAGAATTGCTCGTGTTTCCATATCGTACTTGTACCCGTGTCCGTGCTTCCTAGCCTTTAACATCCACATCTTAAGGAATGGTGAAAACTCAATCTCAGTGCATTTGAGGCCTATTTTGCTATGCCAAAAAGTATTGTATGACTTGTGATAATTATCATACAATGTGTTTCAATACACAAATGAGATCATACGGCAGGATTTTGCAATGCTTAAGAATGTAAATATGTAATTATAAAAGCTTATATTTTGTTGGTAGTTGCACAGTTGCTCAGCTCAAATTTAAATAAGAGAAAGGTGCTTTTTCTTATGTAACAAAAAACTAAAATATATTTATTATTTTAAAGTTGTCTTCTTCTATATTATTTATGCATACATGCATTCTCGGTTCTCAAGTTTGTTCTTGGCTTTTTTAGGATCGGGATAGTTACTGGAAAATAATGCAAAAGTATGTAGGCTCTGATGTCACATCAATGGTGACACTTCCAGTGCTTATTTTTGAACCAATGTCAATGCTGCAGAAAATGGCCGAGGTTTGTGTTTATTGTATTTTAACTGCATTGTAGGGAAGCTCTTACTTTATTTTGGGCTGTTGAGGAAACTCATAAATTTTATGCTGTTTGTAACAGCTGATGGAATACTCCTACCTGTTAGATCTGGCAGATGAATGTGAAGATCCTTACATGCGATTGATGTATGCTAGTAAGTATTCTTTCATGTGTGTCTTACTCTGTCTGTCTGTGTTTGTGCTTGTGTCTCTGTTTCTGTGTGTGTATGTGTGATCTGAGACTTGTTCTTGCTGGTTGCAGCAACATGGTTTATATCTGTCTACTATGCGCTCCAAAGAACCTGGAAACCATTTAATCCAATTCTTGGTGAGACTTATGAAATGGTTAATCATGGTGGCATTACATTCATATCAGAACAGGTAAGTTTTAAAGTGTCTATTTGTTTATTTATTTATTGTTGTGATATTTATAAAAAAATTGTCATGATGCTTTTGATGGAAGTAGAAGCAATTCATTTTCAAACTCTTTTTACATCATTTCTAGATTAGTGGGTATTAACTGAAGCTTTCACAATTATCATTGAGTTGGTGCTGCATTGTTGATGCTACCTACTTTTAATATCCCTTACAAATTATTTTTCCTTTCAGGTTAGTCATCACCCTCCAATAAGTGCTGGACATGCTGAGAATGAACATTTCATTTATGACATAACTTCAAAGGTGAAAACCAAATTTTTAGGGAACTCAGTTGATGTCTATCCTATTGGAAGGTAAAAATCTTTTGCTCTGTTTATCTATATTGCTATAGGCCTCAAATGACCCTTATTCCTAGACTTGGGTCTATCCTATTGGTGTGTTTCTAAACAAACATTTAGATGTTTATACCAGAAAACAATAAAATAAGCAAAATCAAACAAATAAAAACAAGATCCTTATTCTGGGCATCCGAAATTGAGACCCAAAAATTTATACATATAAAAAATCCATTCATTTAAAGCTTTGCAGTAGGAGGCTTCAGATACTCTTCGGAGAATAGAAAACCCCATTCTTGCCCTACACTAGCTCTTTCCCCACCATCTATGAGTATCAATCCGCCAACTGCCGAAAAAACGCTAGCATGCCTATTGATCTTAATATCCAAAATCCAAATATGGAGAGAGAGAGAGAGAGAGTTATGCTTGTCTAAGTTTTTTTTTTTTTTTTTGGGGGGGGGGGGGTGGGGTGTGGGATTTACTTTACTTTTTGGGCCCATTTTAACCCATTTGAGTTGGAGGCAAAATCTACATTGAAGTAATATTTGTGAATTGGTGGGGGCCAATTTTCTATTGCCAATCAATGGGGGTTGATTGCTCGATTTTATAGTTTAAGGGATATTGCAACTGATCTTATGGTTTGGAGAGGATTTGTTTTTAGATTGGATTTTTTTTTGATAAATAACAAAATATCATTAACCAAAAGACCCAAGTACACCCGGGAGTGTACATGGAGTACATCAAGATCGTAAATTACAGTTTTTTTTTACTGTCAGTATTTTGGATTATTTTTAGGTCTTATTAGCTAGTAAGGTTATTAGTATATCATTCAATTTCCTAGATTCAAGATTATTTTCATAATTTAAGAATTGAGTTTTGACCTAAGTCAATTAGGATTAAGATTTAATCTTAGTAGTCTATATAAATGTGCTATTGTACTCCAATGGAGACAAGTTTTGCTTTATGAACAAAATTTTAGTTACAATTTTTTCCAATGGCTTAGTGTTGACTCTAGCCAACCCTAGGTGTTGATTCCAAAGTTTATTCTATATTTCTGTCAAATATGGTATCAGAGTTTTTGTTGTTCTACATCATAAGCTTTGCATAGTGTTGATTTTGTCTGCTATGCATCTTAGTGGCAAGTGTTATTTTACAAGAGGTTGCTGACATTTACATGTTTGTATGCAGGTCTCGAGTAACCCTCAAAAGAGATGGTGTAGTCCTTGATTTGGTGCCCCCTCCAACAAAAGTAAACAACTTAATCTTTGGACGAACTTGGGTTGACTCACCAGGGGAGATGGTCTTGACAAATTTGACCAGTGGAGACAAAGTTGTGCTTTATTTTCAACCATGTGGCTGGTTTGGGTATAGTCTATTTCCTTTGAAGTGGTGTTAATTTCTCCTTCTGGCAGAAATATGGTCCAAATATTTGTTAATTCTGAAAGATAGTACCCTCTGTCAGACATTTTGGACATACAGGCAAGGTTGCAGATCTAGTATGCCACCTTAATATGGTTGTCTAAGATACCTACTGGCCCTATATGAACATTTTTACATTAAAGAGGCAGGAATTATTTCCTGGTTCTGCAGTCCAGAATCCAGATCGTATACTTGTCGATTCATTCTGTTGCAGGCTGCAGCATTCTCTCAACAATATTATTTGGACTTGCTTGCAATACTTATTGCATGTGTATATGTTTATAGTCTCATTGAATCAAACATTTAGAATGGATTGACCGTTATGGCAGCTTGATTATATTTATTTTAAAATTTTTTATTAAGAATATTTAGCTGTATTTCATCAATCTATGTATTGCCTTTTAGGATTTCACACCTATGCTGACATATAGGGAATTGTGTCTACAGAGCTGGTCGCTACGAAGTGGATGGGTATGTATATAATGCTGCTGAGGAACCCAAGATATTGATGACTGGCAAATGGAATGAATCAATGAGTTATCAACCCTGTGACTCAGAAGGGGAACCACTTCCTGGCACTGAACTGAAAGAGGTAGCTTTTCAACTATTCTTGGCTGTTTGTACTCTTTGACGGGTGACATGGACACACTTGTAAATTTTGTTCGGTATGCACTCTGCACCATTCACTACATAGATTCTAGGAAACATGAACACAGAATTGACACGGACATGACACGGCATGGGATATGGTAACATGGCAATTCTTGAAAAATTAATACATGACACGGTGGGAATACAAAAATTAATTAATTAATATATGGTGATACCTTGGCCATTCTGTTGAGCTGTGGCCTCATCATGTTCAAAATTGTTGGTGGCTGAGATGTTATGACCATCTTATTTCTTATAGAGTGGTTGAAGTTGTATATATGCTAAGACTTTGATTTACAATTACATGCTGCTAAAAGGTCAAATTCTGTTCTGAATTTGAGAATTTGTTAATTGTGATACTGCTAAACCATATAGGTCCTAGCTGGGTGATAAGCTTAATTCTGTTGGCAGTTGATCTGGTTCATTCTCATTTATGAGGAAAGACAAATGATTCTCCAAAAGGGAATCAAAATGCCTCGCACTGGATATCTTTGTACCTTATTTAAAAATGAGAATCACCGTATATATGCTTTTAGAGAACCTCATGTTTAAGAATAACTGAGCAAGAAATAGCTATTTTTGCTTATTTAGATTTACAATCTATTCATTTCTTTTTTTGTGCTTTCTTCTGTACACAGCCTGTGTATTGGGATTGCCTTCTTTTATTAATGAATTTATTTACAAGTAAAAAAATAAAAAAAAATAAATAAAAGTAAGAAAAGATTTACAGAGTCTATTGGAGGACCTGGAGGCTGTCTTTGTTTTCATCACATATAGTTTTGGAAACAATTATTAAGATAATCATATTTGTATAATAATAATAAATAAATAAATTATTAAGATGATCATGTAGTAAAATCATGTAATAAACTTATATTGCAAGATGGGATTATATCCTATCAAGGATTTGAAAGTTCCCCACTTCCCCCCATAATTTTAATTATTGGTCAAGAAATTCCTTACCATGTAACATGCAAATATAAAATCACTGCCTTGGTGGTGAGGTGATGATGTTTATGATGCTGCTAAATACCTATGAGATGATTTTTGATCTATAGCTCTCCCTAATTCCTTGGCAGTTGTAATTTTTAGGCTCTTCAGGTTGAACTAGCGTGCAAATTATTCTGTGAATAAATCTCATCGGAAGTATTCTATTATTCTGCTTTGCAGGCTTGGAGAGTTGCTAAAGCACCAGAAAATGACAGATTCCAGTATACACATTTTGCACACAAGCTAAACAGCTTTGACACTGCTCCCAAGAAGTTATTGGAATCAGATTCTCGTTTGCGTCCTGATAGATCAGCACTCGAAAGCGGTGACCTATCCCAAGCTGGTTTTGAGAAGAGCAGGTCTTTCTCTCTAACATGCATGCGCTCGCACACATACACTTACACACATGCACATGAAACAAATGGATAAAATTTCATAAGACTACTCATGATTTGTGAACTTCATGATAGTTAGCCCAAATCAGGGTGGTACCACGCTAATGTGTAGGGCCATGGCAGTTGGGCACTGTTGCTAGCATTTCTCTTTACCAACATAATGAATACGAGATATTAAACTTAGAAACACGACGACTGTACCCATTGTACCACTAGAAACACGAATTTCTTGTGGATAAAATGTTTATTATTATTATTATTCCTGTTCATTGAAATAATCAGGGCTCTAGTGTAGCATTTTCATTTAGATTATGGGTAGATAAGGGAGATTCATTGCTTCTTGGTTGAAAATCTTGATTGGTGAATTGAGTTCTATTCAAGTTGGTATAGAAAAAGAAACCTTAATATGTCTGGTTAATCTTTTGCAGACTGGAGGAGAGGCAGAGAGCTGAAAAGAGAAGCCGAGAGTCCAAGGGCCATCAGTTCACTCCGAAATGGTTTGACCCTACCAGTGAAGTTACTCCTACACCTTGGGGTGACTTGGAAATATACTGCTACAATGGCAAATATACTGAACACCGGGCTGCTATTGATAGCTCAGATGGCGTCAAAGAGACTGATGTTTCATCAAAAGAGTTCAATCCCTGGCAATATGAAATATCGAGCCCTGAATGATCTATGCCATATATATGTTACATCAACAGAGTTCAACCCCTGGCAATATGAAATATTGGGCCCTGAATGATGTATGCCACATATATGTTTGCGTAAATTTATTTATTTATTTTTTCCATTAGGTCATATTGTGTTTTAGCTAGTTCTAATATTAATATATTATTGCAAAACTTTTTAAGTTTGATATGCAGTTTTGGTTTTTCAAGCATTTGATTTCTTAATTTTGATCACTCTGGTCCTTTGGTCGACATGGTCTGGGGAGATCATTTTGTATTTACACGAGGGGATCAGTTGGAACTGTGAAGTAGCCCCCTAGCCTACAAACATTTTTGTGAATCTGAGAGGCGAAATTTAATGTTTGAAATTTTGAATATGCAAGGTCAATTAAATTACTTATATAATATACCTGAGAAGAATAGCATATATAATTGGGCCATTGATGGGTGGAAAATTATATACTTTTTTAGAAGAGGGTGGAAAATTATAAGTCGGATTGGGAGTAATGTTAGGACCATAAATTTTGTCACAATTTTTGCCATAACTTGCTCATGTGGCAAGTCTTGAGTAGTGGAGTTGCACCACTTTTACTCCGCCATTCACGACTTGCCATGTGAGCAAGTTGTGGCAAAAGTTGTAATCCAAACATTTTTTGCCGGACTGATCCAACTCACTCGGTTTTAACGCAAAATAGATATATCCGTGTGAAATTGACTTTAGTTCAACCAAATTTGCTACTCTTAACGAGTTATAAAAAAGAGTGAAAATTTTGTGTATGTGTTGTAGAACCAATTTGTCTTTTGGCAAGAACGCAAGATTGGAAGCTGTACATTAGAAGGAGGTATATCATGCATCAGATGTATAATATATTTTTCCGTCCTTTGGAAGCATAGTAGTTCTGTTAAGATCACACTATTGTCTCAACTTGATGACGTGTGATTAGTAAACTATCACTTTCAAATAAACCTATTTTTTTTTTCCGTTACTCATAGTAGCATATGTAATGATTGTGGGTTTTCTGTGTGCCTATTATGCTATTTTTGCAAACATATTATTTATGTGGCAACAAACAAAACATATTAGTTATGTGGCCTCATTTTGAACTCTGAGACTTGAGTTCTATGGAGAAAAATATGAGATGATATATATATATATATATATATAAGTTTCTAGCGAAACACGAGTTTTAGAGACTCGAGTTTTCAATAATGCAATATAACTAATATGTTTTGTTTCCCATCACATAACGAATATGTTTACAAAAATAGCAAAATGAGTAAAAAATATCTCAAAAAATGTGGTACAAAGTTGTGTGCATGGATCTTCTCTAAGAATAGGCAATAAGAGAATATGTGGACATAACTTTTATTATAACTTTGATATGGTCGATTGTCATGAGTTATAGAAAAAGAAAAGAGCGACGAATTATTTGTAAGTCAAAATTGTGGCATAAAAGTTGTGGTCGTAAAAGAACGAGATATGCCATTGTTGCTCCATTCATGCATGGACAAGTGTAATGAGGATGTGGACCTCACGTGTAAGGTGGCAACAGGCTAAGCCCATGTTATTGGGCGAGAGAGTCTAGAGAGGGTGGCATGGGCAGTGTCAAGTTTCAACCAACGCTACAAAGTACGTACGAATGAGCACAGCCATTGATGAGTATGTATTTCTGTGGTGAGTACGTATCAGTCTCTCCGATTTATACTCAGTCTCGAACACATGTTTCCCCTCACTGTTAACCCTCTTCTCACACCACAAAAATAAAATCACCCTTATCTCGAAGTTCCCGTATTTTTCGTCCCCCTACGACAAATCATTGTGTCTTTTGTGCAACTTCTGGCTACTTTTGAATCAGGCAGTTTCAGATTCAGAATGCTAACATCATGGCTTTAATTCAAAACTTCGAAATGAGGAGGGACATGCTTTTGAGTTTTGAATATGATTAATCGTTCAAGTATATGATAGTTCTTTTGAGACATTCTATACCCAATGATGCTAGAAAGTGGTCTCAACCCTTTCATTAATTAAAATACAGTGGTGAAGAGAATGGGTAGGATAATTATGATCATATTTATCTTTGTATTTAGAAAAAAAAATGATAATAAATTAATAATAAGAACATGATGATGAATAATACGTTGTTGAACTTTATCTTTGTATTTACAAAGTTAGGTGTTGTTTGCATGAGTATGGTATATGGTAGATTAATTTAAAAGGATAGGTTTCTATGTCCCTTTTATTTGCAGCTTAGAAAAGTATGGTTTGCAAATTCATTGATCTTTTAATGTTCGAAAAAAGTTCTACTATTTAGCAAGTACATGAACATGCAAAGTCAAATAGATTCTCGTGGAGGTTTCACAACTTTAACAAAAATTTAAAAAGTTAGGTATTATTATGAGGTGGCTATCAGGCTATGTTTTTTTTTTTTTGGGTTAATACATAGCTATCGGGCGTCATGAAATGAAATAATTCTCCCTTTCCCAAAAAAAAAAAAATCTTTTCAAGCCAGCCTCAAGGTAAAACTTCATATATTAAATTATTAATAATGTGCATCTTGTAGGACAATTTTTTAAACAATTGAAGTTGACTTATTTCAAAAAAAAAAAAAAATGAAGGAAATTGACTTATAAAAGTGAGCTAAATAGATTTTAGAGCCCGTTTGGTACGTGTGTTTAAATAATAGTTTTTAGTTTTTTTAGAAATATGTGTGAGTGAAAAAATGTGTGAAAATACGTGTAATATTGTTTAAAAACTGAAAACATGTGTTTGAACTCGCGTACCAAACAGAGCCACATTCCAAGCACTTCACTTACCTATTTCCTATTGAAAAGTATTATTAATAGATAAACAGTATTTTCTTTTCTTTTTTTCCTTCTATTGACTTGTTATTATTTTTTGTTTTGTTAATTTGGGTCGTACATTTTTCATTCAAATTCGATTAGATTCCGTTGGGCTACTTAAATTCAATAAATAAATAAAAAGGTACAGGTGAATATGTGAAATGGAATTGTTTGACCATCTTTTCCTTTAAAAAAACAATTTTAAGGTAATACATCAATACTGCGCAATTAATTCCACAAAAATCATAAACAAATGAAGTGGACTTATAAAGATTAAAAGGTGAGCAACATAGATTTGAATTATGCGAAATCCCCCTACGGTTGCTGATGACAGGTGAGAAAAGAATAGGAATATAAAAAGTGAGCAACATAATAGATATTAATTATCGTTTGTTCCTAGCATATTTATTGCATGTGAATGGGATAGTGATAGTGCTTGAGTTGGTCCAATTGGATAAGGAAATCTAGCATAAAAAATGAAAAGTTGGAAACAAACAATAAAATAGGACCCATGTTTCTTTTTTGTAATAGAAACATGTTTCTTGTAATAAAATAGGACCCATTTTTTTTATTACAAAAAAAATAGGACCCATGTTTCTTGTTTCCTTTTAAACCTGTAGATTGGAAAACTCAGAAGCTTTTCCTGTTTCTCTCTCTCTCTCTCTCTCTCTTTTCTTTTCTTTTTAACAATTCAAAAAAAAAAAAAAGTCTTATTCTTTTCATTTTAGGATTGTGTCAAATAATATGTTATTTTTTAAAATTAGGATTTTAGTCTTGCTTTTACTTTTTTTTTTTTTGGAGAAAAGTCTTGCTTTTACTTTAAATAAATAAATTTCTAATAAAAAAAGCGTAAATAAAAAATATTTTAGAATAGAGTAAGTTTTCTTCTAAATTGAATGTCACTAATACTTTAGTATATATACTCTAGCATTTAGATTCTTGAGAACATGACGTGTTAGAACTTAAATGCCCTAGAATGTGATTATGCCCACGTCTTGGTTGACTAGAATCAAATAAAATTATCAAAAATATGAGATCTCAATATTTGGTTTATTCATAGCAATTCTATACAAATTTGTTTTTCAAAAAATATTCTTAGTAGGGATATCTGTAGGTCTAGTTGAAGCTCAACTTGTCACTCAACCCAACCATGTCAAATGGGAGAGAAAAAAAACTGCTATTAATTAAGTAAAAACAGAGTCTCAATCGTTTGGAAATCCACTAGTTGCAATCAAATGATGGAATGGATCTAGGCCATCTAGCGATGGGAGGGGTGAAAGATCACAAGATCTTCACCAAGTTTGGGTGGAGATTGGTCTAGATGAATATATCCTTGAAAATAGAGGTAAGCAAACAATGGGTAAGACGGGTTAGGTGTGTTGGATTCCCACGTGGGAAACTCAACACTCAACCCATAAAAGGCAAGTTTCAAATCATTTTACTCATTGCTGATTGGCAATCTTCATTGAATTTGGCCAAATCCCAACGGGTTTACCTAGGTTCATTGAGTGGGTCGGCTTATTTGGGTATTTAGATAGTTCTAATCCTTAGGTTTATAAATTCAATGCCAGGTGTATTATTGCACGATCAACGATATCATAACGAAAAATATAACAATACAAGCAATATGCAGCATCTTCTATAATGCTATATTCAACCAACTACTGATGCAATATTTTGCTAAATTATTAGTGGAAAATTATAGTTAACTGGTTGACAAAGTCCATTTTGTAGATATGCCCTTTGAATTTGATCCCTATCAGTAGAACAAAAACAAAAACAAAAAAAGTATCTTCTTATACAGAGATCCACAATAAGATTTGCAAAATTTAACTCGATATGAGTCTATTTACAATTTGATTAGGACTCATTACTATGCTCAAGTTTCTCCATAATCTTAATTTTTGTAAGTATATATTTCATATAATTAAAATCGATAAACATATAAATTAATAGCTAATAACATTCAACTCAAGATATTAATTTAAATACATAAAATTTAAACATACAATTTGTGTTTGGGGGCCCTTTTCGGTTGCCCAGTCACGTGTGGTCCGTTAGAGGGATGACCTTGCTAAGCCCGGGTTCTTTTTGGGGAGTTGTCTCCGAAACTCAACATTGGGCTATGTGGTCCAATGGCTACCGGTGTACTTTTAAGTCTACAAAGCCATTAAAGCCAAAGTTTAAGAATCACGATAATGGTAAAATAAATTTGTAATATGCGTTTGATATGATAGCTTTGATTGGTTGTAATAACAGTTGAAATAAAATAGTATTTATTCAGAGGTAAAGTAATCATGTACTCAATGATGTAAATTTAAATATATGCAAGCAAAGTCACTTATCTTTGTATGGTTTGTAGCCTAACTGTGTAGCATCAATGAGCTGATAGGATTCCAGCAGAATGCCATCGGTAGAGGCTAGTTAAGCTTGCCCCTCCTATCATGCATTTAAATGAGTTTAAGCCTTGCTTGATAGTTGTAATAGTAGTTAGAATAAAATAATATGTATTTAAATGTGAAGTAATCACGTATTCAACGATGTAAATTTAAAGATAATGAAGCAAAGTCACTTAACTCTGATGGTTTGTAGTCCAATTGTGTAGCATCAGTGAGCTAATAGGATTCCAACAGAATGCCAGCGGTAGATAGGTAGTTTGTCATGATGACTTCAAGATTGAAGGGGAAAAATGGGTGCAATTGGAGGGAGAGAGAGTATGCCCAGTTGTGTGTAGGGGCTCTTTAAGCTTGCTCCTCTTATTATGCACTTAAATGAGTTTCCCTTTTGACAATGCTCTTTTAATTGTTGTGAAGTTATGAATAGTGTTGCCTTTCGTGGGAAGGGCTTTTGTAAGATGTAATTTGTGCCTTCTAAGAGAAGGGCTTTGATATGAGATCTTGGTGCCTTCTAGGAGAAAGGGCTTTAGTAATAGAAGTTCATATCTTACATAAAAAGGGCTTTTAGTATGAGTGTTTGATATCTCTTGAGAAGTGTGGAGATGGCAAAAGATATAGATGTGTTGTAAGATGTAGTATTTATAATATATGTGATATATGGAAGTATGAGAGATATGGTGGTTAAAGATAGTAAAAACATGAGATTATAACTGCTGGAGAAGTTGTAGAGATTGTTTTCCAAGAGGAAATATTTTGTAAGAGAAGAGCATAGAGATGTGTTTAGGTATTTGGAGATAGGAGTAGTGAGATAGATGTATTTTCTGAATATGGAAAGTGAGAGAATGAGTATAAGAGAGTAATAATATTGTAGTGTGTTTAACCAAACTGCTGGAGGAGTAGTAGAGATTGCTTTTCAAGAGGAAAGATCTTGTAAGAAAAGAGTATAGAGATGTGTTTATGGGCAGCAAAACAGTAGAATTTCAGAATGAGAGAGTATGAGAGTGGAGCTTAGAAGAGTTGTGGAGTGTTATATGTAATGGTGTAGTAAGTGTGTATGAGATTGTGTAAGAGAAATGAAGAAAGAGATGTTTAGAGATATGAGGAGCAAGATATATGTATTTTCAGAATATGGAGAGTGAGATGATGAGTATAAGAGAGTAATAGTGTTGTAATGTGTTTAGCAAAACTGCTGGGATTTTCTGCTAAGATGTATGAAGGCTTATGAAGGGTGTTTATGGGTTAAGGCTGGAGAGTTTAGTTTCTAATTTGGGAACTAAAACCCAGAAGCTCAGTACTTCATTAAGAGTTTCAGAAGATCATTCAAGGGAGAAAGAATAGGGAAGCTTCTGAGAAAGTTGTTCTCCATTGGTGTCCCCTTGAGGTGTTGATAGAGCTGAGTTTAAGGGGGTATTTTAGCAAAGAATATTAGCCAAAATCTATCCCAAATAGCAATGAATCTTTAGAGAATCCATCTTAAGATTTGGCCAAAAATGGTATGTTTAGTTTTAAGGTATTCTTGTTGTTTCGGGTAAGAGCTGCTGGGGAAAAAACAACAAAAAATGAAGGTATTTTAGCAAGAGAAAGATAGTTTCAATAGTTAGTTTTGGTTTTAACCAAATGTGGAAAAATCAGTAACGCTCAAGCTGCTGGGTCAGCCGTCATAGCTGTTCTGAAAAAGCTATCCCAGCTGTCAGGAAAAACTGTGACAGCTATCATGAAAAAGTTGTCCCAGCTGTCAGGAAAAGCTGTGACAGCTATCATGAGACAGCTGTTTGCTTTAGACAGAAGCCAATGAGGTTAGATGAGTGATTTCAGACTGCTGGAAAGGTCATTTCATGAATTTGGCTGAAAAATAGTAAGATCTCTTTCAAAGGTATCTTGCTATTTTGGGTATAACAGCTGGTTGCTGGGATTTCAGCATTAAATGGCTGATAATATCACTTCTAGCCAGGTGTCAAGTGCTGAATACACTGCTAGGGTTCAGCTGAAAATGTTTCTTTTTTTGGGTGTTTGTGTTTTTGGTCAAAAGTTCTATTACAACACATTTTTAGCAAGTAATAGAATGATTGGTTGAAAGTTAATGAAGTTTTAGAGATTTAGCCAATGTCTCATTGTGTTGTAACATAATCTTGATGAGCAAAAAGAGTATTTAATGCTCTGCTTTGACAGCTGGCAGAGAAATATATGATCAGATTGTGGCAGACAGCAGCTGGGTATCAGAGATATCATGAATATTTTGTATATAATTGGAGATTAAAGATAGCCAATCAGATTAGACCATGTGTTTGAGTTGGATTTTAGCTAAAAGTAGTAGTGTAGTTTATGTAGAATAATATAATGGAGTTTCTAAATTTGTATAGCAACAACTGGGGATTGAATGAACAGTTATCTTCCCAGCAATTAAATGGCTGGAGATATTGAGTATTTGTCACATAATGAATATTAAGTTTTAGGAAAAGAGTAATGGGGAATTTTATCATCTAAAGTGCTATGTGATAAGAGATGCTTACCATATGTCACCCGCTACACATTGACTCGTCAGAGTTTAGGGAGTTGGGGAAGACACGCCAAGTAACATGTTTCTTTTATCAACTTTAAACCACAGGAGCTTTACTGAACATATCTCTTGGCCCTCCAAACCACAACTCCCAAAGTTTCCCCAAAGAGACTTATGAACTTGGATCATAAGTCGAAGGTGAGAGATGACTTACCTCGGGTTTAGTTGTCATTTTGTGTAAATATGGGCTCTTGTTGAATAAGCTGCTTGCCATGAGTGTAAGAGAGGTAATATGGGCCATGAGTTTTGATTCATTGCTTAAGCCTGATCCATATGTTGATGTTGATGATGTCGTGGGGTTATGATCCTAATTGATGAAGAGGAAATGTGGACATGAATTCGCCTCTTGAAGTAAGGATCTCGCCGGCCATGTGAGTTCAATCCATGTGGTTGAATGAGATATAAGCTTACTTTGGGCTTTAAATAGATTTACCCAAAAAATCAATAATATGTTAATGTGGCATGAGTTGCCGATGAAGTAATGCCACGTGGGCCGAAAAAACTGTCCTCAACAATTTGATAACCTAAAAATTGAGAAAATAAATTTGTATAAAAGTTTTAAAAGCCTTATAGCTCAACTGGGTGTTTTCAATGGAGATATTCAAGATTTAAATCTTCTTTCCCCCAATTGTCAAAGTATCAAAAGAAGAAGAAGAAGAAAAGAGAGCATAATAATGTATTTCGAACCTTTTAAAAATTTGTAAAATTCAACATTTCCTTTTCTATTCTTCTACTCATATCATTGTAATTAAGTAATTCTATGTCAATAAATTGATAAGTCATAAGACACACATAGGGACATAATATGAATTTATAGTGACATTTATAATCTCAAATGGTAATTATTAAATTTTAATATTAAAAAAATATAAAAAAATTACAAGTTAAAATATAGACAAATGAAAATAAAATATATTTTTAATACAATATTGATAAAAAAAAAAAATTACACATTATTAAACACACAAGATAGTCTAAATAGATATATCGTTGAGAGAAAAACCACACAAACAAATTAACAAATATTTTTAATATTTTTTTTATCTTAAGAATAATATGAAGGGAATGAAATATCAACTGGCCATGGTTCCCTCCCTCCATTGAGTCAGAGGAAAATTCAGTACTTAAAAAAAATGATATATATATATATATATATATATTTAAAATTCATTTTACATATTTTTTTAGAGTGAGATTTTTCATATACAAATAGTAATAAAATTTAGAAAAGAAAAAAAGGAATAATTTTTTTTTTTTTTGAGAAACAAAAGGAATAATTGTTTGTCTTTGGTTTGAGGCAAAAAATTGCGAAAATGTTTTTTATTTTTTGAGAAGTGCGAAAAAGATTTAAATTTGAAAGTTGAAAGTGAGTGAATTTTATTTTATGTGAAGGAGATAAGATGAAGCCAAATGAATGGAGAGCCTCCCACGTGGTGAGCATAGAACTCATACGGAGATGAGTGGATCATCCAAAAACGGAGGAACTGGTCCAAGTAGTTTTTGTCAACCTGCTGTATCCAGTAAACTTTACACCAAGTTACCGGTTAACCCAGGTACAGTTACTTGGGAAAGGTCAAAGTTTATAAAGCTTGGGGTTGTACTTGTACTTCTTGTGGGGGTTTAAGATTTTATTATATGAAACACAAAAAAAAGTTTGAGGTGGTTTTTCAGGGGGTTTTTGGTGATCAGACACAACCCAGTTTCATAGGTGAGAATTATATGTATATTATACCCCTTTTTACCAAACTCTGTTTTCAGACACACAAAAAAAAGAAAAAAGAAAGAAAGATAATTTAACAGACAAAGATTTTTACTTCTAATGATGATAACTTTGATGAATTTGGCTGTTGTTCTTTCCATTTTTTGTCCTAAAATTTCACCAGTTTCAGTTTCTTTCATTTTATTTTTTATTTTTTGAGGGAGACTCATTTCTTATTTGGTTTCTTGTGGTTTTATTTTTCATAAAATTTTAGGAACCCTTTTTCTTTTGTTGCATTTTTTTAATGGACTCATGTTGTAAAAGCCTCACACTCTCTCTCTCTCTTTGATATAGTGTGATCTTTAAGTATAATAAGGTATAACCTTAAATGGTATTAAAATAATTGGTTTTGGCGGGACTTGTTATCCATGAGGGTTTAAGGATCCCAAAACCCATTTGGACAAAAAAGAAAAATTATAAACTATTCAATCATTGGTAATGTTTTTTTGGCGTCTTTATGTTTTTATAAAATTTCCCCCCTTTTCATGCGCTGTAGGCTCTGTCGCGGTTTAAAGTTGTAGTTTTTTTTAAAGATAAGATTTTTATTGTCATTTCTGTTTGGATTTGCAGTGACTGAAGGGTGTATGTATTAGGCTCAAGCGTGCATAAATTGTCGTCAAGGATGGGGTGAAATGGAGGTTCCTCAAATACCCATGTAAATGTAAGTTTTTTATTTATTTTTTTGTCTGCTTCAACCAGACAGTTACCACATTTTTGCTTCAAATGTGTTTGATTTTTAAGTGCAAGATTAGATTTTTGTTTAGTTCTTCCTTGTATAATGAACTCTTTTTTTATTTTTTATTTTATTTTATTTTTATTCATGAATAAAGCAGCATTTGGCTGCAAAATTTTGTGTGAAATCTTAAAAAAAAAAAAAAAAAAATTGTATTGTTATATTTGTCTGGTGATTTGGTAAAGTCAAATTTAAAAGGTTTTATTAATCCATTGGTGAACAAGGAACTTAAACAAAAATTGGAACTGGTAGACAGACTCCAACACCAGTAATATTATAATCGGGTCATCTATATTTTCTAAGATCATTTGTAAATTTTAATGTAATTTTATTAAATTATTGCATGTCTGTCGTTTCCTTTTCTTCATGGAATCAGAGTCCATATATTGGCTCTGTTTTTATTTCTAAATTATTAAGTTTCAAGTGATCAAGTGTCTTTTATTAAATGGGTGGACTTTTTTTCCCCCAATATCTATTCGTTTTTGTTGACTCTCATGCCCTTGCTGAAGTAGAGAATGCATTCACAGGCTGTAGTGCTCTTTGCCATTTTGGAATTATGACATTTTTTTATATAGAAATTGCTATATGTACTAAATATTGCTACCAATTTAATACAGTTGAAGAATCTATGTAATTGTTTTCATCTTAATGTTGGTTTGCTTGGTATTTATGTTGTTTAAAAGCCCCTGATGATTACTAATTTTCGTTTGGCAGGTGTTCTGGTGTCTGCAAACTCAAGGAAGCTGGTTATTTTCATCTAATGATTTTTTCTTTTTGTAATGAATGTCTAAAATATGGTCTTGCAAAGGAGGATAGAGTACGGTTTTGATGGCTACCAGGTTCCTGTTGTTCCTCGAGCTTCAAGATCAGTTAGGGTAAACAAATGCTTCCATTCCAAGGTTGCTTATTGACCTTTTTTTGTATGGAAATGGTCAGTGTCCTGATTCTGTAATTTTTTTTTTAATTCCTGGTTCTAGGGGAGGGGACCAATCAGGAAGAAGTGTGATGGCAATCAAATACGTGCATTTGAAATTTTAGCTAGTGTAGCTGGCAATATATTGCAGGAGAGTGAAACTTCTGTTCAAAGCAATGCTGCTGGTGTTAAGGATCAGAATCACATTTTCTACGCTAACTCTAAAGGAGAGAGAGAGGATGAAGGACGATCAATCAAGAAAGATCCTTGTGAAGGGGAAAATTTTGATGAGAAATCCGTTGCCTGTGTGCCAGGTTTCCAAGGGCACCATAAAAGCTATAAATTAAATGAATTTTGCCAGGCCCATGACAATATTAGTCATAAGGTTGGTTCTGCATCAAATACTTATGATCATTCAGAGGTGACATGTTCTGCTGAGAAGTTGGCTACAATCAGTAGGAAAAATAATTGTGGATATTCCTCAAGCAAAGTAGTGGGTGGCCCCCCTTACTTTGGGGACTTTTATGAAGGCAAAGTAGGAGGTATACTTGAGAGTAAATTAGAAGATGGACCATATAGAAGTAGATGTGGGAGAGACCAAAGTCTAACTGTTGCAGGCAGTTCAGAGGATCCAATGGAACTGGACAGGGAACCTCTTGCCCTGGTCGATTCAGAAAGTGATGTAAAGGTGACATTGTCAAGGGACTGTGTAAATTTTGTTCCTTTTCCCAGGCATTGTGATAATATGAAAGTAGTTAGTAGAGATGATGACGAAAATTCTGTTGGGTGCACTCAAACCAGCACCATAACAAAAGCCTATAGGTCACCACCAGATATTCGACAGAGAAGAATGAAGAAACTCTTTCCTTCCAGACACTGGAGGAAATCTCAAAAATTGAAGGGTAGGGGTTTCTTGGAACTGGAAATATGCTTTATGTTTTAGTTACTAGTGGGTCACTCACTGTCACTGAAATTAAATTACGTAATATAATACAGTCCATTGAACTTCATATATATACTATTCAATTTCTAATAGGTTCTTGTTGATGTTTTTGGTTGAGGATTATGAGGAATAACACACTATTGTTTGTGCAAGTCCTTTTTGTATTACCAATCAACCTTTTTGTAATTTATGATCTATAATTACTCGTAGTTTCAACTTGGGTTGATGTTTCAGATGGAAAAAAGAAGCCAATTTACTGCAATGGGAGAAATTTTCATATAGATGAAAGACCACAGAATATCTATCCTTTCAAAAAGAGGAAGTTCTTCAGTCAAAGTCCAATATCTGCATCTGATGGAGGATTACACCATGAAGGTGTAATTAATTTTCCTAACAAGAGAATAAATGGTGACAACCGCTCTGCAGGTTCACAACACATGGATGCCTGCTTTCCTTTTTTGTTATATTTTCTGTTTGTATTCAGTTTTGGCTGAATATTCCTAACTCTTACTTGCAGCATTTGGAGCATCATCCTCAGTAGCAAGTCAACAAGTACCTCATGAGTCCAAGGGTTGTGATGGTAGGAAATCCTGTAATGTACTGAGCTTTAGGATCTGGTTTCACTTTGACAGGTTCTTATGCATTTTTCTTTGTTATTCAGTGAAGCTTAGCATAAAATCTTTCAAGGTTCCAGAGCTCTTTATAGAGATTCCTGCAACTGCAACTGTTGGTTCTCTCAAGGTATGCATTTCCCTCTGTTTTAAATATGTCATACTATTTTTTGAAGAATTATTAGGTACTCCAAAGCATTGTTATTGATTCCGTTCCGTTCCGGCCGGAACGGCCGGAATTTTTCATACCGGTATGCAAACCGGTACGAGAATACCTCACGTTCCACCTCGGGTCAGATTTCGGGCCGTTTCGGGTCATTCCGGACAATTCCGGCCAATTCCGGCCGAGATGTGAATTTCGGCCGGTATAGGATTTGGCTTGTTTTAAATTTTTTTTTTTTTTTTTTTTTTTTGGTTAAGAACTTAGGAGTTAGGAGTTAAGATTAAGTGTTAAGAACTTAAGATATGTGATTGTGGTATACATTGTCATAAATAATGTCTTTTGTTTGTTCATTCCTTCTCCCTCTGTCATAATTTTTTTTTTCTTATGATTTGTTTTGTGGTTAGAACTTAGGAGTTATTATTTGATATTTAGTTATTGACTTGTAAATCTTCTTATTGTGTGATGTTAAATTGATGTTTAAGACTTAAGAGTTAAGACTAAATGATTTGTATTATTTGATATTTAGTTATTGACTTGTTAATCTTCTTATTGTGTGATGTTAAATTGATGTTTAAGACTTAAGAGTTAAAGACTAAATGATTTGTATTATTTGATATTTAGTTATTTATTTATTAGAATTGACAATTTTATGTTCTACAAGAATATATATAAATTATTTTTTAGGAACCCTGAAACACTCTGAAACAGTACGCCGAAATTGGCCGGTACCGAAATATTCCATTCCACTGGACAAACCGAAACGGGGTCCAAAACGGTATTAATAACAATGCTCCAAAGTACAGCCACGTTGTACTCCATATTAATAAAAGCAAACCACCTAATACAAAATTTAACTTTTTGACATGATTTTTGGAGGTTTTGTCATATTTTTTTTATTAGGTAGTTTATCATGTGGAGTACCATCTCAGCTGAACTCCAAGAGTATTTTGGTATAAAATACTTTCGTGAAATGTTTTCTTTATTTTCTTGTATTTGGTGCAATAGAAAATTGTAAATCAATAGAATTTTATTTTCACAATCAACAGAAAATTATGCTTAAAGAAGGTGGAAACGGCTTATGCTTTGGTGAAGTGCAAACCATTTTTCAGAAAAACTTATACCCCTTCCCTAGCTCGCCTCAATTCTCTATGCCTGCTATAGCCATCTCCCTCCCTCCCCACCCTCCTGCATTGCCTTTTACCACCTCTTGTCCCGTACTCTTCCATGTTGCCATTACCACCTCTCCTCCATTCCACTGCACTACCACCATCAACTCCCTCCCCCACTCCCATCTTTTTGGGGGTTATAATCGTGTTGAGTATTAAAAGTCAGTGTTGGTTTATTTAATTTTCTTTTGAGCGCAGGTTAATCATTAAACTTGATTAACTTATTATTTTCTCATATAAAGTAAACACTATGACTAGAATTTTTTACACCTTCACAAATTTATTGTAATTATTAATAACTAAATTGTAGTTAAGTTTATATTATTAGATAGATTAATTTTTATCCATTAATTTGTAAAAGTTATGTTCACCAACCTTGTATTATTATAAATCATATATAAATTCTACTACGAAATGGATTATATATATTATTAATAAATTGAAAATAATTTTTTGATATCTTTTGAACTTAGAAATCTAATCTTAAGATTATATAAGTATGTTTTATAGGGTAAAATTTAGGTACAGTTCTATCTTATAAAAAAAAAACCTAGGTATGATCCCTTAGGTGTAGTACATTAGGTTCCTCAATTAAATTTAAATAAATTGATATATTGAATTTAACTGTCCCTGGATAAGATAATACTGTTTGTGCTTCATTGCTCAATGCAATCACGTGTTTAGATGTAATTGGAGAACCTAACGTACAATACATAAGGAACTGTACCTAAGTTTGACATATTTTATATATGTATGCACACATAGACACGCTCATATGAAGCCTCATAGTAGCCCTGCCACCGCCATCTCTCCTAATTCTCCTTCGTTACCGCGACCACCTCCTACACTCCTGTTCTCCACTTCTCTGTGTTGAGGCCATCACCACCCCCTCCATCCCTCATTCCCTTCCTACCCCTACACTGCCACCATACTCATTAGTGCCACTGGACGATTAATTTTTAGGTTTTTGCGGGATTTATAGGAGAGATTATTGATGCAACAAAGTACTCTTAACCTTTTTTTTCATTGCCTGAACCAAACCACAGAAAGAAAATCATTTTCCTTTAAAAAATTTTCTATTGAGATTTATGTCAAAACAGTGTGTATAAATTAAGTTCCAGTAAAATAAGAAAGACATGTATGGCTTTTAGAAATTACAGAGAATATAGTTGAATAAAATGTTTGTTTCGAAGCCACAAATGGTTGCACATACACAAGTGCCTCTGTCACTCATGATTGTAATTTCTTTGAAGTGTTGTTAGTTAGATGGATTGCTTAGGTTGATGCATGGTTTGTAGATTTAGCAGTGTCTATGATTTTTTTTCTTGATAGTTAGTAACTGTAAAATTGCACAAATCAAGGACTAATTATAATATACAGGTTTTATGCACTCTCTCTCTTTCTCTCTCTCTCTCTCTCTCATATTGTGTTACAACTTCTCTGTCTCATTCTATGTCTTCTTTGTTGGGGAAAATTAGGTCCAGGATATTAGTTATTGTACAATTTATTCTCAGCACTGGAGGATTAGTGCCTTTGGAGTTGTCGTGGTGCCTTTTCCTTCTGATGCCCGATTAAGAGAAATAAGCTGGCTGTGGATGTTTCATTCATTTCATCAGGGGTACAAATATATTAACAATGTCACATAACAGGTTTAAGATCATATAATACTTGTGTCATCTGGGAAAATAATGAACTTCTTATTGTTGAATGGTACTTTGGTTTTTTTGGTATAAAATTTAGCACTAACTTATTGCAAAGTGCATTTTTTGTAACAATTAGGAAGGAGGCAAAAAGTTTTTCTGTGTAAGCTTCATGTGCGTATTTGATTGTATCGGTGGTCTGATATTTAAATTTCTGCAGAGGGCAGTTATGGAGGCAGTGACTGCTGTGCTTGGAGATGGATTGCATGTTGGTATCCTGCTTCAGGGAAAGGAGATCAGAGATGACAACAAAAGTCTGCTTCAGACTGGGATTTCTCAAGTTCAGAAGCGTCATAGTTTGGGTTTTATATTGGAACCCGGACATACACAAATTACTCCACCTGCATGCACTGAACACCCTTCTATGGTATCTGGGGGCAAACCTCTTAGTTTATCGAGGTAACTATATTGTTTGTCAACTTTATGGTTAGTATCATCTTTTAGTTGCTCTTTTTTTCTTCGCACTCATTCTTTACATTTCACAAGGCTGGGAATTTATGATTTTATCTTGTTTGTCACCTTCTAATTGTGTTACTATGTTCTATATTATCAGGCATTTAATTGTGTTACTAATGAGTTTATTATGTTCTATTATCAGGCATTTGGTACCTTTGATGTTACAACCAGGAGCATCGCATGCAACCCCAGATTGCCAATTCTTGAATTCAGGTGGTTCAGTTGAAAGAGACCTCAATATTGTTCCCTCTCTTGCTGATAGTTCAACTGGCAACGCCATGCCAGAGACCCAGGCATTGGTTGCAGTTCCAGCTACCAGCATGGAGCCATTGGCTGTGGTTCCATTTGATCAGAAATCACATCCTGAGTTTGTACGGCGCCGAATCAGGAGACCATTCTCTGTTTCAGAAGTAGAAGCATTGGTTCAGGCGGTTGAGAAACTTGGAACTGGAAGGTTTATTTTCTTTTTATGCTTACTTTTATTGCTTAGATTGTGTCTGGATTATAAGCTTTTTTCTTGGGTTTTAGGTGGCGTGATGTTAAATTGCATGCTTTTGACAGTGCAAAGCATCGAACTTATGTTGATTTAAAGGTTAGTGATTCATTTAATATTTAACTTGTAGCTGAATGGTTCATTTGATACCCCCCCTGGACTTCTTTGTGCTTGTTTCCTTTTTCTTTGGTTAGTGTTTTTATTTATTTATTTATGCAATTTCTTGACTAGATGGGAGAAAAAAATAACTCCACTTTTGGTGTTAGTGTTTTTGCCATGTTTTATTTAATTCTTGTCAAATGCTCTGTAGTTGGAGTCAATGCTTTGTTGAGTTTAGTAGTTGTTGAGGTTTCAATTGCATCACTCTGGCCACTAGAAGTAGAAAGATATTGGTTGGTTTAGATTGTCAATATGTAATGTATGGGTTATGGGGATTGTGCAGGATAAATGGAAGACATTGGTGCACACAGCAAGAATCTCCCCTCATCAAAGGAGGGGAGAGCCTGTTCCTCAAGAGCTTTTGGACAGGGTCCTAGCTGCCCATGCCTACTGGTCGCAGCATCAGGCTAGACAACAGCTCAAAACAGCTGAGGCATTGTGTTCTTGAGAAGTACAAAGGAGCATGTAGAAAAAGGGTTAGAGTTAGATCTATGGTTGTTATTATTAAGTGAAAGATTGACACAATAGAAATTTTATGTAAATGAAAGTTTATGCAATATGTTCACATTCACTTGATCCACAAACCAGCACTCCTTTCCTTATGAAGGGTTGGTTGATCTGTACATGATTTATTGAAGAAATGGCAGTATGCTTAGAAGTCACCAAATTCACTGTAAAGGTTCAAGAATTCTCTTTTTCTGATTCCTTTGCTGCCTTGCTGCAATTTAGATTTTTCAGTGTAATTTATTCTCTGTTGTATATAAATTCTTTAATCACCAGGAGTACATTTTTCAATGCTTTTTTTTACTTTTTACGAAGTACAAACCAATGTTTCCTGATAATCTGGCTTTGCTTGATTTTCTTATAACCAGTGTTTCAACTTTGAATACAAGGAAATGACCTTTAACCTTGTAAATTTTCCAAGCCTGACATAGATAATTACAGGCAAAGATCTTTTTGCTGAAAGTGATATGAAAGTCTACTTAGGCCCCGTTTAGTGGCCTTAGTGGAGGATTGGTTAATTATTATCCTAATCTTATGTTTTGTACTCTACTGGACATAGGCTGAGATACAGTGATCCCTATGTGACTAATGGAAATTTAACTTAAAACATATTAATATCAAACATTGTTTTTTTCTCTAAAATAAATATATTTTAAGCAAAAATATATGTTTAATTCTTGCATCTTGGGTAAAATTCTCTTTTAATTTGTCTTTGAATTTTAAAAGTTAAAAAAAAAAAAAAAAAAAAAACGTAGTACTCCCAATTATTTCCTGCAGTAATTCTTGTTTATATCAGTTTGTTTCAGCAGGGTTCACTAGTGTCACTCCAAAGATAAAGTCATAGGATTTTCGGAATGGTAGTTTAATTATTTGGGTTTTCAAATGCGTACCTCTTTCTCACGTTTGTTGGTTTTTATACTCGCAAATTGCTCCCCCCTCCCTATTCCAAAAATGGGTCCTAAAGCCTACATTTTTCTGATTAATTTGTGATTAATTTGATGCATGTCATCTCGGTTTGGTAAAGTCCATGGAACAATTGGATGACTCAATGTTCTGATTCACATTGAGGGAGGGAATAAATTATTGAGATTTGGAATTAGAACCAAATGTGATGAAAATGCTTAAACTGAATAGTATTAATCTAAAGAGAGGGTTTATATACATTACAGAAAACAGAGTGCGTAACTAACTTGACTAACAAAAAATAACCGACTCCACTAACCAACTAATTGTATAGTCACGTGTACATCACATGCTTATTAACAAACTAAAAAACGACTTGTAGCATTTCTGCCTATTAGTAAAACTGTGTGTAGTATAGTAGCTTCTCAGAACTTATCTTCAACACAGCAGCATCTGCAGGACTTCTTCTTCAACACTCCCTCTCAAGGTGGAGCATAAATATTATTTATGCCCATCTTGGAAAGAAGGTTATTGAATTGCTGGTGTCCAAGAGGCTTTGTTAGAATGGCTGCAAGCCGATGTTTGGTTGAGACATGGAAAGTCTTCACAGTATTGTCTTGAATCTTCTCCTTCACAAAATGGCAATCCAACTCGATATGTTTTGTCCTTTCATGATACACAGGGTTAGCTGCTATATGAATTGCAGCTCGGCTATCACAATAAAGAAGTGCAGGTTGATCATGATTGATGGTAAAGTCTTTCAACAAACCAATTAACCACACAAACTCACTGACTAGAGCTACCATGGATCTGTACTCAAACTTTGCAGAGAACCTAGAGACTGTATGTTGTTTCTTAGACTTCCAAGAAATGAGAGATTCACCCAAGAAGACGCAGTACCCTGTAATTGACCTTCTGGTATCTGGGCAGCTTGCCCAATTGGAGTCACAGTAACCTTTTAGGTGCAAATCTAAATTTGTGGAGAACAACCACCCTTGACCTGGTGATCTCTTTAAGTACTTCAACACCCTGTGAGCTGCCTGCAAGTATGTTGTCTTGGTTGCGAAAGAAATTGGTTTTCTGAGTTGATGCACATTGAAGGCTATGTCAGGCCTTGTTAAAGTTAAGTACAATAGCTTGCCAATCAACCTTTTGTATTGAGAAGGGTCTGGTAGTAACTCTCCATGATAATTTGAGAGTTTGGCATGTTGTTCCATGGGAGACTTAGCTAGTTTTGCTACCAATTGACCAGCTTTTGCAAGAAGTTCTAGAACATACTTCCTTTCACCTAAACTACCTTGCCACTTCCAATCCCAGAAAAAACTTTAAAGGTCCAAGATCTTTTAACTTGAACTGATCATGAAGGAAAGTCTTGAATTCTGAAACAATCTTTAGATTATTGCTAGCCACGAAGATATCATTCACATAAATCAAGAGTATAAGAATCACTCCATCTTGGACCCTGGTTAACATAGAGTAATCTGACTTTGATTGGCTAAAACCATGATTGACAATGGTAGTGGACAGTTTAGAGAATCAATCCTTGCTGGCTTGCTTAAGGCCATATAAGGACTTGGTGAGTTTGTAAACCTTCTCCCCCTTGCTACCAAAACTAGGTGGAGGTAGCATATATACCTCCTCATCCAAGTCATCATGAAGAAAAGTATTGTTGACATCAAGTTGCGCCAAATGCCAATTGAGGGTAGCAACAACAACCAACAAGGTTCTAACAGTAACAAACTTAACCACAGGATTGAATGTTTCATAATAGTCAAGTCCTTCCTGCTGTGTATAACCCTTGGCCACCAACCTAGCCTTAAACCTTTCAATACTGCCATCAGCCCTATGCTTTATTTTGTACACCCATTTACACCTAATTGGAATGTTGCTAATAGGTAAATCAGTGAGCAACCAAGTGTGATTGGCTTCAAGGGCTTGGATTTTAGCATCCATAGCATCATGCCATCTTGGATCTCTATAAGCCTCAGAATATGAAGAAGGTTCAGTAGCAAAGACAAAGCAATAGTAAGAGCTATGTGAGGAGAGGATAACTGATCATAGGATAAAGTTGATTCAATGGGAAAATGTTGAATAGGCAAAGGGGAATTAGCAGCAATAGCAAGCTTACAATGAAAGTCTTTTAGATAGGCAGGAGCTTTGTGGTGACTAGTGGAATGCCTAGTGGGTTGAACCTGGGAGTGAGTAGCAGGAATAGATGGGACAATGTCCCTAGATTTGGAATGTGTAACTGGGAGATCAGTATTGGATGGAAAGGATGTGGTCATGGAAGGGGGGTTTGTGTCTAGAAAAGCATCCTTACTGGGGTTTGTGTCTAGAACAACATCAGTAGTTGAACTAGAAAGAATAGAGGACGTAGGTGAATCTGAATCAGTATTAAAAAAGAAGAAGGAGGGGATGGGAAGAGAGAACCAGAAAATGAAGATGAAAAAGGACTATGGGAAGTCAGATGATGATTCATTTAATGAAAAGAAAAAATAGGTTCATGAAAAACCACATCTCTAGAAAGAAAAATAGTGTTGGACTCTAGGTCAAAAAGTTTGTAACCTTTAACACCATATGGATGACCAAGAAATATGCAGGGTTTAGCTCTAGGATCAAACTTAGACCTATGTCTAGACAGTGTAGAAGCATAACATAGACAACCTAGAACCTTGAGGCGAGAGTAGGAAGGGATGGAACCAAGTAAGACTTCATAAGGAGACTTGTTATGCAGAAAGGGACTAGGCAATCTATTAATCAAGTAAACTACAGTGAGAACACAATCACCCATGAATTTTAAAGGAAGATTGGCTTGAAAACGAAGTGCTCTAGCAACACTGAGTATGTGCCAATGCTTTCTCTCAACCACAAAGTTTTGTTGAGGAGTATCAACACAACTCAGTTGATGGAGGACACCTTTGTCAGTGAAAAATTGAGACATAGAGAATTCAGGACCATTATTTGATCTTAGGGATTTAATCTTTGTTTGAAATTGAGTTTCAACAAAGGTAAAGAAAAAATGTAAAATGCTTTGTGTATTGGATTTGAGTTTTATCAAATAAACCTAAGTACACCTACTGCAATCATCAACAATTGTAAGAAAGTACTTGAAACCATTATAAGAGGGTACAAAAAAGAGACCCCAGATATCACAATGGATAAGATCAAACATTGAGAAACAAACACAATTCTCATTAGGAAATGGAAGTCTTTTTTGCTTTGCAAGAAGGCAAACAATACATATAGGAAAATCAGAAGTAGAGAAGGTTACATCAAAAGCAGTAGCAATAACACTATGCATTCTCAATAGAGAGGGATGACCTAATCTATTATGCCAAAGAGCAGACTTATTAGTAATACCAACATTATTACAAGATGGAAAAGACAAACAACTAGCTGAAGAAGCTCGAGGAGAGTAGACACCAAGATGAGACAGGACAGCAGGCAAGAAAGTGGAGAGTTGAAATGGTACAGAAACCTGATCAGGATTGGATTGCTGTAGAATGTACAGACCCCCATGCTTTCTACTCAATTCAATCGTCTTCCATTGCACTAAGTCTTGGATAAAACAAAAATTGGACAGAAATATGCAACAACACCTTAGATTGTGTGTCAATTTGCCAATGGAAATGAGATTGAAAGAGAATGAAGGCACACATAACATATTATCAAGGACTAAATCAGTAGAGAACTGAACTTGACCAATGTGAGTAACTAAGACAGATTCACCATTAGGAAGTTTAATAGATATGTGAGCAATTAAGGTAATCTTTGTGAGTAAGGAAATTGAATGGACCATGTGGTCAGCAGCACCACTGTCAATAATCCAATCATGTGGGAAAATATCAGAAGGAACAACAAGATTGGATGAAAAAACTGAATGTTCTAAAGTGATTGATGTATGCAAACATAGAGAATCAACTTTATCGAAATCTTTATCCTTAGTCATAGAGATAATACCTGCTGTGTTGAAAGAACCAGAAAGCTGATATGGTTTGGAAGGTTGAGTGATGAGAGTAGCTGCTTGATGAGTCCCAAGAGATGACTCTAGACTAGGCTGCTGTGATCCCAAAGCATGAGATTGAAGCATTGTCATCAGCTGTTGACATTGAGATGAAGTAAGTGCTATTGTGCTTAACTCTTCCATACCATTTGCATAACCAGTGGGAGAGAAAGCAACTTGGTTTGCTGAATAACTCTTTCCCTTGGACTTATATCCAGGAGGATAGCCATGGATTTTATAGCACTTATCCACCACATGCCCAGTTACAACACAGTGTGAACAAATTGGCCTATCTTTCTTGACATTAGGCTTACTAGAGTAATTGCCTTTGTTAGAACCATTAGGACCTTTTGAGAAAAGAGCAGCAACAATCTCAGTGGCATTGGGTTAAAACCAACCCTTCTTTGCCTCTCTTCTAGTGTAACAAGAGAGAACACTTTGTTCAGTGAGGGCAAAGGTTCCATTAACAGAATTTGACCTCTAACTGTAGCAAAAGCTTCATTGAGGCCCATGAGAAAATTCATAGTGCATTCCTCTTTTTGATATTGTGCAGAAGCAACCATAGAACCACAAGTACAGACTCCACATGAGCAGGAAGGAATAGACTTGTAATTGACCAATTCATCCCACACAATCTTGAATTTGGTGTAATAACTACTCACAAAAAGATTATCTTGAGAAAGATTGCTTACCATTCTTCAAAGCTCAAAAACCCTAGGTCCATTTCCTTGAGAGAGACGACTCTTCAAATCTGTCCAAACTTCACGTGCAGTGTTCAAGTAGATAACACTAGAAAGCAAATTTTTGGACATGGAATTGAGAAGCCATGAAAGAACCATCCTATTGCACCATTTCCAAGCTGGAAAGATTGGATCTGAGGTATTTGCAGGAACTCGAATAGTACCATCAATGAACTCAGTCTCCAAGTTGAGTAATTCTCTTCAGTGAGAGGTTCTTTGACAAGAATTGTTCTAGGATTTTCTCCAGAATGGAGGTAGTAAGGACTGGAAGGTTTTTCCTAAGCAGGTATGGGAACTTGAGGTGCAAAATCAGGAGTTGTAGAAGCGGAAGCCATTAAAATTCAAGAGAAGAAACTTGAAGCAAGATTTCAATGAAGATTCTGAAATGGAAACAAAGACCAGGAAAACGAAAGATTGAAGAAGAAAATGTGAATTCAACAATGAGAACTTGAAGAACAACGAACAATGGTGAAACGAGTTGAGTCAGGAAATCAATGCACAAAAAACACTGAGCTAACTCGGCTCTGATACCATATTGAGATTTGGAATTAGAACCAAATGATGAAAATGCTTAACTGAATATTATTGGTCCAAAGAGAGGGTTTATAATTATATACATCACAGAAAACAGAGTGCGTAACTAACTTGACTAACAGAAAATAACCAACTCCACTAACCAACTAATTACATAGTTACGTGTACATCACATGCTTATATAACAAACTATAAAACGACTTGTAGCATTTTTGCCTATTAGTAAAATTGCGTGTAGTACAGCAGCTTCTTCTTCAACATAAATTACTTCACATTAGATGCGATTGAAAGTTGTTGGGAGAAATTAATGCAAAGATGACATTCTGCACCACTGACTCTTCTTTCTAAGCAAGAAATCCACAAATGCGGTGAGACCAACATGTTGGACTTCTTTAGTCATGTTTGATACAAATAATGGTAGCTTGCTGTTGAAAATGTTTCCATTCTCCATGACGTTGAAGTTTGGTTTGAGTCCCCACAAATGTTGACCCTAAGTACAACATTGTCTTTATTAATGAAGAAAAATGAAGAGTATCAATTACAGAGAAAAAAGAAACAAAGTAGCTGGAATAGAAGAAGAAAGAGGCACAAATGAATGAGAAACATCACTCATATTCAATCTTTCATTACGCGTTTCTCTGTACAATGATTTGCATTTACACACGTACCTAAGCTTAACCAACCGGACAACTGTACAATCCTGGTTGTAAGTTGTAACCATTAAATATATAACAAATAACAAAGGTATACCTTTTGCGAAATCATTCGGGAGAATGGATAGCTGGTTTTTCCCTTCACTTGGGTCTAGCATCAAACAATTTGGCTGAGTTGGCTGCTGTCCGACAGGGTTTGGCGCTTGCATGGGATATGGGATTTAAATTCATACAGCTTGAACTCGACTCTAGTACTGTACTAACTTGGTTAACTGCTCATAATGACACTTATCCTCCTAATATGTTACCTTTAATTTGTAACTGCAGGAACCTCTTGGACCGGGACTGGGTGGTTTAGGTGCTTCACGTGTATCGTGAAGCTAATGCGTGTGCGGATGCTTTAGCGAAGCGGGGAACTCACCAACAACACTTTTTGTCTTTCTATAGTTCATGTTCCAGTTTTGTATATGTATGTTATGTAAGGGATTTGGCAGGCCTTGGAGCAACTAGACTTTGTGCTCAAAGGCTCACTAGTGTTGATGTTTAAACTTTTAATATAAATAAGACCCCGTTTCTATAAAAAAAAAATAATAATAACAAAGGTATAACTTACTTTAATTAATTTAAACTACCATAACTGAAAGCACTATAAGTATTGACGTGAACTACTTAATTTGTCACTTAGCCCTTTGTTATCAATAATGTCTAGGCGCACAATGAGATGATAATAACTTAATAAAGAGTTTTGTAATTCAACTACTATTTTTTAGTTTTTTTAGTAGATACTTTTAAAATACAGATCCTCCTTTCCCTAGCTCCCTCCCCCTATGCCTGAATTATCCAAAAAATATATATATATTAATGACTATATAGCTCAGTCAATTTTGCTCCAAAAAAAAAAAAAAAAAAAATATATATATATATATATATATATATATATATAGCTCAGCCAATTCCTTCTTCTTAAAAAAAGAAAAAGAAAAAGAAAGCTCAGTCAATTCCTTACTTGGTGAGGAATGACTCATAGCCTGGGATTGTACTGGATATCATTTGTTACATTATATATGAAGATCAGCTTTGATCTTGTGCTGCGTCTCATCTACTCTCAACAATTAATATTGTCTATAACTCACATAACGTAGCATGTTGCATAATGCTAGACTGCTTCTTGGTTGGGCTCGAGAAAAAGACAGTTGCTAATTACTACGAATAAACAAGTTTTAGATTTGATGCCCTACCACCTACAAAATTAGAAGTTGGTGTAGTGTCACTTCAATTATACAATGACTGCTTAAACTGAGGTCACCAAGATAATATGCCTATAAGAGCATTAGCATTTGGGGTGTAAAACATTTACACCTCAAATGGCTATTTTAGCAACACATCAAATTGAGTTTCATTTGGATGTGTATTGATAAAAGATTTTAGCAATTGTGAACAGTAAGTTTGTATTTATAGCAACTATTGTAGTAAGTTTGTATTTATTTCTTATTTATTTTTATTCTCACTTCTCTCTCCTCTCTCCTCTCTCCTCCCTGACCCTTTCATTCATTTTTTTTATATTATTTGATTGTATATTTTATATCATTTTATTGTGCTATATGTAAAAATAAAAAATGAGATGTTGGTGTATCGTTATATAAGTAGGTACAATAGATAAAATAGATTTTTAGAGTATAAAATATGTATTTAAAAAAAAAATTCAGATGTGAATGCTTTTATAAAATAAGAAGTTTTGACATTTAGTTGAGATTTCACAATCACATCACTTACAAATATAAATGAAAGAATAACATAAAAAATGATGACAAAAGTTAAAGATTAAAAAAAAAAAAAATTCAATCATAAGGAATCAAAATAAAAAATAATCCAAGCATAAAAGAATAAAAAAAATATAATTTAGTAAAAAAAGAAAAAAAAGAAGAAGACAAACATAAGGTTAATACTTAATAGTAGTATGGTACTGTTTCACACCTGCCCTTTCCTCGTACAAAAAATTCAAAGTACAATTGCAAAGTCTTAATTTACCGCTGTCACGAGGAAACAATGGAGAGTTTGTCAAACATGGGGGCGACCACGTGCACTGAACATCCAGAAAAACCCCAAAGTCTCATCATGTTTTAATAATCTTGACTACCCATTACATGTTTACGCACAAATAAATAAGAAAATCAACAAACATGTTCCAATGGTCTGGCCAGAGTCCACTTCAATTCCAGACCCTAACTTTATAGTGAAAATTAGCACCAGCCAAGTCCATGCTATCTATGGAATAATGTACACATTCTCTGCACGTCACATAACACCAAAAACCGTCCGAGTCAACCTACGGGGGACACGCAATTTAATGTGCAAACCACTACTCTCTCTCTCTGTGACTCTGTCTGTGCATCCCAAATCAAATTTCGTCTTCTTCTCAGCGACCCATTCTGCTTTCTAGATATGTCATATTGCTTAAGGTTTTTCTCCAACCCAAAACATTGCACGATAATTTTTAAGACTTTTTATATATAGATAATTTAAATAAGTTGTAGGACTAAGGGTCCGTTTGGATACAGCTGAAAATTGAAAACTGAAAAACACTGTAGCAAATAATTTTTAAATGTGTAAATAGTACCGTGGAACCTATTTTTAATGAAAAAATTACTGAAAAGTGAAATTTGTGGGTTCATAAACAATAAAATTTGTGAAAAAAGTCAAATATTACGGCAACAGTAAATGAACAGTAAAAAAATTGACACAAACTCGTGAAAAAAAAAAAAAAAAAAGCTAAAACACAAATGCGCGTTTCAACTATCCCGCCCAAGCCAAACAGGCACTAAAAGTGCAGTTAAATGATCTTTCTAACTTTCATATATAGTAGGTTAAAGGAAGTTTTTAGCAAAATGTTTTGTTTATTACACAAACTATTTTATATATATCTCAAAAAGCAATTAATACCTCGACGTAAAATTATTGTTTTCAACTTAAAAATTGTGACTTTAAGTCAATGATTAAGTTATTTTATGGACAATGTGTAATTCTATTTGTATGTACTAAATGTTTTGTTTATTACGCAGACTATTTTATATATAACCTAAAAAGCAATTAAAACCGTGACATAAAATTACTGTTTTGAAAACTGTGACTTAAGTCACCGATTCAGTTATCTTTTGGATTGTGTGTAATATTATTTGTGTATATAACAAGGGTATTATCCAAATATAGATTAACACAAAAAGAAGAATACAACTTAGTGCACTGAATACATATTTAGTGTACTGATGCACCGGACATAATTTTAACCCAAAAACAAAAACTAGGGCTCCATGCCATTGCTTTGTCCACAATCCCGACACCCTCGTGGCAACACGTGACTATGAATATGTGAAACATATGCGATGAGCTCGGGGTAATTTAGGTAATTCGACATCAAAAAAGTGAGACTGAAAGTGCGCTAGTACAGACTGAGATTTTTTGTTTTGTTTTGATGAAAGTGAAGACTGAGAAAAAGAAAAAGCAACAATTGGCCGCCACATCAGACAAACAGTCTTTCTCTGCTGGACAGGTGTCGTTTTAGAACAGGCTGGAAAACCAGTGTCTCAGTGCTTCATAATGTAGAGGAAGACAGGATTCCCGGTTTCCTTTTAAAGATTTTGGACTGGTTATAGCCGGTGACATTTTAACTACAACAGAACCCGAAATCAACGGCTGTGTTTGGTCGAGGCCGACCTGACTAGAAATAAATAAATAACTACTCACTTCTCAGCTGAGAAACAAACATTAATAAATCAATATTTAAACAACAAAAGTACCCTGTGGAGTCTCTCGGTGTCGTTCCACTTCTCTCTCTCTCAAGCTCTCAGCTTTGGCTTTCTTTAAGGTATGCTTTATTCTTCCATGTCTCAGTTTCACTGTAAGCGAAGCATGATATTAGTACTTGTTGTTCATTTACAACTAGGCCTATTGAAGTTATTTCCTATTCTGCTTTCATGCTCATAAGAAATAAATACTGTGGTCGTCATTTTTATAAGACTTCACTGGTAATTTGGTAAACTATGGTTAATTTACAACTTCATAATTTTTTTTTTTTTTTTTTTTTTTTTATAGAGAAAAAAGTTTAGTGATTAACAAATCTGAAATTTAAGGCTTTTTGACTTACGTTTGGAGCTGTTCTTATGTGTTTTGATGGTTTTTATAGGCTTGAAGGAACTCTTTTATTCTTTTATTTTTGGTCAAAGCAAGAAAAGTCGTTGGGGGAAAAAGAAACTTGGGTTGCTTGTGAAAATTTAATCGGGATTGATGTTTGAATTTGGGTTGTTGAGGCGGAGTACTTTTGATTGAGCTCTTGCAAATGGATTCACGTTTTAGTGGATTTTCGGGTTCCAGTAATGGAGTCCAATTTGGCAATCCATCCTTTTCAGTTCTTTCAAATGAAAACCTTGTTGCCAGGCCCAGATTCGATAATGCCCTTTTAGATCACAATGTTAGGGGATTCAATTTCCTTGAATCCGATCAGACTCCGAGTCATATAGCCCCGACCTCGAGTGTGAACGAAAGGGAAGATTCCCCTGAGGATTGTGACTTTTCCGATGCAGTTTTGAACTACATAAATCAAATTCTTATGGAAGAAGATATGGAGGACAAGACTTGCATGCTTCAAGAGTCTTTGGAACTTCAAGCTGCTGAGAAATCCTTCTATGATGTTCTCGGGAAGAAGTACCCCCCATCTCCAGAACATAGATTGACGTATATTAATCAAAATGATGGTAGCTCAAATGATCATCACCATGTATATTACACTAATTATTATCCCAGCAGTAGCTTTTTTGGTGATAATAGCTTAATTCAAAGTCAAGGAGAAGAGTATATTATTTCCCAATTACAAAGTCATCCGCTTTATAGAAATCCTCAGTCATCTTATAGCTCTTCAAGTAGTGTGATCAGTAGTAGTGTGGATGGCTTGGTAGATTCTCCTAGTAGTACGCTTCAGGTGCCTGATTCAAACTTCGAGAGCCAATCTGTTTGGCAGTTCAGGAAGGGGGTTGAGGAGGCTAACAAGTTTCTTCCCAGTGGAAGTCAATTGTATGTTAATTTGGAGGCAAATCGGTTGTCATATATGGAGCCCAAGGCCGGGATTGGCAACTTGGAGGTCAAGGTGGAGGGAAAGGATGAGGGGGAGTACTCACCTTCTGGGTCAAGGGGAAAGAAGAATCCTTACAGGGAGGATGGAGATTTAGAAGTTGAGAGGAGTAGTAAGCTAGCGGCTGTCTTTACTGAATCTATTCTGCGGTCTGATTTGTTTGATATAATTTTGCTTCATAGTGCAGGGGCTGGTCGTGAGGCCTTGAAAGCTAGCCGTGAGGCCTTGGCAGCTAGACGTGAGGCCTTGCAGAATGTGAAGAGCAAAACGATGCCGCTGAATGGAAAATTAAAGGGAACTAATAGTGGAAGGGGACGTGCGAAGAAACAAAGTGGAAAGGAAGTGGTGGATTTGAGGACCCTACTAATTAATTGTGCCCAAGCTGTTGCTGCTGACGATCAGAGGAGTGCAAGTGAATTGTTAAAGCAGATCAGGCAGCATTCTTCTCCCTTTGGGGATGGAAATCAGAGATTGGCTCATTATTTTGCTGATGGCCTGGAGGCACGCATGGCTGGTACTGGCAGCCAGATATATAGAGGCCTAGCTAGTAAAAAATTATCTGCTGCCGACACCTTGAAAGCTCACCATCTACTCCTTGCTGCATCTTCAATTGAGAAGATGTCTATTTTTACCTCAAACAGGACAATAATGAGTGGGGCAGCAAAGGCAACCAGGGTACATGTCATAGATTTTGGTATCCTTTATGGTTTCCAATGGCCCACCCTTATTCAGCGGATCTCATGGAGAGATGGTGGGCCACCAAAGCTTCGGATTACTGGAATAGATTTTCCCCAACCTGGCTTTCGGCCAGCTGAGCGAGTTGAGGAAACAGGACGTCGCTTAGCAAATTATGCTGAGAGTTTCAAGGTGCCCTTCGAGTACAATGCCATAGCAAAGAAATGGGAAACCATTCAACTTGAAGAACTTAAAATTGACAGGGATGAGTTCCTTGTTGTTAACTGTTTGTATCGAGCTAAGAACTTGCCTGATGAATCTGTTGCAGTTGACAGTTCAAGAAATATCTTTCTCAATTTGATTAGGAAGATCAATCCAGATATTTTCATCCATGGGGTTGTAAATGGCGCCTTCAATGCTCCTTTCTTTGTTACCCGGTTCAGAGAAGCATTGTTTCACTATTCTGCACTTTTTGATATGCTTGAAACTATTGTTCCTCGTGAGGACCGGGAGAGGATGCTACTTGAGAAAGAGGTGTTTGGCAGGCAGGCTTTGAATGTTATAGCATGTGAAGGCTGGGAGAGAGTGGAGAGGCCAGAGACATACAAGCAATGGCAAGTCAGAAACTTAAGAGCTGGGTTTGCTCAGTTACCTTTGGACCGTGAGATTTTGGAGAGGGCAATTGATAAGGTGAGGACAAGCTACCACAAGGATTTTGTAATTCATGAAGATGGCCGGTGGATGGTGCAGGGATGGAAGGGCCGAATTATCTATGCTCTTTCATGTTGGAAACCTGCTTAGTGAACTTCAAAGGGATCCTTATTTACTTGGGGTCTGCCTCTCGTCTCCATGGCATTTGATAATGATGAATGAGGACCAAAGGTAATGCCATTACATTTTCTTTTTTGTTTTATCAACCTCTCTTTTGCAGTTTCTCTCATCTGTGGTTAATCTGCTTATCTTGTAACTTGTTTAATTGGTAACCTTGCAGTTAAATGTGGTCATACTGAGAGGAGGACATTGATAAAGCAGGGATATGCGATTCAATAGTAGAAGACTCGCAGATTTAAATTATGAGACTTTCTCACCAGAAATGTTGTATTATAACTACTCATTTTCAGTCTGGCTGAGTGTTTGTAACACGCACATATAGTCAAATTGATATAGAATGTAAAGCGGGAAATATGTGCTATAGAAAGGGCTCGTTTGGTAACAGTGTTTAAGTATTGTTGTTTAATTTTCAGTGTTTTGGAAATACGTGTTTGAATGTTATAGAAATACGTGTCAGAAGTGTTACTGATATTTAAACACTGAAAATTGTTGTTTAAACACCCTAACCAAACAGGCTTAAATGGAATAATAGCTTCTTTTCGCAATGTTAGGAGCCTTTGGTTTGCTGCTGCTGTTAGGAACTCTCTCTTTCCCTCTTTCATGAGCAACTTTGTTAGCTGTTTGATGAATTTGAGACAAACTATAGCAATAGGTCCTTTCGTCTTTGAGCACTGAATGTAATGGACAGTAGACCTTTACTTCTCTCCATGCTCAACATTGCCTCATGCTTTGAGGCATTGCAATGTTACCATGTTTTTCTATACAAGTAATATACACTAGCCTCTTCGCATGTGCTTTTTGTCCCTACTTACAGTTTTGATAAAATAAAATAGATTAAATTTAAGTATGAGCTAAGGATGAAACTTGTATAAAACTTAAAAAAAGAAAAAGAAAAATGACTGATATATGGAATTTAAATTCAAATTAATTTTTATTTTAGTCGTCTAATTTATATATACTCATTTAATTATACTTTTTAAAAGTTTATTGGATATTTTGGATAGTTTCAAAAAGTGGACACAATTAATTTAAATTAATTAAAATGTTCATTGAGCAACACTTGGTAGATGCAATGCAAAATGGAAATTTCAAGAACTATTTTCCCAGAGCTTTCTTAAAAATTCTTCTAATGTGCAAATTTGATAGATGCAAATGGAATTTATGAGTAGTGCGCAACTTGAGCTATCTGTTCACATCTTTATTATATTTAATACGTATTGTCTAATTGCTGTTTGGCGCAAATTGCAGTCTATGTCAACTTCTCCACCAGCAGGCAGCAGCGTGGGCACACCTTTTTATTTTTATCTTCTTATCACACAATTTCATGTCGGCGGTACCTAAGTTACGCATTTTGTTTTTATGTATAATATGTTAATGCGATTACACTTTCTGTTTTTTTCTTTGGAATCCAATATAAGTTGTTTTCACTGTCTGTGTTGGTGTCATTAAGCTGACTGTAGGAGTTCCTATATATATTTACATTTTTGGACCCAATACTATTTTATGATCCACAAATACCAATTCTACAAGCTCATGCTCTTGATTTACGTAATTTTTATTCTTTTTTTTTTCCTCATAGTATTGGGTATCAGTTTTACAATTAACTGTGATGGACGAATAATTTTGTGATATTTTATGTAAGATGTTTTTAAATAATGTTGCACAAATATTATAAAGAAAAAGTAAACTAAATTAGAGTAAAGAAACATATACATTTTGAAATATTAAAAATTAGTTTAATAGATTCACTGTATATTTGTAGTCTTCTTAAGGTAATATTATTATTTTTTAAATCATGAAACAAAAGATAAATGCAAAAGAGTAACATGACCATAAAAATAAACTAATTTGTGTTGTATTCACATATTTTATACCATGAAATGAAAGTATGTTAAACTCTTTGACCGTCTTCCACTCATCGATGGTGTGACATTAAGGTGTGGGCAAGTGTGTATGTATGTGTCTTATAGATGATTTAAAATTAAATCATGGTAGAATTTGGTTTTACATTGCGCACCAAATATTCTCTCTACTTATATATCCAAAACAAAAATTATCCAACCAAATATATAAACCTAAATCATATTTAAGCCCCTAATTTAAAAAGAAAAAAGAAAAAAAAAATTACCTGTAAGGGTTTTGGCGTCTTGATGGTGATGGGAGGCCAGTATAACGAAGGTGGTGACCCCTCAAATTCCTCTTTCTTTCAAATGTTTTGTTAATCTCAAGTCTTTTATTTGGTAATAGTGAAATAGTGCATTTTATTTAACAATCCATAACATTTTTATATCTCTCTATTTTTTTTAGGGCTTTATCTAGTTAATTATTACTATTAGTCCTTACTTATTTATTTTATTTTTACTTTTTTTAACATACTAAAACAGTGGGTATGCTAAAAGACATGAATAATGGAGAAAGATGTGGTGTAAGCTTAAGCAATTAATGAGATATTAATAAGATAACAATAAAATAAGTTAACGTAAACTTTTGGGTAACAGTTAAAAAAACTTAATGAAAGAGGTAAAAAAATACTAAATGCAAAATTAGAGCGTCACTTAACAAAACCTTATGCACTCATGAGGTCTCTACATTTATATATATATATATATATATATATATATATATTGATTGATTACATGATTCAGGTCAGGCTTATTCGAGTTGACTTGTTTGCATAACATTTTAAATGACTTGGTCAGGCTTATTCGAGTTGACTTGTTTGCATAACATTTTAAATGACTTGAGTCACAAGTCACAAGTCACAACCACGCATTTCTGTACCTATGGTGGAGGAAATCGAATCATATTATTGGAGCAGGAAAACTGGGTTGGATTGGAATGCCAATTTGACTCGCTATTAAATACACAAAGATTTTCATGATGAAACTCAGCAAAGTTTGGTCAATCTGGGTTTCTTTTCGTAACAAAAGAATTAAAGAAACTGACGGACCTTTTAGGCTTTTAGCTGCCAACAGGGTTTCTTTGGTTTATAGTGTTGCTCATTTGCTTGCTAACTTTGCATCTACAAAGAGGTTTTTTGTTTGTTGTAAACTTTTTTCTCCCTCCTTTTGTTTTGTCTTGTAGGAATTGAGGAGGGATGTGTGTGGTTTTTTTTTTTTGTTTAATGAATATCGTGTATTATAAAAATGAAAGAATTTATTTATTTATTTATTTATTTTTATAATTCTACTTTTGCTCTTTCATGTAGCTCGAAACTTGGAATTAATTAGAGTAATGATATTGATGATATCATTTTATTATTTAGAGCCTGGTTAATGAGTATCTTTAATATTTGTAAGGTTGGCTTTACCGTATAGGCGATTAAGGCAGTCGTCTAAGGCCCCTAAACAAAAGATTCTCCCTCTAATATTATATTTTGATTAAAGACTTATTTACCCTTTTAGTTAGATTATAAAAAAATTTAAGGCACCTTTTATTAGTTAATATGATACATTGTATATAAAAAAGACCTCACTTTTGGTTAGCCAAAAAAAAAAAGACCTCACTTTTCCAATCAAAAAAAAAAAAAAAAAGACCTCACTTTAATTCAAAACAAATAAACAAGTTTGTAGTATATACTATAGAATTTCACTTTAGACACTGTCACATGCGTTGACGTGATACATATCACATCACCATTTGTAAGTTTATTTCAAGTTTTTCTATTTATTATTATTATTTTTTTATATTTTAGTTAGTTGATTTTTCCCATTTCCATTGATACTGGTTTTTTTATTTTTTATTTTTTATTTATTTATTTAATAATTTCAAGTAATTTATTTAATTTGTATTGTTTAAGTATATTTCCATCAGTTATCCTCTAAGAATAATCTATGTTTTGTATTAGTAGTAATTTATTCAATAATATGTGCAAGTTTAGAGTATAAAGTGACCACATCATTAATAAAGTTGCAACCTTACTTTATTTGATCAATTAAGTCTACTATTCTATACTTTGAATTTTATTTTAGTTCTTGACCAAAAAAAAAAAGAATTTTATTTTAGTTAAATTATAATTTTATAATATAAATCGTGTTTCATTTATTTGTAAATAAATTTTAAAATTATAAATATCAACTAAACAATATTCATCTAGATATGAAAAACTTTTTTTTTTTTAAAGAAGAAAGAGAAAACTAGAATAGCAAATTGAATCTATAGATAAATTTGTTATTAATATTAAACAAGACACAACAAAAAATTTAGGTGAAAAATATCAAATGAACAAGAAATTCATTAAAAAGATTTAGAAGATAATAATGAAAATAGTCTTAATTAAATAAATATTATTTAGTTAATATTTAAATATATAAATAAAATAAAAAGCCCCATAAAGTTTTCACCTTAGGCCCAAAATTGGTTGAGCCGACTTTAGGCATTTGTTAATGGACTATTTCAAGAAAGTTTTAATATCACTTTTATTAGTTTATGAGAATTATAAAAAGTTGTTAAAAATATAAAAAAAATTTCTTTTTCCATAAAAAGTTTTTTAAAATACTACCTAAATTAACACTTTTTGGGCATCCGGTGGAGTGGAAGTTCTTGATTGAAGTCATGAGAAAGATGGGTTTTTGTGAAACATGGATAGCCATTATCTTTCAATGCATCAGCACAATCTCTTACTCTATTATGGTAAATGGTGAGCCGAAAGGAGATTTTTATCCTACACAAGGAATCAGATAAGGAGATCCACTCTTCCCATATCTCTTTCTTTTATGTTCTGAATGATTGAATAGAATGCTTCAACAGGCAGCAAGGGAAAACTTAATGAAAGGCTACTCATTATGCAAGAATGGAGCTCGGATTACTCACTTATTCTTTGCAGGCGACAGTTTGCTATTTTGCCGGGCAAAAATGGAGGATTTACAAGTCATTCAACACATCCTATACAAGTATGAGCAAGCATCGGGGCAACAAATCAACCGAACCAAGACTACATTTTTCAGCAAAGTTGTAGTCGAAGAGAAGAAAAGGGAGATTTTAAATTTCCTTGGAGTACCAAAGATCAAGGAATATGAAAAATACCTTGGTTTGCCAGCAATTGTGGGGAAGAAAAAAAAGGCAAGACTAAATTACATCAAAGAAAGAGTGTGGACAAAATTACAAGGTTGGAAGGAAAAGCTTCTGTCACAAGTAGGAAGAGAGGTTTTGCTAAAAGTGGTGGTCCAAGCTATCCCAAATTTTGCAATGAGTTGTTTCATGTTGCTGGTGGGACTTTGTAATGATATTGAGATGCTAATAAGAAAGTTCTGGTGGGGAGAGCGTGGTGGTCAAAGGAGAATCCATTGGAAAAATTGGGAAACATTATGTAAGCCAAAATCTGATGGAGGTATGGGTTTCAAAGATTTGGCTAAGTTTAACAAAGCTATGTTGGCGAAACAAGTATGGAGGTTGCTAACCGACAAGACATCATTGTTCTTTAAGGTGTTTAGCACAAAATATTTCCCATCAGGTTCTATTTTTGACGCAAAGAGTTCTAAAGGATCTTATGCGTGACGAAGTATTCTTAAAGCAAGACCGGTGGTGCAAGAAGGGATGCTTTGGAGGATTGGGGATGGAAGCAGAGTCTGTGTATTTCACGACAAATGGATTTTGGGAGTGTTTCCTTTAATGGCAGCAGCTCAAAACTAGGAGTTTATAGATGATAGCATGGTGTCTAGCCTCATTGATGTGGAGATAGGGGAGTGGAATGGGTAGCTGATAGATCAGTTAATTTCCCTTTGGCTGGCTCAGTGTATAAAAGCCATACCACTATGTCAAAGATTGCAAGAAGACTGCATAGTCTGGCCACGGAGCAAGGATGTCAACTATTCTGTGAAGACAGGGTATCAGGTACTTGAAGATATAGAAAGAAGAGAGGAAGCATCGAGTTCAGATCAGGCAACTCAGAGGAGTTTTTGGAAGGTTATTTGGAAGTTAAATATTCCAAACAAAATACGGATCTTCTGTTGGCGAGCATGCATTGACTCATTACCAATGATGAAGAATTTGTATCATAAGAAAGTTGTGGCCTCTCCATTATGCACCGCCTATGGTAAGTCAGAAGAGACAACGATCTGCCAAGGGCACGTGATTAAAGTTTTGGCAAATGGGACATAGTTTGCACACAAGCTAGTTTAAAGGTGGGTTACAATTAGACCGGTCCCAACTCTCCTATCAAGAATATTTGGGCCACAATACAGCAGGAGATAGTCCAGCTCAAAATCACAAAAAGACCCACCACAACAGTCATCACTTAAAAAAAGGGTAAATTACATATATGGTTTCTATCCTTTACACCATATTTCAATTTAGTCCATAACCTTTCAATTGTGTCAATTTGGTCCTTGACCTTTCAATGCCGTGTCAATTTAGTCCTTACCATTATCTCTTAGATGGAAAAGTCTGATGTGTCAAACGGTCTAAATAAAAAAAATTTAAAAATTTTAAAAAAATTGCCACATTAATTAATGGGTCATTGGGTTTGTTCACTTTTTTAAACTCCGTTTCATCATCTCCTTCATTTTGTATTTTTCATTGATATGAAAAGCTATGGCAGTACTAAGAATTACGGACGCCCATCTTAAACTTCACAAATCAGTTATAACTTATATCCATCAACCCTTGTGCTTTGGTTTCACTTCCTTTCACCAAGAACCACTCTCCCACATCAAATTCTCACTGGCCCATTTGTACCAAAACTCACAATGACTGATCTTTTCCTTCAGATCTCACCGACATTACAAATTGCCTCATTTCCCCCATTCACCAAGCAACCCTTTTCCCTACACAAAACCTTCATCTTCTTCATCATTTAATGGTGTCAAAAGATGACGATTTTTTGGAAGATAGCTAATTTTGTACAAAAGTTTTTAAAAGCAAAAGTTTCAGAGCAATTGAAAAGATCACCGGCAATTTTATTGTTTCTAATTTAATATATGGATCCAAAATGTAAAGTGTGGCCACATTCCCAGCAATATGCTGTCCTTTGACTTTATTTATGACGAGTTTGTTTGTATAAAAACAAGAATATAAAAACAGTAGTGCCTTACCTTTGAAGAGAGAGAGAGAGAGAGAGAGAGAAACGTGAAGGTGGGTAGTGGTCCAGTGAACCCTGTAGTGCGGGTTCACTGGGTTGTAACAAAGATCCATTTCTATTAGGAATTTTGATCCCAAATAGCCCCTCGCGTACACGTGAGTCTAATTTTTTTTTTTTTAATATAATTTGATGTGGTAGTACATGTGTCAGTCCATGTGGCAAAAAAATAATATTTATTTAGGTCTGTTAGTTATGTCAGTATTTTCTATCCACCACTTAACATCAAAGACCATTTTGACACAACTCCAAAAGGTTAAGGACCAAATCGATACATTTGAAAAGTTAATGACCAAATTGAAATTAGCTGTAAAGGTTAGGGATTAAATATGTAGTTTACCAAAAAAAAAAAAAAAAAAAACATACACATATCAAATACACAATTATGTTTTTTCACATTTTAAAATATGTTAGTTGAAATATGGTATCAAACATATTTTTTGCATTATGGGTACTTTAAATATGTGTTTTCACAATGCTTTTTAAACTACAGTTTTTATATGATTTTGAACACCAATACTTAAACACCGCTACCAAATAGGCCTAAAAATACAAAAAAAACTAGAAGCATTTTTAACCAAACAGATTCTCAGTTTTGAAAACTTTCAACTTCACCATAATTCAGAAAGAAAATGCACCTATCTTTAAATTTTATGAGTGAATGACCTTTTATAGGTACACCGTACATGTCGTAAACCACTTCGATTATCTTGCATAGCTTTTTAAAATTTAAAGTAGTGGACACCCAACTCAAAATATTACTACTCTTTCAATGGACAACATCTTCAATCCCTAATCATGATTCATGGCCCTGAATCTGATTCCTACACGGTTCGGCTGTTCCAATGATCAAGAATTGACATTTGCATGTTTTCAACAGTTATTCACTTATTTGTACTTGCTGTTAATACCTTCAAATTTCTTTTCTTAAGTTTGATCATTTGAAGGTTAATACCTCCAAATATCATTTCTCATGCCAATTTGACTTCTCATTTCCTTTAATTTTTTGTTTGATTAACGAGAGTGATTCTTTGCGATGAATCGAGCAAGCAAATAGTAATTCTAGTACAACATAAAAAAAATTCACATTTTTTGCCACAATTATCTTATGTGATACTGATAGACTACTATAATTGATTATTTGTTACTTTTACATGAATCTACAACTTTTTCTCTACCCTTCACTTAGGCAGTCGTGGCAAAAGCGATAGATTTTTTTAATAGGGTCCTAAAAATTTTGAGCATTGGGGTAAAGGCTTGCCTTGTAAAAAGAGGAATTGTTGAGGAGGAGAGCTGCCCCATTTGCCATGAGGAGCCAGAATCTATTATCCATGCTCTTTGGGACTGTCCGAGAATCAAAACTGTGTGGATTCAGTTGGGTATTAGAGCATTGAATGGGGCTTTCTGGGGAAGCAACCTTCATGATTGAATGGCTTTAAATGGAAGGCAGAACGATAGACTTAATCCAATAAATTGCCCATGGAGGATTCTGTTTCCATTTGCAGTTTGGCTTATTTGGCAAAGTAGAAATCAAATAGTCTATAGAAGAGAAAGTCAAAACCCGAAGCTGGCAGTTGAGATTATGAACCAGGCGAAGGAATATCTGCATTACATCTCCTCTCCGAGAATGCCAATCTAAAGAGAGTCATGAGAATCCATTGGAAGCGTCCTCCGGAGGGGTGGATGAAACTTAACATGGATGGGTCAGCTGTTGGCAGCATGGGTGTAAATGGTTGTGGGGGTGTAATGAGAGAGATGATCATGGCAGATGGGTGGCAGGTTTCTCCAGGCGCATTAGGTAGACAAACAGCTTTGTGGCAGAACTATAGGGGTTGAGGGATGGGTTATTGATGTGTTGGAACTTAAATATCCATTCTCTTATAGTTGAATTAGACGCCAAAGCTATTGTAGATGTGCTTGGAAAATCTCAATACGTAAATAATGTCATTTCCCTTATTTTGGATGATTGCAGGCTATTGGCGTCTCGCTTCCACCGGATCTGGTTTCAACACTGCTACAAGCAAGCCAACTTGTGTGTGGACAGTCTTGCAAGGTTTTTTTTTTTTTTTTTGAGGGAGAGTTTCAACCTATGCGACAGTTTTGCAAGGTTGAGCACTAGTCAGGATTTAGACTTTATTTTATATGATAGTCCGCCTGTGGACGTTGTTAATGCTTTTGAAAATGACCTTAACAACATGTACTGTAACAGGCTTTGCCCTGAACCTCTTGTTGCCTCTTAGTATGTTTTAATGAATCGTCTTTTACCAAAAAAAATTTGAGCAAGTAAAACTTCTTAAGGCCCAATCACCTTGAGCATATCCAAGCGGAACTTTGGGCAATTCTCGTGGATCTCCCTAGCGCTTGAAATGGACTCTCGCATGGCTTTAATTTTCTTTGTCAACTTGTGATTCTAAACTTTCGCCGTGGCTCTCTGTTTTGCTTGATGATTGAGCAGAATTGCTAGAGCATGCTTGGAGGGTAGAACCTTGGCACATTTATCATTAAATACATTATACATGTGTTGGTATTTTGGCTAACCATGGGTCTCAAAGGTTGTAACATGAGAAATATGGTTCAGGACTCAGTTGCTGAAACCTCCTTCCATACCCAATTGAAGCGAAGAGACAAAGCTAAAACATGGCTTTGTTTTTATGCTGAAAAGGAGTATGTTGGCTGAATAAAAGGTTTTGGGTGCTAGTTGATAGAGAGATGGAGGATTGGGTTCTAGTTGATAGATAGAGTGAATGAGTCATGGATTAGGTTAAGGGATTCATGCCTTCTGACAGCTAAAACACTCATATACAAAGATGTTTAAAGGCCCTGGCCCCTGGGTTCTTCCACTTCTAATAGGACTAGGACCATAGAGAAATACCGTAAAATAAACCAAGTAATGGCCACAAAAAAGGGCCAATACCTCATACTCATGACTGGCAATTGAAGCCCACTTCCAGCAATTACAAAAATGAACAATTTTATCGATCACTCAATAAACTTCAATAAACTCAAATAAAGTAAAAAAACTTAAAAAAAAAAAGAAAAGAAGAAGAAGAAGAAGGTTCATCCAACATCCATACCCAAACAAATGTAACTCAACTGGCACCTCATAATGTTTTTAATGAAGGGGTTCAAGGTTCAAATCCCCTCGCCTAATTGTAACTATTGAACTATCCAAAAGAATCCAACATCCATAAAAAAGAACACATTAGTGTCTTCACTTGATGATCAAGACTTTAAATTCTATAGTATCTAAAAATAGATATCATGAACCTGGTAAGACTACCACAGACACGCTCCCAGAACAAAAGAGCTTCTTATTTGGCTGCGGTGAATAGAATATCAATGTTAGGCTTCTAAAGGCAGTACTTCTCTCTATAATCACGTCATAAATATAGGATGAAGTCATTAATCTAACAGTCCCCATATAGCTCAATACAGCCAAAACAAAAGATATCAAAACTCCAAGAAAGTAGGCTATGCCCATCATAGATCAGTTTTCCCTTATTTCCTTCTCAATTTCAAAAGTTTAAACTCGAGCAAAGGCGCTAATCAAGAAGAAGTCAATATAACAACTAGTGTATCTGCTGTTAACCCATAGAATTACCGGGCAAAGTTAGGATTTGCATAAGTGGTCAGTGTAGGGGCACCTTAACAACCTTACAAAACCGTGTAAAATTTAAGTATGAAGCCCAAGGGAGTGTTCTAAGAATGTCCTTGATGGTTGTCTAATTTAAAATTGGGGAGAATGCTGTTACTCACACTTTAATTCACGCATCCGTACACACACAGAAAATGAATTGAAAAGTCACAATTCCTTAATGTGTGGATCAGTGTGTGTGTGTAATAAACATTAAATTGTGCAAATCTACAGTATTAATCACTGGACTTTCTCAACTAGGCAATCTACTTGCTAAATCAAATAACATTCGACCCATAGAAAAATAACTTCCCATGCAGCTACAGACCTCTAGATCATTATTGGTTTGGCCAAGGCATCTCTTAGCACATATAATCTAGTTATCTATAAGCAGTCAAAGATGATCAACATGTGAGCCTTTGTTGAGTATCAGTTATTGTTCTGGTTCTGATTCTCCAATTGAAGATTTTGAACGCAACTAAAGAACAAAACTTAGCAACTTAAATCAATAATTTGTCCACTAAAACAAATATCAGGTAACCTAATGCATCAAAAAAGAAAAATTCATTCTTATTACTGTGCACATACACGGGTTCTCTTTGTTTTAACTTAAAATCCCAGTTTATTTTCACCAACTAACCTATGTACATCTCTTTAAAGTTATGTTCACCAAGCTTCACATAGACAACAATGTCTCTTTTACCTTCCACATCAAATATACCCCTCGTGTTTCCAAAATTGAAAACGGGCTATCTTGTGGCCAACTATTAAATAGAGAACAAAAGAGAAAAACAGTAACTGACAAATGCTAGTTATGACAAGTTGAAACCTTAAACTCAAAGAAAGCAAAAATTTACTTATACATCATTCTTCAGGTATACTTGTCTCACCAAACCACCGCGGAGGATCAAATCCAGAACCACCTGACAAAGTACCAGAAAATTCATTCATATTACAATATACATACATACACATATTATTATACCTATAAAAATGAAAACAGGGAGAAATACTAAGTTATTACCAAGGGGATTGCAACGACATAGACGCCAAGCAGTTAAGACAGTACCCTTAACAACTCCGTACTTTTTGTAAGCTGCCATGGAATACTCACTACATGTTGGAACATAACGACAACTTTTTGGCATCACCGGCGATATTTCTCCTAAAACAAAATTTAAGGAATAAATTACTGTTCCTAAGAATAGCAATACCCAGCATTCAAAAATTAAAAAGAACTCACTTTTATAAAAATTGAGCATAGATAGTGCGGCTTTAACTCCTATATTGTCGACTTCATTTTCTGCTTCTTCCACATTCCCTGAATTTGAGTCTTCTGTGCTCAACTTGTAAAGGATTTGGTGTCGGTGGCCTAGAGTCTTGATAGGAACGAAATTGATCGAATTATGTTTTCGATGATTGGTGCTAAAGCGAGAACTTGGGGTTTTCAAATTTGGGTATTGGGAGTGAGGCCATGAAGTGAAGGGTTTATGGCAGTTCAGGGAGACAACAACCGCCATGTTTAGACTCTGGAGCTTATTTTTTTACTACTATTAGATATTTTTGCCCTTCCTTTTCTTTTCTATTTTTTTCGGGTTTTTATTATCTGTTACCAATTATTTATGAATGTAATTTATAAATTAGATTAAAATTTTGAATTCTCTTTCCCCTATTAAAAAAAAAAAAAAAAAAACTTCAATTCTCTTCCATTTCTTTGGAGGTAAGATATGTAATATTTTAAAAATTAAATAAATAACACGTATTGCACATCAAGTTAAAAATATAAGAGAATTCAATTGGAGATGATCATTTTATAAAATTTTATAATTTTACATTTATTTATAATTCCGATCCATCATTCAAATTAGAGTTTAAAATAATATATTAATGATAGCTGTGGGGTCAGAGAATTTGGCAATTCCGGCCCACTTTATACCAAGCCCAAGGCTCGTGCCGAGGAGGAAGAAATGTCCGAGGACGAAGTGTGAAAGTCTGAATTACCCAGGAGCCTTGAAGAGGACAACTCTGTTCTCGGCCAACCAAGACCATGGGAGGAGGAAGTAACGGGCCACCAAAAGCAGCCTTCCCGAGCATCTAAAGAGAAGGAACAAGTACAACGTGTCAGCCATGGAAGCATGGTGGAGAAGCAAGTCCAGGATGAATTGTCACCTCCACATTAAATGCCCACAACTAACGTTCTGGCCGCATTAATGAGGAAATGACCCCTGAACAGTGCAGCCTTGATTGCTGCAACCCACAGAAAGAATGGGAAGGCGGCTGTAACATCACAGAAACCTTTGTAACCAATCACAAAAGAAATAATAAGAACCTGAAGCTCCCAAGAGGAAGGCCGAGGAATATCATTGCACATTTTAATCCACGCCCATGCTATTCAATCCATATGCAACCATGCCTAGCCGTTGTATCCCTCACTAGGGCCTAGTTCTTGAACCCGCTCTCTACAAATTCATTGTATTGGGCTAGCTGGGCTTGAGTCCACTCACTCAACAGTAGAAGTGCTCAAACCCAGTCCCTACAATTGGCGCCGTCTGTGGGAAGAACTCGTGTGTTAGTAAGGGCAACGACCAAGCATGGTAGGATCAGGCCCTCATCAAGCAGGCTCCCATCAGCCTGAACCGGTCAAATCCCAGCATCAGGGTAACTTCGCCAACCCTGAGCGCGATCGAAATGAAGAGAATGGAAGATTTCGAGAGGGAAGTGTGCACACCACTCAAACCAGCAGAAGATTTTGAGAGGGAAGTGTGCTCTAGAGACAAAACAACAACTGGGCCATACAACCAAAAGAGGTTAGGAGCCGCGTGACCCAGGGGCAGAACGATGAGCAGGCCATGCAGCGAGAGATAGATGACTTGAAGAGGAGGCTGCGCCATGCACAACGAAGGCGACCTCAACCTAGCCCCGACCTGCCCTCTGACGATGAAAGCGACGATGACTATAGGCAAAGATCGAGAACTCCTCCAAGCGAGACCTTCTCTCATGAAGAAGAGCACTACCGGGAGCGTAAACGTAAAAGCCCATCTCCTAGGGGCTTAGGATACGATGCCATGAGCAGGGCACTGGATCAACTATCCAAGTCGCCTTTCACGCGCCACATAGAAGGGGCTACCCTTCCTCGGCGGTTCCAGCAGCCAACCTTCTCCATTTATAACGGCAAAACGGACCCCGTGGAGCATGTGAGCCAGTTTAACCAAAGGATGGCTGTCCACTCTAAGAACGAGGCGTTGATGTGCAAGGTTTTCCCCTCTAGCTTGGGTCTAGTGGCGATGAGGTGGTTCAATGGCATGAAGACGAATTCCATAGATTCGTATAGGCAGCTGACCCAGGCTTTTGGCTCCCGCTTCCTTACAAACAGCATAGCCCCTCGGTCCTTGAGCATGCTACTGTCTTTATCCATGCATGATGAAGAGACTTTAAAGGCCTACTCGGGCCGACCTTTGTGACGCCCATTGGGAACTACCACTACAAAGTAATGTCGTTCGGTCTGAAGAACGCAGGGTCCACCTATCAAAGGATGATGACGAGAATGTTCGAGCCGATGCTGGGCAAGAGCATCGAGGTCTACGTTGATGATATGGTGGTAAAGAGTAAAGCGCTGTCCGAACATTTAGGAGACCTCGGCTGCACCTTTGATGTCTTGAGGAAGCACAAGCTGCGCCTAAATGCTTCCAAATGCTCGTTTGGCATGGGATCTGGCAAGTTTTTAGGATACCTTATTACCCACAGGGAAATCGAGGTTGATCCTGACCAAATCAAGGCTATTCATAATCTAAAGCCGCCGCAAAACCACAAGGAGGTCCAAAAGCTTACCGGAATGATCGCGGCCCTGAATTGATTCATTTCCAGGTTGGCTGATAGGTGCAGGCCCTTCTATCTCCTGATCAACAAGTGGAAGGGATTTGAGTGGTCCGAGGATTGTGTCGTGGCCTTCCAGCAACTTAAGGAGTACCTATCTCGGTCGCCTATCATGTCCAATCCTGAGGCCGACGAGGTCCTATACGCATACATTGCTGTGGCACTTCACATTGTGAGCCTGGTATTGATATGGGACGACAATGGCGTTCAAAAACCAGTCTATTACATTAGCAAATCACTACATGAAGTTGAGGTCAAGTACCTACCCTTAGAGAAAGCCATACTAGCTGTGGTCCACGCTACACGAAAGCTCCCCCATTATTTCCAGGCTCACACAGTGGTTGTCCTAACCCAATTACCCTTGAAGTCTGTACTTCGGACAGCTGATTACACAGGAAGGATCGCCAAGTGGAACACAATTCTGGGGGCTTTTGACATCAAATACATGCCTCGGACCTCCATAAAAGGCCAGGTCCTGGCTGATTTGGTGGCCGAATTCGTTGAACCACCAGTAGAGATGGCAGCCGAGAAGAGAAGCATGGACGAAAAATCAGTTGGGGCAATCTCCATCCCGGGGCCACCATGTTGGAAGGTATACGTTGATGGCGCGGCAAATCAGAGGGGGTCTGGAGTGGGGCTGGTCTTAGTATTCTCTGAGGAGTCTGTCATAGAAAAATCCCTGAGGCTCGGGTTCTCGGCCACAAACAATGAAGCCGAGTATGAAGCATTGTTACAAGGGATGGTCATGGTGCAGAAAATGGGAGGAAAAGCAGTGGAGATGTTCTCGGATTCGAGATTGGTGGTAGGCCAGGTAAAGGGAGAACTGGAAGCCAGAGATTCGAGGATGCAAGAGTACCTAAGCCAGGTCAAGCGCTTGCAGTCAGATTTCGATCTGTTCAACTTGTCACATGTCTCTAGGAGTGGAAACACCCATGCTGATTCATTGGCCACACTTGCCACCTCCTCGGCAGGGGATTTGCCTTGGATCATTCTTGTAGAGCATCTGGAAAGAGCAAATGAGGTGGCAAATGGCACGGTCCACATCCATCAAGTTGGGATGGGTCCCAGCTGGATGGATCCCATAGTGAGGTTCCTCAAAGATGATGTTCTGCCCGAGGAGAAGTCAAAGGCTGAAAAAGTACGAAGGAATGCTTCTCGGTTCTGGTTGTCTGAGGACCACAAGTTGTATAGGTGCTCCTACTCTGGACCATACCTACTGTGTATTCACCCCGAGGCATCAGAGTTACTGCTCGAAGAGTTACACGAGGGGATCTGTGGGAGCCACACAGGAAGAAAATCCCTGTCTCACCGAGCCGTCACACAAGGATATTAGTGGTCGGGGATGCAGAAGGAGGCCCTGGAGTATGTTAAGAAGTGTGACCAATGCCAAAGGTTCGCCCCAAATATTCATCAGCCTGGAGGGGTCCTTAACCCTTTGTCCAGCCCATGGCCGTTCGCCCAGCGGGGCCTAGATATTGTAGGCCCTTTCCCCCTTTTGCCATGACTTACGGGGCCGAGGCTGTTATTCCTCTGGAGGTAAACTTCCCAACGCTAAGGACGAGCTCTTTCACTCCAGGTAGTAATGATGAACTACTGGGGAGGAGTCTAGATCTGGTTGATGAACGAAAGGAAGGGGCAATGATCCAGCTGGCCTATTACCACCAAAAGCTCAAGCAGGGATATGATGCCAATGTGAAGCTAAGACCACTAGCACCGAGGGACCTAGTGTTGAGGAAAGTTGTGGGGGCTGCCAAGAATCCTTTCTGGAGGAAGCTGGGGCCCAACTGGGAGGGGCCATATCGAATTACCTCGGTGACGGGGATAGGTGCATACTACTTAGAAGACCTAGATGAAAAACCTGTACCTCGTCCATGGAATGTAAATAACTTGAGAATGTATTATTATTAATGAAAGCATCCCTTTTTTTATTCGAATTTTATGTCTATTATGATTATATATCATATATTTTGGCGGCCACCTAAGTACTAGACTGAACCAAGGTCTTGCATGGTCCTCGGACTCAAGCCTATGGGGAAACTAACAACTTCAAGAAAAACCTGAGTACTAGACTGAACCAAGGTCTTGCATGGTCCTCGGACTCAAACCTATGGGGAAACTAGTTACTTACAGGAGAATCCAAGTGTTAGACAGAACCAAGGTCTTGTATGGTCCTCGGACTCAAACCTATGGGAAAACTAGCTACTCAGAGAAGAACCTAAGGGTTCGGCAGCACTAGGGTCTTGCATGGCCCTCAGACTCAGGTCTCTGGAGAGACTGGCTACATTTAGCAAAGGTATAAACAAACACAAGCCCATGAGCATCACTTAAGGCATTCTGAGGCACATTGAACCTAACCTCTTAGCATAATCAGCAACTAACGGCTTTCTTAAGAATTTTTTATTGTTTACAGTAACCAATTCTTGAGATGTAGAACCAATATTGTGAAGTTGTTCCCTCCGTATTCAATCCGACAAAAATAGGTTGTGGTGTTAAGGTGGTTAAATTATCGACCAAGGACCGAGTGGAAACTATCATTATGGGCTTTACATTTTTTGGCTGCCAATTTAGAATGAAAAACATGCTGAGCTTCTGAGATTGTGAAGCTAATAATTAAAGCCCAGGTTATATAAGTAGCAAAACTCATCACAATAACAATAAACACCAAGTAAAAAAGAGGATTCATGCATTCAACTTAAAAGTAGCATTACAGTGCTTAAAAAAAGAAAAGAAAAGAAAAAAAACAAAAACAAAAAAAGAAACATAAGATAGAAGCTAGCTAAGACAACCTATTTCTTCGATTTGAACTTTACTCCCCCCTTGGGAGGCTGTCCAGAGGTGTCCTTGTGGTCTTTGGAGCTCTGACCTAGGGGAACAGCCTGCAGAGGCACCACCATGAGAGCTGTCTCCTTGGCTGGAAGGGCAACCTTGGGAAGGTCCTCCTCGACAAGAAGAGCCTGGGAGTCAGTAGGAGGGACTTGAGGACCAACAGGGGGCTTCACCACATCCGGGGGCGCTTCCCGGTTTGCTGGTTTCTTCTTCCTCTAGCACCCCTTGATGCTCAGCCTCCTCAGCAGGCCTATCAGTAGAAGTGGGATCCTTGGCAGCATCGGTCTGGTCCCCGTCTGTCGCTTTGGGGGCGGTGTCGGTTTCAGGGGTGGCAGAGGCAGCCTCTCAAATAGCAGGAAGGTAGTACACTCTCTCGGCCCTCCTAAGCTCAGACGAGGCCTCGACCCCCGCTTGGTTGAGGGCCTCATTCCAAGTCTGGGAGCAGTAGCGCCTGCATACCTCAGGGACTTGAGCCTTGAGGGCAGCCTCGGTCTTAGCCACTCCCTCAGCAAAGGCCTCTTCCTCTACTTGCTTTTTAGAGCTCTCAACCTCTGTCCTTGCAGACTCAGCCTCCGCTTTGGCCCTTAAGGCCTCATCCCTGGCGAACTCCGCGACGTTCTTGGCCCCCACTGCCTCAGCTAACTTCTGCTTTAAGTTAGTGATGTGCTCCTTGGCAATCTTTAGTTGGCCCTCAGCTTCAAGAAGGCGCCTCGTCTGGTCGGCAGCCTACTTTTGAGCACCAGCTAGGCCTGACATCGCGCTATCTCTGGCTTTCGTCACCTCCTTTAGATCCTCCATTGCCTTCTTGAGATCAGACTTGGAGTTCTTAAGGGTCCACGTGGCTTCCAGGCGCTTGTCGTGTTCCTGGTCCATGGCCTTGCTTTGGTTATTGGCCTTCTCTTCCAGCCTGTAAGTGGCTTGAACGGCCTGCAAATTGAAACAAACAGACGATAAGTTGGGAACTGAAGAGTAAAAATCAACGAAGTCTCAAGCGTCGGATGTCTTACCATGCCTAAGTACCTCTTCAGGCTGAGGATAACCTCCTGCCGCCTTAGGTCCTCTAATTGGGCCATATCGGTGGGGAGTAGTAGGGACCTCTCCAACGCATCGGCCACGTATGTGCCTTCACCCCCTCTGAAGTCCCTGAGAGAGGCGTTATCCATCAAAGGCTCCCCATGGAGTATCGGGGCAGGGAGCCAAGCCTGGGCCTTGGACTGCACAACCACCTCTCTTCCTTGGCCCTGGTGCCTAGTTTTTTGCTGCTTAGGAGGCCACCGAGCCTCATCCTCCTCCTAGGAAGAACGAGTCCTGTCAGCTCCCATAGGCCTTTTGCCCTTAGGGCCCTTCTTATGCTGGGGATCAGTAGGCTCAGGCTTTGGTGGCAAACTCGGCTGAGGTGGAGGAGGTGGAAGCTTGGACTAGGAAGAGGACGACCTAGTCTGAACAGGTTGAGACTTAGGTAGCGGAGGAGACGGCTTGGATTAGGACTTCCCCGGCTCGTCCCTCCCTGGCTGACCCTCAAGCAGGTCAAGAAGACTGGTCTGGGGTTGCCTCTTAAAGCCCATCTCAGCCTGGGGAGAAGTCCTTGCAGAGAGGAGGTCCGCCTCGGTCAGATTAGGATCACCCAAGTCACCAGGGGGATCCTCGACCAGGTGGACTTGGTCAAAAGCGCCAAATTCGTCCTCAGATGGACCCAAATCAGCAACTTCTTCCTCTTCTCCTAGCTCTTCTTCCTCGACCTCCGCAGCTTGGGCAAAGGTAGAAGGACCTGCCAACGGAATACCTTCCGGAGCAAGAGACCCTTCAGGAAACAGAAACCCTTGCTTCACTACAGTTATGCTACGAAGCTGAGGATCTTTGGCTCTGATCACGTACTTCGGAGCCGAGAATGACTTCTAGATCGGCTTGTACCCGAGGATCTTGTGGGCGACTCTAACTTGGTTGTCAGACTCGTTCACAAAGATCTCCGCCCTAAGGACCCTTTCCAAGTCCTCCTTGTTGACTAGGTTAAAATGACGTTTAAAAGCATGCGGATCTGTAGAAAAGAAAACATGTTCCTGTCAGCAACCAAACAAAGCAGATCTACAACCCGAAAGACTAGACCCTCTCCTACTCAAAGTACCCCACCTGGTGTCCCTTCCTCTGTCGGACAGTGAAGGCCATCGTGCCACTCCCCGGACACGATGAGAAAGTCTTTGTTCAACCCCTTGCTGGACTCAGGAAGGCACTGGATAAGCCGGACCTTATCGTCCCTCGTCTTCATGTAATAAGACTTACCCTTTAGTTTTTGGAGGTTGTAGTACTAATTTACATCGTGATGGGTTAACCTCAACCCCATCTTCTCATTCAAGGCGTCCACACAACCTAGGATTGTGAACACGTTGGTGGCGCACTGAGTGGGGGCCAACCTAAAGTACCTAAGGTAGCCCCTCGTTACTGGCCCCATGGGGATTCTCATACCGCCTTCAAGGAAGGCGATTATGGGAATCACGACCTCACCCTCCTTCCTCCGAATGTGCCATTCCCCTTCCTCACAGTACCTCAAGCCCACGTTACTAGGTATCCTATAATCGGCGATGAATTTCTCCATCGCCTCTTCAGACTCAACTAACTTCTTAAATCTACCCATCCCTAACAACGACTAAGAGACTCAAGAAAGGGCGAAGGAAAGAAAGGACTCAGAGAGGAAATTTGAGCTAGAGAGAGAAGAAGACTTACAGAAATGAGGAAAAGCTCCTCGGACAGGCTTTTTGTGCTAAAAAATGCGTGAGTGTAGTTAGAGATTTGACCGAATTCAATGTACGTGCGCAAGAACTCTTGAGTGCAAAAGTAAAGAGGCCAATCGGATCAAACGGGTATTTATACCCCCAATTAAAGATAACCGTGCAGGTTTCCCCGCTCATAAAGCTGGGAAAAGCCCAGCCGTTGGATTGGCATCACGCCGTTGAACGTGGGGAGCACAGAGCCGCCAGAATTTAATGAGGGCGCGCTCCGTATACCGAAGCGCCAGGAACGTGCCTTGGACAGGCGAAAAGACTCTGGCACTGACGGAGGATAAGACGTGACAAGCCATCACGACGGCCTGAGGATGTCAAAATCCTCCTCTCCGCCCGAGGACTCGGACAGCAGGATTTTGAGGGGCTATTGTGGGTGATAGGCCACAATCTGAATGACCCCTTGTGATCAAACCAATTAATTAATTAGCCAAGTTATTAATTAATCAATTTAACATGCAAAATACGTGGAAGCACAAACAAATCACCAAAACTAAATATGCAGCGGAAATTAAAAGACACGGTGATTTGTTTACGAATGGGGAAAACCCTTACGGCAAAAACCCCACCGGGTGATTTTCAGGTCACCACTCCCGAAACTCCACTATTATCAAATCAAGCGGTTACAAGTAAAGGAATCCCAAGTACCTTACCAACCTACAGTTGAACCCTTACCCCAATACCCAATTGGACTTGATCTGTAGTGACAGTTCCCCCTTTTTGTTGCACGGCTCTCAAGTACGTGACTAACCAAGTACGTGACTAACTCCTTTGCACGAATCCAAGTACGCAGCTTACTCCTTTGCACGAATCCAAGTACGTGACTAACTCCACAGCAACCCTTTGATTGTTGTAGTTGATTTGCAGCAGCTTCACATAGAAACACCAATAAGATCTTCAATGTTGGTGCAAGAGACTTTGCTTGGTTACAAAACCCAAAGGCGTACAAGAAACGCAGCAAGAACTCTTTCTTCTATAGGAGGAGGCTAGGGTTTCAAAAAGAAAATCTTATGAGGCTCTCTAGGGTTAGGTTTTTCTTTTTTCACCTCCTTTAAATATGAGCTTTAATGGGCTCTCCTATTCCAAATAGGTTTACACAAACCTTGGGCTTTCCTAGTCCAATAAGGATTATACAAACCCATAAACAAATAGCCTTTTAGAATAAAAACATTGTGGCTATAATCTGAAAATCCGTAAGCTCGATCGATCGAGACATCTATCGAGCTTTAATGAATCTCGACAGATTGAGCTTCTGTCGAGGAGGTATCGAGACCTGCAGATTGCACTTTTCTTGAACAGTTCTTGAGTAGTCTTCATGTCTTCAATTTAACCATTTGTGATGATTATCTTGAACCTACTTAGATTTACCCAAATACAAGTAAAGTGCGTTTTGTCAAAAGATATGCCAATTACATAAAAATATGTCCCCAACAATCTCCCCCTTTGGCAATCCGTGACAAAACCACAAGAGTACATTGAATGTCCTAGAATACATTCTACTCAAGATTACAGAATAAATAAGCCTAGTCTAAAATATCTGAACCTTGGAAGTTGCTGCAAGAAGAAGGTTTGGAATCTTGACTTGGCTTTAACTTGTCTTTCCTGAAAGGCACTAAACAAAACACATCAAGGTACCATGTGGAAAATAATGACAAGTTAAATAAACAGGAAACATGTGTATAAAGAGAGAAAAGAAACAACACATGTGAGATAAAGAGTGAAACACATACATCATCATCAAATATAGAAACAACACATGATGTATGTAAATGGTTACAAAACCAAAAGATACACAACACAAAATATATGTCAATATTAATGTGTATCAAACTAACTCTCCCCCTTAGTTAGTTACAACAAAAACATTCTTCCCTTTAACATGAAGTTCTCCCCCTAAGTCTATTACTCCCCCTGAGGAATGACATTCAATTCTCAAATATCTCCCCCTTTTTGACACGATTGTCAAAGGACATAAAAAGCCAAAAGACATGATAGGAGACAGACAGAAAACTGACAAAGAGGGAAACGAGGAGAACAAGGAACCATAGACCTACAAGAAAAAGAATAACAAGATGCTATGGATAAAATGCAAAAAAAAAAAAAAAAAAAATGAAATGCATGCAAGGGAATCTCGATCGATCGAGAGGTGTCGAGACAGGTGTCGAGAAAGAAGACATCAGACACAAGAAGAGAAGCTCGATCGATCCATCAGGTGTCGAGAAGCTATCGAGGAGACAGAAACTTTCTCGATCGATCCATCAGGTGTCGAGATTGCGATAAGAAAAAGCTTGAGAAGCTCGACAGATAACAAGGTATCGAGGAGGTGTCGAGCTAGCAGTTAAAAGCAGTTTTTCGAGAAGAGAAAAACATAGACATGAATGCAATCAGACATGCAACTCAACCAATGATCCAATCAACAAAATCATCTCTCAACAAAAATTTTAAGCACATGGATCCTCAAAAACACACACACACACACACACTAAACAAGTCTAACCAATTTTATTTTTCAAAAACAAGTCAAGACAGTTTAGTGAGCATACATTAGCACATGTAAACACTTGTGATTGCCAAATCACATTGTACCTGCACATGTATCAATAGTAGCAAAGAATATTGCGTGTTGTGTGTGAAAAACATCGCAAGATTGCATATGTGTATACATGTTATGACGATCTGAGATATGAGAAAATAACTTTAACTCACACACAATCATAACTGTTTGATGGGGACTATCACCTTCGAGGTACATCCTATAACTCCTACATCTCCTAGAAAACACGCTTGCAATCATGTTTAAAGCATTTTAATCTTTTTGCTTTTTATTTTCTTTGCATATTTTCTTTTAAGCATATCATGTATGGGCATAAAAAGAGAGAAAAGAAATACCCAACATGTTAAGTATAGACATTGCACTTTTGCTATGCCGAAGCATGCGGATGTTTTTAACACTGCACTTTTGCTATGCCGAAGCATACAGGTGTCCATGACACTGCACTTTTGCTATGCCGAAGCATACAGGTGTCATACATGATTGGCGGGCAACAGTGGTGAGATGGTTATTTATGCCTTTCTCTTAGGATTTTCTAGTCCTACCCGTCAAAAAGAGTGATATGAGTGTTAAGTTTTAAGAGATAACTTAATCTTACTCATCACAAACAAGAGCCACAAAACTCACTTACTTAGTTGTGCATGAAGATGCTCATCTAAGCTACAAAAGATACAAAGTTTAGAAAACTTTGTTTCAATGGCCATCCAAGGTACACAAGTACCAATGTAAACATAACACACACTGTTTTTGTATTTTTCAATTTTTCAATTTTTTTTTTAATTTTTATATCAAAAACAAAATAAACAAAACTGAAAATAAACAAACAAAAACATGTTATCAAAGCAAAGCAAAAACTAGACTGACTCAAAAAAAATGCAAAACACATAAGTAATGCAACAAACAAAAACAAGAAGATAGAAGAAAGTGATAAAATCACTTAGAGTCCTTTTTCTTCCACACCTTGGAAGAACCTTTCCTTTGATTGAACCCTTGAACAGGCGGTGAGGGGGAAGAATTGAAACTGTTCAAGTTCGAAAGGAACATGAGGGCTTTTAGAAGATCTCCAAGAGGAGCAAGAGATGATTGAAGCTGATTTTGGCTTCCAGATGCTATCATGCCGTTGCTCTGTTGAGTGGCTAGCCACTTGTAGCAATTTGGTCGAGTATGACCGGCAGCTCCACAATGATGACAGAGATGCTGCTTCTTTTGTTTAGGCTTTTGAGAGTTAGCCTTCTTAGCCCTAGGGTTTTTAGCATCTTTCTTATCTTGCTTAGGGGGTGCTTCTAAGATAAATTTACCATTGTCTAAGTTCTCACTAGCTAATTCAGTTTGAACATCAGTGTTCTCAATTTCAGTGTTATTAGCAGGAAAAACAAAAATAGTAGTACTAGTAGAAGCAATATGAGAGGAAGAAAGACCATACCCTAAACCTGTTCGATCTGAAGCAAATTTTTGATTGCTGAGCATCTAATCAAGCTTTGCACTTGAAGTCCTCTCCAGTTGAGCTCTAACTTGAAACAGCTCCGCTTCAAGCTTCTTGGTCTTCTCAGCCAAGAAATTGTTCTTAAACCTCAGTGCACCAATAGTTTGATTTGCCTCATCAAACTTTGTGGACAACTTTTCACGATCAAGTTCCACATCACTGAGCTTCTTGGTGGCCAGCCTATACAATTTCTCATGCTTCTCAGAGAGCTTGTAAAGCTTCTCATAGGCTGAATGGATATCATCTTGATCATCCATCTTCTCGAATTTTGACTCCACCAGTTCTTCTTCTTCGTCCACTTCTTCAACAATCCCTTCAGTAGGATTGACTGTGGCAGTGAAGGCATTTAAGATTCCGTCATCCTCATTATCGGAATCATCTTCAGACTCAGTGTCACTCAGGGTTGCAGCAAGTGCCTTACTTTTCCCAATGCTCTTGAGATATGTGGGGCATTCATGCTTCATGTGATTGAATCCATGACAACCAAAGCACTTTGGTCCTGCAGGAAAAGTGTACTGACCGCCATCCTTAGCATCCTTCTTCCCTTTGTCTTGGCTCTTAAACTGAGAAGAACTGGACTGCCTGCGGTCCTTGTCGAAGTTCCTTCCATTGGCATTCTTCATAAACTTCTTGAACTACCTTGTAATGTAGGACTTCATCTTGGAATCTTCATCATCAGAAGACTCATCTGTATCACTGCTCTTTGCCTTCAAGGCCATGCTCTTGCCTTTACTTGACTTGCCAATCCTAGATAACCCTATCTCATAGGTTTGCAAGTTTCCAACCAGTTCAGTCAAAGGAATCTTGTCAATATCCTTTGATTCCTCTATCGCCGTAATCTTGGCATGGAATCTATTGGGTAGAGATCTGAGCACCTTTCTTACAATCTTGGGTTCAGGGATGGTTTCCCCAAGATTGAAGGCTGAGTTCACTATGTCCTTGAGCTTGGCATAGAACTCATCAAATGACTCATCCTCCTCCATCTTAATCTCTTCAAAGCTTGTACTGAGCCTCTGAAGTTTTGAGTTTTTGACAGCCTTTGTTCCTTCATAGGTTGTTTGGAGGATGGTCCACGCCTCCTTAGCAGTTTCAGTTGAGGATATCTTCTTGAACTCCTCATTGGTGACCGCACTGAACAACGCATTCAATGCCCTGCTGTTGAAGTTTGCCGCCTTGATCTTGGCTTCATCCCAATCGGCCGGTGCTTCTTTTGGCTTAATCCAGCCAATCTCTACAGCTTGCCACACCTTTTCGTCTAAGGACTGCAAAAAAGCTCTCATGCACACTTTCCAGTATGCATAGTTAGTCCCATCAAATAAAGGAGGTATAATTAGCAACTGTCCTTTATCCATGACAAACAGGGGTCAATGGATCAAACACAGCAAAGATTAAACCCTAATCAGAGTGTGCCCGCTCTGATACCACTTGATAGGCCACAAACTGAATGACCCCTTGTGATTAAACCAATTAATTAATTAGCCAAGTTATTAATTAATCAATTTAACATGCAAATACGTGGAAGCACAAACAAATCACCAAATAACTAAATATGCAGCGAAAATTAAATGACACGGTGATTTGTTTACGAATGGGGAAAACCCTTACGGCAAAAACCCCACCGGGTGATTTTCAGGTCACCACTCCCGAAACTCCACTATTATCAAATCAAGCGGTTACAAGTAAAGGAATCCCAAGTACCTTACCAACCTACAGTTGAACCCTTACCCCAATACCCAATTGGACTTGATCTGTAGTGACAGTTCCCCCTTTTTGATGCACGGCTCCCAAGTACGTGACTAACCAATGCGCGGATCCCAGTACGCGGCTTACTCCTTTGCACGAATCCAAGTACGTGACTAACTCCACAGCAACCCTTTGGTGCAAATACACAGCAACTTCTTCAGAGAAGATGAACTAGGTCAAGAACTTCGTCTTTGATCACAAATTGCTTGAACAGAGTTTGCTCAATGCTTGTGCAACTTGTGTACTCTTTGACGGCTCTTAAAACAATCATTTTATATGTCTAGGGTTAGGAGAAAAGAAGGCCCAAAGACACATTCACGGATCCCAAGAAATCAGATCAGAAAATCTGATTTTATAAATCTCGACAGATTGAGCTTCTGTCGAGGAGGTATCGAGACCTGCAGATTACACTTTTCTTGAACAGTTCTTGAGTAGTCTTCATGTCTTCAATTTAACCACTTGTGATGATCATCTTGAACCTACTTAGATTTACCCAAATACAAGTAAAGTGCGTTTTGTCAAAGGATATGTCAATTACATAAAAATATGTCCCCAACAGTGGGGTCAGAGAATTTGGCAACCCCGGCCCACTTTATACCAAGCCCAAGGCCCGTGACGAGGAGAAAGAAATGCCCGAGGACGAAGTGTGAAAGTCTGAATTACCCAGGAGCCTTGCCGAGGACAACTCTGTCCTCGGCCAACCAAGACCATGGGAGGAGGAAGTAACGGGCCACCAAAAGCAGCCTTCCCAAGCATCTAAAGAGAAGGAACAAGTACAACGTGTCAGCCATGGAAGCATGGTGGAGGAGCAAGTCCAGGATGAATTGTCACATCCACATTAAATGCCCACAACTAACGTTCTGGCCACATTAATGAGGAAATGACCCCTGAACAGTGCAGCCTTGGTTGTTGCAACCCACAGAAAGAATGGGAAGACGGCTGATGGGACAAGCACTCAAGTAGTGACCTGCTTGATTAACAAATGTAGGGCTAAGATCAACTGAAAGGGAGTATATAATGTAAGGAATCCCTCCTGAAAGGGGACCGAAAGAAGAGGAGAAAATTAGAAGTATAAAACACTGCAACAACCTGTAACATCACAGAAACCTTTGTAACCAATCACAAAAGAAATAATAAGAACCTGAAGCTCCCAAGAGGAGGGCCGAAGAATATCATTGCACATTTTAATCCACGCCCATGCTATTCAATCCATATGCAACCATGCCTAACCGTTGTATCCCTCACTAGGACCTAGTTCTTGAACCCGCTTTCTACAAATTCATTGTATTGGGCTAGCTGGGCTTGAGTCCACTCACTCAACAGTAGAAGTGCTCAAACTCAGCCCCTACAATAGCTAATCACTCAAAAGTCAAAACAACAAAATATACCTTAATTAAAAATTAATCTATATGCTCATATGTTAATTTAGAAGGTAGAGTGGATATTATAAATTAATTTTAAATTGAGGGGAAATAGGGATTTGAATTTTGAACGTCTGTATTGAAAATATTAAAAATGTCAGTTAAGTTACAAGATTTTTTTTTGCACTAAATTTTATGGTTAATAGTGATCTCTCTCTCTCTCTCTCTCTCTCTCTCTCTCTCATGAGTTATCTAAAGAAATCCATTTAAAGGACACATTGTAGCCATTATTTTGGCATGCATTTATTTTTTTGAGGGATCAAAATTTCATTATGACTTATCTAGGTGATTTTTCACATCCCAATGGCCCAGAGTAGAGTGAGGAGAGATTAAAAGTTTACCTAGACTTTATAATGGTGTAAGAAAAGTTTTTGCCCACCTACCCCAATTATCATTTTTTAACATACCATTTACATATTTTATATTGGATAAAAACACTCTCATATAAATAGTTAAGTTGCTAAAAGACTTATAGCTTAACTAACATCTCTTGGTGTTTCTAATAAAAATGTTCAGGGTTCAAATATCTTTCCAAGTCCCAACTATCGAATGATCAAATATATATAAGCTTAGCATTATTTACAAATAAAGACTTGATTTGCATCATTGAATATTATATGTTGTTTTTATTAATTTTCCATATATATATATATATATATATATTGTTGTTTTGTTAATTAATTTGTTCATACATTATTTTCTAAATTATGTGGGTTGTTTTGTTAATTAATTTTCCAATACTTTTTTTAAATGAATTTCTTTTTGTTTTAATGAAAAACTGTCACATTACCCATTAACTAAATAAAATGTGGGGATTAAAACTCATTACCACTTGCCATTATATATTTAAAACAAAAGGACATGTTCAGTTAAAAAAAAAACCGAAGGTAAGCCATCCCCTCATGATCTAGCCATGACCTATTATAGGTTGCCATCTCTACTCTCTTAGTGTGATTTTAGCATTTATTATAGGTTGCAAATTTTCATGATAACAAACTACAAACCACAATTGTGCTCAAACCTAGACAAACAAAATTGTATATGGTATAATTTTTTATTAATATTATATTACTCATTAACTTTTTATTAATGCTATACCATTCATTAATTTTTTATTAGGTTAATATTTTAAATTCCAACTGATATTTAATTTTAATCGAAAGTTATTTCCAATAACTTCTCTTTTATATTTATTTTTATTTTTTACAAGTTCATTGTTGGATCATAAGCCACCTAATACAAAAATGACATTAATCATAAAATCTTGTAAAAAATTAATTTTTGAAGTAGGCAGCTTCCTTGTATTAATTTAGTAATTTAAAATACCATGTCATCTGTATTCTAAAAATACCTTACAATTATCCCTTAATCAAGTGTTAATAATTCTTTATTCTAAGGGGTCTTCTAGCCTAAGTGATTTAGAATGGACGATTTGAGCATTAGTTTTTTTTTGTTAGCTTATTGGTTTATGTACGGTTTTTTAAAGACTCACTTGTTCCATGTAAAAATTTTCTATCAACTTCAAGCAAATAAACTAATCCAAATGCGAATGCCAACCTCCTGAAGGTAGATCATATTCACAACACAAGAAAAGGCAAGATTGTCAAAAAGGGCCGATAATATAAGATGCTAATAGACCCATGATGACTGTTTCACTAGCAGGCGATAACACGCATAAATCCAGGCTTCTAACCTCAAGATCGCTCTAGGAATAAAAAGTGTTTCATACAAAGCTTCAGGAACCTGAGCATTTAGAGCTAATAAGCCGGTTACAGTAGCTTTGTTCAACATAGCTAATTATGATGTCAAATAACAATGTTTTGAACTAGAACTTTGAAGTTTGAATGAGGAAACACTGTCCTAGACAAAGTATATTGGCCATCAAAAATCAGAAACGGGTAGTGATTTGAGCAAAAAGAGCCTTAAAATCCTTTGTTGGTGTACCAGCTCCCTCAGGCTTTGAGGACAAATCAAACGCCTTAAACTTGGCCTCCTCAAATTGTAGTGCCTGTTGAAAAAACAAAAAACAAAAACAAAATGATGTATTCTTAGTAAATAATGTAAGGCACACAACCATAAGATCAAATGGGGCAACGAGTACGAAGAATCAGGAAAACCATATATTTGGAGAAGCACAACTATAAACAATACCTGAAGGCAGACTTCTGCAACATCAGCCCTCGCAATGGTTCTTGTGTCTGTCTTAAGAAGCTCATCATCCTTTCCAATAAGTAATTCTCGGATACCTCCTTCTTTATCTTGCAGGCCTCCAGCCCTAACTCAACCATATTGGTGGCCAATGTCAATTGACAAGTAGCAACCGCATAATAAAATAGTGACAAAATTTCAAAATTACTTTTCAAACTACTAATTCATGGAAGAATAACTGATTTATTCAAAAGTTCAAAGACAAATTTTGGCCCTTAGAAAACCTATATAATTATGAAAAGGTTTCGTTAACTCAATTTGGAATTTTAATTAAGACTTCCAAATATACACATATGCCAAATAGTTTTTCTCCATCACAGTGAATTAAAGATGTAAATATTGGAGCCAAACTGCCAAACAGGAGTTACTAAAACAATGAACATGGTTTCCATTTATCTTTGAGCAACAGACTCCTATATTGACTTTAATACAGATTGTCAGTGCAACGTCCTTAAAATAGATTATAGAATTAAAGGCTTCATCTCCTATTTGCTAGACTTCAAAGGAAAATTGGGAGTCTAACTACAAAACCTTCATTTACAGATTATTTGACCACAATGAGAGAGAGAGATTCTCAATGCAAAACAATGTGTAGAAATTGAAGGGGTGTGCAACTATTTGATATAGTGTGATCAAATGCAGAAATGACTATTGAATGGAAGCTGGCTCAATGCTCTAAGTGGTGGCAAGTTTAGACATAAGGATGCTGGATGTCTGAAGAAGGAAACAAGACAAAAATGAATCCCTAAGGGAACTAAATGAGATAGAGAAGGTAGCACTGGAACTTTATAAATAAATAAAAAATTAGAAAAAAAAAAAAAAGAGGAAAAGCAACTAGGTGCAGGAGTTTGCAACCAAATTCAGAAAGGCTTAAGAGGACAGGTTAGAAGGAACTTTTGGAGCTAGTTGAATTTTTCAGTTTAAGTTGAGATGAGATGAAGGCTGGATAAAGACCAGGTCATCAAGTTGAAATAAAAGAGGGGGAAGGAAGTTGTTTCAGGGTTGAGCTGGTATCAATGGAGAATGAAATACAATAGAAATAATTTGGATAAAGGCAGATCAAAATTACTTGAACCAACAACAACTGACACCTCAGAACATTATAAGGGAAGAAAACAAAAAAAAAATAAAGGGGGGCTACAAGGCATAAGTGAATAAAATGCATTAGGTGTTGTCCAAAAACTTTGAAAGGAAAAGACAGGTCACTGAACATCTAAAAGAGATGTGCATGTCCTTTATGGCATAATAGATGAAATGACTATCAAACTAATTGTATTCCATGTATACTTTGCTTGAATGCAATGGGAAAAAGATTGCCAAATAGCATAACGTAATACTGTTTATCCCCACTTAGTAGAAATTTACATTGTCAATTTCATCCAAGCACCATGAAGGTGAAAATATCGACTACATTGGGTCTTTTTTTTTTCCTCTATAGCTTATAAGTCAACTATATTGTTTATAGTATTTCATATGACACTGAAAAAATAAACATGGATGGTAAAAACTAACAAGGTACCTTATAATTGTGTATGGGACACCAGAGTCAGCCAAATACTGCTCAGCCTTTCTCTTCCAAACCTATATTATGGTAAACAAGATTAAGCATTTTGCCTAGCATTCATTATGAATTTTTATTAAGTAAAATATTAGCAAAGAACAAATAACTAAAGAAATGAAAACAAAACATACGAAAAAAAGGTCAATTTGATTTTTAAATATAAAGGGATCACGAACCAATATATTGCCGTTACCCAAGCTGTTCAAGGGATTATTTAGATCTGTTCCACCCATAGACCCAACCAACACAATTTGCTTCACTCCCGCAGCCTTAGCTGTCATAGAAACCATATAACTCAGAAAAACAAAAACTGCTGTAAATAGAATTCGACTAAGTAGAAAGGAGGAAAGCAAATACTCTACCAGCATCTATTTGATTTTTCTGCCCAATCCAATCAACCTAAGAAGCAAAAACATTACATCAACAATAGGAAGAAAAACAAAAATAAAAAACATAACACAATACAAAGATTATGAAATGTAGAAATGACCTGTTCAGGATATGTTCCATCTTCAAAGTAGAACTCAGGCCTTCCACCTTTGCTTGGGTCAAAACCAGGCTTCATCTTCGGCACAGCGCTTGTCAGAATCACAAGAGCATCAATACCTTGGATTGCAGGAACTAGGCTGCCAGCATCCCTTATATCCCCAACAAAAACATCATCTGCTCCACCAATTTTCTCCTTGCTCTCTTCTGTTCTGACCAGACCTCTTGCAACATACTGCTCTGACCTCTCCTTTAACTTCTTATAAACAATTTGACCTACCAAAATTTAACAAATTAAAACCCTGTCAATTGGAAACTCTTCCTTAATACGAAGAGAGAGCAAGATATCTACTTTCTATTTCAATTAAAAAAAAACCCATTGAAACTCCAAGATTAAATAAAGTGACCCAATCGCCCAATCAAAAATCAAAGGGTCAGTAAAAATTCATAGCAACTAGCTACTGATTCAGTAGAAATACAAATTGTGTTTATTACAAGAATTCATTTAGAGCCTAAAGAAATGTCCCACTAAAATTCAATGGGGGTGACTTCCATTTCTCTGTATTAACAATTTCACCATCAAGCCTTGGGTGAATCGCAATATAACTATATAATTTACAGTGTGAGGTTGTTGAGTATACACGCGTGACTAGACGGAATAAAATAATACAATACAATATAATGTAATTGCACATAAACCCGTATGGCTAAAGGCAATCCATTTATTTAACCCTCCAAATTTAATATAGTTATTACACCCACTTAAACACAAAGCACCATTTTTTACATGATTATCCAAACAATTAAACCCTTTAACAAATCTACCAAAACCCCACTTTAGACCCAAAAGAAAGTGAAAAAGAAAAAGGAAGGAATTAAACCTGTTCTGCCACCAGCTCCAGTAACAAGAACAGTGGTTGGAGCCAAATCTGCCATTGCTGCTGATACCACTTTAACTCTTCTAAAACCCTTTGTGTCCCTGTTTTGCAGAAATGGTGAATTACTCAATATAATATAAGGAGAGAAAAGTGTGGAAGTTTCTGGAACCCTTATAGATGTTGTAGTTGTAGATGGTGATGATATTGATAATGCCACCAAACTATGTCTATGTTTATGACATTGACTTGATTTGCTTAATGAGGAGGAGAAGCTAGGTGTAGGGAAGCCCAATGGGACACGTGTAACGATAGCCATTGAGGAAAATAGAAAGTAGTACGGACACTAATATGTGCTGTCCATTTTGCCGTCGGTGAGACTCAGAATTTCTTTTGTTCCGAGCTTTTTGGCTTGCTTTTTTTCCTCGTTGCCGTTAATCAGGTTAGGTTAGGTTGGGTTCGTTTGTTTTAGATTCTCGTTCCTCCTCGTCTTATCCCTACCTTATCTTAGCGAAGCAACTAGGAAGAGGAAGTCATGTCACGCTCTTTCGTTCCACGCTCTACACTGCGATACGCACACGCTATCTTTGTTTCCAAACTTCGCGAATAATTGCCAATTGTGTGTCGGCCTCCACATTTTTTTTAAATGTTAAAACTTTTTTTTTGGGTAAATATAAATGTTAAAACTTAAAACCATTAACTCCACATTTAAAAAAAAAAAAATTTAAAACCATAAACCTTTTTTACAAATGAGTGATGATGTGGTAATTAGTTATTAATGAGTAAAATAGTGATATTATTGAATATATCTAAATGAGAATTATTAAGAATTTGTCACATTAATAATTTATAAAAAAAAGTTTTGAAATAGTTTATAACCACAGCATTACTCAAAAAATCTTTTTTTATCTACTTCTCATTGTCACTATTATTTTGGTCGCTTCCCATTGTTTAGTGTACCTATATTTGTGATAAAGTCAACATTTATGGATTTTGCTTGAATATACATTACATGAAACTTCTAGATCCATTAAGTGAGCTAGACTCCACCCCTTAAAGTTAAAAGACTAAAATACCTATCTTCCATCTTCGTAAAACTTAAATTCTCATACCAAATCCGAAGATCATATCAATTACTTTATAAATTTTTTTTTTGAAAAACAAGATTATATTAATTAAAATTACTCCTAGTCTTGTCTTTTTCCAGCTGGTAGCAACAAAGAGTTACTCAAAAAACGAAATTTCGAATCCTTGAGATACTAGCAAAAAGTATAGGAATACTTTTTTTTTTTCATATACACTTTGACATAATTTGCTTGAGTGTCAATTGGTAATTGAATTACTTTAAGTGGTAAATCTATGTACAAGTGATGTAATCCAATATTATAAATTGACATCAAACAAATTGTGGCAAATTGTATGACAAATGGTGTGTCTTGAGAACTTGGGATACTTGACCTACTTCCATGCCATCAGCTCCTTCATTTTTGTCTTCTAGTTTACGTGGTCCTCATTTGGAGAAATTATACCGTCCTCATGGTGGACCACGTCACTTGTCTACCATTCCAGTAAAAGACTTCCACATATTTAAAATTGCTGAATCAGTATTTAGTTTTTATTTAAAACTCCACAATTTTAAACATGTGGGAGTCTTTTACTGGAATAGTGGACCACATCACTTATCCATCATGAAGACCTTATAATTTCTCCCAGCTTTGGCCATCACCTAATCCACCATTTATGGCCTGTTTGGGAGTTTAGAGAGGGAGGAGAGTAGAGGGGAGTAGAAGGGAGGAGAGTAGTGGAGAGGAGAGTAGAGGAGAATAGTTTTCCTCCATCTTGTTTGGATGTTTTTAAAATTAGTAAGGGGAAGGGAGTAATTAGTCATTCCTCTTGTTTGGATGTTTTAAAAATTAGGATGGAAATGAGTGGAAATTATTTAAATAGACAAATTTACCCCTATTTGAAAATGGACTTGCAACATTAGTTTATCATTAATTTGTTAGATTAAATAATTATGACTATTGTAGGGACCAGTTTCGAGCGCTCTCCGCAGATTGAGAGAGTGGACCCAAGTCCAGCTAACCCTGCAATGAATTTATAGAGCATGGGTTCAAGAGCTAGGCCCTAGTGAGGAATGCAACGGCCATACATGGTTGTACGTGAATGCTGATAACTTAAACGTGGGTTAGGATGCCCAATAAGGCTCCTCGGACGGGTTTTACAGAGTTTGAAGTTCTTCTTATTTCCTTCCAGAAAGGTTACAAGGTTTGAGAGAATATAAACTGCTACCGTATTTCTTTTCTCTGGTTTTTCCGTCCCTCCCTCTTCAAGAGAGACTTCTTACATTATATACTTCTTTCTCAGTTGATCCTAGCCCTACATTTGTTGATCAACCAGGCCACCACTTGAGAGTCTGTCCCATCAGCCGCATTCCCATCCCTACTGTGGGTTGCATCGCCCAAGACGGCACTATTCAGGGGTCCTATCCTCATTAATGCGGCCAGGGCGTTAGTTGAGGGCATTTAATGTGGAGGTGACAGTTCATCTGGGATTTGCTCCTCCACCATGCTTCCATGTCCGGTGCTTGGTACTTGCTATTTGCTCCTTGGATGTTCAGGGAGATTCCCATTGAGGGTGTGCTGCTTGCTCACTTTCTGATCTCGGGCGTCCAAGGAAGTAATCATCCTCGGCGATGCTTCTTGGGCAACTGGGCTCTACACTTCGTCCTCGGACCTTGGACGCGTCCTCGGCGTGGGCCTTTGGGCCTGGTTCGAAGTGGGCCGGGGTTGCTTGACTCTTTCTGGCCCCACAACTATAGCATGCAATATTTTTTTGATAATATTTTTTTTTCTAATGTGAATTAAATAATCAATATTGGTCTATGATTAAATATTTTTTCTGCTTTTTTATTATACTAAAAAAAACCATCCTTAATTGATAATAATTAAAATAAGAAAAAAAATGTTATTTAGAGAAAATAATTAAACCATCCAAATATTCAATATATTCTCTGAGTGACAAAATTATATAAAACTTTGAATCAACATTTTTCAACATCTGGAATCACTTTGCATAAATTATTCCATTTGCAATATTAAAATGCTTAATTTAATTCCCAATTTCCGATGATTTTAATCTTCATTACTTATTTTGCTATGTGTTGACTTTCTCGCTAATGTGGCAGCTATTGATAAGACAGTCTTATAATTTACCAAACCGTCATGTGCGTTAACAAATAAACTTCTCTCGTAAGCGTTTGGTTTTCGAGAAAGTGCGGGTCGAGAAATTTTTTTTCAAACATTATTTTCTCGAGAGAAAAAAAAAACCCTAGCCTCCCAAATGAGCCGCCATAGTAGTAGCAACAAAAGAAGAAGAAGTAGTCGTTCTCCTTCATCGTCTTGACTCTGTCTCTGCACCTCCGGCGATCAAATGCAGTCGGAATCGGCGATCTGACCGACGAGAGATCCGGTTCTTAAAAGCCAACAAGTACGCCTAGCGTGTCGATGCCGGAGCTCCAGTTTACCTCTCCGCCGTGCTTGAATACCTTGTTGCTGAGGTTAGGCTTTGATTTTTTTTTTTTTAGGTTCGATTTCGTGGGGGTGTTTGGATGCCGAGAATATGTGGGAAACTGGGTGTGACTGATTTTGTGTTTTGTGATCGTTGTTCTGTTAGTTTATGGATTTGGGTATTGGATCTTTGGATCTATGCAATTAGAGACTTTGGGTAGTATTCGGTTTTGGGTTTCTCTTTTCTGTTTGGTTGCTGCGAAAATATTAGATAGAAACTGTAAAGATACTAAATTTAGTAGAAATTGTGTTTGGTTTGTAATAAAGCATTGGGAAGATTTGTCATTTGTAGTGTTAAATTTTCTCAGGAAACAAACAAAGATTATTTATATAATCTGTGTGTAATTTTGTTAATAAAATAAGAATAAATTAGGTAATTTACTGGGTCAATAATTTTTGTACTCTACTCTTCCTCTAAATCTCTCCAATTTGGGGAATTAAAAATAGGGGCTAGAGGGAGTTGAAACCCTCCAAATCCCTCTCTCTCCTTCCTTAAAAAACTTCCAAACAAGGTAATTGGATTACTCTCCCTCCCTCTACTCTACTCCCCCTCCTCTTTTAAAATCCAAACAGGCCATTAATTAACGTTTCTTCCCTCTTCCCTTCTTCTCTTTTGTTTTGTTTCCTCCTTTCTTAACGGGTTATGCTATCTTGGTCCTTCCTTAGGCTAGTGCTAGAACATGGGTCCAACTAATTTGGATGGTCCAAATGGCTTTCTTAAGTGGGGCTTTTACTTCTTATAGCCCGTCTTGTAGTCAAATAATCTTGGGCTTTAATAGACAGAAGCTAAGGGCTTCCAAACTTGATCCATGTAGTAAGGAGGTTTGGGCTTTTAGACCCAATTTGTGGGGCAAGAGTTGATGGGCTTGTAAGCCCATCTCGTGTAGTGCAAGCTTTTAATAAAAATAATGTTCATGGGCATCAAGCCCAATTTATGGGGTGAGAAAGTTTGGGTTTTTGGGCCCAACTCATGAAGCAAGAAAGAATGGGCTTGAGAGCCCATTCTGTGTAATAATGAGCTTAAGTCTAATTTTTTTAGGAATGTGAAGGTTGTCGGGCAAAGCCCAACCCATGTAGGCCCTTAAAAAAAATCATTTTCGGGTTCTTCCTCTGGCCTTGAATGTGAGATAATTTCCTCTTGTTGACTTGGCATAATTTTCCCATTGAGGCCATGCGTGTGGCACATTTTAAAAAAAAAAAGAAAAAAAGATCTTGTGTACACACAAATTTTGTAAAAAATAAATCACACGATCACAAAATAGTATAGTAAATGATCAATTTATATTGATTTATATGAAAGCGAGTACACTTCTCTGCATGACTCTTTACAATGAAAGAATGCAATAAACTCCTCCAATTCAAACTTTGCAGTGCTTTTCGAGCTTGATCTTGAATTGTGTTTTGATATCTCCAAGTATTTGATTTGATGTTAAGGGCCGTTGGCTTAATCCCGAACAAAATCAATAGGAATTTGAAGGAAAATTCCTAGTTTGATTTGAAGAAGTAGGAATGAACATTGATTTTGAGGGAGCAAGAGTGTTATTTGGACTTAGATATGACTCTCTATTTTGGCAGAGTGTCAGTAGAATTTTTTTTCTAAGTTTCTGTCATTTTTCTCACATAAGAAGCTTATATTTATAGGTCAATAGTCTTTAATTTAGAATTTTCTTTCAGCATTTATTAAAAGTTAATTACAAATTTTAAATTTAAATTTGAATTTGAATTTGAATTTAATTTTGGTCTTGCATTTAATAAGAATATTACATGTGCATATTTTCTTCTAACGTTGCTACAGGACAATTCAATACTAATAAAAATGAATTAGACAAGTACTAGAGTCATAAACTTTTCTCTCCCTAGCTCTTTGCGGTCTTGGAAAGTAAAAGAAACCATTTTGCGTTTTCTCATGTAAGATTCAAACCTCTGATATCTAAGTATCAAATTGTAGTAGGGGATTTCCTTTTATGTAAAGCTCTTATCACAATCCATCCATTCTTATCTCATAAAATTTGTTCATACCTTCATTCCTTCTTTTCCTTTCATTTCCTTATTACCCTTTTTTTTAAAAAAAAAAAAAAAAAAAAATCCAACATGGATGCTTCATTGGAGGAGTTATGGAAAAAGTTTCACCTTTTTGAAGAAGAAAAAGGGGTCCTCGCTTAGCTCTTAGGAAGTGGCTCTCTCTAAACAACAAGCTCAATTTAGTCTTTTAAGCTACAAACCAACAAAGATTTTAACAAGGAGGCTTGTTAAATCTACACTTCAACAACTTTGGCACTACTTACATGGTGTAACTATTAAAGAAGTTGGAAATAATTTATCTCTGGCTATCTTTGCCAAGGAAGAGAAGTGGAGAACATGATTGAAGTTCAAGATAGAAGCCCCTGATCTTTTGATAAAAAGACTTGTTTTATTGAAACGTTTCAATGGTGATCTCAACTCTAATAATGTTATTTTCCAACGTTCTCCTTTCTGGATTCAGGTTTTTTAACATTCCTATTAAAATTATGAACATAGCTGTTGGTACTCGTATAGCTAATGAGATCAATAATCCTCTTATGGCTGATGCCCCTAAAAGTGATCTAGCTTGGGGACCCTTTCTTTGTATCCGGGTGGATATTGATATGACAAAACCTTTGATGAGAGGAAAAATGGTCCATATTGAAGATGTATAAGAAGGGAGGGCCTTTTTCAAATACGAGAGGCAACCTATCTTTTGCTATCATTGTGGTATACTTGGTCTCCAAGATCGTGAATGTAAAAAAAAATCTAGAAAAGCTTGTCTTTCATTGGATGATGATGATTTTCAATTTGGTCCATGGCTTCGTTCTATGGCTCCAAAATTTAGTCACAAGAAGAGTAATTTTAGCAACTCCAAACCAAGAGAGGAAGACGATGATGGAATACATGTGTCCGAGGATGAAGAAGGCAGAGCCGAGTCCTCTCAAATCCACCATCAACTGAACTGACAGCTCCTCCGTTGGTCGAAAAATCCAATAAGAAGGTAGTTAGGTATTTACTGGATGGCCCCACCAGAATTTCTGTTAAGTGGGAAAATTTGAAATCCTCCGATCCCCAACAAGTTTCTATTTTTGAGCGGGATACTATTTCACCCAAATCCAAAATATCTGAAAACCTTATCCCTTCTCCAAAATTAAAATCCAAACCACTAGATCACCTGCTCATAAATATTTTATATTTCCCCAGTGATCTTTTGATGATTCAATCGGATAAGTCCAACCCTTCCTCTGAAAAGATTGTTTCAAATACAAAAACTACAGCAATGGCAAAAGAAGATAAAGAGTCCCATGTTTGAGTCCTATGCAACAACTAGTAGGCGATATGGATAAGTAGAAGATTATCGAAGGAAATTTGAAAAATATTCTAGATATGGATAATCATAAGATAATTGAAGCAAATTTGAATTTGGATGTAGATACTAGATACGGATAAGCAGAAGGTTATTGAGGGGGATTTAAATTTTGATATAGATATGGAGATAATTTCAAATACCTCAGATGTTTTTTTCGGTCAAACTTTTACCCCTTCGGTGTTGGAAACGCCTCATACATAAATCCAATAACTTTTCTATTATTGAAGCCTCAAATATTCTCTTCTTCAACTAAACGTCCTTCTGAAGCTGTTGATAGTATTTGTTCACCTTTGGAAATTCCTTCTCATAAGAGACACAATTGATTAAGGTAAACTTTCAGTATCTCATTCCACCTCTGGGGTTGTCTACAGCCCCCTCTCCTGCCATGAAAATTTCTCCACACCACACTGATGTCTTAGTAAATCATGAGGGTGTCGTTTGACTCTTTTACTAGTTTTTATGGGCATTGAAAAACTTTGAGGAGATAATTTGTACTCTTGCAGTAGCTTGGATCTTGAAGACATTAAGCTTATTTGTGATAGTTTTGATTTTATTTCTTTTGTTAGTATATATTTACAATATAATCGTGTTGCTTTAGCTTTGGCTAGTGTTGCAAAAGAGAATAAGGATGCCATTATTTGATTAGAAGAATGCCCTCTTTTCTCTTTTTTATTGTATAACATGATTCTATATGAATAAAATCTATTATTTTTTCCTCTAAAAAAAAAAAAGTTGCTACATGGCTTTCTTTATTTGACGTTGTCACATGGCTTGGACACGTGTCATTTCTATGTGAGTCATGGTAATTCAAAGACTTGATGTGTGGCTTGATTTCATTTGTTGACTGTCCATTGTTGACACATCACTAATAAAAAATTAATTTGATCACAAATATTTGATAATAATTAATCAGACGGTTGTGATGGTAAGCTAGAGGGTATTTCTGTTTGTAGGGGTGGACCAAAATTGTCTCATTTATTTTTTGCAAATGACAGCCTTATTTTTTGTAAAGCATCCTTGGAAGAATGTGACTCCCTACAAAGGATTCTCCAGGTTTATGAGAGAGCTTCTAGCCAACAATTAAATAGAGAGAAGACTTTTCTTTTCTTTAGCTCTAATAATGATCAATCAATTCAAGAGGAAATTAAAAGAAGATTTGGTGCTCAAGTTATTAGGCAACATGAGAAATATCTTGGTCTTCCTTCGTTGGTTAGAAGAAAAAAGTGAAATACTTTCAATGACATAAAGGAAAAACTTGCAAAGAAGCTAGCTGGATGAAAGGAAAAATTGCTTTCTAAGGCAGGTAAGGAAATTTTGATTAAGGCGGTGGCACAGACAATTCCAACTTATACTATGAGTTGTTTCAAACTTCCTGATACTCTCTGTGAGGAATTGACGAGTATGATTCATAATTTTTGGTGGAGTCAAAAACAGGATGAAAGAAAACTGAATTGGATTAGTTGGGATAAACTTTGCATGCCTAAGGTAGATGGGGGTATGGGTTTTAAGCAGCTGAAACCTTTCAATTTGGCTTTATTAGCTAAGCAAGGTTGGAGATTGCAAATGGGACAGAATTCTCTTTTTTATCATGTCTTTAAAGCAAAATATTTCCCTAATTGTGATTTTGTGCAAGCTTCACTTGGTAATAATCCGTCTTATGTATGGCGAAGTCTTATGGCAGCCCAAAGGCTTGTGCAACATGGTCTGAGATGGCAAATAGGTAATGGATTAAATGTTCAGGTGTGGAAGGATAAATGGTTGCCAAGTTCATTTACCTATAAAGTTGTTTCCCCAAGGTTGAATTCCCCAGCAGATCTCCAAGTTTTTGATCTTATTGATTCGAATAACAGGTGTTGGAATCTCCATTTGTTGCAGCAATTGTTTTTACCGTTTGAAGTGGAGGAAATTAGCAGCATTCCACTTAGTAATATTCTTCCCCCTAATAAGCTAATCTGGACAGGGACCTCAAATGGATTGTTTACTGTTCGGAGTGCCTATAAAATTGCTATGGAAAGCTCTTGTGATTCTGTTAGTGCATCTTCTTCAAATGACAGCAAGCTGCGATGTTTTTGGAAGTCATTGTGGCGGTTACCAGCTCCTCATAAAGCAAGACATTTTTTATGGTGTGCTTGCCGTGATATTCTTCCAACAAAAGCGAATCTTAGGCGACGAAAGGTATTATCTGAAGATCTTTGTGAGGAATGTAAGCTAGAGTCCGAAACTTCAGGCCATTTATTTTGGTCATGTCCAAGAGCTAAACGAGTGTGGAGCTGTTTAGGAATTTTTACATCGGATTGTGCAGATCAGTTCAATAGCTTCATGGAGTTAGCATGGAAAATAATGATGATTGATCATTGTGATGATAGTGCCATTGCTTTGGTGGGAACGATTGCTTGGAGGCTGTGGGGTAATCGAAATGAAGTTCATAATGGAGGGAAGAGGCTTGGTGAATTGGAGTTGTGTCGTGATGCCTCATTTTGGCTGCTGGAATATCAGGAAGCCACTGCTGCTGCTGTACTGATGTAGATTGAACCCATGGTCCAACAATGTTGGCTGCCTCCCTCAAATCAGTTGTATAAAGTGAATGTGGATGGGGCTGTTTTCAAAGCACGAAGAGAATCTAGGGTGGGAGTGATAATTCGTGATGCTAATGGTTTGGTTGTGGCTGCATTGAGTAAGAAATTTCATGCTCCTTTTGGTCCTTTAGAGGTGGAAGCCAAAGCATTTGAATCTGGTTTGCAATTTGCCAAAGAAGTGGGATTATAGGAGTTCATTTTGATAGGAGATTCTCTCAATGTTGTTCGTGCCCTTCAAGGTTTATCGCCTCCTTTAGTTTCGGTGATGCCTATAATTTATGGGATTCTAAGCTCTTGTCATGATGTTAGGATAGTGTTGTTTTCTCATGTATGTAGACAGGGAAATAAACTTGTCAATCTCTTAGCAAAACATGCTATTAGTATTGTTGACTTTATGGTTTGGATGGAAGAAAATCCTTGTTTCTTGGAACAAGCTCTCCATCAGGATGTAATGTTTTCTTTTGTTTAATGAAAGTTTTCAAGTTCTCTATCAAAAAAAAAAAAAAAAAAAAAAAATTATCACATTAGAATTTTAGTAAAAAAATTGTGGAATAATTTAACTACTTTTTAAAGTATCCCAATTATTGTGGACATGCATAATTGCATATTGTGGACACTAATTTCCAAAGTCTCAGATTATAAAAATTCAAAATCTGATGATTTGATGAATGGGAAATATACAATCTGTCATCCATGGTTACTAAACTCAAAATTTAGTAACTCATAAACCATATTTAAAATAGTCATATAACTCATAACCCATATTTGAGACTGATGGCCCTCCCAAAAAAAATCCCTTTTTAATAACAAAACAAAAGCAGATCTTTTAACAAAAAATATTCTTTGTATAAAAAAAATCTGTTTTGTATGATATTTTTTTTATTTTGCTTTTTTGGGACGAAAATTAAAAGTTTGGTATTTCGAAATTTGGGTATTGTGAAACTGTTTGCCTAATGGATTATTTGCTTAGTAGCCTTATCAATTTTGTTTAGCGAGCAGTTGTATTGATACTTAGGGCCCGTTTGGTATATGTATTTAAACACAAGTTTTCAATTTTTAAATAACATTACACGTATTTTTACACACTTTTTCACCCATACATATTTCTAAAAAATACAAACAACATTACTAGAACAACATTTCCAAAATCTTTGAGTTTCTAAGACAACTATGGAAGGAACATTTTCAACCAAAAAATATTATAAAACTAGGTTTTGTAAGTTGTAACAAAATGGAAGAAGACATTTTAATGGGCTTTGAAACCCAAATTTTCATAACCGTCCAATTTCAAGCATTTTAAAACAAGATAAACCCAACTAGCTTCTGCGAGCGCATGCTCAGAGGTGCAAAAACTTTTTTTTTTTATTAAAAGAAAACACACATATAATATACAAAATACAAATAAACAAAAGAAAGAAAAGGAAAGCAAACCTCGTCAAGTGAAGGGAAATTATCAAGGATGTAACCATATTTCTTCTTGACTGAATACTTTCCTCCTCCTCATCATCCACTTGGTCCATGACTACTACTACTACTAGTCTACTAATCATGGTTCTCTGGGCATAGTTGCAGGATTATGATACCACACCGTTCTTCCTCCCCTGAACTTCTGTTACTGATAATAAAGGCTTGTTTGGTAGCAGCGTTGAACTATTAGTGTTCAAAATAATGTAAAAAATATAATATAAAGTGTTATAAAAACACGTGTTTAAAGTACTTACAAAATACGCTAAAAAAGTATGAGAAGGTGCAATAAATGATTTTAGAGGGAATCTAGGAAAGAAAAGAAATAAGCCTACGAGAGTCCATAACTTTAAGTTTTATCTATGAGGAAACCGAATGTAGTATCAGATTGACTTCCCTTACAATTTTCCAAAACGATGTTATGTTTACTACTTGGATTCCCCTCAAAAAACTTGGAATTTATCTCACGCCAAACATAGTATATGATTACTGTAAAGCAGAGCTTTAAGATTGACCTTTAAAAAATGTGTTTGATACCATATTTTTAATAATATATTTTTTAAAGTAAAAAAATCTTAATTATGTGTTTGATATATGTATACGCATTTTTTAATGTGTAACTTTTTTTTTGACATAATGAATAAAATAATTATTTTTATTCAAAGAAAAAGAATTCCCACCATGACACTACCGACTTTTCCACTCTCTGCTTCTTCTTCGTCCCATCTCCCTCTCATCAAGTCCAAGCTTGAACAACCCACTTAATCCGTGCAAACCCAGCTAAATCAAAGCCAAATTGCTATCGGAGCATCATTGGCCATCCAAACCCAGAAAAATAAATAAAAGGAAGACTTTGGTCCTTGTGTGCAAACCCAAACCCAAACACCCCTACACTGAGTTTTGTCGTCTACAAATTATCCATTCCTTTGCTTTGTAGAGCATTAGCATTGGTGGTGCCAAAAATTTAGAGTCTGTTTGATTTGTATTGTATTAAGGTTGTATTCAGTTTCTATTTTCATTTTATGTACTCATTTTTTTATTTCCATCTATTTTTTTGTTTGGCATCATTTTCTATATTGTCTTCTCTTTTTTTTTTTTTTTTTTTTTGACAACCACCAACAAATAGAGAGAGAGTACGTGTGTATTTTTTGATGTGACAAGTCAATAATAGTGGGACCCATAAATTTGATTTTTTTTTTTACGAAAATGCCACTGTATTCATTTTCAAAAAAATGAAAAACACCAAAAAAATTGTATTCAGTCTTTGTATTTAAATCCTATTTTTCTGGATACTAAAAATGAAAACTGAATATAAATACAAAGCTAAACAAGTTTTTTAGTGGTGGGTCCCACAAAAAATGAAAATAATACAAAATACATCTTTTTTTTTGCTTAAACTAAACAGGCCCTTAGCAATTTGACACCACAAAAAAATTATTTTATCTATTTTATTACCTCAATTTACAAAATACTCAACATTAGTGGTTTTATTCAACACAATAAAATAATATATTCACTACAATGAACAACAACCATCACCACCAATGCAATAAAATAATAATATCTTTTAATAATTTTTCTTTTTTTAGCATATGAGTTACAGTGCACAGCTATCTTTGCGTGTGCACACGCAAAAATAGTTGTGCACTGTAGCTCAACAGCCAAAAATTTTGGCTTTCCCTCCACTAAGGCAGGAACATTTTGTTATATTTGATTGGTAAATTTAGCATTTTAGCAATTTGCCTTCACCAATACTAATGCTCTTAGAGCATTCACATTTGTGGAGCTATAATTTTAACGGTTTGGCACCACAAAAAACTATTTTATCTATTTTTACTTTTTCACTTTACAAAACATTCAACATCAGTGGTTTTATTTTAGTTTTTAATATAATAAAATAATATAAATAATATAATAAAATAATATATGCACTACAATAAAAATAAAAATAAAAATCAGTAAAATAATTAAAGAAGTGTGAAGGCAGAAATAAAAAAAAGTGTTTTTTTTTATACCTTTAAGCTACAATGTACAGCCAAAGATAGCTGCCCACTATAGCCAAGAAGTCAAAAATTTTGACTATAACTTTAAGAATGGAGCCTTACTTTTGCATTTGGTGGTGCTAATAGCACCATAACTTTTTAGCACCACCAATACTAATGTTCAGAGAGAGAGAGAGAGAGAGATTATGTCTTGTCAATATCAGTGGGTCCCATAGTTTTCTAGCTAATTGGGATAATACCACTCAACACTGTTAATTAAGAATCGTAATTCAAACGATTCTAAATAAACACTTCTACCAAATATATACTTTTTTTTTTGGCCTCACAACTTTTAGCGTTTAAATACTAAAATAATAAAAATCATTGTTTGAATCCAGATAACAAAAAGGCCATAATACTTTTTGACGTACTTGCATTTGCACATCTACACTGTGACTATTTCTGGACTGTAATTCTATTACGAGATGACATATATTCTTCAATAAAACTGATCAGTGCTTATCAAAAAAAAAAAAAAAAACTGATCAGAGTGGATATTTTTTTTTTTTTTTTGGTTTCCCAACCGGTATCCGAACCCACTGGGCCGACTAATCCGGTTTCGGAGCGGGTCCCGGGGTTAAGGTTTTAAACTCCTCCCAACGGGCTTGCGGGGGATCGGAGTGGATATTTGATCCCTTATAAAAATGGATTGATGAGTGGTGGCTGTTTAATTATTTGGTCACGCTATTGACCAATTCCGACTCGATCTATAGGTATATTTAACACGTCAACTGGATAGTTTCTTTTTTTTAGAAAACATCAACTAGATAGTTGGATGTGTAGCAAGAATCTTTTTCGTTTTATTAGTTACGAATAGCCTGTTGTAATGATGTTTTATAGTTCACGACAAACGTATTGGGTTATGAAATTCATCATGAACCGCATGTGCTCTAATTTTATTTTAGGCTAAACCCTAAAATAAAAAATGCTTACGGATACTCTTAGGGTAATCTATACTATTATTTAAGGGGTTTTTCCTGTTTGAATTCCTCATTTTTTAGTTTAAAAATGCCCCTACATCCTTATGTTTAAGTAGAGACAAAACTAAAGGACAATCTAGTAAAAATGCAACTCTAACTCCCACTAAAATATTGTCTAAAAAATAAGATCACTCTCCTATAATTTTCAAATTGTTTTATCTACTTATAAATTAGATTTTCAAAATAAAAATTATATATATAAAATAAAAAAACACAATTTTTTTTCTACAAAATAGGACTACTAAAAAAAAAATCTCATCGCAAGAGCGAAGCGCCTGTAACGAGGCTAATGGTTAATAATTCATTTAAAAAAAGTTTTTATAGAAAAAAAAAATTAATGATTTGACAATTTTTTTTATTTTTCCATAAAAGTGGTATCAAAATTTTCCTAAAATGGATTATTAACTATTGCCCTCAAGGCACCTGTTAGCATGACCCAAATAAAATATACCTTTTAAGTTTCATCCCCTCAAAAAAAAAAAAAAAAAAAATTTTAAGTTTCACCATTTTTCATTTTAACCTTTATTTTAATTTTGGTGGTCAAAATTGTATGGTTCCTCTCACTTTGGCTTGGTTATATGATTCTACTTTTCCTTTCAATTATTTAGTTTTAGAAATTGACTATTAAGGTGTGTTTGGTTGGAGGTGAAATAGGGAGATTGGCCATTGTAGATGCACTCACTGCCAAAAGGTCCTTAGTTGCCCAACTGATCAAACATGTTCCACAAGTTCAACGGCAACGATTCATATACGTGTATTGTCTTCATCCTCAACAACATCATCATCACCGTTGATGTTTTATTTGGGGGCGAGATCTCGGGTTCTACACCCCACGAAAATAAAGTCAACTTTTTGGGCCGGTTGAACAAGCATAACACGGAACTTCTAGATCCATTGAGTGAGTTGGACTCCCTCCACCAAGTTAAAAGTATCTTCTAGTTTCATTAGGTGAGATGGACTCCACCACCTAAAGTTAGAAGAATAAACTATCCCTCCTCTATCTCCGTAAAACATTAATTCTCATACCAAACCCAAAGATTATATCAATTCCAATTACTGCTAGTCTTTGTCTTTTTCAAGCTGGCAGCAAGGAGTTACTAAAAAAATAAAATGAAATTTCGAATCCTTGAGATACTTGCAAAGGTCTAGGAATACATCTTTTAATTCACACTTTGCAATAACTTGCTTGGATGTCAATGCAAAAAGTTTAAGATCCATGTAGAAGTGATGTGATCTAATTATCAATTGACACCAAACAAAAGATAAATATTTGGAGGGCGAGATCTCAGGTTCTACACCCCACGAAAATAAAGCCAACCTTTTGGGCTAGATGATTGAGTACAACATGTAACTTTTGGATCCATTAAGTGAGTTGGACTCCACCACTTAAAGTTAAAAGAATAAACTATCCCTCCTCCATCTTCGTAAAGCATTAATTCTTATACCAAACCCAAAGATTATATCAATTACAATTACTCCTAGTCTTTGGCCTTTTCAAGCTGGCAGCAAGGAGTTACTTAAAAAAAATGAAATTTTGAAACCTTGAGATACTTGCAAAAGGTCTAAGAATACATCTTTTAATACACACTTTGCTATAACTTGCTTGGGTGTCAATGCAAAAAGTTTAGGATCCATATATAAGTGACATAATCTAATTATCAATTGACACCAAACAACTGATAAATTGTGTGACAAATGGTGTGTCTAAAAAAAAAACTTGGGATACTTGCCCTTCTTCTATGCCATTAGCTCATTCATTTTTCCCTTTCTCTCTTCTATTTTGCTTCCTCCTTTCTAAATGTGTTAGGCTATATTGGTCCTTCCTTAGGCTAGTGCTAGAACATGGGTCCAACTTATTTGGATGGCCCAAAAGGCTTTCTTGAGTGGAGCTTTCACTTTGTCTAGTAGTCAAATAATCTTGGGCTTTAACAGACAGAAGCCATGTGCTTCCAAACTTGATCCATGTAGTAAGGCTGCGTTTGTTTTAGGTGTAAATGATTTCCGGAAAATATTTTACACCCAGTAGCGTGTTTGGGTGTCCATGTAAAATAAATTTTTTCGAAAAATCTTAAACTTTGACTGTAAAATAAGCCCTTTGACCTGGAAAATCATTTACACTTGTATTTTACCTTCAAATGATTTCCGAACTCAAACACTCGAAGAGAGAGAGAGAGAGAGAGAGAGAGAGAGAGACAGAGAGACAGAGCAAGAAGGGAGAGTAGAGAGAGTGAGCTAGATCGTACCAGATTGCACCATCGCCCTAGATCACACCATCGCCCCAACCCTAGATCGCACCGGTCTTGTCGTACCCCAGCATCGTCGAGATCACGCCGCCAAGATCACACCCCATATCACACCGCCAAGATTGAACTGCCACTGCCGCCCTCTAGATTGAACTCTCGTTGTCTCAATCTCGGCGCACCACACGCAGACGCCGATCCAAGGTCCCCCCTTACGCCAGTGAAGCCCATCTCACCTCTACAATACCCGATCCATATCTCTTCAAACCCATCTCTCTTTTCTTCTATTCTCTCACACAGACGCCAGTCCGAGATCACGCCGCCGAGATCCTCGCCCATGACCCACCTATGACCGATCTCTCTCTTTCTCGATCTACCTGTCCCTTTCCCTCAATTTTTGATCACTCTCTCTTCCTCTCTTTCTCAGTTTGACCGAATTGTTTGAGTTTAACGAATGGTTTTGTTTTGATTTTTGTTTTTTTAAGTTTATATATTGAAATTTTCTATTATAAAATTTGTTTGGATGCTGAGAAAATGTGAGAAACTAGTAGAAAAATAGCATTTTCAGAATGTAACCAAACACATGAAAACATTTTCTAAAACAATTTTCATAATGCAGCCAAACACTTGAAAATATTTTCCTTTCCCGAAAACATTTTCACCTGAAAATATTTTACACTAGGAAAATATTTTACATTCAACCAAACGCAGCCTAAGAACGTTTAGGGTTTTAACATTTAGCAACTTAAAAAACTACTTTATCTATTTTAATAACACACTTTACGATACACTTTACATCAAACTTTCTATTTTTCACATTACCTAAAAACTATTTATTTATTTTTATTCATTTCTCTCTCTCTCTCTCTCCTTCTCTTTTTGTTTGAACCAAACCCACGAGTCCACAACCCCAAACCCACAGCCCCTCTTCCACAAACCCACAACCAACCATCACCATGCTTTGGCCATCCTCCCACAAACCCACAACCAACCACGACCACGCTTTGGCCATCCTCCACAAACCCACAACCCTACACTCACCACCTCCACAAACCCACGCTCCGGCCATCCTCTCTTGGCAGCCCTTGCTCTGGCCATCCTCTATTTAGCTTCATTTCTTTTGATTTTGCTTAGACCCAAACTTCATTTCTTTTGATTTTTCTTAGACCCAAACCTAAAATCTCAAAGTTTATTCTCTTGGGATGAAAGAAGAAAGTGAAAGAAAGCCAAAGGCCGGTGAAAGAAGAAAAGAGAGAAGAAAGTGAGACCGGTGAGAGAAAAAGAGAAAAGAAATGGGAGAGAATAGTGAGAGAGAAGTATTATAAAATGTTTTTTATGTTTACCTTCATGCTACATTGAGATAGACAGAAGTCATGTGCTTCCAAACTTGATCCATGTAGTAAGGAGGTTTAGGCTTTTAGACCCAATTTGTGGGGCAAGTGTTGATGGGCTTGTAAGCCCATCTCGTGTAGTATAAGCGTTTCATGCCAATAATGCTCATCGGCATCAAGCCCAATTCTTGTGATGAGGAAGTTTGGGTTTTTGGGCCCAACTCATGAAGCAAGAAAGGATGGGCTCTCAAGCCCATTCCGTGTAATAATGAGCTCGAGTCTAATTCTTTAGGAATGTGAAGGTCGTCGGGCAAAAGCCCAACCCATGGAGGCCCTTAAAAAAAATCATTTTTGGGTTCTTCCTCTGGCCTTGAATAAACTGAGGCCACGTGTGTGGCACATTGTAGGGTTTGTATATTCAGGTGATATGCTTCTAAAAAATTGATGGACCATTTTCTTGCATCAATAATGCAAAAGGGTGGGGACTCAACGATAGGTCCGGTTAGCCTAAAGTATTACAGAATGATAATATTGTTGTCTATCATTTTTTGTTGTCTATCATATTGATAAGCTTAACATGGATTTCATACACCTGTAATCTATCTATCTAATATATAAATCATACCCTCGTGAATCGTAATCCTGGAAAATAAAATGATTAAACTTGTCATTTTCCTCCTACTTATAGGCGTCAAATCCGCTATAGATTTGGTATATATTTCATAAACATCAATTAGTATTAGTTACGAATCTCTTTCGTTGAATAATTATCAAATTATACAGGGTCTTTATATATTCAATGGGGCACACGATTAACACGACACTGCAAACTTCCATTTGTTATTGTTGGGTCATCCATGATCTCATTGAGAGATGTGAACTCGCGTGAAGTGTTATAAATAATAATAATAATAATGGCTTTCTTGTTGTTGTAGAATAAGTAAATAAAATACAGTATACAATTAAGTTTCAATTTCTAGTAGCCAAGGTCAAAAATAAAAGCGGCCATAAAAAAAAAGTCAAAAATAAAAGCACTCTTGGTCCTTAAACGGTAGCTAATAACTGATTTTAGCCTTTGAAATTTAAAGTGATTGCTTTTAGTTCCTTAAATAACTATTATATGTGGTTTCTCAAAAAAGAAAAGAAAAAAAAAGAAAAGACTATTATATGTAGAATTAAAAGTGGTCACTTTAATTAAATTGAATGATTATTATTTTTTTTTTGGGTGGTTTGTACAAGACTTATGTGAAGGTGTGTAACAATGAGTTCAATTGAAATTTAAAGCGATTGCATTAGTTCCTTTTTTTTCTTTTTTTTTGATAAGAGCATTAGTTCCTTAAATGACTATTATATGTCGAGAACTAAAAGTGGTCACTTTAATTAATTTGAATGAATGTTTTTTGCAGTTTGTACAAACTTATAATGAAGGTGTGTAACAATGAGTTTAATGTGGTATAAGATTATGAAAGAACTCCACAACTTAGACTTTGAATTAATGGCTTGTTACCAAGAAAATACAAATTCCCTCTATCGGGCCGTACCACATATAAGAAAAAAGGCTTAAACAAAGTTTAGCTACAATGAGTTCAATTGAAATTTAAAGCGACCGCATTAGTTCCTTAAATGACTATTGTAGGGTCAATTTTTGTAGCCCAAGCCCAAAATGTATGGATTGTGAGCCCAATGAACCCAAGACAATGAATTTGTAGAGAGTGTGTGAAAGAGTTAGGCTAGTAATGAATTAAACAGTATTGGACTGCAGTGCTTGTGATTAAATTAACATTCAATCGTGCTCGGACAAATGCAAACATAGACGTCCGAAGAGGATTTGTATTGAATGAACGTGGGTTACAATTCTTAGAGCTACAGTAATAGAGTTTTCTCCTTTCTAACTTTCTTTTTCCGATCCCGCCTTATCAGAGGCCTCTCCCCCTTATATAGTACCATTTTCCTTCATCTTCACCGTCCACTTGTTCACCATCTAGACGCCCACTTGAGTGCATGTCCCATCATGTACCCTCTTTAGCCTTGTGTGAGTGGCGGTAGCTGAGAGTGCACTGTTCAGGGGTCTTCTCCACATTAATGCGGTCAGGAAAGTAGGTGCAGTGCATTTAATGTGGTGGTTGAAGTTTGTCTTCTAGATATTTCTCCGTTCCTGCTATCCTCATGCGTGCCTGAGGTTCATCTCCATCATTAGACTTGTTAGGAGGTTCACCTGAACTTTCCAGACATCTGTTTGACCACGCTTCTTCGGATCCGAAGATAATGGCCTCTTCGGACAATTGAATACCTCTTCGGACTGTGCCCCTCACTCATCCCCAGACATGCTTCTCTTATATGGGCTTCTTCTCAACTACTTTCATCTCTTCGGACAAACAGTAGTCTTCAAATAGAGCCTTGGGCCTAATACGTTAGGTTGGGCTTTTCACCCCCCACAATAGCCCCTCAAAATTTTAGTTTTTCCCTCACATCCGAGGAGAAAAAATAGGGTTTTGACTTGTCACGAAATGGAAGTTTAAAATGACAAAAATATCGGAACTTACACGCGTGTGGGATTAATGCCGCTGTTGTTTCAGTCTCCCCGAGGCACTGCCATTTACTCCAGGCGGCGTTCTGTCTTTGGCATCCAACGGTGGGCTATAGATCCAACGGATGTGATTTTTTCCTCAGAATTTGGGCGGGATGGCCCCTGACCCTTCGCTTCGAGGAACTTGTTGAGAGTCCCGCCCTAATAGAGGAATTTAAGGAGACCTACGACATTCCACGAGGGGTAAATCTGAGGTATTGTCCTCCGGAGCGGATATTGACCGACCGAGGAGAGGGGGAAGTCGTAATCCCCATGATAGCGTTTATAGAAGGGGGAATAACTCTTCCCATGGGTCTTGTCACTGGAGGTTATCTTCGTAATCACAGGCTTTCCCCCGATCAGTGCACACCCAACCTCTTTAGGATCCTAGGAGCAGTCGATGCTCTGAACCGTCAACTAGGATTAGGACTTACCCGGCATGACGTGGTGCATATGTACGAGTGTCATAGTCAGAAGGGGGCGAGATACTATCTCAAATCCCGTTCTGATGTCGTTAGGCTCGTTTCCTGCCTTCCCAAGTCTAATAAGGGGATGAAAGACGACTATCTGATTGTCTCGGGTGCGTGGCATGACGGTCTTCATTGCCCGACCGAACCAAGAGAGTTAGGTGGGACCCTTTAGGCCTAGGTTTCCTGACAATAAACTTAGGGTTTTCACTTTTTAGCAGTCTGTTTTCTCTTGTGTGTATCATTATCTTTGAGTTTCTGACCGGGTTTTCTCTATGGTGTTTACAGATAGAAGGCAAGTTGCTCCTCGGCTCAGCCTCTCAAACGTCCCCGCGCTAAACTACTTACTCCGGTCGGATATTTTCGTGAGTGAAGACGGGCAGCTCCGATCTGTTCCTCTCATCCTTGGCTATATGGCCAAGCGGAAAGATTTCTAGCCGGTCGGCAACGCCATTACTCAAGGGGACCACCGCCTCAAACGGATAGACGTCGGTCGGCACAACTTTTTAGCACCACATGAGCTTGCGCCCGTGCCACATCCCAATCCCCAGGGTGTGCCATTGCTCCTTCAGCCCAATCAACAGGTTCCTCTAGAACCCGCTGCGGCTGAGGAAAGAGTCGATTCTTCAACCCCCTCGCTTGACGAGCAGATTGAAGAGTTCAATTTTAAAGGGGAAGCTTCAGGAGGGGTTCAGGTGATACAAGTTTCCGACGCCGAGGAGGAAACTGATAGGCATTCTAGTGTCCATCCTGTTTTAGTAACTGCTCTTCCAGTAGGCTCTTCGGAAGAGGAAGACATGGCTGACTTAAGGAATTTGATGAGGAACAGGGGGAAAAAGGCTGAGCCTAAAGGGACCGGTACGTCCCAACCGCCTGTGAGTCTTCCCGCAGCGCCTCCCCAGGTTCCTGATCCCGGCCTGAAGCCCATGCAGGATCTGAGGAAGAAGAGGCCCCTCCTTGATACAGAAGAAAAGCAAGCGCTGCCACCCAAAGGGACCAAGCAGCAGAAGGTGGTGAAAGACCACCGGAACTAGAGGGCCTCGTCCACTGAGAGCCGAGAGGAGGTCATAGTGGCTGATGTCCGCCGAGGAGGAGGACCTCGTATCTGGTCTCCAAGGTTGGAGTTGGATAGCACTCCAATCTCTTGGGAAACCTCCCTCAGGAATTATGATGGGGGAAGGGTAGGTTATGTTGCTGAGGCCTTGCAGCAGCCACTTCTCCTCCCCCATGACATGGACTCCTACAGGCGTTTCAACCAAAATGAGCTCTTTTAATCCCTTAAGAGGGATATGGCCATGGTAAGCGAGCTCAGTCCAATTAGTTGAATCACTGACACTTTTGCTTTTTCCCTTTTTCTGTGCTTTATATTCAGAATTTCCATTATACAGGTCACCCAGCAAATTTTTGTGGCCGAGGAGTGGAATAAGAAGAACCATCTTGAGGCCCAAGCAGCGGTCTACTCTTGGTCCAAGGTGGAAAAATCTTTGGGCCAGCTGAAGGAGGAATATGCCCATCTATCCGAGGAGTTCAAAGAGATGACCAACCAGAAGAAAAGCCTCGATGTTGGTATTAAAAATGTTGAAAAACAGGCCGAAGAGCAGCGCAAGCTGCTGCATATGGCCGAGATCAACTTGGCAACTGAGAGGGAGCTGGTGAAAGGGCTTAAAGATGAACTTAGAAAAGCCAAGGAGAGCGCCCGACTAGCTGAGCAGAATGCTCAACTGGCCAAGGAGGCAATCGAGGCCGAAAGAAAAGCGGCGTATCAGCTAGGGGTGGACGAGACCGGGTCCTAACTTACGGAGCAATTTGCCTCGGTTGGTCGAGATTATTGCGACATAACTTGGACCAAGGCGCTGGACGCTGCTGGAGTCCCTGCTGACTCAGAGCTGAGATTGCCCGGTAGCATATACTACAATCCTGATATCCGAGAGCTCCTAGTGGATGATCCTCCCCCAACACAGCTCTCAAAGGCTTTGGATCAACCCTCGGCCAGCCAAGTCCCTCCTGCCAACCTTGAGGCCTCCAAGGAGTCTGACCAGCCAGGTGACAAGGGAAAACAAGCTGAGCCACCCAAGGACAAGGGCAAGAGGTTGGAAAAGGGGAAGACCTTTTCTGAGCCCAAGGACCAGGCTCCAGAAGTTGCTGCTACTCGGACAGACCAGGCTGCTGACCCTGCGGTCCCTCAACCGAAGACTTAGACATAGGGGCTTTTGTTTTGCACTTGTACTTATTTTTGTTTTTATGTAAGGAATTGTAAACCCTTCTCTTTTGATCAATGAAACAGTTTTTCTTTTGTTTCTAGTGTTTTCGTTACATGCCTTATGACTTATTATTGCTGCATATAACTGTACATTGCAATTATAACATAACAATGCGGATAAACTTGATCACTATATTATACTGATAGTACGAATAATCGAAATTGATACTGAAAAGAACAGTTCGTGTAAGAGTTATTAATAAGTAATGATTGCAGCGAGTAATTATGGAAGTTTCACATGTCTTTCCAAGTATACAAAGAGTGTTATTACCCCTCGGCTTTGAATTAAACATAACTAAGGAAGCCAATCATAAATTAGAATCAATTTAAGCATAATAAAGAATTTTAGCACTAAGCCCCAGTGACAATAGCTGTGTGGGGGTGTTGACTAACCTGTGTCATTTGGTTCAAGGACCATAGGGAATGAACGTATTTGAGTGTTAACTAACCCAAATCATCTGGTCCGAGGACTACAGGCATGACTGGATTTAAGTTTGAACACTTAGAGAACTACAACGGAGTGTTAACTAACCCTAATCATCTGGTCCGAGGACTACAGGCATGATTGGATTTAAGTTTAAACACTTGGGAACTGTAACGGAGTGTTAACTAACCCTAATCATCTGGTCTGAGGACTACAGGCATGATTAGATTTAAGTTTAAACACTTAGAGAACGGTAACGGAGTGTTAACTAACCCTAATCATCTGGTCCGAGGACTACAGGCATGATTGGATTTAAGTTTAAACACTTGAGAATTGTAACAGAGTGTTAACTAACCCTAATCATCTGGTCCGAGGACTACAGACATGATTGGATTTAAGTTTAAACACTTGAGAATTGTAACAGAGTGTTAACTAACCCTAATCATCTGGTCCGAGGACTACAGGCATGATTGAATTTAAGTTTAAACACTTAGAGAACGGTAACGGAGTGTTAACTAACCCTAATCATCTGGTCTGAGGACTACAGGCATGATTGGATTTAAGTTTAAACACTTGAGAACTGTAACGGAGTGTTAACTAACCCTAATCATCTGGTCCGAGGACTACAGGCATGATTGGATTTAAGTTTAAACACTTAGAGAACGGTAACAGAGTGTTAACTAACCCTAATCATCTGGTCCGAGGACTACAGACATGATTGGATTTAAGTTTAAACACTTGAGAACTGTAACGGAGTGTTAACTAACCCTAATCATCTGGTCCGAGGACTACAAGCATGATTGGATTTAAGTTTAAACACTTAGAGAACGGTAACGGAGTGTTAACTAACCCTAATCATCTGGTCCGAGGACTACATGCATGATTGGATTTAAGTTTAAACACTTAGAGAACGGTAACGGAGTGTTAACTAACCCTAATCATCTGGTCCGAGGACTACAGGCATGATTGGATTTAAGTTTAAACACTTGAGAACTGTAACGAAGTGTTAACTAACCCTAATCATCTGGTCCGAGGACTACAGGCATGATTGGATTTAAGTTTAAACACTTAGAGAACGGTAACGGAGTGTTAACTAACCCTAATCATCTGGTCCGAGGACTACAGACATGATTGGATTTAAGTTTAAACACTTGAGAACTGTAACGGAGTGTTAACTAACCCTAATTATCTGGTCTGAGGACTACAGGCATGATTGGATTTAAGTTTAAACACTTGAGAAAACGGTGAATGAGTGTTAACTAACCCGAATCATCTGGTCCGAGGACTACAGGCATGACCGGATTTAAGTTTAAACACTTGAGAGAACACTTTACGTAGCGAATTGGCATATCGGTTGAAGAAAAGATTCGATTAGTAGAAGTACCTCTTGAGGTTATTTACATTCTAAGGACGTGGTATTACATGACCATCCAGGTCTTCTAAGAAATATGCCCCAATGCCAGCTCCTGAAGTGATACGATATGGCCCTTCCCAATTGGGTCCTAATTTTCCCCAAGCTCGGTTCTTTGCAGTGCCCACAACTTTCCTCAGCACCAGATCACTAGGCTCTAGAGGCCTTAGCTTCACGTTAGCATCATAGCCCTGTCTGAGCTTTTGTTGGTAATGTGCCAGCCGAACCATTGCATTTTCCCTCCTTTCCTCAATCAGATCTAAACTCTTCTCTAGCTGCTCATTGTTGCCGGTCGGACTAAACGAGCTAGTTCTTAATGTTGGGAACCTGGTTTCCAAAGGAATGACAGCTTCAGCCCCATAGGTCATTGAAAAGGGGGTCTCTCCAGTAGACCTGCGGGGCGTAGTTCTGTAAGCCCAAAGTACATGTGGCAATTCTTCTACCCATTTGCCCTTTGCGTCATCTAGCCTCTTCTTCAAGCCATTCAGTATGACTTTGTTGGCAGCTTCTGCTTGTCCATTACCCTGGGGATAGGTAGGAGTGGAGTTTCTATTTATAATTCCCAGCTCGCCGCAATAATTCCTGAATGCCTTGCTATCGAACTGTAGGCCATTGTCCGAGATGAGAATGTGAGGAACTCCAAACCGAGTGACAATATTCTTCCACACAAACTTTTGCACATGAACGTCTCTGATATTGGCTAGCGGCTCAGCTTCGACCCACTTTGTGAAATAGTCTGTGCCGACCAGAAGGTACTTCTTGTTTCCTGCAGCTTTAGGGAAGGGTCCCACGATATCTAAGCCCCATTGAGCGAAAGACCACGAGCTAGATAGCGGATTAAGAGTTCCCCCTGGCTGGTGAATGTTTAGGGCGAAGCGCTGACATTGATCACACTTTTTAACATACTCGTGGGCTTCTTTTTGTATGTTAGACTACCAATAACATTGGGTGAGGGCTCGGTGAGCCAAGGATCTGCCTCCAGTGTGGCTCCCACAAATTCCTTCGTGCAGCTCTTCTAGTAATAGCTCAGACGCTTCAGGATGCATGCATAACAAGTATGGTCCCGAATAGGAGCGTCTGTATAATTTCTGGTCCTCGGATAACCAGAACCTGGTCGCCTTCCTCCGAACTTTGTCAGCTTCCTCCTTCTCTTTTGGCAATATATCTTCTTTGAGGAATTTGATTATAGGGTCCATCCAACAGGGCCCGGCCCTGACTTGGTGAACCTGGATTACCTCTCTTTTTGCCTCTGTAGGCCCATGCAAGTCCTTGACGAGGATGGTTCTCGGCAGGTTTTGCGCCGAGGAGGTAGTAAGCGTGGCCAAGGAATCAGCATGTGAGTTACCACTTCTGAGGATGTGTAGCAAACTGAAAGAGTCGAACTCCGATTGCAGACATTTAACTCGGCTCAGGTACCCCTACATTCTTTCATCCTTCGCCTCAAACTCGCCTTGTACTTGGCCCACAACTAACCTTGAGTCCGAGAACAACTCCACGAACTTTCCTCCCATTCTTCGGACCATAGCCATTCCCATCAGTAGGGCCTCATACTCCGCCTCATTATTCGTTGCTGAGAAGTCCAGCCTTAATGACTTCTCGATAATGATGCTTTCGGGGGATATCAACACTAGCCCAACTCCAGAACCTCTTTGGTTTGCCGCGCCATCAACGTACACTTCCCAATGGGAGGGACTCTGTTGGGAGATCATGCCAACTGATTTTTCATCCACGTCTGATGTGGGCTTTACTTCTTCTAGTTGGGGCTCCGTGAACTCAGCCACTAAATCCGCAAGGACCTGACCCTTGACCGATGTGCGTGGCATATATCTTATATCGAAAGCCCCTAAGATCGTACCCCATTTGGCAATCCGCCCAGTGTAGTCAGTGCTTCGGAGTATAGCCTTGAGTGGGAGTTGAGTGAGGACAATGACCGTATGGGCCTGGAAGTAGTGAGGTAACTTCCGTGTACCGAGCACCACTGCTAGGATAGCCTTTTCCAGAGGCAAGTAACGGATCTCGGCCTCATGCAGCGACTTGCTTACGTAATAAACTGGTCTTTGCACACCACAGTCTGATCGTATCAACACCAGGCTCACCGCACAGGAAGCTACAGCGATGTAGGCGAACAATACCTCATCTGGCTCAGAACTGGACATGATTGGTGGCCGAGCTAGATAATCTTTGAGTTCTTGAAAGGCCAAAGCACATTCTTCAGTCCATTCGAATCCCTTCCACTTGTTGAGCAGAGAGAAGAAAGGCCGACACCTGTCTGCTGATCTAGAGATGAATCGATTCAGGGCAGCAGTCATTCCGGTTAGTTTCTGAACCTCCTTAGGATTCTGAGGAGCTCGTAGATCGTTGATGGCCTTTATCTGGTCGGGGTTAACCTCAATCCCTCTGTGCGTCACCATGTATCCCAAAAACTTGCCGGACCCCACCCCAAATGAGCACTTAGAAGCATTTAGTCGCAGTTTGTACTTTCTTAGAACCTCAAAGGTACTTTCAAGGTCCTTCACATGCTCGGCGACAACCTTGCTCTTTACCACCATGTCATCTATGTAGACCTCGATATTTTTACCCAGCTGCAGCTTGAACATCCTCGTCATCATCCTCTGGTAGGTAGACCCCGCGTTCTTCAAGCCAAATGGCATCACTTTATAGTGGTAATTACCAACAGGGGTGACAAAAGCGGTTTTCTCCTGGTCATCCAGGGCTAATGGTATCTGGTGGTAGCCTTGGAAGGCGTCTAGGAAGCTCATCCGAGGATGGCCGATAGTGGCATCCACCAGCTGATCAATTTTCGGCATAGGGAACGGATCTTTGGGGCAAGCCTTATTCAAATTAGTGAAGTCCACACACACTCGCCATTTCCCACTCTTCTTCTTTACTACCACGGTATTTGCCAGTCATTCAGGATAAAAAAACTTCCTTAATAGCTCCAGCTTGTTTGAGCTTCGCTACCTCTTCTCTTACTGCATCAGCATGTTCCTTGGACGGGCGCCGATGAGGCTGTTTCTTGAGGGTGATCAGTGGATTTACCTTCAAGTGGTGACATATGAACTCTGGGTCTACCCCTGGGGCTTCGTAAGCACTCTAGGCAAATACATCAAGATTCCGCTTGAGGAACTCTATTAGCTCATCCCTCTCTTGAAGATGTAGCTGAGATTCGACTTGGAAAAACCTATCAGGATCATCTCCAATAACCACCTTCGTTAAATCTTCACATCGAGTGCCCTCGTCTGAACCTTCGACGGGCAATTCCCGAGACTTTAACTGCTATAAACCCCTTTCGGCCCTGGACGAGGACTTGGCTTCGGACTCGTGTTGAATGGCAGCCACTAGGCACTGTCGGGCTATGGACTGGTCTCCTCGGATCTCATGAATTTGTCCTTCAGATGGGTATTTGACCTTCTGATGCAAATTAGAGGAAACAGCCCCAAGTGCATGAAGCCAAGGTCTGGCTACGAGTGCCGTGTAGGGTGAATATACATCCACAACTATAAAGTCCACCTCTACCACTTCGGAGTCGGCCTGCACAGATAAATGTATCCGGCCTTTCGGGGTGACAGCCCTTCCTTCAAAGCTTATGAGGGGGGAATTGTATGGTGTCAGGTCTTGGGGTTTTAGGCCTGGCCCCTTGTAGAGATCTGGGTACATTATCTCCACAGCACTACCCTGGTCCACCATCACCCTCTTCACATCGTACCCTCCTATTCTGAGGGTGATGACTAATGCATCATCATGGGGTTGGATGGTGCCAATCATGTCTTCGTCCGAGAACCCTATCACCAGCGGGGCACCAGACTTAACTCTCTTCGGACCTTGGCTTGAATCCCCTGCTGACGGTTGGCCTACCGACATAACTTTCAATGGCCAAGATCCCGTTCTTCCCGGCGCGGCGAAGACGACGTTAATAGTTCCTAGTGGCGGCTTTGAGGGGTCATCTCTTTGTGGCCCTGAGCCCATCTGCCCTCCTCGGCCGCTGGAGGGGTGTAAGAGGTGTCTTAGTCTACCATCACGAACCAGTTGGTCCAAATGGTCCCACAGGCTCCTACAATCCTCCGTGGTATGCCCATGGTCTTGATGGTGCTGGCAGTAGAGATTATGATTGCGCCTCTCAGGGTTTCCTACCATCTTGTTCGGCCACCTGAAGAATGATTCATTCTTGATTTTTTCCAAGACCTGGTGCACTGGCTCTTTGAACACAGTGTTGACCGCTTGAGGATTTGTCGATCCTGATTGCCCAGCAAAATCCCTTCGCGGTTTACTGTGGTTATAGCGGTCCGACTTGAAATCCCTCATCTCCTGGGGGATAACCTTGTCCTTACCCTTCCCTTGCTGCTGATCCTCTTCAACTCTTTTGTACTTTTCTATGCGGTCCATAAGTTGACGCATGTTTGTGACCGGTTTGCCAGATAAGGACGTCCTCAAACCGTGGTCAGTAGGGAGGCCGAGCTTGAATGTGCTGAGGGCCATTGCATCAGAGTTGCCCTCCATATCATTGAACATCTCCCAGTATCTATCTGAATATGCCTTCAAGGACTCGCCCTCTTGCATGGTCAAGGATAGCAGTGAAGAGAAGGGTCTGGCCACTCTTCGGCATGTGACAAAACGGGAGCCGAATGCTTGAGTGAGCTCTTTGAAGGAGTTGATGGAGTCTGCCTTCAGACCGTCAAACCACCTCATGGCAACTGGCCCAAGACTGGAAGGGAAAACCTTACACATCAGAGCTTCATCTCTGGAGTAGACAGCCATCCTTTGGTTAAAATGACTCACGTGCTACACGGGGTCTATTTTACCATTGTAGATGGTGAACGTTGGTTGGTTAAAGCGCCGAGGAAGTCTCGCCTCCTCAATCCTGCGCGTAAAGGGTGACCTAGAAATCTGATTCAGAGCCTTGCTCATGGCATCATTTCCCATGTTCCCACATGATGGGCTTCTGCGTTGCCTCTTGCGATGGGACTCCTCTTTATAGGTGTAAGACTCGCAGGCTGGTGTCCTAGATTTATGTTGATAAGTGACATCCTACTCATCATTAAGGTCCTCATCAGAATACGAGGAAGCCCGTTTCCTCTTTGCATGGCGCAACTCCCTTTTTAGTTTTTCTACTTCCAGTTGCAAATCCCGGTTCTTCTCTGCATGGGACATGTGACTTCCGCCCTGTGACTGGCTTTGGCCAACGCGCACAGTGTGTACACTGCCCTCACGATCTGGTCTCCTTTCTAAGTTAACAAAAAGGTCCACGTGTTGGGATGCCCTGGATTCTGCTTGTTGTTGACCTCGTCTTGCCATTATCAACTGTTGTTCTCACCCTTGCACAAGCTCTTCTCACAGACGGCGCCAATTGTAGGGTCAATTTTTGTAGCCCAAGCCCAAAAGGTATGGATTGTGAGCCCAATGAACCCAAGACAATGAATTTGTAGAGAGTAGGTGAAAGAGCTAGGCTAGTAATGAATTAAACAGTATTGGACTGCAGTGCTTGTGATTAAATTAACATTCAATCGTGCTCGGACAAATGCAAACATAGACGTCCGAAGAGGATTTGTATTGAATGAACATGGGTTACAATTCTTAGAGCTACAGTAATGGAGTTTTCTCCTTTCTAACTTTCTTTTTTCGATCCCGCCTTATCAGAGGCCTCTCCCCCTTATATAGTATCCTTTTCCTTCATCTTCACCGTCCACTTGTTCACCATCTAAACGCCCACTTGAGTGCATGTCCCATCATGTACCCTCTTTAGCCTTGTGTGAGTGGCGGTAGCTGAGAGTGCACTGTTTAGGGGTCTTCTCCACATTAATGCGGCCAGGAAAGTAGGTGCAGTGCATTTAATGTGGTGGTTGAAGTTTGTCTTCTAGATATTTCTCAGTTCCTGCTATCCTCATGCGTGCCTGAGGTTCATCTCTATCATTAGACTTGTTAGGAGGTTCACCTGAACTTCCCAGACGTCTGTTTGACCACGCTTCTTCGGATCCGAAGATAATGGCCTCTTCGGACAATTGAATACCTCTTCGGACTGTGCCCCACACTCATCCCCAGACATGCTTCTCTTATATGGGCTTCTTCTCAAGTACTTTCATCTCTTCGGACAAATAGTAGTCTTCAAATAGGGCCTTGGGCCCAATACGTTAGGTTGGGCTTTTCACCCCCCACAACTATTATATGTCGAGAACTAAAAGTGGTCACTTTAATTAATTTGAATGAATGTTTTTTGTGGTTTGTACAAGACTTATAATGAAGGTGTGTAACAATGAGTTTAATGTGGTATAAGATTATGAAAGAAATCCACAGCTTAGACTTTGAATTAATGGCTTGTTACCAAGAAAATACAAATTTCCTCTATCGGACCGTACTGCATATAAGAAAAAAGGCTTAAACAAAGTTTAGCTACAAAACTGGTTGTAGCCTTAGGTTACAACCTTACTCATTAAAATAAACAATACTACATATTTTGAAAATCTAATCGTTGAATTACATGTTTTTTACACTCTTAATACACATGTCAAATTTTGTGTCAATTAGATATTATATAATATGTAATCTATAAGCTTATATTTTATGCATAATTTTAAACTACAAAAACTTGTAATTTAAACAATTTATTAATGACATATCTATTGATCTTTATTTTTCTAGAAATTTTGTAAGTATGGAGGATAAAAAAAAAAGATGTAATCTAATAGTGAATTTGTCAGAATTCACCTCCAATAAAAAGATATTGAGTAAGGTTGCAATTTTAAGTTACAACCAATTTTGTAGCTAAACTTTGTTCAAAAGGCACTATAATGATGCTAATTTTTTTTTTTTTTTTTTGGTTGATATATCATGCCAAATTTTAAGGGTCTTAAGCAGGAGGAATAGCCCTCTATATTAGAGATTTTCAGCACAGGCTTTATCAAAGCCCAATAGAGAACCTCAAACAACCAATCTTAAGAATATCTAAGAGAAGATTAATTCTTTCAGAAATTGATTTCGTAAATTTTCTTTGTTGTTGTAAAGATAATAGAGAATTAGAGATGCTTGAACTTGATAGATGCGGGTTGGAACTTGGAAAGACCTTATTGGCGTCAGGTAATATGAAGCACTAAATAAATTTTTTTTTTTTAAACGACAAAAAAAAGGCTTTCTTGTCCATGAATTTTTTAATATTATAATCTCGTCCCTGAAGTTTATATTATTTGTTTGGAGTTGGTAACTTGGTCTCATAATTTTTTTTTCCTTTTATTGTATTGAAATGGTTTCCATGGAAATTTTGGTGATTTGCCACTGAGTTGTGTTTAGGCTTGAGAATTTTTGTTAGATTGCGACCCAACAGTGATTGCAATGTTAATCATGGCTGTTGACTTAACTGACAAAGATGTCCAATAAAATAGGAACACTTATTTTGAGCCAAAAGAAAATGACAATTTTCGGAATTAATAATTAATCAGAACGAAAAAACTACATCATCTGCACAATGAGATTAGGCGTGGGGATGATAAGATCCCGAAGACACGATTGCTTTGACACATTGACAATATCATATAAATTAAGCTGTCACAGAAGTCTCCACTGTAACCTTGCCTGAATAAGCAACTTCTGATTTTATGTCAGCTTCCAAGAGTTCTGGTATTGCTTCCCTAATGTTGTGAATGCTTTCTAATGCATAATCTGCACCTTTAACTCTCTGAGAAGTGCCAACCTGCATTTTGGAGTGGGCACAGTAGGATACACGTTAATGTTGTGAGACTTTATTATGTCCTGAGACTTTCACTTTCTCATGAAGCATATTTATAGTACAAAATTTCCAATGACTTACCAAGACAGTGTGAAGGCCCAAACATTTTCCAGCTTTTATGTTGCGGACACTATCCTCAAAGAACAACTGAAAGAGCAAGAATATAGATGATAAAAGATACGTTAGTAAAACTTTAACACACAGAAAATTAAAGGATGATACTAAAATTCTAAAAGAAGATGATAATCTTACAGTTCTCTGGGGGTTTATATTGGCTATTTTGAGAGCCCGTTCTATGGCGTCTACTGATGGTTTGCAGACAATGGGTGTCTTTGGTAATGCCAAACTGGGGTTTGGCTGAGCAAAATGCCCAATGATGTCAAATATTTTAGAGCTACTAATAGTATTGGTATTGGTAGAAGTAGTAGCAGTGCTTAGTCCCACAAACTCAATGTCATCTTCATCATCAGAAACAGTGCTCTTGTGAATGGGATTAAGGGTCTCAAAGCAGATAATCCCTTCAAAACAGTCTTCTAATCCAAGCTTGTTAAGTACTTTGACTGCATGAACCTTGTCTGCATTTGTGAAGATCTATTTGCCAAAAAAGAAAGAAAAGAAAGATCATAAGAAATAAGAAGACAGTCACAACTCTGGCCTTTACTAGGCACTATGATACCATTTGGTAATAAATTACTTACAACTTTCCGGTAAGGCAGGCTCAGCAAAAGACTTCTCATAACTGGATCAGGTTTTAAATTCTCATAGGGTAATCTCCCATGAACAAAACTGTAAGACACGAAAATGAAAGGTCAATAAAAGTTCAATACCAATACAACAAGAGGCGTACAGGATACAAAAAGGAGTAAAAAAATTCCTACCCATGGTATTCATCATAGTCAAAGTCATAGCCAATTGCCTGCAAGAGAGAATCCCACAAGACATAATTTATCACTTTTCATTTCACCAAGCAAAAAAATTGACAAAGAAAGCCACGAAAGGTCAAAGGTTCCCAACAAAATAAAAAGAGAAAAAAAATCAAAATCATACCCTAAGACCAGCCATTGTTGTTCCATAATTCTTGTACAATAGGTTACCCAAGTCAAAGATTTTGCTCTTGTCTATGCCAAGCTTTTCAACCATATAATCTACAGCAAAGGAATTATCCATAAACAGATTAGAAATGCAGAATTGAAAATATAAGAGAGAAATCTGAGGCATAAGTAGTTCATAACTACCATATAGACCTACCTTCTATATTCTTGCTGCATGATGTTGCAATACCAGAACTAAGGGGATAAAGAGTATCATCCAAATCTGCAAGTTTAAACAAACAATTAGTTACAATCATTACCTGAGGAAATTCAGATTAGCACACAAAATGTTTTGAATAAGAAGGCCTACCAAACAGAAGGCAGTCATATTTTGGCCTCTGAGTCTGCCTGAATTCCATTTTGCTCAGCAACCCTTGAATAGAGAACACAAACGAGTGAACACTAAGCTCCAAGACAACTTAAATCCAGCAAAGTTTATATGCACATTCATTTTGAGTCTCAAACGACAAATTTTCATGGCTTCTAAATAATTGAGGCCCCTATTGACTGAGATTACCACCATAGGAAATTATAAAAAGGGGTATCTATTTAGGATAAGGCTTAGTTAAGTTTCTGGATGGACAATCCACATCCACTTACTACAATATGAATCAAAAACAGGTGGACCAGTTCACTTTATTCGGCTAAAACACCTTAGCAAGTAACTGAAAGCTCAAAAGTTTCCATTTTTATACAACTTGCTGGCGATAACTACTACCTCCTCAGACAAAGACAAAGGCATAAAGGCATCATTAGAGATCTTTAAACAAAGTTCATGTGATTTAGCAAACCTTTTCCAGAGTGTGTTATAACTTTAAGCATCAGATACAACTCATTAGACACAAACTTCAGGCCGAACTAAAAAGGAATTATATTAAAATAGAAATGGATTATCACTTCAATCAACAAGAACTTTTACGAAACATAGGTATCAATGAAAGGACCACAATATCACTTTTTAAAGCTCAACATAATATAACCATTAAAACAATAACAAACATTGATTACACGAATCAAAACCGGGTTTATTGTGAACCAATTCAAAACTGTAGTTTAATTTGTAACAAAAATGAACCTTGGCCTTATGATTTCAGCCATGACCCGACATTTAAAAAAGTCGAAAATGTTAGAATTGGAACAATACAACAACAACAACAGAGACACCAAACCTTTCATCAAATGTAACCATGAAAACTGGAGAAAGAAGAAGAAAACACGTCCTAGATACCCATCCATTGCTAAAGGAATCAAAGAATGCAAAAGCCAAAACCAAATAACATAAGCAATACTCAAAACTCCAATGACGACCCAGAACACAAAAAATGAAAAAAACTGAAATGCTATGCTAGAGAGAACTAAAGACTAAAGTGCAAGAATTGGACTTACCAAATTCGAAATGAGCAATGAAAGAAAAGAAGGAAAATTGGGTAATTATGAGAGAAACAGAGGAATTGCAAAGAGAATGTGAAAGACTGAAGAAGTGGGGGGAGGAAGAAGGGAAAGAAAGGTTGGCTTAAATAGGCGTAAACCGTTGGGGCTCTATGATTTGAAAACTAATTAAATTAATTAATTTTTTTTTTTTTTTTTTGGAAATCAATTTTTTATTTATTTTAGTAGTTGTAATAAACACGTTTCATTTACTCAGGGACAATTATTTAAAGATAGGGACTGCTTAGAAGGAACAAGGAAGGTAACAGGAAGGCCACGGAACGTTTCGACTTTCGAACGTTAAAAAAAGCCGTGTAGGATTCTACTTTTAATTGTTTCTTTTGTCCATAAAACTCCCATTTTTTGCTCAAAAATTCTACTACTGGTCGGAATTTTTGCCACCATTATTTATGTATGAAATTATGAGTTGTGCGGAGGAAAAGTTATAGGTCCGTGTAAAAATATATATATATATATATATATATTTTTTTTTTTTTGATTTCCTACCGTGTTTCCTCAAAGTTTTCAATCAGAGACTAATCACTGTTCGTGCCGGGTGGGCTCACGAAGGAGTAAAGTACTGGCCCAGAAAATTCTTTTCAAAGTGCAGGTAGCAGGACTTGAACTAGGGAACACACCCAGTCAAGCCCAGTACAAGCACCTTGAAACCAAGGTCCGTGTAAAAATAATACCGTAAATAATTATCATAATTTATCACGTAGATAATTGTAACAAAAGTTGTAAGATTGCGTAGCTTATTGGAATATACTACTGTTGCCAGCTACACCATCCTCCAAATTGTGAATTGTCACTAACTCATTGGTCCAGATTTTTCTATTCTGGATCTAGACTCGAAGCCTAAACAACTACTACTAGACCCGTGGTTCAGATTATTGATTCTGCTTCTAATTTTTCAGTATTCCGGAACTGACCCTGATGGGTAGGGTACATTTTGTGGCCGCTATAATTGGACATAAGCCAATACATAAGCAGGGAAAAAAGGACAAAACCAATTTGACAAGGTCGAACAGATTATCTTTGAAATAAGCGGGAAGGAATAAAAGTATAAAGCAAGGTACATGCCTAGTGCAGCACAGTTACCTAATCAGAGAAGCCAGCTCAAAAATATTAAATTAAAGTTAAATAAAAAGTCCACAAAACTTTGTTCCAACTTGAGAGGTTTTTTAGTGGAGTTGTGATGTGCATTTGTATTAAAACTCTTTTTCCTCTTTTGTGTGTGTGTGTGTTTGTTTCTCAAAAAAAAAAAAAAAAAAACTAATTTGGAGGTCGTTAAAGTTAAATAAAAGAAATGGTTAATTCATGATTTCATAGGTTGTAGAAATTAGAGAACATAATTATTTAATGAGATTTTGAATATTGGATCAATAAGTTAAAGGGCACTACCAATATTTTAATGATTTGTGATTGATGTATAGTAAAAATTGATGTATTATAATTATAAATCATTGTCTATGACCTTAATAAATTGTGAAAAAAAATTATTGTATCCCTAACATTGTTGATATTGGATAGAGAGTTCTCTGGAGACATTTTGGTTCTTTTAGTGAAAGAGGTACAAATAAGAAATTAAGAGTATAGACACAAAAGTTTGACAAAAAAAAAACTCACTTATTAATGTGACAGATTGTTTAATGGTAGGTAAAAAGATTGTGTCAATGATGAGCTCAAATAATAATATGTGAAAGCTTATCAACTTAACAAGTGTGAAAAAAAATTGACAATTTTTTTTTTTTGGTGTGCAAAGCATTAAGGTTTTTTTTTTTTGGCTGAATGTGTGCAAAGCATTAAGTTAATGGCTTCCAATTCCATTCCCAACCATCTAGACACTTCTTCTTCTCAAAAAAAAAAAAAACCTAGACACTTCTGGACACATGTCATTCAGATGGAGATCTAGTATGATATTTTGGTAATTTGAAGGACAAAAATCAGCATAAATGCCCCCAAGGAAAGATACAAATGAGAATGATTGATTCGTGGGAGTTTACCAAACAAAACTGTTTCTAGACAACGAGTTTGGAAACATGTCAACATTTAATTTGCTTTTACAATATTTTGAGTATCAAGTTGATGCCTTATAAAGATCTTTGATCAAGCCAAAGAGTTGTTTAAAATCGTACCACTTAGGAGTTACTGAAGTTCCTTCTCTTGTCTTCTTTATAAAAAATGATCCTAATCCTCAAATTTAAAAATCCATTTTTTGGTTTTATGAAACTTAATATGCTGCTAATTAAGTACAAATACGAGGACTTCAAGGAAATAAAAAAAAGGTACCAACATGAGTTTTCCTTTTTATGATGAATAGATCTTTTGGCCTTACGAAACTCTACGCTAATCCAGTATCAACATGAGGTCTTTGGGGGAAAAAAAGGGTAGCATTAGCAATAGGAATTTGCTTTTTTTTGTGAAAGTGGTTTGTGCGCATTTGATATTACTATTGAAAGTAAAATTTCAATGGGAGAACTTTTACAATATAATCCGTTAATTAAAAAGAAGTATTACGTCTACAATATTTTTACAACAAATTATAGGTGGTAAGGTGTTATTGGTTTTAATTTGAATACACCACTAAAATTACTTTTTTGGCAATTCAGTAATTATCAATAACAATCTACCACTTATAATATTTGAAGTGGTTGATAAATTACCAAAAATTTTAAAAACCTTTTAAAACTCTTTAACGAAATTGCCAAAAAAATTGGTAATTTCTACTTATAGAGTTTCAAGGCTCTTAAAGCACTTTTCTAATTTCGTACTATCAAACGCATCCTTATACTAATGAAAAGGAAACACCATCCAAGTTCATAATTTTAAGGCAACTCGACTTTGAGAATCATCATTTACATGCACAAAAATCAATAAATATTCGTCAACGCATGATGTACATCAAGTGTGAGTATTTACAAGAGTACATAATTCAATTATCACAAGTAAAGAGGAAAATTCAACCTTGATTTCTTCGTAAAGAAAACTAGATAGTATTACTTAATTACAAAACTCTTCACATATTAGAAAAGAAAATGGTGGTTTTATTTTAGAAAGTTGATCTGAACTAATAATATTATACACATTAAAGATCTAATTTTGTTGTGGATTACTTGTACGGTTGTACCAATTAAATCAATCGGCGATGTAACATGCACAAATATTAATTTCAACTTGAGAAGATGTATATGACCGTAGATAGTTGTCAATGCAAATTGTAAATGATATGTTCGTATTCAACTAACTAAGGTCATATCATGGCATCAAATTTAAAAAAAAAAAAAAAATGTCATATCTTTATATAATATTTTTGCCATTGCTTCCATCAAGTACAACATATATATAATCCAAGACCACTGTTTCCTATGTTGTTATCTTTTATATAATGTGTGTGAATGTGGAGCGTCCATATGTATTTATGCATATGATACACAGCACATATAATTTACGCCACCAAGAAAGTGAAAAGGACTAACCTAATGCGGACCACGGTCGGTACAACTCGTTTTCTCTATAATTTAATGTGCTTGGATGAAATAATTGGATGCCTAAGACTACATATTAGCAAAACTACAAAAAAAGTAGATGAAAAAAAAGCTGAGAAATGAAGAAAAATATTGATGGGGTTGGCTTTGTTTAGTCATTCTTTCACACTCACTAAATCTTATAATATGGGAAAGATGGTTAAGTATTTGAAACAAAACATGCAGAGTTGGGGGAGCTAGCTCAGTCTGGGACTCCGAGACCACCATTTCTAACTATTTCTCTCAATTATTTCATAAATCTGGGCTGGCTATGATAATGACTGATTATCTTGTCATATAGTTTGAGCTACAATTATTATACAAAATACTGTGATTATTATTGGACCTTGTAGATCAATTAGGTGGGTTTGGTTGACTGGGAAAGCTACAGCAACGGAGATTGTAAATAATGTGATCTGGCTAACAAGTCATTAGAACTTTTGAACCTGAGATAATGCCATATTACAGCAATAATTTATTCAGGATGGTTTTAAATAAGAGGGGTATGATTAGTATTTAAATTTGGCCATGGCACCTCTTAGCTTTAAAATTAGGTGCCCTTGGTTATTAAATTCTTGGGATTTTTGGTCCCTTGATTTTTTTTCCCCCTTGTTTTGGAAGTTCACCTATTTTTAGATTGCTGATTTAACAAAAATAATTTTTTAATCATCACGTACACTTGACGTGATAGTTACTCCACATGTATAGGTTCTTGTGGAGTGTAGGGGGGCAAGAGCACTCTTTAAGAGATTTAAGAGATTAGACTAAAGTAGATTTCTATCTAAAATAAAGAAAAATAAAAAAACAATGCTAATCTTTAAAGTGCATTTTTTGTTTTGTTTTGTTTTGTTTTTTTTTGGAGAAGCAATAATGTTAATCTTAATGCTACTAGCGGCATTATTGAGCTTCTAAATTTTGATATTTGAATATAATTTATTCTGATACTAGATACGCAAAGATTGGTACTATAAGACCAATAAGGGCAATCCACAACCATCTGAATTTCAAGATTTTATTGGCCTTTTTTTTGTTGTTGTTAATGGAAAATTATTGTGTACTCTCGGAGCACCATAAATGCATACTCCTTCCTCTCACATAAATGGTGGGTCCCACTAATTAAATTCATAGTGGGACCCACCATTCATGTGAGAGGAGAGAGTACGCATTTATAGTACTCTGGGAATACCTAATAATTTTCCGTTGTTAATATGCTTCAAAAAGTGAAATTATATCATAGATTCAGACGTTAACTAAAAAAGTAATAATAATAATAAGCTTATTGGAAACCAAATACTCATACTTGATTCAATTTTGAGTAGTTGTGACATTACTATTGCAATAGACAAGATAAGCTACAAGCATTTACCCAAGATTATTTTAAATTTTCATTCTTTGTCTGGCAACTAATTAAAACTCGATATTCGGTAGTTTTGTTCATGAAGTTACTTTTTATAACATGAGATGATTGAAATGTTGACAAACATTCTATGTATTTACGAAATCATTTGCTGTACGCCCGTACCTGTAGTCTATAAGGTTTTCTTATTACAAATTTGTTTATAGTACTAACAAGAGAATAAAAGATAAATTATTAATTTATTTGACATTTTATTTTATAATATAATGAACATATTAACTATTGTTGCAAAGATGAAATTTTGGAAATTATATATTATTTTTAAATATAATAAACATATTAATTATTGTTGTTAAGTGAACTTTAATTATTATTGTAGGGATAAAGGTCCAAAAATTCATATATTGGGCCTTGGGCCTTATCCGAAGGCGCTAATACGTCCGAGGAGAGACAAATAGAGTTGAGAAATTTTAGTTTAAAGTCTCACGAGTAAGAAATAAATAGAAGGTGGTTTGAGGAGCAACTCTTCCTCGGCTATGGTTGATACGCCTCAAGCCTGAATTCTCGCTGTAAGAATAACCTCCATAGAAGCTCCAGTGACAAAAGCATGCCTCGAAGACACACAAGAACGAAGGGGACTCGAAAATATCTAATGAAAAGCTGCTGTCACCGCATTAAATGCATTGCAGCTGCTTTTCTGACCGTATTTATGTGGAGAACAGTGTTTCCTTGGTCATCGCAACTCACAGAGGGGCCAGAGGAGATGTTTGATGGAACAAGTACTCAAGTAGCAACCCAAATTATTGACAAGTGTAGGGTAAGGATTGCTTAAGAGGGACTATATAATAAAGAAACCCTTCCAAGGGAAGGGGGGAAGTTTGATTGATCTATGCAAATATTTGTCTCCTCGGCAATACGTTGACATCATTTTTACGTGCTTTTTTTCTTGCATGATCGTCTTTCAAACATTTCCCAGCCGTTGTTAGATTCTCTAGGGCCTAGTTCTTGGACCTACTCTCTACAAATTCATTGTGCTGGGCTTATTAACCCATAATCCCATACACATTGGGCTTGGGCTGCAAACCGTGCCCATACAATTGGCGCCGTCTGTGGGAAGAACTTGTGTAATAGCGAGTCCAACGGTTGGCTATGGTAGGATCAGGTCCACACGAAGCAGAGTCTCTGGAATCCAAGCAAGACGATCCTTTTGTCAACCTCGAAAGGAGAGGTGATCGCGAAGGGAGCGTGCACACCATGCATACTGGTAGGAGTCAACCTCGAGGAGGAAGCCATGTCTCCCATGCAAAAAGTAACAAGGCCATGCAAATGGAAATTGACCAACTAAAGAGGGAACGGTGCCATGCATGACGAAGGCGATCTCCCTCTAACTCTGATGTTTCTTCTACTGACGAAAGGGACGCCAATTACAAGCAAAGGTCTTGAACCCCACCCAACGAGACTTTCTCCTACGAAGAGGAGAACCGTCATGGACGGAGGATTAGGAGCCTGTCCCACAAGGGCGTGGGGAGCAACGCTGTGAGCAGGGCCTTGGACCAGATCTCCAAGTCGCCCTTCACGCGTAAAATCGAGGGGGCTAGACTTCCTCGACGATTCACTCAGCCTACCTTCACCATATACAATGGTAAAACAGACCCCGTGGAGCATGTGAGCCACTTCAACCAGAGAATGGCTGTCCATTCCAAGGACGAGACTTTGATGTGCAAGGTTTTCCCATCCAGCTTGGGGCATGTTGCCATGAGATGGTTTGACAGCCTGAAGGCAGATTTCGTGAGTTCCTTTAAGGAGCTCACTCAGGCGTTCTGTTCCCGCTTCGTCACTTGTAGCAAACCTCCTCGGCCTTTGGCCTCCCTGCTGTCCTTGTGCATGCGAGAGGGAGAGACCTTGAAAGCATATTCGGATAGATACTGAGAAATGTTCAACTAAATAGATGGTGACTTTGATGATGTGGCCATCAGTACATTCAAGCTTGGCCTCCCGGCTGAGCATGGTCTGAGGAAATCTCTGACTGGCAAACTTGTTACCAGTGTACGCCAGCTCATGGACCAGAATGATAAATACAAAAGGGTTGAGGAAGACCAACAGCAAGGGAAAGGAAAGGAGAAGGTTATCTCTCAAGAGAGGAGGGATTTCAGGTCGGATCGATACAATAACAACCGGCCAAGGAGGGACTTTGCTGGGCAGCCAGGATCTGCCAATCCTTAGGCGGTCAACACTGTGTTCTGAAAGCCAATACATCAAGTTCTGAAGAAGATTAGAAACGAGCCATTCTTTAAATGGCCAAATAAAATGGCGGGAAACCCTAAAAGACGCAACCATAACTTCTATTGCCAATACCATCAAGACCACGGACACACCACGGAAGACTGTAGAAGTCTATGGGACCACCTGGATCAGCTTGTCCGTGAATGAAAATTAAAGCAACTCTTGCACCACTTGAGTGGACAAGGGAGCCAGACAAACTCAGAATCCCGGAGAAATGAATCTTCGAGACCCCCCTTGGGGACAGTAAACGTCATCTTTGCTGCACCAGGAAGGACCGGCTCCTGCCCTTCACGAGTGATGTCTGTGGCACGGCTATCCACCGAGGACGCTTATCAAGAGTCGAAGAGGGCGAGACTGGAAATTTAGCCGGTCTTGGGTTTCTCGGACAAGGACAAAATTGGAACCATCCAACCCCACGATGATGCCTTGGTGGTGACCCTCAGGATCAGGGGATATGACGTGAAGAGAGTGATGGTGGACCAAGGCAGCGGTGCCGAGATGATGTACCTAGACCTGTACAGGGGGTTGAACTTGAGACCCGAGGACTTAACACCCTACAGCTCGCCCCTGGTGAGTTTTGATGGGAAGGTCGTCATCCCAAAAGGCCAAATTAGACAACCCGTGCAGACCGGCTTAGAAATAGTGGAGGTAGACTTCATCGTGGTGGACGCTTATTCACCTTACACAGCCATTGTGGTTAGACCATGGCTTCATACCCTCGGAGCCGTCTCCTCTACTCTGCACTAGAAGGTGAAATACCCATCTGGGGGCTAGGTCAAGGAAATCCTGGGAGATCAGTCGGTGGCTAGGCAGTGCTTAGTGGCTGCCATTCGGCATCAACTCGAAGTCGAGTCCTCGGCCCATGCCGAAGGGGGTTTTATAGCAATTAAGGACTCCGGTGTCGTCTGTCGATGGGTTGGCCGAGGAGGCTAAATGCAAGGATCTGGTAAAAGTTGCTATCGGTGATGATCCGGAGAAATTCTTCCAGATTGGGGCTCAGTTACCTCCCCCAGAAAAGGAAGAGCTGGTAATGATTCTTAAGAAAAATGTGGACGTCTTCACATAGAGCACTTACGAAGCCTCAGGGGTGGATCCGAACTTCATCTGCCATCATTTGAATGTCAGTGCATCCGCCATTCCCAAGAGGCAACCCCCTCGACGCTCGTCCAGAGATCACTCTGATGCTGTGAGAGAGGAGGTAGAGAAACTAAAGCGTGTGGGGGCTATCAAGGAGTGTTCTACCCTGAATGGTTGGCCAATACCGTGGTGGTGAAGAAGAAGAGTGGAAAATGGCGAGTGTGCGTGGACTTCATGGATCTGAATAGGGCTTGCGCCAAGGACCCTTTCCCTATGCCCAAAATAGACCAGCTGGTGGATGCGATCGTAGGCCATCCCCGGATGAGCTTCCTAGATTCCTTTCAAGGATAACACCAAATAACACTGGCTCCGGACGATCAAGAAAAGACAGCTTTTGTCACCCCCATAGGAAATTATCACTACAAAGTAATGTTGTTTGGTCTGAAGAACGCAGGGTCCACCTACCAAAGGATGATGACCAGGATGTTCGAACCACAATTGAGTAAGAGCATTGAGGTCTATACAGAAGACACGGTAATGAAAAGCAAGGTGGTGTCCGAGCACTTGAAGGACCTTGGGAGCATCTTTGGAGTTCTGAGGAAACACAAGTTGCACCTCAACACTTCCAAGTGTTCTTTTGGTGTGGGATCAGGCAAATTTCTAAGCTACATGGTAACCCACAAGGAAATTGAAGTTAATCCCGACCAGATTAAAGCAATCAACAGCCTACAACCACCTCTGAATCCCAAGGAGATCCAGAAACTAATCGGAACGACTGCTGCCCTGAACCGGTTCATTTCTCGGTTAGCAGACAGGTGCTAACCCTTCTTCCTACTAATGAATAAATGGAAAGGGTTCGAATGGACCGAGGAATGCGCTTTGGCCTTCTAGCAGCTTAAAGATTATCTTTCTCAGCCTTCTATCATGACCAGCCTAGAGGTTGACGAAGTCCTATTTGCCTACATTGTCGTGGCCTCTCACGCGGTAAGCTTGGTCATGATACGAGTTGACAACGGTGTCCAAAGGCCAGTCTATTATGTAAGCAGGTCATTACATGAGGCCGAGGTCCGCTATCTACCGCTGGAGAAAGCCATTCTGGCAGTGGTATACGCTACATGCAAGCTCTCCCATTACTTTCAAGCACACACGGTTATTGTCTAAATTCAACTTCCGCTCAGAGCTCTGCTCTAGAGCGCTGATTATACGGGGAAGATTGCCAAATGGGCCACCATACTGGTGGTCTTCGACATTAAGTACATGCCTCGCACTTCCGTCAAAGGCCAAGTCCTAGCAGATCTGGTGGCCAAGTTCGCGGAATCCCCCTTATAAGAAGAAACAAAAGCACAACACATGGATGGAAAATCAGTTGGCATGATCTCCCAACAGGGCCCCCTATCCTGGGTAGTGCACGTTGACGGAGCAGCAAATCAAAAAGGTTCCAAAGTAGGGCTAGTGCTAGTATCCCCTGAGGGGATCACCATTAAGAAGTCTCTTAGGTTGGGATTCTCGGCCACCAACAACGAAGCTAAATACGAAGCTCTGCTAATGGGAATGGCCATGGTTCGAAGAAAGGGCGGAAAGGCAATAAAGATACTCTCGGACTCCAGATTGGTCGTCGGCCAAGTGAAAAGGGAGTTCGAAGCGAGGGATGAGAGAATGCAGGAGTATTTGAGCCAGGTTAGACGCCTGCAATCAGACTTCGAATCCTTCAACCTGTTACATATTCCTAGGAGTGGAAACGCCCACGCCGATTCCCTCGCCACGCTTGCAACTTCCTCGGTGTAGAACTTACCCAGGGTCATTCTCGTAGAAGACATGAGGCAACATAATTACTTCTTGAGGCAACAAAATTACTTCTTGAGGAATTGCATGAAGGGATTTGTGGGAGCCACACTAGAGGAAGATCCTTGGCATACAAAGCCATCACTCAAGGCTATTAGTGGCCAAATATGCAAAGGGAAGCGCAAGAATATGTAAAAAAGTGCGATCAATGCCAACGGTTTGCACCAAACATACACCAACCGGGCGGAGTCCTTAATCCTCTATCTAGCCCTTGGCATTCACTCAATAGGGCTTAGATATTGTGGGCCCTTTCCCAAAGGCGACAGGAAACAAGAGGTACTTACTAGTCGACACGGACTACTTCACCAAGTGGGTAGAAGCCGAACCTCTAGCAAACATCAGAGATGTGGATGCCAAGAAGTTTGTTTGGAAAAATATTGCCACACGGTTCGGAGTCCCTCGCACCCTCATCTCAGACAACGACCTTCAGTTTAATAGCAAATCCTTTAGTAGGTACTGCTGCGACTTGGGAATTACAAATAGATATTCTACCCCAGCTTATCCCCAGGGAAATGGTCAAGTAGAGGCTGTTAACAAGGTCATTATAAATGGACTCAAAAAGAGGTTAGACGACGCAAATGGTAAGTGGGTGGACGAATTGCCACACGTCCTATGAACATACCGAACCACACATCGCAGGTCGACGGGGGAGACTCCCTTCTCAATGACATATGAGGCCGAAGCTGTTATCCCTTTAGAAGCTAGTTTCCCAATGCTAAGGACCAGCTCCTTCAATCCGACCACTAACAACGAACTGCTGGAAAGAGGTTTGGACTTGGTTGAAGAAAGAAGGGAAAATGCAATGGTTCAATTGGCATACTACCAACACAAACTCAAGCAGGGTTATGATGCCAACCTGAAGCTGAGACCATTAGCACCTGGGGATTTGGTGTTGAGAAAGGTTCTGGGGACAGCAAAAAACTCGGCGTGGGGAAAGCTAGGACTCAACTGGGAAGGACCATATCGTATCACCTCAGTGGCCGGTATAAGAGCGTATTTTCTGGAAGATTTGGATGGACATGTAATACCACACCCGTGAAATGTGAACAACCTGAAAATGTATTATTATTAATGAAAGTTTCTTCTATTAATATGTCCGTTTATTAAAGGCATTATGTTTCTTATTATTCAAAATTTTATAAGTGTTTAAACGAAAACCCAATCATGCCAGTAGTTCTCGGACTAGAGGATGTGAGAAGGTTAACACACAATGACAACTTTTATAAGTGTTTAAACGAAAACCCAATCATGCCTGTAGTCCTCGGACCAGATGATGTGGGAAGGTTAACATACAATGACAACTTTTATAAGTGTTTAAACGAAAACCTAATCATGCTTGTAGTCCTTGGACCAGATGATGTGGGAAGATTAACACACAATGACAACTTTTATAAGTGTTTAAACGAAAACCCAATCGTGCCTATAGTCCTCGGACCAGATGATGTGGGAAAGTTAACACACAATGACATCTTTTCTAAGTGTTAAAACAGTCTGTGTTATCTACTTGTGTCTCACTAAGTCATGGCCAAATCCTCAAATTGGTAACTTTGGACAAATTAAAACTCTTGAATTATTTGTCCAAGTGTAAATTCTTGAATTATTCATCCAAGTACAAATTGCTGCTAGTATTTGCTACAGCTAGAATGGTCCTAAGATAAATTGGTTTGAGACAACAGTAATCCGGAAAGTATGAAAAGCAAAAACACAAGATATTGAAAAAGAATTCAATTCATTAATCAAAAGTAGTATCATTACATACAATGGCAGAACCCATAACAAAAATGATGATGACAATACTACCGCAAAAGAAAATACATATAACGAAATGGAATAAAAAATACTACAGCTACTTCTGCTTGGACTCAGTGGCCTTGAGCTTGGCATCCCCAACATCAGACTTGGACTCTGCTGCCTTGGCTTGGGTGACCATGTCCTTGATGGGAATGTTGTCCTCAGAAGGGGTATCTATAGCCGAGGTTAAGACCTCCTTACCCTTTCCAACCTCCACCAAGGGTATCAAGGGCCTGCTTTGGGAGTGGAAGAGGGAGAGCAGTGGTCGGAGGGAAATCGGCTGGAACTTCTCGAATGTGCTCGGGTAAGTATACTTTCTCAGCCTTTCTCAGGTCGGAGTCAGCAGGGACCCTCGCACTATTTAGCGCCTCTGTCCAGGATATAGTGCAGTAGTCCTTGCAAACTTCGGCCACCTCCTCGGCCAGCCTTTTTTCTGTCTCCTTCACTCCACGCTCATAAGCCGTGGTCACTACAACTTCAATATTTTCCTTGGCCACCCGGGCTGCCTCCTTTGCTGCATCCCTGACCCTCTGCAGCTCGGCCCTGAGGTCCAAGACCAGCTGTTTCTGGGTGGCCAAGTTGATCTCTGTTGTGTACAGCAGCTTCCGCTGGTCCTCGACTTGAGTTTGAGCATTCTTCAGCTCCGTTAGAGCGCTAGAAAGCTCATGTTCTGACTTCTTTAGCTTCTCGGCCAGCCGTGCCTTGTCCTCCTTTTCGGTCCTAAGTGCTTTCTCGACCTCGCGCCAACAATGGGACTCAGACTCAAGCTTGTGATAGGTGCTTCGAACCCACTTTTCGACCACATAGACCTGCTGAGTAACCTACATAAAGTGGCAAAACAGTTAAAGAATATACATGAAAGACATATGTATAAATGAATCAAGGTATTACAAGAAGTTCACTTACCACAGCAAGGTCTCTCTTCAGAGACATGAATAGGTCTGGCTGCCTTGTTCGCCTGAGGGCCTCTATGTCCCTTGGAAGAAGGAGAGGCTGCTCCAAGGCTTGAGCTAGATGGATGACATGCCCCTTACTAGATTCCCTTATTATGGAATCATAGGGGATAGGGGCCCCCATCCAACTCCATCATGGGAGCCCACGAACACTACTGTCGGTGCACCTCAGCGTCGTCCCTACAGTCTATAGACTTAGACCTCTTATCCCTGAGGTCTTTTGTTTTTTGCTGCTTGGTACCCCTCTGAGGGGGCACCTCCTCCTCTTCCAGCTCCTGTACCGGTCTCTTCTTCTTCGGATTATGATTAGCGCCATGTCCGAGATTAGCAGGGGGAGGAGGAGGAGGAAAAGAGAGATTGGCAGGAACTTAGGCCTTAGGAGCTTTTGGCTTAGCGACCCTCTTATTCATGTTTGCCATCAGACCCTTTAAGCTGGACCTCTTCTTCTGTTGTTCCATCCCTTCCTCTCAATCGGGGCTTGAGTCAATTTGGGTAACGGCTAGCTTTGAAGGATAAATAGAAGAGAGCTTGTCAGATTCAGTTTCAGAATCCAAGAGCTCCACAGGCCTCTCTGGTACTCCTTCCCCCTCAAAGCGAAACTGGTCTATCTCCTCGTCCAATGACAACCGCGAGGAGGCTACTCCTTCTTCCAATGCAGCTGCGGATTCAAGAGGAACTTGTTGAAGTGGAACTATGAGCGGAGGAGGGACTTGATAGGTTGGTAATATGACGGGGGGAAGGTCGTGTGGAGCCAAGAAATTTGGCTTTGACACGTCGATGCGGTTTATCCGAGGATCACCAGCTCGGATGGCGTGGCTGACCTCTTGGAAGATCTTCGAAATTGGGACAAAATCGAGGATCAGATGGACGGCCCGTAGCTGTCGGTCCTCACTGACAAAGATCTCTGACCGGAGCAAATAATTGAGGGCCACAACACTAGTAAGACTGAGCCGAGGAGCGACTTGCCTCCTATCTGCAAAAATAACCGGGAAATCAAACACGATCAGCTAATTGAAGGACGTTATCAGAGAGAAGTAAAATAAATGACATGGGCAGGGCTAACAATCTAAGTCTTTTACTAAGGGACCTAACTTTAAGGTACCTCACCTGGCTCTCTCTCTTGGGTCGGGCAGTGGAGACCGTCATGCCATGCCCCCGAAACAATGAGGTAGTCATCTTTCATCCCTTTGTTGGATTTGGGGAGGCACGAAATGAGCCTGACAATGGGTGACCTAGACTTGAGGTTAAACCCACCATCATCTTGGGAGTGGCACTCGTACATATGGACCACGTCGTGCCAAGTGAGACCCAATCTGAGATGCTCGTTGAGAGCATCGACGCAGCCTAAGACCCTAAACATATTGGGCGCACACTGATGGGGATAATGCCTATGATTAATGAGGTAGTCCCGGCTTATTCTACCCATAGGAAGGGTCATCCCTCCTTCTAAGAAGGCTATTATGGGAATGATGACCTCCCCTACCTCTCTATGTGTAGCGATTTGCTCCGGAGAACAAGACCGCAAACCGACATCTTGGGGAATATGGAATCTCTGTTTAAAAGCCTCTATTTTGGTAGGAGAGTCTACCAAACTCTCGAATCTACCTATTTGGACAACTCTAGAAAAAGCGACTAAAATATATAAGCAAAGAAACAAGAACTAAAAGGGCCGAGGAGACTGGCCGAGGAGGGAAAGGGAGTCTGGGAAGGCGAAAACTTACGAAAGTAAGTGTGCTAACCCTGATCCCTTAGAAAGGACCCTTTAGAATTTTCTTAAAGAGAGAGCGTTGTGAAGGCTTAGGAAGTTAGAATGCTTTGAGAGTTGGAGCGCTGGGGTTCTCTGGAGTTTCTAAAAATTCGCGAAGTAAAGAAGGAAATGAGTCCCCTCAAGGCTTTATAGAGAGGGAGAAAAGAAAGTGGGAATTATCCTACTCAAAATTCCAGAAGAAAAACTCAGCCGTTAGATCTGCGCCCCACTGTTAGATCTGGAGGAACAAGGCGCCGCCTGGAGCCATAAATGACAATTCGCAGACCCCGAAGAGTCAGAAGCAATTATGAAGCACGGAAAATGGCGCTCTCGCACGTGTAAGCTGGAGAAATAAATGAACTTATCTCTTTAAGATTAAAACCCCTCTTTTTCTCCTCAGATGTGAGGGAAAAATCGGAGTTTTGAGGGGCTATTGTAGGGATAAGGGCCCAAAAATTCATATATTGGGCCTTGGGCCTTATCCGAAGGCGCTAATATGTCGGAGGAAAGACAAATAGAGTTGAGAAATTCTAGTTTAAAGTCTCACGAGTAAGAAATAAATAGAAGGTGGTCTGAGGAGCAACTCCTCCTCGACTATGGTTGATACGCCTCAAGCCTGAATTCTAGCTGTAAGAATGACCTCCATAGAAGCTCCAGTGACGGAAGCATGCCTTGGAGACACACAAGAACAAAGGGGACTCGAAAATATCTAAGGAAAAGCTGTTGCCACCACATTAAATGCATTGCAACTACTTTCTGGCCGCATTTATGTGGAGAAGACACCTGAACAATGTTTCCTTAGTCACCGCAACTCACAGAGGGGCCAGATGAGATGTCTGATGGGATAAGTACTTAAGTAGTAACCCAAATTATTGACAAGTGTGGGGTAAGGATTGCCTAAGAGGGACTATATAATAAAGAAACCCTTCCAAGGGAAGGGGGGAGTTTGATTGATCTATGCAAATATGTCTCCTTGGCAATACATTGACACCATTTTTATGTGCTTTTTTTTTTTGCATGATCGTCTTTCAAACATTTCCCAGCCGTTGTTAGATTCTCTAGGGCCTAGTTCTTGGACCCACTCTTTACAAATTAATTACGCTGGGCTCATTAACCCACAATCTCATACACATTGGGCTTGGGTTGCAAACCGTGCCCATACAATTATTATTACTCATAATTCTTTTATCTATTAGTTTGTCTATACTCTTTACAATTCTTTATTTAACAATCCAATTCAACTTTGACAACTATTGTTCTTTGTAATTGTATTAAGTCTTGATTATAAGCCAACTTATTACTTCTTTTTTTCCCTACTATTTCCATGGATCCCATGTGAGTTCATACATATTTTATTTAGTTTTTACATTTTTATCTAGAGTACTTTCAGCAAAAAGTTATGTACATTTTTAGCTACAGTACTTTTCCCTATGAGATATATATATATATATATATATATATTGCCATGTTGGGGGTTCATTTATACCCCTTGGGCTATGGCTAATGTCACCTCTAACAACAAGCCATATTATTTATAAGGAGAAATCAAATTACATCAGAACTTTGATTCACTTTTACACTCTGCATGTAATTCACAATTCCTTTGTTCTTTGTGTTTGCAAATGTTATGGTATAAGAAGAACGATCAAGAGTCTTGTTACTCTAGTAGTACTTTATGGTGTATTTAGCAAAGATATCTAGGTTTGGGGGGGGGGGGGGGGGGGGGAGTATGGGGACCATGACCCCCTTGACTTTTCAAAACCCTTCCTCCCTTTTGTTTTTTTGGAAAAAAAAAAAAAAAAAAAAATTGAACATAAATTTAAATAATGGCCTCCCCTAGATTTTTGGTAAAAACATATACTGCATTTATATATATGACTAATGCATTTTTTATTTCTTCCAATTATTCTTATGTCATACATAGCTACACCAATCGTTTCTCTAACCTAGGGCAACCCTAGCCATTAGGAGAATAACCTAGTGCCTGCGTCTAAGTGAGGCTTCCATAGTCCTCTTTCTCACATTGCTTTGCTGAATCAAGAGAGAGAGCTGGTGAGTGTTTTCGTTATGGAGAAGTTGATGGGATCGTGGAAGAGGTTTTCCCTCTCAGAGTCTGAAGGCAATACGTTTGCAGTCAAAGTGAAGACCACGATGGAGGAGTATTTGTTGGCAGCAAAGTTTCTTACTCGACGGGTGTTGAATATGGAGGCCATAGCTAGGACCTTCAAACTCTTGTGGAAAACTAGGAAAAGATTTGAGATTAGAGATATGGGTGACCACAGGATTCTTTTTGTTTTTCCTGAGGAGTCAGATATCGATAAGGTTTTAGACGGGGGACCCTGGTCTTTTGACAAGCACCTTATGGTTCTGCAAAAAAATAGATAGGGATGATGCAATCCGATCCCTGGATTTTAACGACACTCGCTTCTGGGTTCAAGTCCATGATTTACCAATTGGAAGTTTTTCTCTAGACCTGGCTAAGGAGATTGGGTCGGTAGTGGGCAAGGTAGAGAACAAAATGACAGACGAGGGAGATCAGTATGGAGTAAACTTCATAAGGATCAGGGTTGCAATAGACATCCATAAACTTTTATGCCAAGGCCGTACGATCACTATGGCGAGAGGAAAGGAGGGCTGGGTGAGCTTTAGGTATGAACGACTACCCAATATCTGTTATTGGTGCAATAAACTCACCCATGGAGATAGAGAATGTTCGTTGTGGATTAGAAGCAAAGGTATTCTCAAGGACGATGACCAGTAATTTGGTGCTTGGCTACGTGAAACTACGCTAAACCCATCTAGGAAAACAGTGATCCATGTGCTGGGTTTGGACGATGAAGATGGTTGGGAAGGATTTGAAATGCATGACGAGAAGACTAGGGAAGGGTACAATTCAGAGGAAGATGAAGGGTGTGACTTGGAGGGCAGCTAGATGGCAGTTCGGAGTAGGGAGGTTATCAGTGAGCACTTTGGTCTGGTGGTTGACAGAGATAGAAGATTGGCAAGTCCAGAAAACCAGGGAACCATTTTGGAAAGTCCAAAAAACATGGAGATTTAGCCGCTTAGCAGAAATGGTGAGATTTTGGCTAAGACCATGCAGAATACTTTATTCCAGGAGCAATTAGAGGAGATTGATTATGAGCTTTCCAAGTTTGACAACGTGAAGGTCAAAGGGGTTGATTATGATAATAGTGAGGTCATGCCCCACCAACAGGAGTCTGAGGAAAAAGGAAGCTAATGGGCCTGGATCATTAGGCCTATCTCTTAGCCCGGTTGTAGCGAAAGATAAAAGAAAAAAATAAGGAAAAAGGTTGGGTACGTAGAGAACGAATTCATGTTGAGCCCATTGGACAACACTCTTCCATTCTATCAAAAAGAGCTTTTAGAGATGTGAACGTAGAAACTGAGGAAATTGAGGGGAGTAAGAAGAGGTAGCAAAGTCTGGTTCAATGTCATCGGTTCCCAGCCCTGCCGGAACCAATGAATCTTTTAGCATGGAACTGTTGGGGGCTTGGGAACCGCCGTGCAGTTCAGGAGCTTGTAGATATTGTACAAGCGCAAGGTCCCGGGATCGTGTTTTTGTCGAAAACATGGTCTGATAAAGAGTGGATGGAATGGGTTCAATGTCAGTTGAAGTTTGATGGATGTTTCACTGTCCCAAGTAATGGTAGGGGTGGTGGGCTGGCACTTTTGTGGAAGGAGGAAGATGTGGTTTGGGTTGACAGTTTCTCACATTATCATATAGATGCAATAGTGCAGGGAGGATCGGCGAACGCATGGCGCTTAACTGGATTCTATGGCGAACTGGAGACGAGTAGAAGAACTGAGGGGTGGAACATGCTTCGTATGTTGAATTCAAAACCAAAGCTCCCATGGTGCTGTTTTGGAGACTTCAATGAGTTATTGGAGGTTAAGGATAAAAGTGGTAGTGCACAACTGTCTCACAATCTCATGCAGTCCTTTCGAGATGTCCTTGATGAGTGTGGCTTTGTTGATTTGGGGTATTTCGGACCAGAGTTCACCTGGCATGGTCGTCGGTGTGGTGAATGGATTTGGGAATGTCTTGACCGTGGGGAGGCCAACTATGACTAGCTAGCCCGATACCCCACGGGTAGAGTTACACATTTGCACTGTTACACGTCGGACCATAGACCAATACTACTAGCTCTTGATCCAAATGGGGAAAGCCAGAAATGGAAGCGAAAACCATTCTGGTTTGAAGCGATGTGGGTCACTGACCCGGAATGTGGCAATACGGTCTCTAGAGCTTGGGCACATTAGACCGAGAATGGCACCCCTATGTTCACCGCTGCTAAGAAATTAAAGAGATGCAAAAAACAACTGAAGAAGGGGAGTAAGGCACATTTCGGCAATGTTAAAAAACAAATCCAACAGACAAAGGAAATGTTATGGAAAGCTGAGGAAAGATCGGTTAGGGAGAATAACTATTAGGAGGTGTCGAGGCTGAAGTCAGAATTGAATGTTTTGTTTGATAGAGAAGAACAAATGTGGCACCAGAGATCTCGGGTTCAATGGATCAAAAGTGGGGATAAGAATACAAGATTCTTTCATGGGACAGCCACCAACAGGAAGCACAGGAACTTTATCAAGGGGCTACGTGATGTTGATGGTGTTTGGCAATCCGAGAAAGCTGCCTTTACGAAAGTTTTAGTTGACTTCTATGCTGAACTTTTTACAACATCCAACCCGCAAAACTTGGAGATTGTTTTGGAGGGGGTACAGGAAGTTGTTTCAGGAGATATGAACTCTAAACTCACAGCACCTGATAAGGCAGAGGAGGTTGAACTAGCAATAAAAGAAATGACTCCTTTAAAAGCTCTAGGCCCGGATGGTATGCCTCCCCTACTTTATCAGACTTACTGGTCGGAAGTTGGTATGGATATTACTCAAGCTGTATTATCTTGTCTTAATTCTGGCTCTATCTTAAAATCCATAAACCATACTTTTATTACTTTAATTCCAAAAGTAAAAAATCCAGAGAGAGTATCTGAATTTAGACCAATAAGCTTGTGTAATGTAATTTACAAAATTGTCAGTAAAGTCATTGCAAATAGACTTAAACCGTTTCTTAACAATATCATCTCAGAAACATAGAGTGCTTTTATTGCTGATAGGTTGATTACTGATAATGTGTTGATTGCTTTTGAATCTCTGCATCACATGAAAACCTGTTGCTCAAGGAAGACAGGTTTTATAGCTCTAAAGTTAGATATGAGCAAAGCTTATGATCGGGTGGAATGGACTTTTCTGAAGAAAGTTTTACTGAAGATGGGTTTTCAGAATTCCTGGGTTTCTTTGATCATGGAATGCATTACTACGGTGTCATACTCTATCTTGGTGAATGGTGAGCCACAAGGAATGATTGTTCCAACAAGAGGTTTAAGACAAGGGGACCCTCTATCCCCTTATCTTTTTCTATTTTGTGCGGAAGGTCTAAATGCTCTTCTTAGAAAGGCTGCTGATGATGGACATATTCATGGTTTCTCCATTAGTAGGCGTGGTCCAAAGCTTACTCACCTCTTTTTTGCAGATGACTACTTATTATTTTGTAGGTTTACTCTGACTAAGTGCGACAAAATAAAGGAGTTGTTGGCAATGTATGAAGCAGCTTCAAGCCAAATGGTGAACAAGGATAAGACCACCCTTTTCTTCAGTAGAAATACGAATGAAGCTACCCAGGAAGCAATAAAAGTGTCACTTGGTCTTCCAAAAATTCAGCATTATGAGAAGTATTTGGGTTTACCCTCTTTTATAGGTAGGGAGAAGAAAGCAAGCTTCACTCTAATCAAAGAACGAGTTTGGGCAAAAATGCAAGGTTGGAAGGAGAAGTTACTCTCTCAAGTAGGAAAGGAGGTAATGATCAAGGCAGTAATTCAATCAATCCCGGCATATTCTATGAGTGTTTTCAAATTGCCGGTCAGCTTGTGCAAAGATATTGAAATGATGATCCGGAAGTTTTGGTGGGGGCAAGGTGAGACAAAGAAGATACATTGGGTGAAGTGGAGTACCTTGTGTTCCTCCAAATCTATAGGGGGTATGGGATTTAGGGATATCCAAAATTTTAACAAGGCAATGCTCGTGAAGCAGGTTTGGAGATTTTTAAATAATAAGGAATCATTGCTCTTTAAAGTGTTTAGCTCTAAACACTTCCCAACGGGCAATATTTTGGATACCCCAATACCTTCGAAGTGCTCCTATGCATGGAGAAGCATCTTACAATCCAGGGAAGTCATTCAAAAGGGGGCTATGTGGAGAGTAGGAGATGGTCGGGTGATAGATATTTGGAGTCACAGATGGCTGTCGGATGTGGGACAGAGTAGAGTGATCCCGCCTAGGAACGGTGCAGGGGTGGAGAAGGTGTGTGAATTGTTTTATCCCAACTCGAAAGTATGGGATTCTGGGTTGATACAGAACCTTTTCTACCCTTGGGAAGCTGAGATGATCATGAAGATATATGTCAGTGAAGTGAGTATAGAAGATGCACTGGTTTGGCCCCTATCTCCGGATGGAAATTATTAGGTTAAGTCAGCGTACAAACTACTTGCTTCAGAGGCGACCAATGGACTTCCTTCCTCGTCGGGCGGTGATTGTTCTCTGCTCTGGAAGCGTATTTTGAAGATACATGCGCCCAGAAGATCAAACACTTCATATGGCAAGCGGCAAATGACTCCCTTCCCACGAAATAGAATTTAGTGCGACGGAAAATCCCTATGGATGAGACATGCTCCCTCTGCGATGAGTACCAAGAAATAATCATGCATGCGTTATGGCTCTGCAACCAAGCCAAATCGGTCTGGAAATCGAAACCTCACTTTTCCGGGCTGTATAAAATTGCATATAGAAGTTTCATGGATCTTCTTGATTCTATCTTCGAACAAGGTTCTAGTTTTTCAGTTGCTCTTTTCTCAACAATTTCTTAGTGTCTGTGGCAGCATAGAAACAATCTTCGAGAGCATCAATCAACGTGGCCCCTTTAGGAGATTAGCCGTAGAGCAAAAGAGTTGGTTTTGGAGTTCTTCGAGATCCATCAGCGACCTTCCAATCCTGTGCGATGTGCCCCTTGTGTCAAATGGTCACCCCCACCAGTGGGTTTGTACAAAGCCAACTTTGATGCGGCCTTATTTGATAACAGTGAGCTGGCTGGGCTTGGTGTGGTGGTTCGGGACAGCTCAAGTAACATTATGGGAGCCTTGGGTCAAAAAATAGCCAGACCCCAATCTGTAGAGCATGTCGAAGCTCTCGCTGCTCGTAGTGCTATGACCCTGGTGAAAGAACTAATGTTATTCCAAGTCTGTTTTTAAGGGGATTGTTAGTGGGTCATTCAAGCCATCAACGTGCCTGGAGCCTGTCACACACTGTTTGGTCATATTATAGAGGAGATTCGATGTAATAGCTCATCTTTAGTAGGATGTTCTTTTCTACATGTTCGTAGGGAGGGTAATAAACTGGCCCATGCCCTTGCTAGAAGAGCAGTTTTATCTGCTGACACTGATGTATGGGTAGAAGAGCTATCTAATGATTTAGAAGATGTATCCCGATCTGATTTAGTTCAATAAATTCACTTACCTCCTTCTCAAAAAAAAAAAATGTCATACATAGCTCATTAAGTTAAAGTGTATTAAATGTATACCATACGTAATTTAATTATGTTTTATTTTAATTAAATTTATTTATATATTTTTAGATATGTCAAGACTCCTTTTTTTTTTTCTTATAAAGATGTAAAGACTTATTTGATATAAATATTTTTATTTTTGTAAGAAAATATCATAAGTTAAATCAAAATTACAAACATTCCATGTATAAGCAATAAATAAATATTTTATATATATGTTTGTGTGTGTGTGTGTGTTATTCTTTGGATTTAATTTAATTTTTTTATATTTAGCTTGACCCTCCTTGAAAAAATTTTCTGACTTTGCCACTGTAGGGTCAATTTTTGCTGCCCAAGCCCAATAAGGTATGGATTTTGAGCCCACTGAACCCAAGACAATAAATTTGTAGAGAGTGGGTGAAAGAGCTAGGCAAACAATGAAATAACAGTATTAGACAACAATGTTTGTGGATGAATTTGTATTAATATGTGCTCGGACAGATGTAAATGCAACGTCCAAAGAGGTGTTTTTATTTTCTAAACTTTGGGTTACAGTTCTTGGAGCTACAGTAATGGAGTACACTCTTTTCTACTTCTGATTTTCAATCCCCCTCTATCAGAGGCATCCCTATCTTATATAGTACTCCCTTCCTACATCTTCACCGTCCACTTGTTCATCATCAAGACGTCCACTTGAGTGCATGTCCCATCATACTCCCCCTTTAGCCTTGTGTGAGTGGCGGTAGCTGAGAATGCACTGTTCAGGGGTCTTCTCCACATAAATGCGGCCAGGAAGGTAGGTGCAGTGCATTTAATGCGGTGGTTGAAGCCTGTCTCTTAGATATTTCTCTGTTCCTGTTATCTTCATGCGTGTCCGAGGTTCATTTCCCTCCTAACATTTGTCAGAAAGATCACTTGAACCTCCCATGCACCTGTCGGGCCAAACTTCTTCGGATTCGAGGATATTGGACTCCTCGGACATATGAACATCTCCTCGGATCATACACGTTCATCTCTAGACATGCTCCTTTTACATGGGCCCCTGATTGAATGTTTTCATCTCCTCGGACGAACAATGTTCCTCAAATAGGGCATTGGGCCCAATACGTTAGGTTGGGCTTTTCACCCCCCACAATAGCCCCTCAAAATTGTAGTTTTTCCCTCGCACCCGAAGAGAAAAAGTAGGATTTTGACTTGCCACGGAGCAAAAGCTTGAGAACAGGCAAATTTGAACTGGCACGTGTGTAGACGTAGGAACAGACGCTTCATTAATACCGCTGCCGTTTCCATATTCCCAAGGCGCTGCATTAATTGCACCAGGTGGCGCTTTGTCCTTCGTATCCAACGGTGACTGACTGATCCAACGGCTGCGGTTTTTTCTTCAAAATTTGGGCGGGAGTGCCCCTGACCCTTCGCTTGACTCCGTATGAAACCTCAGAGGAAGTTATTTCTTCCTCACTTTGCAAATCTTCAGACGCTCCAGCAAGAACAAGCGTGCCACTCCGTCCAAATCCCTCAGTCGCCGATTTTAGACTTCCTCAGAATCAGCACGAACCTTTCTACAAGCCTAAAATCCTTTCTCCGATCTAGTCCTTGTGAGTCGTCGTCCACCAAATCCTTTAGTTCTCTCTTCGGCCAGTCATTTTGTTTAAGCATCATGGGGAAACTCCAGTACTTGGTGGATAGCCCTGAGCAACTGGAGGCGTTTAGGGCCGCATATCGCATACCCCCAAACGTGGGTGTGAGGTATTGCCCCCCAGAAAAAATACTAACAGATCGGAAGACGGGAGAAGTCGTTATCCCCCTCATCGCCTTCAAAGAAGGGGGAATGACAATCCCCATGGGTCCCATCACCACTAGCTACCTTCGGAACCATAGGCTTACTCCCTGGCAATGCGCGCCTAATATGTTTAGGATCCTAGGAGCGATTGAGGACCTTAACCGTCACCTAGGATTGGGACTCACCTGGCTCGATGTAGTACATATGTACGAATGCCACAGCCAGCAAGATGCGGGATATTACTTAAAATCCCGGTCGGACGTTGTCAGGCTCATTTCCTGCCTTCCCAAATCCAACAAAGGGATGAAAGACGACTATGTGATAGTCTCGGGCGCATGGCATGACGGCCATCATTGCCCAACCCAGCATGGGAAGCCAGGTGGGACATGTTAGATTTAGGCACACTAACCATAGGCTTAGGGTCTTCGTCTTTTAGTGGTTTCTGATTCCTCTTGTGTTGCTATTTCTGAGTTTCTAACCATGTTCTGCTGTGATTTGTAACAGATAAAAGACAAGTTTCTCCTCGGCTCAGCCTTACAAATACTGCTGCCCTCAATTACCTATTAAGGTCGGAGATTTTTGTGAGCGAAGACGGGCAACTCCGATCTGCTCCCCTTATTCTGAGATACACAGGGAAACCAAAGGGTTTCCAACCAGTCGGCAACGCAATTGTCCAGGGAGATCATCGCCTTGCACGTATTGACGTCGGTCAGAAAGGTTTCTTGGCGCCAGACGATCTTGAACCCGTACCCATCCAAATCCTCGGGCTATACCCCCTCTTGTCCAACCACTCCAGCAAGTTCCCCTCGGACAAGCGGTTGAAGGTGAGAGGGTCGGCTCTTCCACCTCCTCGCTAGAAGAGCAAATAGACGGATTTCAATTTGAGGGAGAGGCTTCAGGAGTGAACCGAGTGGTAGAGGTCTCAGACGCCGAGGAAGAGGCCTAACAGTCAGGCATCCACCTTAATTTGCTAGCCACTCATTCCGAAGACTCCTCGGACGACGACATGGATCTGAGGAGTTTAATGAAAGGCAGGGGCAAAAAGCCCGAGCAGAAAGATGCTGGGACGTCAAAACCAGTAGTGACCCTGCCCTCAGTGCCTACTCAGGTCCCTGACCCAGGTTTGAAACCCATACCAAACCTGCAGAAGAAGAGGCCCCACGAGCCTGAAGAGAGGGAGGTGGTCGTGCTACCCAAGACAAATAAACAACAAAAGGTGGCAAGGGACCAACGAAGCAAAAGGGCCTCTTCCACTGAACACCGGGACGAAGTCGTCGCCGACGTCCGCCGAGGAGGAGGACCTCGCAACTGGTCTCCAAGGCTGGAGCTGGATGGCTCCCCCATTCCCTGGGACACATCCCTCAGGAATTATGACGGGGGAAGGGCAGGGTACGTTGCTGAGGCTCTGCAGCAGCCATTCCTTCTCCCACATGACATGGCCTCCTTCAGGCGCTTCAGCCAGCAGGAGCTATTCTTGTCCCTTAAGAGGGATATGGCCATGGTAAGTGCACTATTCCTTAATTCAGGTTTTATCCTTAATTGGCTTTGCTTCCTTTCTTAACCTAATGTTGAAAATGTTGTCATGCAGATTACTCAGCAGATTTACGTGGCCGAGGAATGGAACAAGGAGTCCAACCTCAAGGCCCAAGCAGCAGCCCAGTCCCAGTCTGAGGTAGAGGCATCTCTCGGCCAGCTGAAGGAGGAATATGCTCGTATGTTCGAGGACCTTAAAGAGGTGACTACTCAGAAGCGAAGCCTCGATGCTGGGATCAAGAATGTTGAAAAGCAGGTCGAGGAACAGCGTAAACAGCTGAGCATGTCAGAACTCAACCTGGCGACCGAAAGGGAGCTAGTGAAGGGCCTCAGAGTTGAACTCCAAAAGGCCAAAGAGAGCGCCAAAGCAGCTGAGCACAAGACTCAACTGGCCAAGGAGTCAGTTGAAGCTGAGAGGAAGGCGGCGTATCAGTTGGGGGTAGACGTGACCGGGCAGCAGCTCACTGAGCAATTTGCCTCAGTTAGTCGTGAGTACTGCGACATAACCTGGCAAAAGGCATTGGACGCTGCTGGGGTCCCTTCGGACTCTCCCCTGAGGTTACCTGGGAGCACGTATTATGATCCTGATATCCAAGAGATCCCGGTGGATGATCCTTCTGCCCCACAGCTTCCTGAGGCTTCTGAGCCAAACCTGGTCAGCCAAGCTCCTCCGCCCACCCTTGGTGCACCCAAAGAGGCTGGTCAGCCAGGTGACAAGGATAAGCCAGCTGAACCAGTCGAAGGAAAAGGCCAAGGGTCGGGTAAAGAGAAAACTCCTGCTGAGCCCAAGGACCAAGCCTCTGAAGCATCTGCTCGGACAGGCCAGGCTGCTGATCCTGTGCTCCCTCCAGCAAAAGAGTAGATACATAGGGCTTTTGTTTTGTACTTGTATTTACTTTTGTTTTCGTCTAAGGAATTGTAAACTCTTTTCTTTTTATTAATGAAATGGCTTCCCATTTGTCTCGGGCGTCTTCAATACATGTTTTATTACTTACTATTGCGGCATATAACTGTACATTGCACTTATAACAAAATAATGCAAATGAACTTGATTGATACATTATACTGATGGTGTGAGTAATTGAAATTGATATTGAAAAGAAACAGTCCAAGTAAAAGTCATTAATAAGTAATGATTGCGGCGAGTAGTTGTGTAAGTTTCACACGTCTTTCCAAATATGTAAAGTGTTACTACCCCTCGGCCTCAAATTAAGTATAACTAAGGAAGACAGTCATAAGTGAGAACTAATTTAAACGCAATCAGGAATTTTAGCACTAAGCCCCAGTGACAATAGCTGTGTGGGGGTATTGACTAACCTGTGTCATTTGATTCAAGGACCACGGGGGACGAACGTATTCGAGTGTTAACTAACCCTAATCATCTGGTCCGAGGACTACAGGCATGATTGGATTTAAGTTTAAACACTATAGAACTGGTACGGAGTGTTAACTAACCCTAATCATCTGGTCTGAGGACTACAGGCATGATTGGATTTAAGTTTAAACACTATAGAACTGTAACCGAGTGTTAACTAACCCTAATCATCTGGTCTAAGGACTACAGGCATGATTGGATTTAAGTTTAAACACTATAGAACTGTAACCGAGTGTTAACTAACCCTAATCATCTGGTCCGAGGACTACAGGCATGATTGGATTTAAGTTTAAACACTATAGAATTGTAACCGAGTGTTAACTAACCCTAATCATCTGGTCCGAGGACTACAGGCATGATTGGATTTAAGTTTAAACACTATAGAACTGTAACCGAGTGTTAACTAACTCTAATCATCTGGTCCGAGGACTATAGGCATGATTGGATTTAAGTTTAAACACTATAGAACTGTAACTGAGTGTTAACTAACCCTAATCATCTGGTCCGAGGACTACAGGCATGATTGGTTTTAAGTTTAAACACTATAGAACTGTAACTGAGTGTTAACTAACCCTAATCATCTGGTCCGAGGACTACAGGCATGATTGGATTTAAGTTTAAACACTTGAGCTAGTGGCGAATGAGTGCTAACTAACCCTAATCATCTGGTCCGAGGACTACAGGCATGACTGGATTTAAGTTTAAACACTTGAGAGAAAACTTTACGCAGTGAATTGGCACATCGGTTGAAGAAAAAACTCGATTAATAAAAGTACCTCTTAAGGTTATTTACATTCCATGGACGTGGTATTACATTACCATCCAGGTCTTCCAAGAAATATGCCCCAATGCCTGCTCCTGAAGTGATGCGATACGGTCCTTCCCAATTGGGTCCTAGTTTTCCCCAAGCTGGATTCTTTGCGGTGCCCACAACTTTCCTCAGCACTAGATCACCAGGCTCTAGAGGCCTTAGCTTTACGTTAGCATCATAGCCTTGCCTGAGTTTTTGTTGGTAATGTGCCAGCCGAACCATTGCATTCTCCCTCCTTTCCTCAATCAAGTCTAAACTCTTCTGTAGTTGCTCATCGTTGTCGGCCGGACTGAACGAGCTAGTTTTTAACGTTGGGAACCCGGTCTCCAAGGGAATGACAGCTTCAGCCCCATAGGTCATTGAGAAGGGGGTTTCTCCAGTAGACCTACGAGGCGTAGTCCTGTAAGCCCAAAGTACGTGTGGCAGTTCTTCTACCCATTTGCCCTTTGCATCATCCAGCCTCTTCTTTAAGCCATTCAGTATGACCTTGTTGACAGCTTCTGCTTGTCCATTACCCTGGGGATAGGCAGGAGTGGAGTATCTGTTCATAATTCCCAGCTCACTGCAATAATTCCTGAATGCCTTGCTATCGAACTGTAAGCCGTTGTCCGAGATGAGAGTGTGAGGAACTCCAAACCGAGTAACAATATTCTTCCACACGAACTTTTGCACATCAACGTCTCTGATATTGGCTAGTGGCTCGGCTTCAACCCACTTGGTGAAATAGTCTGTGCCGACCAGAAGGTACTTCTTGTTTCCTGCAGCTTTAGGGAAGGGTCCCACAATATCCAAGCCCCATTGGGCGAAGGGCCATGGGCTAGATAGCGGATTAAGATTTCCCCCTGGCTGGTGAATGTTTGGAGCGAAGCGCTGACATTGATCACACCTTTTGACATACTCGTGTGCCTCCTTTTGCATGTTTGGCCACCAATAGCCTTGGGTGAGGGCTCGGTGAGCCAAGGATCTACCTCCAGTGTGGCTCCCACAGATTCCTTCGTGCAGCTCTTCTAGTAATGGCTCAGTCGCTTCAGGATGCATGCATAACAAGTATGGTCCCGAGTAGGAGCGTCTGTATAATTTCTGGTCCTCGGATAACCAGAACTTGGTCGCCTTCCTCCGAACTTTATCAGCTTCTCCCTTCTCTTCAGGCAATATATCTTCTTTGAGAAATTTGATTAAAGGATCCATCCAGCACGGCCCGGTCCTGACCTGGTGAACCTGGACTGCCTCTGCTTTCGCCACTGTAGGCCTGTGCAAGTCCTCGACGAGGATGATCCTCGGCAGGTCTTGCGCCGAAGAGGTGGCAAGCGTGGCCAAGGTGTCAGCATATGAGTTACCACTTCTGGGGATGTGCAGCAAACTGAAAGAGTCGAACTCTGATTGCAGATGTTTAACACGACCCAAGTACCCTTGCATTCTTTCGTCCTTTGCCTCAAACTCGCCTTGTACTTGGCCTACTACCAATCTTGAGTCCGATAACAACTCCACGGACTTCCCACCCATTCTACGGACCATAGTCATTCCCATCAGTAGGGCCTCATACTCCGCCTCATTATTCGTTGCCGAGAAGTCCAGCCTTAACGATTTCTCGATAATGATTTTCTCGGGGGATATCAATACCAGCCCAACTCCAGAACCTCTTTGGTTTGCCGCGCCATCAACGTACACTTCCCAATGGGAGGGATTCTGTTGGGAGATCATGCCAACTGATTTTTCATCCATGCCTGACGTGGGCTTTACTTCTTCTAACTGGGGCTCCGTGAACTCAGCCACCAAATCCGCGAGGACCTGTCCCTTGACCGATGTGCGGGGCATATATCTTATATCGAAAGCCCCTAAGATTGTGCCCCACTTGGCAATCCGACCAGTGTAATCAGCACTTCGGAGTATAGCCTTGAGTGGGAGTTGAGTGAGAACAATGACCGTGTGGGCCTGGAAGTAGTGAGGTAGCTTCCGTGTGCCAAGCACTACTGCTAGAATAGCCTTCTCCAGAGGCAAGTAACGAATCTCAGCCTCATGCAGCGACTTGCTTACGTAATAAACGGGCCTTTGTACACCAGAGTCTGATCGTATCAACACCAGGCTCACCGCATAGGGAGCTACAGCGATGTAGGCGAACAGTACCTCATCTGGCTCAGGACTGGACATGATTGGTGGCCGAGCTAGATAATCCTTGAGTTGCTGGAACGCCAAAGCACATTCTTCAGTCCATTTGAATCCCTTCCACTTGTTGAGCAGAGAGAAAAAGGGCCGACACCTGTCCGCTGATCTAGAGATGAACCGATTGAGGGCAGCAGTCATTCCGATTAGTTTCTGAACCTCCTTGGGATTCCGAGGAGCTCGTAGATCGTTGATGGCCTTTATCTGGTCGGGGTTAACCTCAATTCCTCTGTGGGTGACCATGTATCCCAAAAACTTGCCGGACCCCACCCCAAATGAGCACTTAGAAGCATTTAGTCGTAGCTTGTACTTTCGTAGAATCTCAAAGGTACTTTCAAGGTCCTTCACATGCTCGGCTACAACCTTGCTCTTCACCACCATGTCATCTATGTAAACCTCGATATTTTTGCCCAGCTGTGGCTCGAACATCCTCGTCATCATCCTCTGGTAGGTAGCACCCGCGTTCTTCAAGCCAAACGGCATCACTTTATAGTGGTAGTTACCAATAGGGGTGACAAAAGCAGTTTTCTTCTAGTCCTCCGGGGCTAATGGTATCTGGTGGTAGCCTTGGAAGGCGTCTAGGAAGCTCATCCGAGGGTGGCCGACAGTGGCATCCACCAGCTGATCAATTTTCGGCATAGGGAATGGATCTTTGGGGCAAGCCCTGTTCAAATCGGTGAAGTCTACGCACACTCGCCATTTCCCACTCTTCTTCTTTACCACCACGGTATTTGCCAGCCATTCAGGATAAAAAACTTCTTTGATAGCCCCAGCTTGTTTGAGTTTCGCTACCTCCTCTCTCACTGCGTCAGCATGTTCCTTGGACGGGCGCCGAATAGGCTGTTTCTTGGGGGTGACCAGTGGATTCACCTTCAAGTGGTGGCATATAAACTCCGGGTCTACCCCTGGGGCTTCGTAAGCACTCCAGGCAAACACATCGAGATTTCGCTTGAGGAACTCTATTAGCTCTTCCCTCTCTTGAAGAGGCAGCTGAGATCCGACTTGAAAGAACCTATCAGGATCATCTCCAATAACCACTTTCGTCAAATCCTCACATCGAGTGCCTTCATCTGGATCTTCGACGGGCAATCCCCGAGACTGTAGTTGCTATAAATCCCTTTCGGCTATGTCCAAGGACTCGGCTGGGGTCCTATGTTGAATGGCAGCTACTAGGCACTGTCGAGCAACAGACTGGTCTCCTCGGATCTCATGTATCCGCCCTTCTGATGGGTATTTGACCTTTTGGTGCAAAGTAGAGGGAACAGCCCCAAGTGCATGAATCCAGGGTCTGCCTACGAGCGCTGTGTAGGGTGAATATGCGTCCACAACTATAAAGTCCAACTCCACCACCTCGGAGCCGGACTGCACAGGTAAGCGTATCCGGCCTTTCGGGAAGACAGACCTTCCTTCAAAGCTCAAGAGGGGGGAATCGTATGGCGTCAGGTCTTGGGGTTTTAGGCCTAACCCCTTGTAGAGGTCTGGGTACATTATCTCCACAGCACTGCCCTGGTCCACCATCACCCTCTTTACATTGTACCATCCTATTCTGAGGGTGATGACTAGTGCATCATCATGGGGTTGGATGGTGCCAATCATGTCTTCGTCCGAGAACCCCATGACCAGCGGGGCACAAGACTTAGCTCTCTTCGGTCCTCGGCTTGACTCCCCTGCGGATGGTCGGCCTACCGACATAACTTTCAACGGCCAGGATCCTGTTCTCCCCGGCGCGGCGAAGACAACGTTTATAGTCCCTAGCGGCGGCTTTGAGAGGTCATCTCTGCGTGGCCCTGAGCCCGCCTACCCTCGGCCGCTGGAGGGGTGCAAGAGGTGTTTCAGTTTACCATCGCAAACCAGTTGGTCCAAGTGATCCCACAGGCTCCTACAATCTTCCGTGGTATGCCCATGGTCTTGATGGTACTGGCAGTAGAGATTATGGTTGCGTCTCTCGGGGTTTCCTACCATCTTGTTCGACTACCTGAAGAATGATTCATTCTTGATTTTTTTCCAGGACCTGGTGTACTGGCTCTTTGAACACGGTGTTGACCGATTGAGGATTCGTCGATCCTGATTGCCCGGCAAAATCCCTCCGCGGTTTACTGTGGTTGTAACGGTCCGACCTGAAATCCCTCCTCTCCTGAGGGATAACCTTGTCCTTTCCCTTGCCCTGCTGCTGATCTTCTTCAACCCTCTTATACTTTTCTATGCGGTCCATTAGTTGACGCATGTTTGTGACCGGTTTGCCAGATAAAGATGTCCTCAAACCGTGGTCAGTGGGGAGGCCGAGCTTGAACGTGCTGAGGGCCATTGCATCATTGTTGCCCTCCATATCATTGAACATCTCCCAGTATCTGTCTGAATATGCCTTCAAGGACTCGCCTTCCTGCATGGACAAGGATAGCAGTGAAGAGAAGGGTCTGGCCACTCTTCGGCATGTGACAAAACGGGAGTCGAATGCCTGAGTGAGCTCTTTGAAGGAGTTGATGGAGCCTACCTTCAAACCGTCAAACCACCTCATGGCAACAGGCCCAAGACTGGAAGGGAAAACCTTGCACATCAGAGCTTCGTCTCTGGAGTAGACAACCATCCTCTGGTTAAAATGACTCACATGCTCCACGGGGTCAGTTTTACCATTGTAGATGGTGAATGTTGGCTGGTTAAAGCGCCGAGGGAGTCTGGCCTCCTCAATCCTGCGCGTGAAGGGTGACCTAGATATCTGATTCAGAGCCCTGTTCATGGCGTCGTTCTCCATGTCCTCACGTGATGGGCTTCTACGTTGCCTCTTACGATGGGACTCCTCTTCATAGGTGTAGGACTCGCTAGCTGGTGTCCTAGATTTATGCTGATAAGAGACATCCTGCTCGTCATCAAGATCCTCCTCTGAATACGAGGAAACCCGTTTCCTCTTTGCATGGCACAACTCCCTTTTTAGTTTTTCTACTTCCAGTTGTAAGTCACGGTTCTTCTCTGCATGGGACATGTGACTTCCGCCCTGTGACTGGCTCTGGCTAAGGCGCACAGCGTGTACACTGCCCTCGCGATTTTGTTTTCTTTCTAAGTTGACAAAAGGGTCCACGTGTTGGGATGCCCTGGATTCTGCTTGTTGTTCACCTTGTCCTGCCATCATCAACTGTTGTTTTCACTTTTGCACAAGCTCTTCCCACATACGGCGCCAATTGTAGGGTCAATTTTTGCTGCCCAAGCCCAAGAAGGTATGGATTTTGAGCCCACTAAACCCAAGATAATAAATTTGTAGAGAGTGGGTGAAAGAGCTAGGCAAACAATGAAATAACAGTATTAGACAACAATGTTTGTGGATGAATTTGTATTAATATGTGCTTGGACAAATGTAAATGCAACTTCCGAAGAGGTGTTTTTATTTTCTAAACTTTGGGTTACAGTTCTTGGAGCTACAGTAATGGAGTACACTCTTTTCTACTTCTGATTTTCAATCCCCCTCTATCAGAGGCATCCCTATCTTATATAGTACTCCCTTCCTACATCTTCACCGTCTACTTGTTCATCATCAAGACGCCCACTTGAGTGCATGTCCCATCATACTCCCCCTTTAGCCTTGTGTGAGTGGCGGTAGCTGAGAATGCACTGTTCAGGGGTCTTCTCCACATAAATGCGGCCAGGAAGGTAGGTGCAATGCATTTAATGCGGTGGTTGAAGCCTGTCTCTTAGATATTTCTCTGTTCCTGTTATCTTCATGCGTGTCCGAGGTTCATTTCCCTCCTAACATTTGTCAGAAAGATCACTTGAACCTCCCATGCACCTGTCGGGCCAAACTTCTTCGGATCCGAAGATATTGGACTCCTCGGACATATGAACATCTCCTCGGATCATACACGTTCATCTCTAGACATGCTCCTTTTACATGGGCCCCTGATTGAATGTTTTCATCTCCTCGGACAAACAGTGTTCCTCAAATAGGGCCTTGGGCCCAATACGTTAGGTTGGGCTTTTCACCCCCCACAGCCACTATATCTATGCTAGGGTTTGAGGAGTGTTTGGATCTTATAAATCCAATTTAATTATGTGTTTATCCAACAAAATTAAGAGTATGTCTCTGTTTTATTTTAATAAATCAACAAAATGCATTGGCATTTCATACCACCATTTTCTTATTTGACCTGTGCAACCCTATTAATGGTAAAACAAAAAAGCATATTTGAGTTTTTAAAATATAAATGGAATAGATTTAGAATGGAATGAGGTTGTAACCCATGCAATGCACAAGAAAGTTTAATAAAATATGGTTTTTTCTTATTTTTATTTTGTTGTCTAAATGTGAAATTGGATAATTATGGATGCTAATTGCTAATTGAGCTACAAGGCTCTTAAAAATTTATGATAATTATTATAGTTGGGAGTGAGGGGTTTGAACCCTAAATATCTTCATTCGATAGTTGGTCATCTTATTTAGGATACTCTGGTTTTTGTAAACTCCTTACGGAGCTTTAGTTTTTCTCATACCTATAGGCAAGGTAATTCTATAGCCGATGCCTTGGCAAAGAAAGCTAGATTTGGTTCTTCATTAACTGTCTGGATGGAGTCTATTCCTTCTGATATTTGTACTCTTGTTTCGGCTGACAAGCCTTTTCTTGATTAATAAAACCTATCTGAATAGATTCTCAAAAAACGGAAGAAGTTATTAATGGACATTTATTATGATTATATTCTATCTCAGATCAAAAAAATAATTGTGTTTGTATATGAAACTATATATTCTACCATTTAAAGAGATAAGATCAACTAAAAGAGATAGGATTTGGCACATGTCTGACATGTAAAATATTTTGAGGGATAAGATTTGATTTGCTTTTTTTTTTTTTTTTTCCCCCGGAAGTAATCCATTACCATTTCTATATAATAAAATAAAATAAAAAAACAATTTATATATATATATATATATTGGTTGATAAAATCCACAAACCAACCTATTACCATCTCTATTCACACCGTAACTATCTTAAACGCCGACTAAAAAAAGTATTTTTTTTGTTGGTGAGGGGGGTTGGATTTGGTATTTGCTCTTTTATATAATTTTATAGATCTTATACATACATTATGTGCTAATGTGAAACTTATGTAGCATTTAAGTATTGCCAAGTTTCCTTTTTACGTAAAGTATGAAGATTAAACAAAGATCAATTAAACATTTTTAACAAAATTACAGAAAAGGACAACCGCACTAATTTAATTCCCTAATCATGGTTAAGAGAAGTATCATCGTTAACAACTTTGAAAGTTGGGTTGGTAAACACAATATCAAATATATAATAGAGGAAGTGATGCAAACTCAATTCTTCTACGACCACACATATTTTGTCATAACTTGCTATTGAAACAGTTTTCTGTGAATTGTGAACAATTACTTTCATATAAACCTACTAATTTTTCTTATCACTCATAATTAATCACGTTGGAATTATTATAAAATTGTGCACTAGGTTTTCTTATGCAAAGTACATGATATGAACATAGGGTTTCCACTCATCTAAACCATTCAATTCACTCCGTACCATTATTTATAGCCACTCAAAAACGTAATTAGCAACAATCAAAAACCCCACAAATGATTGGCAGTATCTCCATCGGTTTGCTTTCCAACAAGGAGGCCAATAATGCTTGGATTTATAGATTGGCTTTTACTCTCAAAAGCAACAATGGTTCTTTCTCCCAAAAAAAAGAAGAAGCAACAAATGGTTTGTCCAGAATGATTCCAGGTAGCGCACTTAACCCAATCATCAATCTTAGCCCAATAAAATGAACAATAATGCTAGTATCACACTCACAAACACATTTTTTTTGTCACAACTATCTTACATGACAGATTGTGATTGACTTTTTGTTACTATCATATGTACCTATTATTTTTTATCTACCACTCATAGTCTGTCACGTAAGACAATTGTGGCAAAATGTGTGTATTTGTGTATAGCATTAATGTAAAATGGAATCACATCACAAATTACATATCAAATATAGAGTCAGCATCCGACAAATTTTAATGTCCTTACAGAGATAGCACCATAATACCATTGATTTTTTTTTTTGGGGGGAGGGTGGTGGTGTATAATAGTCTGCAGCATTCACCCTTGATAATGGATGTTGATGAAGTGGAATTTATAATGATTAAGAAACTTTTTTTTAATACCAGATTATGAAGCCTTACATATATTGATACTTTGCTCAGCCCCTACAATATTAAGTTGATTAAGTCAAGTACGGATCCCTCATTGTGTTACCTTAAAAGATATAATAAATCGAAGGACATAACTTTTATTATAACTTGTTGAAATTATAGATTATGAGTGGCGGACAATCACTTTTATATGTTCTCCACTTAAAAAAAAAACTTATAGTTGACCACTTCAATAAGTTCTGAAAAAAAAAATGTGAAAAAAGAAAGAAAATATCAATTGAAGATATGGGAATATGCTAGTACCACACATTTTGCCACAATTATCCTACGTGGCAGATTGTGATTAATTATATAATTTTTGCATGAACCAATAATTTTTTCTCTACCCCTCATAGTTTGTCATGTAGAACAATTATGGAAAAATTTGTGTGTTTGTTTATACCATTATTGAAAAATGGAATCAAATCACAAATTACTTATCAAATATGGAGTCAGCATCCAACAAATATTAATGTCCCTATAGAGAATGCACCATGACACCATTGATCCCTTGATTCTTTCTTTCTTTTTGGGGGGAGAGGGGGGGGGGGGGGGGGGTGTGGGCGGTGTTAATAATCATTATTAACATAGGAGTTGACGGTAGAGAAACAAAAGTAGGATAAAAAATTGTTCCAATTTGGTTAAACAAAAAGAAATTTGTTATACAATTATTATTAAACTTAAAAAAAAAAATTAATTTTCTTTATAACAGTTTACAAAACCTTACATATATTGATACTTTGCTGAACTCCTAGAATATTACGTTAGTTAGGTAAAGTTCTCCCTTCCTCTTCGTATAACAATATAATAAATCTAGAGATATAACTTATATTTCAACTTGTTGAAGAATGGTAGACAATTACTTTTACATGTTTCCGCTACTGTTTTTTAACTTACAATCGACCAATTCAATAAATTGTACAAAAAAAAAACTATAAGATAAAATAAAATTGTAAGCATGGGAATATGCTTGTATACCCTAAAAATTATTCAGTCCAGAGTACAATCCGCCTACCTCTCATTGAAGCGGACAAAACCTACAAGTGGGAATTGTCTTTATGTGAGAGGAGGACAGAGTTGGGACTCCACCCAATGGACCTTAAAAAAGAAAGTGAAATGCTAACGAGTACCCTTAGAGTACTGGTTAATAATCCATTTAAAGAAAGTTTTTATGGAAAATAAAAAAAAAAATTAATATTTTGATAGTTTTTTTCATTTTTCATAAAAATAGTATTAAAACTTTCCTAAAATGAATTATTAATGAGTACCCTAAGGGCACTCGTTAGCATGACCCAAAAAGAAAAAGAAAAAGAATAAAAAGAGAGATTATTTGCAGAAGATTCATGCGGTTAGATTCAATGACCAAATGACAACTATCTCCACGGCATCTATTAAGACATTTAAACTATAAAATAAAAAATAAAAAATAAAATCTAGAACTATAAATTTTTTTACAACTTCTTGTTACAATTGGGATATGACAGAGTGTGATTGGTGAAAAAAAAAATAGTAAATTCACTTGTAAATAATGATTAACTACTCATAGTCTGTCACGTCAAAGTTGTAGCAAAAAGATTTGTAAAATAATTTTGTAATACTTAAAAAAAATCAACTTTCTGTGCCACGTCCCGTCCTGAAGAATATTTTCGGCCTCCTATTTTCAGTAAAATCTATCTATCGTCAAATCCTGAAATATATATGGGTAGATTCTATATTTAAATGCCGCCAGCTACAATTTGGGGTTGAGAGACTACAATTTGTTGTGTTCCGCCGAACAAAATTACAGCTTTAATCCAATAGAGCAATGCTAGAGCTTTAAGGGACACAACCGCACCCACACACTTTGCTTAAACATTAAAGACCCACTCTGGATAGTCCAAATCCGAGTGAGTGTATTTGCATTCATTCTCATTCAGTCAGTCATTCACCACTTGTTTTGTGAACTTAACGTGGGGTCAAAAAATACAAGCGGCACACACTTGAATGCAGATTGGGAATTATATCAATCATATTTATGCGTACAGGTGTATAACACAAACCAAGGCCACATATAGGTAGCGTGATTCCAAAGTAAGAAAAGCCCCAAAGTGCGTAACTTTCGTCATCCATCGTTAATGACAAATGAATTAAAGTCAAAAAATTAGTCACCACGAAATCCTTACTTTGAAAGGGAGTCTACTCCAATTAAAAAAAAAAAAAAAAAAAGGTCTACCACAGCATTCGTCAAAGAGTAAGTCGCCATCCAATGTTGTAAAGCGGTATAAGTCACATCCACCAGAGTATAAGTCAATTCAAAGCCCAGTGTTTTGGAATATGTGTTTATATATATATATATATATTAAAATAAATTCAATAGGATTCCAACCAACATTTACTCCGTAATAATTATGATATTATTGATTTTTTGTGTAGGTGAGAGATTAAACTTTTAAAATTCTTATTTGGCGATAAGAGACTTTACTAGTTGAGGTTACTGGAACCTACAAATAATTTTTTGCTTCCATTAAAAAATCTTTACAAGTTGGTTCAGATACATGTGGCTAATGAAAGAATTTTAACGTCAACAAAATTTAATTTATACAACCATAAGCCTTATGAAGAACTATGCAGGGACAACATCCGGTTCCAAAGGTGATGACCTGCCGTCCACTGTGCCACCCTCTGTGGTCTCTTTAGGCTCCTTATCTTCATCTTGGAACCCTTGCTTAAACCTATCATAATTTGTGGGCTCGCTTGACTTGAACGGGCGCTCCCCTAATATTCGAACCAGGTCTTCTTGATTAAGGACCTCCTTTTCAAGCAAAAGCTCTGCTACCTGCATTACATGCTCTTTGTGCTCCTCTATTAGCTGAATAGTGCGATCATAGGCCTTACCCACCCATTCTCTAACTTCCCCGTCGATAATTGCACCAGTTTTACTGCTGTAGGGCTTGGTCATCTCAAATGCATCATCCCTTTGAGGAAAAGAAAGAAGACCCACCTTGTCACTGAAACCATAAACTGCAACTTGGGCATAGGTCATCTTGGTCACTTTCTCCAAGTCATTCTGGGCTCCAGTTGAGATCTTCCCCAACAAAACCTGATCCAAGAGAAATATCACAGTACCATAGTTAAATGACTCAATGAGAATTTTATCAATCATGGCCAAACATAACCTAGTTTCTATACTTAAAGAAACGTGGGCCTATAAAGGCAGACCAGCATAATACCTACTAACCACGGCCTTATATGTTGGCCATTGCCCAAAATTGCTTTAATATATGTATACTTAAAACAAACATACCACAAATATCAACTGATGTGATAATTATAAACTTTATGATCTCCCTGTTTAAGTACCGTTCACATGGTATTCATGAAATGGATAATATATACATATCAGCTTTTAAACTACAAGGAAACATCCAGGAAATTAGAAATTGCTGTTTCCCCCCTTTCTTCAGCAAGGAATGATATGTTCCACAAAAGGTAATATTTCACATGAAGAAAGTGAGAAACAAAGTATTGACATTCCCTAATGTCTAGAGCTAATCCTCAAGAGTTGAGTCTTTTTTTATTGGGAATAGCATGCACCTGGTGGTTCATGAACCCACAACCTCATCCTCTACTTCGCTCTTACAAGTTCAGTCTTAAGTATTATGTTCTATCCTTTTTGGAGGAAATTTTCCATTTAACATGATTTTTGAAACATTTCGTTAATAAGCACTTTTTTAAACTATTTTGTAAACTAGCATCTCGAGTCTTTGAGACTCAAGTTTGGTATTTCTAGTGCTGGCGTGGAACAATTTATCCACGTGGAACCCGAATTCTATAGAAGAAAATCTGAGAAAGAAGAAGAAGCAGATCCGACGAAGAAATCCGAGCGGATCCGACAAAGAAGAAGAGGAAGAAAAGAGAATGGCAGATCTGAAGAAGAACAGAAGAAGAAGAAGAGAACGGCAGAAAACACAGGAACTTGAGTCTTTTAGAGACTCGAGTGTCAGAGCTTGAGATGCTAGTTTGCTAAATAGTTTTGCAAACTTGACAATTAACTAAAATGTTCAAAAAATAATGCTAAATGCCAAAAAAATCCATCCTTTTTGTCTGGTAATGTAATTGTAAAAAAACCATTTAAAGACCAAAATAGTGCTGTTCACATTAACTACTTAAATATCCAAATGTTGTTGAGAGATTCAAGGGAGAGGGGAAGAAATAGACATAGCTCTTCAATCAATTGTCATGGAACATTCATTACCTATATAAAAAAATAAAAACTTTTATGAAACTACTTTGTGCTAGTGGTCTCATCAACTTTCTACATGCAGACACAAACAAATAAAGTTCTATGCTCTGTTTATTACCAAGATGTCACGGGAAAAGAGGAGGAAAATTAGAATCTCAAATAATTTCAGAACCTGAAAGTTCACATTCCTTACAGTTTCTAAGCAATGAAAATGATCATTATCTATCAATAAATAAAAACCATAAGAACGAAAACACTATAACATTAGTGAAAGAGAAACAAAGTACATTATGTACAACCAATCACATGGTAGATGAATTATGCACAACATAGTTCAGACCCACACCTCATGGCTCACTATATTTGTCCATTGAAGAGTTGAAGCTAAACTGTATTTCAAAATCTCAATTAAGAGAAATTCTTTGAAAAAATGCATATAAGTACCTTGATAATAGATCAGTACGTACCACTTTTAAGCAAGTCCCTAATAACTCATCCAGAAAAAATGCAGAAAGAAGGGAAAGAGGATCAGTAAAATCACCTGCTCAGAAGCTCGACCACCGAGGGTCATGCAAGTCATATCAAAGAGCTGCTCTTTGGTCATTAATAGATTTTCATTGGGAACATATTGAGCAAAACCCAGTGCTGCAGTACCACGGGGAACAATGGTAACTTTAAGCAAGGGTTCAGCATGTTCCAAGAACCATCCAGCAACAGCATGACCAGACTCATGGTAAGCAACGGTACGCCGTTCCAACTTGCTTATTACCTGCAGAAAGAAATGGGTAATGGTTTACATGTCTTCAAAAAAAATGGACTTAATAATGACTTTTTTTTTTTTTTTTGATAAGTAAGAATGTTATATATACGAATGGCTACTCTATGCATGAAAAAACATAGAGCAAATCCAGAAAATACAAGAAGAAAAAACTGAAAAAACAAAAAAGAAAACCAAACAACAAAATAATTACAAAAGAGAGAGAGAGCTAAGAAAAGAAGGGAGAGAATCACTAGTCGTGAGTCCCCATGCCCGAGACCAATCAAAAAGAGTTCCACTAAAAGAGGCAACCATCTGAACACCTGAACTATCCAAATCCTCAAAAGTCCTGCGATTCCGTTCCTTCCAAATACACCATAGGATGCACAACGGAACTAAGTTCCAAATCTGAGACGAATGCTTCCCCAACCAATTCCACCAACCAAAAAGCAAATTTGGGATCGATATAACCCAAGACAAACCAAAAGTTATGAAGACAAAGCTCCACAACCGATAAGCCATCTCACAATGAAGAAGTAAGTGATCTACCGTCTCTCCACAATGCCGGCACATAATGCACCAGTCTACAAAATCCAATCCCCTCAATCGTCTCAAGTTATCACCCGTTAGGATCTTATTCCAAGCTACACACCAAACAAAAAAAGAAACTCGCCTAGGAGCCTTTACTCTCCATATTCCTTTCCAAGGAAAGACAATTGAGGGAGAATCCCGCAATTTGTTATAATACGACCTGATGTCAAACTCCCCATTAGGCTTCAACTTCCATCTCATCCGGTCTCTACCATCCATTGGAGGAGTATTAGCTCCCAATATACGAAGAAAATGCAGCCTTTCCTCCATCTCCCAATCATTAAATTCTCGAATAAAATGAACATCCCAAATTCTTCTATCCTCCGTCCCCTGCCTTGACAAAGAAGCTTCTACAGATGCCTCCTTATCAATGGCAATTCCATACAGTCTTGGGAAAGCCACTTGGAAAGGTTGATCCCCATACCACTCATCCTGCCAAAATCTCACTCTATTTCCCAACCCAACAACAAATTGACAATTCTTGCTAAAATCCTCCCATCCCATGCGAATACCTCTCCACAAACCACACCCATGAACTCCCCTACCTAGCTTTGAGGTCCATCCCCCCCCATTCCTCCCCATATTTTGACGCTACCACCCGCCTCCATAACCGACCTTCTTCCTTCCCAAACCGCCACAACCATTTTCCCAATAAGGCCTTATTGAAAGTAGTAATTTTCCTTATCCCTAAACCACCATTAGCTATAGGCGCACAAACTTTATCCCAACCTACCAGATGATTCTTGCTATCACCCCATAGGAAATCCCTTTGCAACTTTTCTATTTTATTAGCCACATAAGTAGGAATGGTGAATAGAGATAGAAAATAGGTAGGAAGACTAGATAACGTACTCTTGAGTAACATCAATCGACCCCCCTTAGACAAATACAACTTCTTCCACCCAGCTAATTTCCGCTCAATTTTTTCCAAAATAGGATTCCAAATTGAAGGGAAGTTATGTGAAGCCCCCAATGGCATACCAAGATAAGACATAGGCAAAGTTCCAACTCTACAGCCCAAAATTTCCGCCAGGGCATGCACATCCTCAACCTCCCCTATTGGAACCATTTCACTCTTGTGCACATTGACCTTCAAACCTGTTACTGCCTGAAAACTGAGTAACAACAACCGAAATGAAGAATTTGCTCCACATCTGCATCACAAAATAGGATAGTATCGTCTGCAAACAATAGATGTGAAACACATTCCCTACCACCCCTCCTACCCTCAACTTTAAAGCCACGGATCAAGCCAGCTTCCTCAACTCTTCTCAACCTCCATCAAAATCAAAAATAACATAGGAGATAACGGATCCCCTTGTCTTAACCCCCTTGAACTACCAAAAAAATCAGCTGGAGACCCATTAATCAAAATAGAGAACTGAACTGTGGAAATACAAGTACGGATCCACTTACACCACTTCACTCCAAAGCCCATTCTATTCAACAAATACAGCAAAGCCTCCCAATTCACATGATCATAGGCTTTCTCAATATCTAGTTTACAAATGACTCCAGGAACCCTACTTTTCCCTCAGCTATCCACACACTCATTCGCAATAAGAACCGAGTCAAGGATTTGTCTCCCACCCACAAAACTATTCTAAGTCTCAGAGATCAATTGATCTAAAACCACTCTCAAACGATTTGCCAAAACCTTAGCCAAAATTTTATACACACTCCCCACCAAGCTAATAGGCCGGAAATCTCTAATATTAGAGGCGTCATTCTTTTTAGGAATTAAAGCAATGAAGGTAGCATTGAGAGATTTTTCAAACTTACAATATTGAAAAAACTCCTCAAAGACCGCTAACACATCTTTCTCCACTACTCTCCAACAATGATGATAAAATGCCATAGTGAACCCATCCGGGCCTGGAGCTTTGTCCCCCTCCAACTCACCTACGACTTGAAGTATCTCCTCTCTCTCAAACTTCCTTTCAAGCCAAACCCTCTCCATATCCCCAATACGATCAAACTCCAAACCCTCCACAAAAGGCCTCCACCCCTCAGACTCCTTGTACAAATTTTTATAAAACTGGACTACCTGATTAGTAACCTCAGATTCCTCCTCAACAACCACCCCATCCACCTCCAAAGTCCTCAGATGATTATACCTTCTATGGGAGTTAGCCATTTTGTGGAAGAACTTGGTGTTATTATCCCCTTCCTTGATATATAAATCCTAGATTTTTGTCTCCAGGAAATTTCCTCCAAGGAAAGAAGATGCTCCACCTGGGACCTCAAATCTGCCCTATGACATTTCTCCCCATCAGTGAGACCAAAATCCCCTTCCTTAGCGTCTAATTTTTTCAACTCCTCCAATAATTGTTTCTTTTGACGCTCTACATTACCAAACTCTCGACGATTCCATTGTACAATGTCCTCTTTCAGAGCCTTTAATTTTTTCGCAAGCACAAAACTAGGTGTACCTACAAAAGAATACCGATTCCACCAAGATTAAACCCTGTCCACAAACCCCTCTGTTTTCAACCACATATTTTCAAATCTGAACGAACTTTTCCCCCTTGCCATTCCCCCTGCCTCCAAGAGAATTGGACTGTGATCTGAGATAGGACGGGGTAAAGTCCTTTGAATAACATCTGGGAAATGTTCCTCCCAGTCTGGAGTGACCAAAGCTCTATCAATCCTAGACATCGCTGGTTGATCAGTACCACTTGACCATGTATATCTACCTCCTTCCAAAGGCAAATCAATCAAGTTAAGATCCTCAATAAATTCAGAGAATTTTTCCATAGCCAGTGTCAAACTTGTCTCACCCCTACGTTCACTAGGAAAGCGAACAATATTAAAATCCCCCAAGCAACACCACGGTATCCTCCAATACTGCTGAATACCCACCAACTCATCCCACATGTGACCCCTCTCATTATTCTCATTTGGGCCATAAACCCCTGAACATGCCCATATAAAACCGTCCCCCACCCCTTGCCACTTTACCGAAACAGAGAATGTACCAACCATAACTTCCATCTTATCCAAGACCCTTTTATCCCACATAATCAAAATACCACTAGCTGTCCGATCAGCCTCCAAAACAGCCCAATCCACATATGGACAGCCCCACAAACTACAAACCAGCTGTCTATTCATACTAGCAATTTTTGTCTCTTGTAAACAAACAATATCACACTTCCAATCCCGTAACAAATTTTTCACCACAAGTCGTTTCCGAGGATCATTTAATCCTCTAACATTCCACGAAATCATTTTTATCTTCATTACCACAAAAATATCCCCACCAACTGACACCAACACAAACCCAATCCTCTTAATAATGACTTTTTTGTTAAGAGTTTAGGTCCACCATCAAATTACTGATGCCATCAGCACACAGGAATTTATAACACACTGCAGGTCAATTGCCAAATCAACTGATGCATCAGCGGTTAACAGAATTATTCCATATGCCAACATTCATGCAGCTATCTTTTAATATTTGGTTTTTAACCTCAAAAATGTAAATTTTTTCAACATTGAAGTCTGAAAGACATGCTTACACAGAGACAAAAAAATCAACCAACCAAGTTAGTGGGCGATGGCAAATACTCCAGATCAGAAATAAGTAAAACATGAACCAACCAGGTTACTGTGGGGTGGCAACTACTCCAGTACTCCCATTCAGAACTATAGACCAGTATCAATAAAAAAAACTTTTTTTTCTCTGCTTAAATAGCAAAACTTTCAAGAAATGATGCCCTTTCACCCTTGACATCTAATTTTTCATACCTTACAAATATCATATTTACAATTCAATTCTTTCTATAGTTTAGTGTTTGTAAAATGTACACAAAGCCACTGTCATTTATAGGCTATAGTTTGGTCACTGGAGGATCCTAACAAGCACATTTGAGAAAGATTTGAAACCAAAGCCTCCCAACAAGGCAAAAAAATGGCAGCACCTGGGTAAGAGCTCACTAAAGTGGCTAAAGCTAGCCAGCGAGCTTTTGCTCTTAGTGATTAATCTATCCCTTCCTTTCCTTATCTGTCAGTGGGCTTGAGGCTTAAAACACTGGGAGAACTCTTAGCTGTTGCCACAAAATTAGAGGCTGCAAATTGTTGCAAAACTCAATGAACTAAACTAAAGAACACGAGAAAAAAAGAGTTCTGGTCTTCTTTCATTTAAGTTTTTGTTTTCACTTTTGACATCAGACAATAAAATTCTTTAGAGACTTCAAATTCCCAGAAAGAAGTCTTTTTTCAGTACATTTAATAATGAGTTCTAGGTTAAAGGGCTTTTACAAGTCAAAGATTAAGGGCTTGATAAAGTAATATGTTCTGCAAAATACTTAACTGCTACGAAGTGATAGTTTAACTGAGAAAATTTGGGAAGGTTTCTAACATATAAACTAATAATAAAATCAAATCAGTTTGAAATGTAGCTTTGGAGATTAGTCAAAAATATACACCCAGAGTCAACTGCTTTTTCCCAGAGTACAGCAGTCATACTGAGTATATGCATACAACATTAGTACAATGTTCTATATAAACAAGTACATGCATGAGATAGAGATTACCCTGTTCTTCTTTTCCAGACCACCTATAACCCTGTCTATAGCTGCCTCAAAATGTTCCATTGTAATCACTGCACTCTCATTCCTTGCGGCAATTAAAGCAGCTTCATTGCAAACATTAGCAATGTCTGCTCCAGCAAATCCAGGAGTAAGGGCAGCAAGCCTTTGAGAGTAGTATGATGGCTCATGATCCAGTTTCAGCTTCTTCAGATAAATTTGAAAAATCTGATTACGACCTTTGATGTCAGGTTTATCAATTGTAATTTGACGATCAAACCGACCAGGCCTCAACAAGGCTTTATCTAAAATGTCGGGCCTATTTGTACCAGCAAGTACAACAACTCCTGTAGTGGTTCCAAAACCATCCATCTCTACAAGTAATTGGTTGAGAGTACTTTCACGCTCATCATTTCCACCTGAGAAACCTCCACGCCCCCTAGCCCGACCAATTGCATCTATCTCATCAATAAATATTATACTGGGTGCACATTGTCTTGCCTCTTGAAATAAGCTTCTAACCCTTGATGGCCCAACACCAACAAACATTTCCATAAAATCTGACCCAGATATAGATAAAAAAGGGACAGCAGATTCACCTGCAGTTGCCTTCGCAAGAAGCGTCTTCCCAGTGCCTGGAGGGCCCACAAGAAGTGCACCTTTTGGAATTTTCGCTCCTAATTCCTCATACTTCTTTGGATTCTTGAGGAAATGAACAAACTCCATGATTTCCTGCTTTGCCTCATCACAGCCAGCTACATCTTTAAAATATACCTGGACACCATATGAGACATCAAAAGGGATGATCATGCTGATTAGCTCTCTTAAATTTCATTTGCTATAATTTTGAAAAACAAAATAAGATAAAAGCAATGTGATAATGCAAAGTGGAGTAACGGAACCCCAGAATAACCTTGTTTTTTGCGTTCTTATCCACTTTTGTAATATGAGCTTTTCCAATGTTGAATATTCCACGGCCACCTTTTCCACCAGAACCACCAACACCAAATCCACTTTGCATTCTTCGCCCCATGAACCAAAGGGATCCTAAAAGCAATACTGTTGGGGCAAACCTCATCAATTCTTGGTACCAATTCACTTGAGAAACATATGTTACAGGGACATAATCATGAGGGTCAATCCCTAATGCTTCTTGCGCTTCCTGCAGCTTCTCCTCAAAAGATTCAACACTTCCAATGTTAAAATAGAATTTATACTGGCTTGCATTTCCATTAGTAGGGGTACCATTGATAGGACTTTGGGCAACATCATCATTGGTCTGATTTTTAACACGTGGTGAGCTCCTCACATACACTTTTGCAACTGATTTGTTTGTAACAACAATGCGATCCACCAGACCAGGTTCAAGTAGCTTGTTTTTGAATTCTTGGAAGCTAATCTGAGCAAAGACATCAATAAGCTATCAAAGAGTTATAAGAATAAAATATTACAAAAACCAAAAGACACATCAGAAACAATCAGAAATAATTTATCCGTATCTAGAGGGGGAATAGTGTCCATTTGGAAACAACTTATCTAGGCTTTTTACTAAAAGTGTGCTAAAGTATACTTGTACTTAAAAGAAGTGAGGTTTTAAAAAGTTGTACATAAAAGCTAAAAGCTAAAAGTTGAGCTTATAAGCTCAAGCCAAACGGACACTCAAGAATATTCAATACCACAAAGTTCTTTCTTCATCCAATAATAATATTACAACATTCAAAATCATCAGGTTAAAAGAGGTCATTCATTGCATGTCTACGTTAAATTTAAAAAGACTAAAGATTAATCAGTAATGTGCAGAAGTTGGACTCCAAATGAATATCAATGGAAAGTCAAACACCAAAATCATTAACACTCACATCCACCAATAGGGGGGAAAGGAAGGTGCAATAATATTTTATCAGCAGCCAGAACAAGGAAGCATGGAGCCATTGACCATAGTGCATAAAAGTAGAATGAAATATAAATTGTTGTTTACAATACATACCAACTATTTCAAATATCCATTAGATTGGTATGTATGGTAAACCTGATGACAACAGACAAATACTGGTAGGTGACCTTAATTCACCAAAGGCAGTAACTTAATGCAACCTACACATCTACTAGAAACCAATAAACTCATTGCTGAAATAGTACTGAACGATCTGACCTGCTTTTGATCATGAGGACTGAATAAAACTGATGAAAAGATAAAGGCAATGAACAGTAATGGAGTGATTAAACTTTGGAACTGCTTCACCAAGTTCTCCTGGGAATTCCCATGATCACCACTATTTGAGTCCCCTAGAGAGGTACACAAAATATGAACATCATACGACCACAAATGACACTTTAGCATCAAAATTTTAAAATTATAATGAAAAGAAAAAAAAGGATCAGAAGTGAATAGAGAACATGCTGCTGTAAACCAAACGAACATTGAAAATGCAGTTGTGCCTCAAACTAAGGACTAGAATGAGGCTGTACATCGAATTGTTGGTCTTGGAATCATATTTAGCTACCAGTCCTATCACCAGCATCATCTATATGACATTAACACAGACTCCACAGTTCTAGTTCGCCACAACAAAATTTCAACAACAAAGTACACCTACCACCAGTATCATATAAAGGATGATTGAAGGAAAGTATTAGCAATACTTAAACAAAACCAACTGCCAGAAGCCTTGTAGTTCAACTGGCAGGTTTCAAATGGAGATGTCTGGGTTCCTATAATGCACAAGTATGGATACGGGTATTGGTACGATGAGGGTATGGGTACGGGGATACAACATTTTTTGAAAAGCCTAGGATTCGATACGTCGGAGATATGGCAATTAATTAATATTTATTTTTAGGTATATTTAAATATTTTTGTACATAATTTATGTTTATTTTAATTTTTAAAATTAACAACAATAAAATCCTTGAAAACATATCTAAATTTAATTTAAAGGCAACACTAAACAACAAACATGGACAATGACATTATAATATGTTGTCTCAAATACAATGACTGAGACTGATTATTGGCAAATTTATCAGACACTTTTTGGGTATTCATTTTTCCTACGAATTTCATGAAGAATAAATATATAAATTATATAACAGAATAACAGTAAACAAGTGTGCAATAGTATATCACAGTGGCTAACCAACAAACAATATTATATTATATCACTATATCAATATCTCACAAGCCCACAGACCACAATGATGCAATATATATCCTAATAAATTCCAAAGTCAGTAGGTAACGCAAGTCAAAACAAGCAATATATAATAACATAACTAAGGCCTAAGGGCAACAAGGCTAAAAGCCCAGGCCACTGAGCAAGTGAGCAGCAAAACTGCTGTATCCGTGCATTATAGCTAAGTTCAAATCCCCCTCTCCCAACTATCAAATTATCAAAAATATTTTTTGATAAGTAAAGGTTAAATCAAATCATCAAAAATATTTATAAAAAAAAACTATGATCATTGTTAATTAAATCCCATCAACAATCATCTTTTGTTAAACAATAGAGAGAGTGATAAACAAATTTCTTGGTATTATTGATGTGCAAAATTGCCATCACTAAGAACTTTTATACATAATAGTAAACACAGCTAAAACTAACTAAAAAAAGACTAACCAACTAGTTAACAAACTAACTAATTACAAAAAACACAAAAGCAAATGTGGAAAATATGTAGAGAAAATCTAACCTAAAAACTACAATCTCTAATCTAAAGATACAATTTCCGATACCTTTAACGAGTTGCGCGCGAACAAATAAATATTAGTATTATAAACGCAAACTCCTAAAGAAAATTGACAATAGAATTTGATCCATTTTCAACACAATTTATCATATATTACACCAAAAAAAAAAAAAAATCATTAGACCTTACCTTTCGACTCGGATTTCTGTTCTTTCCCTTTCGGAACTTCCTTCCTGTCCTTCGGGTAGTAATTTTCATATTCTACATTCACAAATTATTCAAAATAAACAAATTAAAAAAAAAAAAAAAAACTGATTGAAAAATCAGAAACGCTAATCATTGATTTACTTTTCTTCTTGGGCGCTTCGCTAGAGAAAAATCGGCGAACCCTAGGGTTTGCGATGACGGAACTGAAATTCGATAAGCACGAATTCGAAACGAGTTGCTTCCCGGCTCCAAAGGAAGTGACGAAGCCCCTCACAAGCCCTAATCCGCCATCGACGCGTGGAATGCACGCACTTCCCGAAGAGGACAAGTGCGATTCGTTCGGTAACAAACTCCTCTCAGCATAGTTTCCAGAATTTACATTCTGCGCAGCCAAACAGAGTTTTTTTTTTTGTTTTTTTAACCAAAAATCATAAATTTGTCACCTAAAAATAGCATATTTGCTTTATTCAAAAGATAAAGAGGGAGAGAAAGTTTACTCTTTGGAACGAGGAACGAGTGGAGCGAAAAAGAGAGCGTCCGATTCTTGAGAAAATCATTGTATCGATGATCGGTACATGAATTGGCTGACGCTTGTGTTGTGTAAATAGTGTAATAGTACTTGAATGAGTATTAGACCCTGTTTGGTTGCCGATAAAATTTCTAACTATGCTCCGGAAAATTGAAATATAAATGGAATGAGCTCAGCTAATATATCTATCTATCTGGAAGAGGGAGAGGTAGAGGAGCTGGGGAGTGGGAAAAAGGGTCCTCTGTCTGTGAATAACCGTAACCGTATTTAGAGACCGCCTTCCTTTTTGTCTAAATTACTCGAATGCCCTTGGATAATGAATATGGATATGTCATTTGCGTAGGTCTGTTTAGCCATTATGCTGAATTTTAATACTACAAAGAAAGGAATCAGGATTTATAACATAAAAAAATATTCTCAAGAAGGGCCCACTGAATGAAGTTTCTTTGACATGGGCTTTCAGGGGCCCTCTTGATTTCTCTCATACGGCCCAATTTCAATTGGACCCTCTTTGTAAGTATTTCAAACCAAAGCTACTAGAGAAGATAGAAGGTGAACCACGTATTCTTAATTGACCTAATGACAATAATACAGTAATTAGTTAAGATAAGAATCACGAGATCACCTCATGGTAAATTCTTTGTTTCACCCTTGGTCTCCTTCTGCCGTAAATATATCACACTCTCACTTCTCATAAATTTGCATCATTTCCTTTCTTCTTTTCCCTCTCCCTTCATTGATATATTATCTCGTAGTCTCTTTTTGAACTTATCATTACCAACACAAGTTCTTTTTTTTTTTTTGGTAGAACCAACACAACCTCTTTGCTACTTTACTTTGATTTCCCATCTTTTTATTTTCTTGTACTTCATTGAAAATTTAATCATAGAAGTTCATTTTTCAAAAAACAATTCTATCTCACATCACTTAAAAAAAAAAGGAGTAAAGATTCATATTTTCAAGCTCATTTTCAAAGTTGCTACCAAACCCAAAAAAGAAAAAGAAAAAAGATGACGTTCTAGAAAATATTTATGGGAAAATGACTCATTTTCCAAAATATGTTAATGTTAAAACAAACAAAGAGTAATAAGAACTCATTTAGAATGGCAAATGGAATGAAATTTAAAGAATTTTGATAGAATATTCCTCCTATTACTCTCATTGGGAATTTAATACAAAGGAATACTCATTTTATTTCCTTTCCTCCTAAGCTATTTTTTATTTTGTTAAAATTGGAAGGAATTGAGTTGAATGGAAAAATTTTTAACGAATTTTGAATCAAAATTCTCGTAATATCTTTACTTTTGTAAATGCCTAAAATTCCCTTCAAAAGTCTATCCTATTTTCTCAACCTCTCTATCATTTCTCTCTCACACGGGGAAGTTATCAATTCTTGATTTGATGTTTTAACTTTAGTCCTCTTAAGGCTAAACTATTGGTTCATTATAAATTATTGGGTTCCTTGTATGCAATAATGATGTTAAGAATGTGTGTTGTTTGGTTTTGAATTTTTTTTGGGATAAAAAAGGGGTGTATTATTTAAATGTATAAACTTTTATATGTTTGGTTTTGAATTGATATTTTGATATAGTACAAAAGTATTGTTGTACTACACAATCAACTGTAGAGAAAGAGTATGTGTGTTAACATCTTATGTTGCAACATACGAAAGCTTTTTTCTTAAATTATGTCCTGTTTTGGTTAATTTGTACAAGAGCTTTTTATGTTGTTGTATGGTCTATGAGAAAATGCAAACAATCTGTTTTGCAAGAAATGAGAATGCGTTGTTTTTTTTTTGTTTTTGTTTTTGAAGAAAAAAAAAGGGCATTTTGGAAAGTCTATGGGAAGAAAATCAAAAATCTCAATCTTGCATATAGAGTGAGACATATCTTGCCCATCAAGTTGTGACTCAAAGTAGTGAGGAAATTGGATAACCATTGCCCTTAACCTTAACTCGTCTCTTACTACATCCACTTATCATAATTTTAAAATCAACTCAATGTCTATAAAAGTTTTTTTTTTGAGAATGTAATGTCTATAAAAGTTCAACTTGGTATATCGACTATGAATTGTGTCAGTTTAGTCTCTTAATTTTAAAATCAAGTCAATGTCATTTATGGGTTTCCTTACCAATTTAAAATTTTAAAAAATAGAGAGTAGTTAATTGACCTAAAGTTGACATAATTCATAGTTGAAGAACCAAATTGCTCTTTATCCCATAATTGAAAGACCAAGTTAGTAAATTAACCTAAAATTAATTTGACTAGACATTGTACCAAAACGAACTGAGAGAAAGAATTGAGTTCTATTAGGAGGTACATGTGAAATTTCTTGCATAAGATTCTCGAATCAATCAAGTTAAAATAAATTTAAAATACAATAAGATTGTTCCTTGCTATATATATTAAACAAGATTTAAAAACTACATATGATCTTAGCATGTTTTCTTGTTCTTATACCTAATTATTTAATCTCACATTACAAGAAAACCATAAAAGTAAACTTTAATATAATGCTAGATGCCTATATCAAAACATGTAGCTGAATAATTAGTGGACCAAGACAGAGAAGAAGGCGAAGTAGGAGGTGAATGGTAAGACGAGCAAGAAGAGGAATTTGAGGATGTATTGGTTGGAGGATTTCGAATCATGAATGGCACCATATCTTCAAGCAACCCTTGTGAGCTCATTCCTTCTTCTTTGTCCCATCCTTGTAAGCAGACCTCAGATGTGATTAATAATGGCGAAGTAGCTAGATTTTCTGGGCTTTCTTGGACTTCTTGTGTTTGTTGGGTTTCATGGTCTTGGGGCTCTTGGGCTTGTGAGATAGACTTCTTAGGCTTCTTGCTTGTTGGATTGACATAGGATTGGCTAGGTAAAAAGTATGGGTAAGCAAAGTGCAAGTGAAGCCCTTCGTATGTGATGATGAATGTCTCGGGTTCCTCGCGAGACCTCTCTACCTGTTTCTTTGCACTGCACCTTGGATTTGTACACCTATAGTAGCTCCTGTGTTCCATCAAAATCACAAAGATTGATGAGAATTGTTTTTGATAAGAATAAAAGTTAACATATTTGTGTCATTGGTGAAGGATTTGAACCCTGAATATTTTTATTTGAAATACCAAATAGTGTCAGTTCAACTTTAAGACTCTTGACACATATTTTGGTATTTGAGAGGCTAAAATAAATGCTACCCATAAATTAGAGGGACCCCACATCTTCTATTTTTCCTTATGGTGACAACTTGTTCCCTTCATTTCTACCCTTTAATCAATTTAAAATATTTGCTTACATGGAGCCAACTTTAATATAATATGCCATATTTGGAGAAAGACTAAAATTAGCACATCATATTTTATTCCACTAAGTGTGTATTTGGCAAAAATTAAAAAGTCAACTTATTTTATTATTCAGCTTATTTTTGCTATTATTCATGGGCCCCACTGCACTTTTTGATACTATTCATGAGTCTCACTATACTATTTTAGTTAACTTTTATCTTTATCTATAGTACTTTCAGCAGAAAGTTTTCAGTTTCAGTAAAATAAGCGAATTCCAAACAGATCCTAAGCTTTTTTATTGAATGAACATACACACTATATATATATATATATATATATATATATATATTCGTGTAGATCCCATAAGATAATAGAGGTTTCTCATACTTGATACATGTACACATCTTCACCCCTCTCACATACTAGGGACCCAGTATGACTACGGGGCTTAAACATTATTTAAGAGAGAGATGATACACATAACGATACATAAGATAATGATTGATCTATACAAAAAGAATACTAAATAAAATAAATCAACACTAATAATTTCGTATTGTCCTTTAGTGTTGTAAAAGGCCTTTAAGAATTAAGACACCTTAAACTAAGAAAAGAACATTGGAATCGGATAGTGGGCATCCAGTTTTTTGACAAATTTAAGTGGATGGTTGGTTGTATGAAACATCTTTCTCATATGGGGTGAACCATATAAATGTGAGATTTACTTCATATGAGAGAGATGTTACATGCAATCTTTACGCAAATCATCATTTCGTTTAAGTGGCCTTTACCGTGGAACAAAAAGAACCATTGCGTATCAAAAAAAAAAAAAAAAAAGAACCATTGCGGGGAGAGGAAAAAGCAAGTAAACTTACTTTGCAATTAAGATTGGGCCTCACTGGCCCTGGTGATTATCATTTCTCTTTAGAAAATAAATGGTCCCAGGGAAGCCCGAATTAAAAAATGACAAGACCCCAGGACCTCATATTCTTTTAACTATCTAATGCTTCCACGAAAGAGTTTATAGACGTAAAAGATTTAACAAATATTTTTTACCAAAAAAAAAAATATATATATATATATATATATATAGGATAGGACGTTAGTAGTAGATAAAAAAATAATGCTAATAGTGGATTCAAATATAAGAACTAATAAGAATTTGACAATTGTAAAAAAATATTATGAAATTTTTTGTATTAGTAGCATTGCTTGGCTGTCATGTCACTTTTAAAATCATAACTTTTACCTCAATAAAATATTGTGAGTGGTTGTTTATAGCCTTTATATGAACCTAGACAACTACTTGTAATCTATCCACTAGGTAGGTTTTGATGCCAAAACTCTTCTATACAAATTTTTTGTATCTTTTTTTGTGTATCACTCTATGTTCCACTAATAATCACTAATTATCATGTGTATGATTGTTTTATATTTTAAATTTTAAATTTTAATTATTATATAAAGAAAGTGAATCAAAATTTAGTAAGTAGTGATTTGTAAAATATAGAGTGATACATAAAAAGTGGTACAGAAAATTTGTATTCAAAACTCTCCATGTCCCCAGTTTCGAAAAGATGGTAAAGCCAGAAGTTAACTCACGTAATTCAATTTTAAGAGTTTCTGTGCGCGTTTGGTGGCCAAGAATGTTATGACCGAAATGGTAAAACAGAAGGAAAAAGTTACCTAGGATTTGGGCTATTCTTGATGGATTTCTGTCCATACTTCCTCCATTTATATCCATCATCAGCCATCGGATTTCCATAGCTTTTGATTTTCAGAGTATACTTATTCTCAACCTTATTTAAACTTCTGTCCAACATAGAAATTCTGCAACAGAAAGTATATATTCGTATCAAAGATTTCATAATTTAATTTGTCAAAAACTAAAATGGTCTAAAAGTGAGTCCAAACCTGGCTTGTGGAAGTTGCTGAGGTTGGTCCATATTCGGGTTTGTCACTGATAATGCATTCTCAATATCTCCAATTGTAGGCCCGGAATAGACAGTAGAGATGAACCGGTTAATGGTTTCTTCATCAAAAGGACTACTTGTTTTCAATTCAGTAGTACTCTCAGGTAGCACAAAGAAAGGTGATTGATTGTCAAGCTCACTCACAAGCTCATCCTCCAACCCATCTGACCAAGTATGCATTACTTCCTCCATTACTATACTGTATACCTAGCTAGTATAACCAAGTAAGTAGTGCATTAAAAGAAGATGAAGAAGAAGGTGGTGAAAGAATTAGAGATAATGATAAGATGTAATAATCTTGGAGGGTTCATGAACTAAAAGAGGGAGAGAGTGGAGCAGATAAAGAGAGAATTGTGACGTCCATGTGTTTGCCCTCTTGACTTTTAAAGAAAGAGTTGCTGTGTTTCAGTGTTTCTGCTTTGTATGTATTCGGCTTTGACTTTAGCTAAGAATTCTAGCTATCCTTGTCAACGGTAACATTTTTGGTTAACTGCCCTACTGGGGCACCGCCCCATTATTTCTGGTGGTGATTCTTCGTGTCCAAGGTAAATTTTCACAATAGTTTTGTTCTTTCTCAAAGAAATTTAATAAGTTCTTTGTCAAATATAGATGGTCCAGATTCTAGGGGATTTGGTTATCTAAACATACATTCAAGATCTGGTGCTGAAATAGTGTAGATGGGGTGTCACATTTTTGTAGTAGTTATCTTTACTTTACTGCGTGCTTTTGTATTTTCAAATTGTATCTTTGTCTTCTTATATTTTCTGATGGGATAGATGCATTAAGGTGGACCAAAGCTACCTGACCCATGACTAAAGTTCAACCAAAGCAGAGGTCAACCACTAAAGAATTATTAAAAAAAATCCTTCAGATTATTTTTTTGAAGTGATTTTCAAAGGTATCAGATTCTTTGAGCTTACATTATTGGATAGATAATAATGGGAAGCTGTATAAATTATGATAATTTTAGTGTGAGAAGTATTTTTATTAGTATAAAACACAAAGTATGATCCAAAATATCCAAACTCAAGAATATTTAATTTTTGTAGGAAAGATTGATTTCAAATGTGAAAACGTTTATAAAACTATTGAATGTTTTGATACCCGGTTAAAAGTCTTAATGGCTGTGTATTAAAACTGTGTAAAACAACTTCAACATTAGAAGCATGTAAAAATCAAGAAGAATATTCTTGGTTTGAGACATCTCAACAAATTCTCTGTAGAGGTTAATTTATTAATTTTATTTTCTTAATATGGGATGTGAAACCTCACATAAAATAATAAAAATTATTAAAATTTTAGATTTTTTTTGAAAATGTGTGGGGATGCAGACTCAAATATATATTGAGCCTTGGACCTTGTCCGAGGAGACATAATGATCCAAGGATAGATCAATAGCAAGAGAGACGTGATACTTCGAATTTCACAAGCAAACTATGACCGTAACGGTTGGAAGGGGTTGTCCGAGGAGGAATATCCCCTCGGTTAAATGCAACGAAGATCAAGATGTGCCTCCTGTCATCCATGGTGACGTTCCAAGAGGTTCTATTGATAAAGACATGCACTATGAACGTAATGGAAGAGTGGGAGCTAAGAAATATCTAAGGAAAAGCTGCTGCCACCACATTAAATGCTCTGCAACTAACTTTTTAGCCGCATTTGTGTGGAGAAGACCCCCTGAACAGTGTTGCCTTGGCTAACCCAACTCACAGAGGGCCAGAGAGGGTGTCCAATGGGACAAGCACTCAAGTAATGGCCTAGATAATCAACAAATGGAGGGCTAAGATCACTCAAAGGAAGATATATAATGTAAGAGACCCCTGAGGAAAAGGGGGGATCGAAAAGGAAAAAGAAAAATACTGTAGCAATCAAGAACTAAACTTGTAATCAAATTTGAGAATCAATATACAAGAACTGATCTCCTCGGATTGTGTCGAGGACAGTTTTCTTTAGTTTAATCACTCTATCTTTATTTTCTTGTCACCTGAATCCATCATTCTTGTTGTCCAACTCGTTAAAGCCCAGTTTTCCAACCAACTCTCTACAAATTTATTGTATTGGTCTTTTTGGGCCTAAGTTCATTTATCACTTGGGTTAGGGACTCAAATTCCGTCCTTACAAAATGTTATTAGTTATAAACATTTATTTATTTTATTTATAAAATACTAGAGTATCAAAACTGATCCTATTTTCGATTATGTCCAATCAAATTTTGAAAGCATCTTCTAGATTAATGTAGAGACAATTTCTCGTGAGCATGACAGACATAAATTATTTATGATATTATCGATTTGACCATGAATCCAATCTCGGTTAGATGAAAGAGAACCAAAACAGATCCTATTTTTGGTTTCTTTATCCAATTTCGGTTTACAAACTATAGTTTGGACTATCCTAGGGTAGATCACCTTGAAGTGAACTAGGATCTCTTCATAAACATGACCAACAAAAAAACATATGACAATAGATAAAAATAAGGGTTGTGTTAACGGGTACCGCAAGGTGCCCGTTAACAACTTTTTTGAAATTTTTCTGACAAATTTTTTTGTCTTTTTTACAGCTTTATTTCATTTTTTTTCAAGTTTATAAGTATTATTTAGTGTTTTTTTTTTTTTTTTACTTTTTCTGACATTTTTTTTGTCTTTTTTTGCACCTTAACAAGCATCGGTCGGTACTTGTTAACATTTTCCTAAAAATAAAATAGAGATATTCCATAAAAGGCTTGACTCATCAACATAAATAAATATCCTTTTGAGTGCTATACAGCTTAATTTGACATAAGAATTGTAAGTATTCACAAAATATCATTTACTTTTTTTTTTTGATATAAGATAGAATTCTACTATAGCCTAATCTAAGTGTATATGTGTGTGAAACTCCTTCCTGGAGATTTGAACCCCGGCCCTTACCTCTCACACTCCACAAGCATTTATATTCGTAAAGTGACTAAACCAAGAGTGTGCGGTGGTAAAATATCATTTACTAAATATACACACATTAATTGCACTAATAAACACCCACCCAATTTAAAAAAAGAAGCCACCATATATGTATTGAACACTCAAATTTACAAGTCGATAACACATTGACACGTTGCGGATTCGTGATCTTAGAAATGGACAAGCAAAAATATACAGTTTAATTAGGGGGCATCCACTCTGTTAAATTATGTAACCACCGCAGGAATTTTGTCTTTAGAGGGCAAGGTGATCCGTGTTGTTTCCTTCAAAGTCAGGGAACTTTTGGTTTTATATGGCTTTGACTTTGTGAATTCGAGAAAACTACTAAAATTACTAGGAGAGGGGCACTGCATTATGGGTTGACTGTCAGAGTGGGCTTAGGTTAGCTGCTGAAGCGTCGGTTAGCGAAGCTGGGGCTGGTGTGGTGAAGATTGAAGAACCAAAATCTTTAGGCGAAGAAGCCGAGTTTGTGCACAAAAGTCAGCGCCCATTTTAGGGTGGGGGGCCCAAGAGGCTCGTGATTTGGGAGACACGTGTTGGCAATGGAGGGTCCCACTCTCGTGTCGATTTTCACGTGTTGAAGGATGGAGCTGGGTTCGAGCTGTCCACGTCCTGGTGCTGACTGCCGAGCCCTATTCCCAAGAAGTGACCCAGTCTTAGGGCAAAACAAAAACAAAAACAAAAAAAAAACTTGGCAGGGCTAAGTAAGTGGGTCCCTTGGAAATTAGGTATTGGCATATTGGTTAGACAGAGTCAGAGAGATTAGGCCCAAGAGCTTGAGGCATCAACGAACCTTCCTGATGGTTGATGGTCCTTTGGCATCTTCGGGAAAAATCGACTGTAATAACCATTTTTCTTGAGCAATGATAGAGACACATAAAATACACAATTTTGTGTTATAATTTGTAGCGAATTATAAGTGGCGGAAGTGTATTTTTACATGGCCCACCATCACACGTCCAGTAATCATAACTCGTCACGTGCCGAGTTGTGACACAAAATTATATATTTTTATGTGTCCATAGTATTACTCATTTGTCTTCAATAAAACGACAGGCTATCTGATTATCAAAACGGAGTCTAGATTTCGAGTTAGGAGCGGAAGTAAAAAATAATAATAATCATTATAAAACTCCAAATAAAAATCTCTCTCTCTCTCTCTCTCTCATATATATTGTGAGAGGTGAAAGCCCAACCTTATGTATTGGGCCTAGGGCCCTATTTGAAGATTACTGTGTGTCTAAAGAGGGAAAAATGTTTGAGAAGGAGTCTATGTGGAAGAAGTATACCTGGAAATGAACAAGGAGTATAGTCCGAAGAGATTACCAGTAGTCCAAAGAGGTCATCCTCCTCGGATGCAAAGAGTCTTGGTCTAATAGACACCTGAAATGTTCAAGCAATCCTTCTAAGGATTTTAATGATAAGGATAAGCTTCAGACACGTATGGAGAAGATCGGAACGGAAAAATATCTAGAAGACAAGATGCAACCACTACATTAAATGCACTGCAGCTACTTTTCTGGCCGCATTAATGTGGAGAAGACCCCTGAACAGTACAATCTCAGCTGCTACCACTCACAGAGGGCTAAAGAGGAGACTTGACGTGACATGTACTCAAGTGGATGCTTAGATGAAGAACAAGTGGACGATGAAGATGATGGGAGAGGGTGCTATATAAAGAGGAGAGGCCTCTGATAATAGGAGAAGAAAAAAAAAAAAAAAAAAAAACAGAAGAGAGTAACTTTACTGTAGTACTAAGAGTTGTAATCACCCTTTATTCAATAATACACCTCTTCGGACATATGTTTGATGAGTTTTTCAAGTATGTTTCCACGTTAATGCATCTCTTAACATCATAGTTGACGATTGTTTAATCCACAACCAACCCAGCTCTTTCACCCACTTTCTACAAATTCATTATTTTGGGTTCATTGGGCTCATAACCCAAACCTTTTGGGCTCATTGGGCTCATAACCCAAACCTTTTGGGCTTGGGCTACAAAAACTGACCCTACATATATATATATATATGAGATGAGTTCAAGTTACACCTTATTTACCTAGATGGGTACTGTAAATTTTTAATAGATCCAACGGTTGAAAAAATAGTATTAAATAATTCAGGATTTCCACCTTATTTACCTAATTAATAACTGATTTTCTCTATCCTCATTCATTACTTTCCATTGAACTCATTGGATGTTGTTTAACTATGTCCTTTTCTTCCTTAATAAAAAAAAATTAAAAAAAAAAAAAACACACACACACACTTTTGCAAACTTATTAGAGCAGTGGTGTTAAAAAGCTAAAAAGCTATTTTTAACACCACAAACTTAAAAATTGGAGCTGCAGCAATGGAGGCAAATCTAAAATTTTTAGCTTTTGAGCTACAGTGCACATCCAAAGATAGATGTGCACTGTAGCTTAAAGCTATACAAAAATAATAATATTTTATTTATCTTTTCAATTAAATAATATAAATTACTCTCATCTGTTGCACAGCCCAAACACACTTCAGCTCTTCTCCCTTTTTTTTTTTTTTTTCTCCTCCTCCATGGCGAGATCAGAGATGGACAGTGTTGGTGATTTCAGTGAGGATCTCGGTGTTGAAACGGTAAGACTAAGCTCGGCAACGGTTGGGTTTGGGGTTGGGTTTGGTGCCGAAACGGTTCGTGGGTGGTCTCAGTGCCGAAACAGTTGGTGCTCTTCTTCCCTTACCTCCACTCTGCTGCTGGGTCATGGTTGTGCTCTGGCCTCGTGGATCAAAGTGGCTTTTTGTGGATCAAAGTGCTTGCTCGTGGATCAGAGTGGTTATCGCTCGTAGTTGTGCTTGCTCGTGGATAGGAGTGGGTTTCGGCGTACCGGCGTGGTGGGTTTCGACGTATCGGCGTGGTGGATTTCGGCGTACCGGCGTTGTGGGTTTCGGTTTTGGGTTGCTGGATTTTCAGGTTGCTGTGGGTTTATTTTGTGGTGGCTGTATTTGTATTATTTTATTGTAAAAAATATATTATTTTATTGTGATGTTTATATTATTTTATTATGTTGAAAGCTAAAATAGATCCACTGTTGCAGCATGCGAGTAGGTAAAATAGTTAAAGTAACTTTTTGTGATGCCAAATAGCTAAAAATAGAACACAGTTTTGACACTCTACCACATTCTCTCATTGACTGACACTCCACAAAATTTGATGCTTTCTTTACATAAACACTCTTCTTGTCCTGCTCCCTTCTTTATTTTATTTTTTTATCTCAGATCTGCCCTATCTTCAATGGATTTGAGTTTTGTCATGTGTTTTTGCTATAATGCGCTGTAACTGGAAACTAGAAGGCTCTTGCTCATTTTGTGAATTGTTTAGGGGCAGTTCTGGCAAATATGGTGTAGTTATAAAATCACAAATCTTTAAATCTTTCTCAAGGGATACACTTTTCAAGTAACAAGCCTCTTTGGGTTGCCTAAATATTTACCGCCATGTACCAATCAGTAATTAGTCACATTGGTGTTTTGGGCTCCTCAATATAACCACACTTTTTCTTTCTTTGTGAACCTAAGGGGAAGAGGAGTTCATTCTTCACTGAAATCAAAAGTGGAATTCATACCCACTTGGAAATCCTCCACCAAATCCACCACCACTAGGGAAGCCTCCCTCAAAAGTAAATGAAAATGGCTGTCCCCCTCCAAAGTTGAAACCACCCCCACCCTGTCCCCCCATGTCTTCAACGTCTTCTCCTCTATCATATCTCGTTCGTTTTTCTTCATTGCTGAGAACCTAGCACCCAAGGATTTTGAGAGAAGAAAAATTTAACCTATTTTAGTCTTTGTTTTTTGCCTAAATTCATATATTCAGCAATTTTAGGAAGAAAGGGACACAGTTAAACAACATCAGTCTGTGAAAAGTAATAAATGAGGATAGAGAAAAACTATTATTAATTAGGAAAATAAGGTAGAGAGCAATAATCATTTAATGCTATTTTTTCAACAGTTAGATTTATTAGAAATCTACGGTACAAAAAATGTGTAACTTGAACCCATCTCTCTCTCTCTCTCTCTCTCTCTCTATATATATATATATATATATATATATATATATATCCATTTAGTATTAACAAAACATTAACGAAAACAAAGACACAAAATTATTGTTTCTTATTACATTGCAATGCAATTATTTATGAAAATGGAACTCGACGTATGTCTGATTTTGGTTTTTTTTTTTTTTTTTTTTTTTAAATGTTTGTGTGTGTCTTTGATGTGTGCGCCTGCTGTTAGATAAAGATAAAATTATTTTGTTAAAATCTTTTAAAATGTTAGATTGTTTGTTTTGAGTAAAATTAGTTGATCAGACTTAATTATTTTTAGTTTTGCTATTCGTCATTTTTGTTGTTGAGCTAATTTTTTAGGGCTTGTTAATTTTGTTCTAGATTTTAGATTTATAAATTTTTTTTTTATGGCCTTTAAAAGGGTCAATAATATTGTTAAGGGAGACTTAAGTGTAATTTTATTGAACCAAATTGCTAAAGTTAGTACATAAAGATATACTAGTATTTTTTTTAATAAAAAAAATTAGCGGGGGGGGGGGAAGGGGAACCCAAGAAAAAAGTTAACAGGCTATCTAGGGATATTGGCATATTGCTATGCGTGACACGGAGAAATATTGTTCTTGTATGTGTTGTTGAAACTTGAGCATAGTGATTCAAAAGAGACTATAGGAAAACTGGAAGCAAGTATGCTAGAGAATATTATGCTAATCCTAGACTTAGGGTTAAGTATGCTTGCTCAACAATTACATGAACTTACAATAGATTTAAACCTTTTTTACCATGATATCTCTATCACCCTTTCACAAACCTAAGATGGAATCTTGAGTTTGTAAGGTCTTGATTGTATAATATGGCCGGTTTGGTAACACGCAAGGCATGTTGAGGAAATAAACGACCACAATTGATAATCATGGTTGACACTAATTTTCAAACGATAGAAGCATCATGTTTGGCTCATTGGCTATAGCATTGCTAGTGCTTGCGTGATATGCAATTTGTGAAGTGTCTACCTGATGTGAGATGCTTACGCAGGCGGGCCTTTGGGGGTTTGCACGATGTTTAAAGCACGATATGATGATATGGCAATTGATGTGGCACCAATGTTGACATAACACTGATTTCACACTATGTGACTTGGCACGTGTAGAGAGGGAAAATTCCCGACCTATCACAAGCTGACACGTCACACTACCAAGTCCACAAAATACAGCCAATTACAAAGCGCCACATACTGCTGCTAGGTTTTACTATCACTATTCAGAAGCCAACAGAAATTTGCCAAGTGTCATGCAAGAACCAATCATGCATCAGCTCGTGTAAGCGATGACCCAAGCAACCTCGCACGTGTAAGCGATGACCCAAGCAACCTCGCTCGTGTAAGCGATGACCCAAGCAACCTCGCACGTGTAAGCGATGACATAAGCGGACCAATCAGACTGTGACATGTGTCACCAATCAGACTCCGCCACGTGTCGCTCATCCACCCCAAAACTCCTATAAATAGAAGCCTTCCTGAGACATTTAGGAGGACATCAAGTCATCTGAAACACCAAGCCATTTGAAGCATAAGCAGCATCAGAGAAGATTCAGAAGTCCAGAAGCTCTGCCGGAACCAAGCTCTAAAGCCTCCAAGAACTTCAAGAACTTCAACTTCAAAATCGAAGAACATTCGAAGCAGAATCATCCAAATCATCCGCCTAGATCCAAAAGTCTGCGGGAATCAAGCCTAAAGTGTCCGAAAACATCAACAAATCACAAATCGGTGAAGTTCAACGGATTCAAGCCTCTAAAGCCCCGAAGAACTTCCACCACAAACCTTCGAAGACGAAGAACACACCAAGAACACGAAGAACACACGAAGAACGCGAAGAACGTGAAGAACAAAGGATTTCTAACAAGCTCATAGCCAGAGATTCATTGTAATTCTGTTTCAACAATCTTCGATCCATCCCTCAACCAAATTGAAGGATATTTTGTGTTCAAATCAAAATTACATTATTACAATTCCAATCAACAAGTCTTTCAAGGAGATCGAATCAGAGGATAACTCTTTTGTAATCAACAGAGAATTATACCACAATCATCAATACAAATTCACACTTGTGAAACTATTTTACTTGTTTGACTTATTTCGAACCGAGAAATTTAGTCGTCCACAGCACGTTGACGTACATTTGACTGACATGGTGGGATCTTGTGTTGATAGGTCACATAGAGTGACATCACGATTAAGGAGACTGATGTGGTAGCACCCCATCAAGCCACCTGGCAACAATTGTATTTTTATTTTTTTGGGAAATAACTCAACCAATTTTATAAGAATGTCTTCTTTAAGAAACCTAAAGTAATTAGTAGGACACTGATTGCAAACATCCATGTTAAAGTTATTAACCCATGATATGTCCAATCCAATCCAACCATATCTAGTTGAGAAATTTCCAACTTAACTTAACCTATCACAAGTATAGAACCAATAGGTTGAGTTGATGGATTATACTTGCATGTTTCACGCCTAGTAAAAAAAATGGTTTTTATCAACTATTTAAGTATTTTTCAAAAAAACTATTGCAATTCATATAACATGTCCATGGTTTTAAAAACCGGTACGGTGAAAGAACCGGAAAAGGAGCCAAATACCGGTTTTATGGTCGGACCGGGGTCCGACCGATGGTCGAACCGATGACGTCATAAATAATTTAATTATTATTTATTTAAATTATATAAATAATTAATAATTTTTTAATATACTAAAATTAACAAACCAACAATAACAAATATGTTTCCTTTAAAAAAAATACAAGTATATAAGTATATAATATAACATCTTTTTAAAGAATTTAACATAATAACATTACAAAACAATCATCTTTAACATAATAAACTTTCAACAAAACCAAATAAATAAGTTCATTAGTTATTACATTTACATCCAAAGGCAAATAACAAATAAGTTCATTACATCCAAATAGCAAATAAGTTTTAAAGTTTCAAACAATCAACTACTAAGTTTTAAGACCCAAGCCTCATTTGTTACGAAGACAATTGAAATCAATATACCAAATGCTCCACCACTAGCATCATCATCATCATCCTCATCCTCATCTTCTTCATCTTCAACATGAATAGGATGATTTTTATCTCTAAATCCGGGAGGAGCATCATCTTCATCACCAAATGATTCCAAATTGATTTCATCATCATCCTCAATCAATTCATTGTCCATATCTATACAAATTCCAAAACCAAAACCGGTTGTAGAAGCATGTTCATTAGATGGTACAGAGGCAGACTCCATTTCACTCAACAATTTCAGACTGGCAGCAACCATTTTATCAACAAATAAATTCATCAACACAACATCCACAATCAATAGTATAATCCTCTGTAAATCAAATCCACAACATACACAAAATCAAAAATAAACTAAAATGCTATTGTAAACTAATAATTGAAGTTACCACTTACCAGTGAAGTCACGTAAAGAGAACCTGAGATCGATGAAGCCGAGAACATGAATTGAGAATCTGAGATGAAGCCGAGAGAAATTAATGAAAAAAAAAAAAAAAAAAAAACAGAACAGAGAAAATGATCAAAATCAAGTAATCAAATGATCAAAATCATAAAATATATATATAAAAATTATTAGTTTATTACCTGATGAAGCCAAAAAAAAAAAAACCAAGAAAATGAAAAAGAAAAGAACATTACCAGAGCACAAACGGTGAGACCAAACGGCGAGGGCGATGGGCGACGGCGAGGGCGATGGACGATGGGCGACAGCGAGGGCGATGGGCGATGGGCGACGGGCGACGGCGAGACCAACCATGAAGGAAACCCAAAACCCAGACGGCAATGGGCGACGGCGAGACCAACCTTTTGAGATCGATTGATCAATTCTCCAGCTCGAGCTCACTGCCTCACTCTATTTTCGAAAGGAAAAAAGAAAAAAAAAAAAAAAAACCGTGAACTTTTTAGAGAGCGCAGTGAGACTGTGAGAGTGTGCGCGAGGCAGAGAGCCTTGAGGTGAGTGAGGCTGGGCAAAGCGAGCTTGAGTGCTTGACTGATTCAGTGATTTGAGATGAGAGAGTTGAGATTTGAGAGCTTGACTGCTTGAGGTGAGTGAGGGAGTAAGGTTGAGGCAGAGTGAGGCGTGAGTGAGATGAGAGAGTCTGAGGGTGAGGAGTGACTGAGTGAGGGCATTAGGCTTAGGGTTAGATTTTAGGATTTTTGAGGACCAAAACGACACAGTTTTTCCATAAAAGACAAAAAACTCTCAACCGGTTAATAACCGGTTCGACCGCCAGTTTTTTCGGTTCTTCGGTCGGACCGGCCGGTTTTTACTATTTACCGATTTTTTACTTATTTCCGGTTTTTTATCATAACCGGACCGGATTTGAGGCCGGTTCCCGGTCGAACCGGTCGGACCGGCCGGTCCGGTCCGGTTTTTAAAACTATGAACATGTCTAAATCATATTTCAAAATTTCAAATTCATTAAAACTAATTCCCAAAATTCCAAAATAAATAAATTCTTTATCTTTTTCTCATTATCAGACACTACTAGGTTGCTTTGCTCTCGGCGGACTTAACCTTTTTGGTTTTGTGGGCCTTTGACTTGGGTGCGATATCATGAACCTTTGCCTTTCAATTGCTGTCATAAGGCATTGACATTTTCTTTCAGTTGGATTTGGCTTGTAACCGAGTAGTCATAAGCTCGTTGAGCTCGGCCATGTGCTCATTCATGTTGTCTTGGGCCATGATGAAGTTCTTGAGCTTGAATTTATTAGAGCATTCACAATGATTGTATCAAATTTCTAAATTGCTATTTTTGACAACCCACACAACGAAAATAGAGCTACAATAATGGTACTATTGCTAAATGTTTTAGCAATTGAGCTACAGTAAACTGTCATATATGGCAGTAGCTCAAAGTTAAACATAAATATTAATATTTTATTCCTCCTTCCCTTTTTTAATTAAAAACTATGTTCTCTCTCTGTCTCTCTCTCTCTCTCTCTCTCCTTCTACCTTTCCTATTTTCTTTTTTCCTCAGCCTGATCCCTTGCCCTTTCGGTTTGTGGTGGTGGTGGGTATTCTTTTTTCCTTAGCCTGATCCCTTGCCCTTTCGGTTTGTGGTGGTGGTGGGTATCCATTTTGATAGGTTTTTCTAGGTTGTGCATTGAGTGATAGCTGTGGATGGGTTGGATAAGTGGCCGTGGCTTGTGGATTTGTGATTTGGTTTTGGTTGGGGGTTCTGATTTGTGGGGTTATGAGTGGCAGTGGTGGTGGTTGGCGGTGGCCGTGAGTGGTGTGTTTATTGATTGTTTTTGCTTGGAAGGAGAGAGAGACAAAGAGGAAGAGACATAGGGGACTAATAAAAAAAGAATAAAGAAATAATATTTAAATAAAGTGGTAAAAAAATAAAATTTGATGCTGGGTGTATTGTAAAGTAGAGTGTTAAAATAGATACAACAGATTTTTGAGTAGTTAAAAGCTAAATTTTTTAAAACCACATTGAATGCTCTTATGACCAGGATGACATGGTGGATGAATTGTTATTTGAATCAAGTCAATTATTTGGATTAGGCTTCGTGATAGAAGTTATCTCAATAAGGATATTCTAGGTTTTAGATTAGTGAAAGGTATTGTCATTAGCCCATATTTCCTATTATGTTTAAGGTGGTAAGATGAATAATAAAAGTAAGCAGAAAATTAATCCTACAAATTCCATAATCCTATTCAAGTTCAATAGGCTAGTCATTCGGAATCTACTAGGTTATCTTTTTAATTATCCCAGTTCATATAATTTGGTTTTTGAGAATTTCAATCCATTTAAAGCATCACCGCCAAACATCCCACAAATAGAAACTTAATTTTATATTAAAAAAAAAAAAAAAAAACCTATCAAAACCACTTCACTCACCTGTCACGGACAACCCAACAACAGACCTTAGCCCTTGTGATTTGTGAAAACAAAATAAAAAATCATAAACTACCATACCCAAATATATGAAATTGTTTCAATTTGAAAACTCTTATCATCTCCATTATTCATTCCATTGTTTTAAAGAATCTTTCACCCAACCTTTAATTTGGGTTTAATCTGTCAGAGACATCCCCATTACTTCCAAAGCCCTAACTCCTTGATGTTTCTAACTTCTAACAATATCCGATCCAATCATATGAATTAACTTTTTGCGTAAATTACAAAGTTGGTCTTTATCCTTTACATCATATCTCAATTTGATTTCTAACCTTTCAATTGTATCAATTTGGTCTCTAACTTTTTAATGTCGTTTCAATTTGGTCTCTGCCGTTATCCTTTAGATAAAAAAGACTGACATGTTAAATGGAATAATATAAAATTGATTTACTTGCCACATCAATTGTCAATTGTACAACCACGTCATATTTAAAATTTAAAAAAAAGAGAGTAAATTTCAGTTCTCTCTCTCGTTAGTTCTCACCATCTTCACTGCTTCTTGATCCTTGCTCTGGGGAATTAAAAGCATATCTTTCTCTTCGGATTAATATTTAATATCTTGAATCTTGGTGGCTATTTCATGATGTTGTTTTACTTTTTGTTCTGCAACATGAATGTATTGGTCTAAGGCCTATGGAGGATTTATATGGCGAGAGAGAGAACTCAAATTGTGATCTCTCCAACAATCCCTCCCTCACAATGACACTCTCGTGACTCGAATCCATGACCATGGCTTTGATACCATTTGTCGGACCGTAAGCTGTGTCATTCTACCTCAAAACCAATTGGTGATAAGCAAAACACACTCAAATATTTTATGGCATTCAAGATCAAATCATGTAGGCCTGTTTTAAATGTGGTTGTAGGGAGTCAAATTGTGATCCCCCAAACAATAGTTAATATTTGTTTTCGATTAGACATACATGAAATTATGCATATTTATTTAAGCAATTACACAGAACTTATACAATTCATGAAATTTAATTATGACAAAAAAAAACTTAATTTCTTTATAATTTGAAATGCAATTGTTCAAATTCAATCCACTCCAGGTTTTGTGCATAATGACAATATTTTTTTGAACAATATTTCATTTTTATGTTTAAATTTATTATAACTATTCACTTTAAAATAAATAAATAAATAAAATGCTATCTAGCAAAATAGCTATAAGCCTATAATTAGTTTTTATTTGCGTGATCTCCTGTTTCTAAGTGTATTATATATTTATTATGCAATACTTTCCTACTAAACTTAACTCATATATATATTGTAATGGCTTCTAGTTAACTCAACTGGTAAAATCTTTTAGTGTTTTATTTTGATGATAAAGAATAATCATTAGAAATAGACGCTATAGGTTGAAATTATCTCTAAAAAAAAACTTAACTCATATATTCTTCCCAAATTTTTTTTTTTAAACTCATATATTGATTGGATCATTCTCCAGCTTATCCCATCATTTCAAACTATAAAAAAGAAAAAGTGAAAAATATATATTCAATAGAATAAGAAAAATAAATCAAGTTTTTTTTAGGTCTCGTTTTCAATAGTTTCGTGGTGTATGGTACGGTTAATGACTAATTTATATATAAACTAAAAAGGAATTGTACATAACTAAGGGATGCTAAGGCTTGGGCCTTGGCCCAGATTAACATTTAGAATGGTATGTATTGGGCCACTTGTGTGGCACTACTAGCTGTGAGGTCTTACCACTACAAGAAATCTGGGTTTAGGTGGCATTTTTTTTAGTGACGTTTTTAAATCTGCCACTATAAGTAGTATACTGCGACGTTTTTGACTAGCGCCGCTAAATAGTAAGCCTTTTGCGACGTTTTTAAAAAAACGTCGCCATAACCCATTACAATAGCAGCGTTTCTTAAAACGTCGCTACAAGTATTGTTTTAGCGGCATGTATCTGGCTTATAGCGACGTTTTAATAAAACGTCGCTGTAGATCTTAGTAAAAAGTAATACGACCAAAAAAACGTCTTAGCCTGATCAGGGAAAAAATAATAATGATAATCTATAGCGACGTTTTCAAAAGTTCTATAGCGACGTTTTAAAAACGTCGCTATATGTTCCTCCCAAATATTTCATTCTCCCGCACAAAGTTTCCCCCAGTTTTCATTTCCCACTTTTTTTTTTCTTATTTCTTTTTTCTTTTCCTGCACTATTTTTTCTCTCTTATGTTCATTCAGCTCCCACTTCTCTCTATCCCCTCACACCACTTCTCTCTCTCCCCATAACTCCTCTTTCTTACTCTCCCCTCATGCTGCCACCCCTACCCACCGCCTAAGCCGTCGATCTGCTCTCTCTTTCTTCACTCCTCTCCCTCCTCCTCACCATACCCATGCCACAAACCATGAAAATAAGAGAAAGACACAAAGACACAGTGAGTCTATTCCATATTTTCTTCATTTACATGATCTTACAAGGTTTATTTGGTAGATCTGGTCATTTTTCTTTCATTTTAGTTGTTTTATTATGAAATATTTCCATAATAGCCTTTTGATTTTAGTTTTTTTTATTATGAAACATATAGATAATGTTTCACTTGGTATTTTGTGATTTATTTTGGCCCAGGTTGCACTCCTTCTTGCTAGGTCCAATTTGTTGATTATTAGGAATATAGAGTGGGCAAATCTTATGCTTGGTTTTGAGCAGGTAAATCATTTTTCCTATTATTATCTTTAATTTTCTTATTCATCTTGATGCTGATTTTGGAGCACATGTAGTAACCCATATCTATTAAATATTGTGTATGATACTTTTAGGATGCCAAAATATTACTCTGTTATTAATTGATTTATTTTATTTGCCTTTGGCTTTAAAATAAAGCAGTAGATTGAAGTGTTAATGGTAAGAACATTGAGATTTTTTAGTGGAGCATCATATTAACTCCACTGAGTAGTTCCCTACAACTTTTGACTGGGAAATACAAAAAAATTGTTATTAATTATATGTGCCCTGTTTTATTTAATTTTATCTTCTCTTTTAAGATCATTATTTTGCTTATATTGTGGTTGATCAACTTGCTTAGCTTGCATATTTGGCTTTTCTCTGATGGTCCTAGTGTTTATGTAGTTAGCCTTAAGTCTTACATGGGTATGGGTCTGACAAGATCCATTCATAGGTAACCAAAATTATAGGGTGTTGTGTTTCACATAATTCACAAGACCCTAGCCAAGTTTAGGGTGTTGGGTAGTGTGATGCCAAGAGCCAAATGTTTGATCTGATGGTTGACAAGGTAGTGTTTAAAGAGGACATTGGCCAATGCAACTACCTTACAATTAATGTACTAATATTGTTGCAGTAAAGTCTGTAAAGAGGACTGAGACAATTGTGTCTACTGCCACCTTGCTTTGCAAAATTAGACATATTTGAATTTGAATCAAGTATATATTCATCTTGAAACTTTATTGCATATGAGTATATGACACTTAACACACATCACGCACAAACTCAAACACAATTATTTCCCATCCACACATATTACATCAAATTAAAAAGTACAATCATCTTGACTTATTACAAGAAAACTTCAACACCAAGCTGTAAACAAATTAACAAGATGATATGGCTTGGAACCTTTAACTGTCCTTAGTTTCATTAATGAGTTTTGCAACCATGGTTTGTGGACATGACTTTTATTTTCTGCTTGTATGCTTTGATATTTGATATTTTCAATTTGGAGTAATTGTTTTAGAGTAAGGATCTAGTTACAACTAGTGTAACTTTTGGATGTTACATCATTAAAGAATATTTTCTTAGATCAATATATTGAAAATTCAACCTTGACATCATCCAATCAGGGGAGGATTTTAGGATTTTTACTTTTACAAAAATGCCAAAACAAGGGACTTGTAAGTTTTGCTTGCTTTAGTTTTGATTTTTTAATTGAATATAATAAAAGGCTTTTTGTGATTGTATATGGAATTGATGAAATGCTTGAACTTTATTGGGTTTAGATAAAGATAGAATTTGGCAGGCACAAGGGGTATAAGTTTAACTAGAATAAGAAATATAGAGAAAGAGATAGAGGGATAGAGGGATAGAAGGAGGTGTGTGAGTATGAGAGAAAGAGATAGAGGGAGGTGGTACTTTGAGGTAGAATGTGTAAACTTGTGCGTATATTGGCTGGCTTGCAAAAGCACTTCGGTAAATAGAAATGGAGACAAAAATATGTTAGTTACTCTTTCCCAAATGTGTCAATCTTTCTATTAAGAATGAAAGTATTCCTTTTTTCTTTTCTTTTTTTCTTTTTTCCTTCTTATAGTTTTGAGTTTGAAAGTAAATAATTCATTGTCTACAAGGACAAACGGATAAAGATTCTCCACATAAGCATATTTTGAAGGGATCAACTTATTATTCTCTACCTAATCTGAAAATTTGAAGGGTTCAATTTTTTTTCCCCAATGGCACCCTTATTTGCCTTCCACATCATTTAAGTGTCCTCTTTTATTTTGTAGGTTAACCACTCATTTATTGTGATAAGTTTGGGTTTTTATTGGAAAGGTGTTTGCTTGGCTTGAGCATAGTAAGTAATTTTTGCTTAAAATTTTGTATTTGAGATGTTGATAATTGTGTTGGGGTGGATTGTTGAGTTGGAGCAAGTGGGTGGCTTGCATGGTGCTATAAGGCGATTTATATTCATATTGGGAGTGTTTATTATTTTTTAAAAATTTGGATGGATATTTTTGAGTTATATTTGTTGATTACTTTTTGGATTTCAATACTTGTAAGCATTTTATATTTGTGATTATGATAATTGTATTGGGGGGATTGTTGTGTTAAAGCAAGCGGGTGGCTTATATGGTATTAAAAGGTCGTTGCAATTGATATTAGGAGTGTTTATTAAATTAGGAAATTGAGTTATGTTTGTTGATTACTAATTTTTTTCCAACACTTGTAAGCATTCTATATTTGTGATTATGACAATTGTGTTGGGGTGGATTGTTGTGTTGGAGCAAGCGGGTGGCTTGCAAGGTGTTATAAGGCAATTTACATTCATATTGGAAGCGTTTATTATTTTTTGAAATTTTGGATATTGTTGAGTTATGTTTGTTGATTACTTTTTGGACTTCAATACTTGTAAGCATTCTATATTGTGATATTGATAATTGTTTTGTGGTGGATTGTTGAGTTGGAGGAAGCAAGTGGCTTGTATGGTGTTATAAGGTGGTTTCAATTGGTATTGGGAGTGTTTATTGATTTTTGAAAATTTTGATAGATATTATTGAGTTATATTTGTTTGATTATTTCGTTTCTTTCACATGTCGAACATGAAAACTAAATGACAATTTTCAAGAGATGTTGATTAGTTACCAAATGTATTAATAAATTGCGTATGAAATTAGACTCCTTTTGCCTACACTTATGACCTTGGTGTACTTGCAAGTCATTTTCTCAAATTTGGAAATTTTGCTTTTTTTTCTTAGAAGCATAGGTTTGTTTTGTTAGAGTAATTGAAATATGGATTAACCGTTGGTTTATTCTTTCAAGATATCGTGCTATAGGTATTTATTGTGTAAATTTATTCTATAGCTATGGACAAGAGTTGGATGGATATTAGAGATAGGATGTCTATGGAATATAGTGTTTTAAATTTAATGTTTTAAGAATGTATTTAGTGTTAAGTGTTTAAATTTTTTAAGTATAGCTACTATTATTTTGTTACTCAAAATGATTTCTTTATGAACTTATTAGATATTCTTAATTTGTATTCAGGGTGGTTTTGGTTTAGATCATCAATTTCCAACTCCACAAAGATCACAAGCTTCATCCCATCAAGAAACTAGCTTATCGCGGTAAATGCAGTGTTTTAAGGACTCCATGGGCTATTAAATAGTTGTTTTGAACAACCACATTTATTTTGGAAGTATTGTACTTTTTTGTTTATATTGTCATAGTTTGGGTGGTTTTTTTTTTAGTATGGGCTATCACATAGTTGTTTTGAACAACCACATTATTTTGGAAGCGTTGCACCTTGTTTATAATATTGTCATAATTTGGGTGGTTTTTTATTTTTATTTTTATTTTTTGTATATAGACAAGTGCTTTGTTAAATTCAAGATGATCCTCTAGACACGTCATGTATTGGTATTAAATATATATATTTATTTGCATCTATGTGAAATGGTGTTAATGTGTTACTTTGAACATTAATTTGTTGTTGTGGAATATTGACGATCAATAGGTATATTTGATCTATTATAAGCTCATGTTAGTTATTGTTGAATTTTGAGCAGTTTATAGAGCATTTTTAATATTTAAAAAAAAAAACTTGATGAGCAGGTTTTAGTGACGTTTTAAAAACGTCGCTAAAAAGCAAGAGGACAAATGCTTTTGTGACGTTTTTGAAATGTCACTATAGGTTTGATTATTTGCGGCGTTTTAAAAACGTCACTAAATGTATTTTCCTACATTATATTCGAAAATGTTATATTATTTAGTGACGTTTTAAAAAACGTCACTAAAAGTTGTTGAACGCCGTTAAAAAGTCACATATGGCGACGTTTTCAGAAACGTCACAATAGACCTATAGTGACTGCTCTATTGCGACGTTTTTGAACGTCGCAAAAGAAAACGTCACTGTAGACCATTTGTGTCTATAGCGACGTTTTTTTGGGTTTTTAGTGACGTTTTACAAACGTCGCCTAATCCCAGATTTCTTGTAGTGTACTATTCAAGAATCAATAGTTCAAGACTACTTTTGTTAGTGGTAGCTTGTAAGCTTGTAGGCTGTAGCCATATTTTATCGTGTTCTCGCATGATGTACATCTGTTTTACGGTACATGTGCATTGATGGTTGTATTTATAATGCTATGATATCTCAATAAATTGAGAATTGCTGACAATTCTTACGATAGTGGCCAATGGCCCAATTGTCATAATTGATTCACTCAGGGTACGTTTGGTAGATTATAATAGATATTATAATCTAATAGATATTCCTATAGTATAATTATCCGGTTGTTTGATTATGTTTTTATTACAATGAATAGTTATTCCTTGTGAATAGTTATTCTTCAAAATGAGGGATAACTATTCCTTATCAAAAGTATTGAATGTCTATTCTTTCACTTTATGTAATAACTTTTTAAAATTTTTTCCTAAAAAGCCATTAGTTGCCACATCTTCAAAAGGAAAGAAAATAAATTTTCTTTGTTGTTAATTATTAGCTCTATTTTGAACACCTTAAAATAAGTGTATTTTAAGAAATTTGACTTTAAAATGATTTAATTACATCTTCTTTTTATACTCTACTAAATTGTAGATGCATATTCACAATTCTATTCCTAAATGGTCACCAAACTAATGAATAGTAATACTTATTACATTCCAATTTAATGTATTCTTTGTAATACTAATTCTTATTCTCATGTAATAATCATTACAGTGTACTAAACGTGCCCTTAATAATGAGAATCTGTTTCTCAAAAAAAAAATAATGAGAATCTTAAATTCCAAGATGTTTATTGCTACTTATAAATTCTTTATGTAAAAATTTAAGAACAAATTAGGAGTAGGTAAATATTGATTTTCTTATACTTGTGAAATAAAAAATAACTATACAATTTTAAGATAATATTTACTTATTTTGCTTTAAAAAAAAAACTTTTAGAAAAAGACACAATTACAATAAATTATAAGTACAAACAACTGAATTATTATAGGTTTTATTTAAATTAACTGATAAAATATCTTATCATTAAATAATAAATCTAGGTTTGAATTTTGTTTATGCAAAGATACAATTATTTTTATCATCATGAACCAAACGAAACAGGTTCAAATTTATCATTTTAATAAAAGACAAATAAATTATTAATGAGTTTTTTTTCCTTCGAAAATATACTTCATGACTTATGTTTTTAATTAACAAAATCCTTAACGATAATACTTAGGTATAGGATATTAGATTTTCCGATTAAATCTAAATACAAAATTATTTTGAATTCATTTCTCTTTTAGAAAAAATAACATGGCTACTTTGTACTTTTTTTTCTCGGAGTAAACAGACCCTTGTATTTGTAATTCGCAGAAGCCATTTGTATATCAACAACATTCCAATGGAACCAACTCCAAGGACATTCAAATGCACTCTTTTCCCAAAGAGGGAAAGTGGGTCCATTTGACAGGAGTATAATCTATCTAAAGTCACAGATCGAATCCCTACCATAGATCATGTAATCACATTGAAAAACACTGGTCCCACATGATGAAAAACCCACCTGCACCAAATCATCGTAACTCATAAACCCAAAAAAAACAAACTACAACCATAATATTTTTCACCACTTTCATCGCAACTTGCGCATGTGTTAAGTTGTAAGTAATAGAGTAAAAATAGTGGGTTTACAATTTCATCACTGAACTTACCACGTGAACAAATTATAACAAAAATTATAGAAAAAGTCGCATTACTAAAAAAGACTAAAAAAATAAAAAGCCTCAAGTCTTAAAATCTTAATACTGCTGTGACGAAATTGGTAAGAAAGAGATAAATGCGTTACAGGACCGAGTACAGAAAGAATAATACATTACAGATTCAAAAAAAACACCAACATTTTCCCGCGCAAACACCGACTCAAATTGGCGCCGCCCCATTTGAAAAAATAAAAATAAGAACACACGACAGAAACGCGTTCCAACGTGTGACAAACACGTAGATTATTAGACCCAGTAATGAACCGACACGTCAGTCAATGAAACTCATGCTTAGCTGTCATCTATCTCCACCGCACGATCAACTCCCACTCAGCAACTTTGGGTCCCACCCGACAGAACATTACCCGAATTTACGAAGAAGCCTTTTGTTTTTTGAAGTTTTTTTTGAGTTTTTTTTTTTTTTTTTTTCACTCCCACCGCCTTTGAATCCACAATTTCGAAAATTCAAATATTTTCAAAACCTCTTTATTTTCATTATATAAATATATATAGGTACCGCTCTTGTTTTGCTACTATTTCCATATATTTTTCAGTGCTTCAAAGTCTGGAGTAAAGGAAGGAGTTCACAGGTCAGAGCTGAGAGGGTCACAGGTGAGGTATTGTTCTACATTGTAATTAGTGTATTCTTGGGAATAGTTGTGGCTGTGATCAGACGGCTGAGAATGGGGTTTGAGGAGAGATCTGAGGACAGGTGTACGACGCCGAAGCGCCGAGAATGCCAGATTCCGGTGGCGTTAGTGTGCCCACCGCCGCCGAAGAAAAAATCGGCGAGTGGAATGAAGCGAGACCCACCTAAGAATGGGTATTTCCAGCCGCCTGATCTTGATGCTATTTTTACTATGCCTCCTCCTAGAAGAGAAGCCTGGGCTTAAATTAACTTAACGCCTGCTAGGGCTAGCTAGCTGTGTTGTTTCTATGAATATTTTAGATTAGGGGGTTTTAGGGAGTAGAGAGGGGTATTTCATATTTGGTAATGTGTATAGTACTAGTAGTGTAGTGTTGTTAGGGAAATGAAGTTCCTACTTTTCCTCAGATTTTTACATTAATTAATGATTAATTCTTTAGTTTCTCCTTGATAAATGTTATTGTGGGATGTTTATGTTTTTGGTTTGGTTCTTTAATCCTGTCTATGCAAAAGTGAAATGTATTGATGGGTGGAATTGCTGCATTTTTAGTTGTGAATGCTGAGGTATCTGTTCTTTTTCCATTTCTGTTAGATGATTTCTCGTTACTGTTGTTTAATTTTGAGTGATTTTTGTTTGTTTGTTGGGCTAGGGCTAATGGGATTGGGATTCTGGGAGCGTTTTGTTGTTAGGGCAAAACTGGTGAGTGATGACAATGACGTTGTTTGGGTAAATATGGTTATCTTATGTCCATTAAAATAAACTACTAGTAGTAGTAGGCTATCAGTAGTAGCAGACTAGCAGCAATGCATGTGCACCAGTTCATGATAGCTGAGTGGAACTAAATTCTGTGCACTCACTGTTTTGATTTTGTGTATCCTTTTAGATTTTTTTTTTTTTTAGATTTAGTACTCCAATGTATAACTAAAAGATGTATAAAGTGTATATTATTACTTTAGATTTTTTTTATCCTTTTAGATTTAGTGGACGTTTGGTTTCGGTTGAATGCGTTTGTGTTTTGCCCCCTTTTTTTTTCTTTTTTTTTGGCACGTGAAAATGAGACAAAACGGGTACTGTTTATGTACTGTTCATGAACAGTAACCGAAAATTTTGATTTTTTTTATATTTTTAGCAACTTTTTCATTAAAAATGGGTTTTATGATACTATTTACACATTTAAAAATTATTTTGTTACAGTATTTTTCAGTTTTCAGTTTTCAGCTGTATCCAAACGAACCCTTAGTACTCTAATGTATAAAGTTTCTGTAAAAATATATTATTACTATAGTAAATTTATACTAATACTGTTTATTTAGAATTTTATTATTTATTTTTTATTTATGTATACTAAGAATGAAGGAAGAAAGTGAATGATAATAGTTGTGTGTGAAGAAAAGAAAGAAAAATAATTAAAAAAAAACAAAAAAACAAAAGATATTTTAATAAAATATAGTGTAAAATATATAATTTGATGTGGAGTGTTTTAAAAAGTGAGTATGTAAATAGAAAAAATAAGTTCTTATGCTAAAATGGATATGAATTTTTACACGTGATGCGAATATTTAATACTTATATAAAACAAATAAATAAAGAAAGAGGCTGGTAGGGCTGTAAACAGGTTGAGTTTTGTCAAATAGTGAATGTTTAAGTTCGACTTGACAACAAAAATAAAATGTTGAAGTTCGGCTCGAACTTAAATCAAGCCTATAAATAGATTTCAAGCTCGTCAAAAAGCTAAGAAGCTTGAGATTGGCTAGGTTCGGCTTAGTTTGATTCATTAGTCAAGCCAAACTAGAGCTAAAGATCAAGCTTTTGAGCTATTAAGACCTAACATAAGTGCATTATCAAGCTTTTTATGAAGCTTATTGGTTTGTACAAGTGGCCTCAATTCCTAATTAATTAAAGTCTTAATTAGATATGAGTTTATTTGTCGGGTTCATATGAAGATTATTATTAGGGGTGTCCACGGGTCAGTCTGGGTCTGGTTTATGCCCAACCCACGAATGACTCGATGACATCGGGTTTCCGACGAGAAAACCCGCCACCGACCGCAAAAACCCACGGTTCAAGTCGGATCAAACTTGGTTGGTCAGCAGTCGGGTCAGTTGAAGCTGATAAGATGTGCCGAAGGTTCAAATTGGTGGCAAACTATGTTTTTTTAGTCGGATCTTCGCCGGATTTGAGCAAAACCCATTAGATATGAGCCAAATAACACCATATCTTTGTCGGATTTGAGGAAAACCCACCGGATTTGAGCAAAAAATTACTAGATTTTCATTAGATTTGAGAAAAACTCACCAAATCTATGCCATATTTGAGCAAAACCCAGTAGATCGTAGTTGGATATGAGCAAAAACGAGGAGATCTTCATTGAATTCAAGCGAAAATCAGTATGTTTTCGCCGGATTAGAGGTAGATCTGGCCTTTAGCCGGTCGGATCAGGTGGCTTGGGTTTTGGAGAATGAGATCCGCCATCCGACCTGTCGGCATTGGTTTTGAACATCTGAGACCCGCCGTCCACCGCCTCTGTCCTCTGGTCAAACGGTTCAGATTCGGGTGGCTTTGGATCGAACGGGTTTTGCAAGTCACGGGTGGGTGTGGATAGCCCTACTTATTACCAACACTAAAAATTGTTGTTCCAAAAAAAAAAAAAAGTGTTTGTTACCCATTTTAGGGTTTAAACACTAAATTTAGAAAGCTCCTCATACCAGTTTTCAAATTTCAAACAACGTTGCTCAATGGTACATTCGTAAATATTTTTAAAAACATGAGGCCCACTTGGATTAGATGACACCTCCATGGATCCCTCTCTCCAATGCATACATGCCCCTCTTTTCTCTCTCTACCCTCTTCACAAGTCACATCGAAGACTTTTTCCTATGCAAACCTAGCGCCTCTCAAGCTCATCTCTCTCCCTCTTTCACAACACTAGATCTCACTCCATCATAAATTCTTCAAATCAAAACTCTTTGCTCTCACAAATCCATCATAAATTCTGCATTTCATTTTCAAACTATCCAAAACTACATATTACATTAATTTAATGGCGCAATTACACCACCGCTCACCCTTGGTGTAATGGTTACTTCACAACTATAAGTTTTTGTAGCGTGTGAAGGGTAAGGGCCGGGGTTCAAGTCTCCTGGAAGGAGCTTCACACAAATATACACTTGGATTAGGATAAAGTAGAATTTCTATCTTGTATAGAAAAAAAAAGGCTCAATTACAAACCACATCAAGGACACTGCAACTTTAGCAAATTGTGTTTTAGCAGGATGCCATTAGCATCATAGTCCCTTTTACTTATTCCCCAAAAATAAAAAGATGTTCATTATGGTTCTGTAGCCAAAACTAGGATTTTATAAAATAGCTAGAATGTTAACATTAAAAATCCTAAATTTACTCAAATGCATAATAGGGGTGGAATTAGACAAGTTATTTTGGTTCTCTCTCTGGATTCGGCATGTCAAAGTGTTATTCAAACCTAGATTTGTAGCAAATCTGTGGGTTTTTGGTGTTCAAGCCGCTGCTTCTTCCCCTAGGTTTGAAGGCGAGCAAAGCAGGTCTCGTTGCTGGATCTTGGACTGCTTTGATCGATGGAGATGAGATACAAAGGAAAGAGAAGCCAAGGTATGGGTCTTGGACTGCTTTGATAAAGATGAGACTACCTAGACATGGGTTTGGTTTTAGACGAAGACAAAGGAAAGAGAAGCTTCAGGGGAGAAAATAACTAGAGACAAAGGAAAGAGAAGGATCAGAGGAGAAGAGTTAGGGCAATAGTATTAAGGCACAAATTTCTCTCTTCTCATATAAAAAATATAAATTTATAGCAGATTGTTAGCCTTCTAAAAATAAAACACACATATACCAAATACATAATTATGTTTTTTCATACATTGAAATATTTTGTTTGAAACATGATACCAAACATATTTTTTACTTTATGAATACTATAAACACGTATTTTCATAATATTTTTTAAACCATATTTTTATATTATTTTAAATAACGGTACAAAAATTTCCAATCATAGTGCCTAAGAGCATCTCCAGCAGATTCTCCAAATTTTTGTACTATTTGGAGAATGAACAGTGACTTTTACCTTTAACTACCCACTTTTTCAAATATATTTTCCAACAGATTCTCTATCTCATTCTCTATTTCATTTAAATATTATTTCTTTATTCTTTTTTTAACAACTACACATCTTCCAACATTTTTTTTATTCAATACTTGATTATTATAATAGAAAAAAACATTTGAAGGATGAATAGTAAAAGCTACAGTGTTCTCTACTTATAGAGAAGCACTGTAGCAACTCTACTCTAAAAAATAGAGATAGAGAAGCTGTTGGAGTGGGTTTTAGGGGTGTTGATGCTCTAAATTTGGCTTTAAAGAAGCCATTGGAGATGCTCTAAGCTTTATAGCTTTTAGATTTTTGCCTCGCGTGATATATGCATATAGGGCGCACATACATATCCTTTCTATAGCTCCTGGGTCCTCTATGTTTCCTAGTGACCTAAAAATTTCCCAAGCATTGACCAATCAATTGACGCAATCCCAAAGCATTAGGTGTACTTGCGTTTGTCTAATCAGAAACCTTTTCAATGCATGGGTCGAGTTACAGTGACATCTCAACATGAGTCACTCAATGCCTCTATTTTAAAGTTTAAAGGGGGCAGATATATATCTTTTTCGTAAGTATGTGGATCGGGTGGTGCATCATTCTCTATTCTTTTTACACGGTACATAATAGAAATGAATTTCACCGACTCGAGAGCAACATATCCAACGGCTGTCTTCAAATTTCAACATCTAATCTCAAGTTTGAATTCAACCTTACACGCAATCTTTCACACGTTCCATTCAATCTCAGGATCACATAGAGGAAAAGACCAATAAACAATATATGATCTTCTTATTATGTTATTTCCAATATTGCAAGTTTTTTGTATATATAGATTGAATTGACTAACAGTGGTCTTGAACCTGAAGGTTGTGTTTGCTTCCTTGAAACTCATATTATATGGTGAAAATTCTAGCTAGCAATATGTTCCTTAGTTTTAAAGACAAAAAAATAGTTCGGGATAGGTCCCGTTTTGACCCATGGATTTTAAATGAAGGGAAGTGATGAAGAAAGTAGCTAGAAAGTACTCGTACCTTGAGAATACGGTAAGAGAGGCACTAGTCGTTACAACTACCCGGCTCCTATTATAAGCTACAATCTCCTATGCGATGAGTCAATAGAAATTTCAATACAATTGAAGACAAGGCATTATTTTTTATTTTGCCCCATTTAAAGAGAGGTTGATAGTAAAATTTGGCCTAAAGATGCAACAATTTAACGATTGTCCTTGTAGTTTAGTTTGGAGGACCGGTGAAAATTGAGTAAATTTATCACATCTAATAAGGGGTGAGTTGATATATTTGGAGGCTTAAGGCGAAAAATGAAATTGAGGCATTTTATATATTTAAATATGACTTAAAAAAATTAAATTTTATTATCTTGTTTTAGATGCAAAATTATTACTAATTAACATAAACCATGTAGTTTTTTATTTTTGTTTTTTTTTTAATTTTATAGAAAGTCTATAAACACAAAAAATTTGACAAAACTTTTCAAACCTGTTGATATGATAGAATAATAGTGGTAAGTAAAAGAGTGATGTTAGTGGTGGACCTAAGTGAGGACTAGTAAAAATTTGCCAACTCAACTATTGTGAAAATTGTTGTGATTTTTTTTTTTTTTGAGAAGTGCTACATTTACAATAGAACTCATCACTAAAATTATAATTTTGCCATCAATAATAGCTTGTAACAACCTACTACTTAAGATTTTTTGTACAAGTATTGTGAAAATTTTTGTGAAAGTAGCATTTTTATCTCTTTTTATCTTGTTTTTCATTTGATAAAAAATATTGTTTTATTTATTGACTAATATTTGGGCTTTTCTTAGAAGAATATTTGGCTTAATTAAATTAAAATTTGGGGCCTTTTTTATACTTGGAGCCTTAGGTGATTGCATCAATTGTATTTAGTGCTAAGCCGGCACTACATCTAGTTCTGAGTTATATGTTGATGCAAATGAATAGCCACAAGAAACAAAACATGTCTACCGCAAGATGATTACTCTTGAATTTATAAGGAGAACTTTGGAATTCACCAAAAAATCTAAAAAAGAAAAAACTCTATGAAATTTTATTAATGAGAAAATTGAATTGGCTTGGAGGCTATATTACTCTTAAATAGGAAAAGGAACCCTAGGGCTACCAAACACATTCTTAAGGTGGCTAGGAAACACTAAATACCCTAATTCGTGTTAAGCATGAAATTAAACTAACAAATAGGAAAAATTGCCAAAAATGCAAATTTGAGAAAATTACAAAATCAAATCCTGTAGTGTTTAGGAGACGTCCCAAAACAGAGGAGACATTATTTCACCTTTAAATTTAAAAGTTAGAACGAGAAGAAAAATTGCTATAAATAGCAAAAATGATTAACTAAGTGCCTAAATGAAGAAATTTGCTAGAAAAGCATCGGAGGCCGTGGCATGAGTTTTGATCCTTGCGACGAAGTCACCAATTCTCACGTGATCTCGACGTTGCCTCCAATGATTTGTACTGATACTTTCCTCTTCATGGATTTATTGTGTATTAACTTCTGAACTTCTCTTTGCTCATATATGGACATTAATAGAACCCTAACATGATGATGGTAATAAAGTATATAGGCACAAGTCTCATTCGGGGACAATTATAAATCTAGTCACTAGTGGAAGAAAGCTTTTATTAAAGTATTAAATTTATTGTTATTGAAACATCAACCCAATAAGCTTTTCAAAATTTAATTAGCATTATCCATGAGTACAAAAAAAGTATTGTGAATTGAGTTATCTGTCTTGGATGACTTTGTCTAATGGGAAACTAATTTTTTTTTAAAGTAGGAGATTTCAATTTGTTGAAGAGACATTTTCTAGGTTCGTGTCATCTCTCTATGATCCCTTTACAATAGAGTGCAAAGTTGTTGCCTAGTAAAGACATTTCTATGGTACAACTACAATCAACAATGCTATATAGAAACAAAAATAAAGAAAATGGAGGTGTAACCGTGGTTCTAGGATCACAAATATTTTTGTCACAATTTTAATGTGATAAACTGTGAGTAATTGCCTATTATTTTTACATAAATCACAATTTTTTATTCATTATTCACTGTCTATCACATCACAATTGTGACAAAATTGTGGTAAAAATGTGTCCTAAATTTTCTTAATAACCAATTATCTCGACTACCTAATATTTATGTGTCATTAAATCTCTGGATTATAAAAAATAATGTCATTAAATCTCTGGAATGCTTCAGACTCAACAAAAACAGGACATCTAGAAGGCCGGTAATGATTTTGTAGTGGTGCTGGCCACTAATTGACTTTTTAACCATAATTAAGCAATTTTATAATCCTCAATTATCTAATATCATTTTGTAATCAAATTCAGCCAATGCGCTATAAGGTAAAGGTCGTTGTGGTAATCAAATTTAACCTTAAATTAGATGGTATAGGAAAAGTGTTACTTTATCAGCACTCTAAAATTCAGCTGGACCAACAGCTAACTGGGGCAGACAAGGTGAACATCTGATGTTTGAAACCTGATGAATATCCTTTCTGCTTTATTAGCTACCTAATTTCCTCTATATAATGAGGCTCACAGGACCTAATTCTCTACACCCCTTGGCTCTGAGCTCAACCCCTATATCTTATGTGCAAATAGAAAAATAGACAAGAGAGAGAGATGAGTTGCCCCAATGTTCCTTCATTTGCTTCAATGGGAGCTTTGCTCTTTGGTTTATGTGTACTATCATTATCGCCAGAATTTGCTGTAGGAATAACGAGGCACTACACATTCAATGTACATAACTAACGAAACATGTATTTAAGTTTTCTCTAGTTAAATTAGTTTTTCCTGTTCTAATTTTGTAACTTTTCCTTGAATGAAGGTCGATTACCACAATGTGACCAGATTGTGTCATACGAGAAGCATTCTCAGTGTTAACGGTCAGTTCCCAGGGCCTCCATTGGTGGCAAGGGAAGGCGATCAAGTCATTGTTAAATTGGTTAATCATGTTACAAACAATGTTACCATTCATTGGTATGTACACAAAAATAACAAGTTAATAATGTTGAGCACGACGAGTTACTACATAATTATATAAGTGTATACTAATTTTCATTGACTGTGTTTATTTTGTATGAGAGTGCAGGCATGGGGTTAGGCAGCTTGGGAGTGCGTGGGCTGATGGACCAGCTTATGTTACTCAGTGCCCTATACAAACTGGCCAGACATACACATACAACTTCACCATCACTGGTCAAAGAGGAACTCTTTTATGGCATGCTCACATCTCATGGCTAAGATCCACACTTTATGGACCCATCATTATTCTTCCAAAGCGCAATGAATCTTACCCATACGAGAAACCACACAAGGAAATTCCCATTATTTTTGGTAACTAGCTAGCATATGAAACACAGGCCTAAAGATTTTTTTTGTAATTAATTTGAAGTAAATTTTATTTGGTAATTTTCTTTTAAACATTATTGCTTGCATGGTTTTGGGATTACAGGAGAGTGGTTTAACGTAGACCCAGAGGCTGTGATTAGCCAGGCTCTTCAGACAGGAGCAGGTCCCAACGTTTCAGATGCATACACCATCAATGGTCTTCCGGGTCCCTTGTACAACTGCTCTTCTAAAGGTACAACTGCAAGCAACTTTAAAAGTGGAAATAAAAGTCAAAATAAGCTAAACCATGCAAGATATGATTCTTACACATTTTTTAATATACATTACTTATATATTTCAAGTTTTAAACTTGGATATTGCGTGTAAAATTACGAACGGAGTATATATATTTCCGCAAGATATTGATATTTCACTTAATTTTGTCTTGTGAGTTTTGTAGACACATACAAGCTAAAGGTGAAGCCAGGAAAGACATATCTCCTCCGTTTGATCAACGCTGCACTCAACGACGAGCTCTTCTTTAGCATAGCCAACCACACCCTCATCGTAGTTGAAACCGATGCTGTTTACCTTAAACCTTTCGAAACAGACACCCTTCTCATTGCTCCAGGCCAAACCTTAAACGTTCTTCTCAAAACGAAACCCAGTTTCCCTAATGCCAGTTTCTTCATGGCCGCTAGTCCCTATTTCACTGGCAGTGGCAGTTTTGACAACTCCACAGTTGCAGGTATTCTTGAATACAAGCACCCATCTCATTACTCTGCCTCAAAAAACCTTACTCTTTTCAAACCAACCCTCCCATTATTCAATGCCACAAACTTTGTAGCAAATTTCACTGGTAAATTCCGGAGCTTAGCCAATGCTAAATTCCCTGCCAATGTTCCTCAAACCGTGGACAGGAAATTTTTCTTCACTGTGGGACTTGGGAGTAACCCATGTCCTCAAAACACAACATGTCAAGGACCTAATGGCTCAAAATTTGCTGCTTCGATTAACAACGTGTCCTTTGCTCTCCCATCAATTGCTTTACTCCAAGCCCACTTTTTTGGAAAATCCAATGGGGTGTATACCACTGATTTTCCAACACAGCCATTAGTGCAGTTTAATTACACAGGTACACCACCAAATAACACACACGTGAGCAATGGCACGCGTGCTGTGGTGCTGAGATTCAACACGAGTGTGGAGTTGGTATTGCAGGACACTAGTATTCTTGGTGCTGAGAGCCACCCTCTCCATCTACATGGTTTTAATTTCTTTGTTGTGGGACAAGGTTTTGGAAACTATGATCCGAATAAGGGCCCTGCTAAGTTCAATCTGGTGGACCCGGTCGAGAGGAACACGGCTGGTGTTCCGGCCGGTGGCTGGCTGGCTATTCGTTTCCTATCAGACAATCCAGGTGTGTGTTGATGTGTTCTTGGATCATAACAGATTGAAGAAAAATTGTTGCTAGACATTGAAAGATGATGATAGTAACAATAATAATAAATCTTACCAAAAAATTTAGTTTTTTGAAATACTTAGTAATGTAGTTCTAATTTAACTAATTATGTTCATAACAGGTTGAAAAAAAATTGTTGGTAGACATTGAAAGATGAAGATAGTAACAATAATAATAAATCTTACCAAAAAAATTAGTAATGTAGTTATAATTTAACTAATTATGTTCATAACACAAAGTCTTCAATAGTACATCTTTAATTTCCATTCATACATGTAGTAATTTAGTACATTAATATAAGACAATAAGTCTAATATGATAGGTTTTAAAACCAAGGTCACAAGCTGATAATCCATGGTAGTATATAAAAATCCATGCTTTATGGTATATATGGGATAATTATAGTATTCTAATAATGTAAATTGCTTAATTTGATCTTTGGAGATTTTGTTCCAATAAAAACAATTAAAACTTATATTATTTTAAATCCACATAATAATAATGTTTAAAATATATTTGAGAATTTTATTCAAACAATTTTTTTATTTAATTAAAAATATATTCTCGAAATTTTTTGCCCTATGTCACATGTTTATATTTCAAACAAAGGAAAATACTAAAATTATTAATAATTTTATTATAATCCATGTGACAATAAATATGATTGGTGTCATTTGTAATAAGATAATTAAATATCTTAACTACTTTTTTTAAGTGATGGATGACATAAAATTTGTAAAGTGCATGTTGTAAAATTTTTAATTTCATTCCAAATCGAATATGTATTCTGAAGAGCAATGTTATGGACAAAACATTGTATTAAATATGTTCAGGTGAAAATTTATAATTGGGGCAACATTCTTTTTAATGGACCCATTATTAGTACTATTTTTTAATGTATTAATCACATCATGTTATTTATTTATTTATTTATGTGTGTGTATAGCTCGTGTGTTTAGACCAATTGATGTTATTAAATAAAGTAATATTAAAGATACAATATTTTCATAATAATTGAGTTAATAAATTTTTATTGATTCTAATCAGAACCTACGACTAATATTATTTTGTTATTTATCATTCATAACTTACCTTGTTGCAATTGTAAAAAAAATTGGGGAAATTTTGAGTTTATGGACACAACTTTTGTATCACAACTCCGGCACGCGCAACTATGAATAATAGAAAAAAAAAATTTTATGTGAAAGTGATAATTAAAAACATTTATACTAATGATTTTTATTTTTATTTTTGAGAAAGCACTAATGATTTTATTTGAACGAGATGGTTCAAAACATTTACATATTTATGAAAAGAGTGTGGTTCGGTGACTCTAGAATATATATATATATATATATATATATATATTTTTTATGGGGACTCTAGAATTTATTGTGCTAAATATTGTTGGATGCACCTTTAATTAGTACTTTTTTTTATTGACATGTGAACAGGGGTGTGGTTTATGCATTGCCACTTAGATGTCCACACGAGCTGGGGGCTGAGGATGGCGTGGGTTGTCTTGGATGGACCAGAACCGAATCAGAAGTTACCACCACCACCATCAGATCTTCCAAAGTGTTGACTTGACTGACCAACCGTTGGTTCGGAATTCTCACTGCACAGTTTTTTTTTTTTTTTGAGTGGTCGTGTTCTATTGTCCCCTTTTAACTTAATAATTATCATCTTTTTTGCTGTGTGATTTATTTAGATAACAAAGGGCTTTCACTTTTTTTTTTTTTTACTGTTTTTTTTTTTTTTTTGATAATTTTTTTTGATGATTTTTTTTTTCTTTTTGATGATTTTTTTTTGAGAAAGAGAGAGAAAAGAAGAAGAACTCATCTGTAATCATTGCAATGGCTGTTTGTGTCAATTAATGGGAAGCGTTTGATATTTACCTCAACTACCATAATAGTTACCCCTCAACAATTTCATTTACATTTGATAGTCTGTAATTCTGTATTCTTTTGCTTCTTCTTAAAGTTGAGCTTGAGTAAAAATTGATAAATACACAATTATTCGAAAAAAAAAAAAAAATGAGTGCACACAAACAAATAAATGTCTAAATATAGAAAAAAAATGTTAATCCAAACACAAATTAAAGTGATCAAATTATACTAAAAAAAATTCAAATTATAAATTGAATCTTGACTATTAAATTACCAATTATTCCAAAAACTTAAACTTTTATAATATAGTAAATTTAATTATTTAACTACATACTCTTAATATTGACACCCAAAATGTGGTTCATCAAGACATAACATGGTCAAGGTGAAAATACAAATGTGACACAATTGAGTGGTAGTGCAATAAAATCCAGATTGGAACTTAAATCATCATAGAATAATACTTTTAATCTAAGAATTCTTTGTTATCTCGGGCATAAACTTGGATATAGAGGAAAAAAACGAAAAAGAAAATGAGCTAGCACGCAGACCATATATATTTCATGATAATAATTATAAGAAAGCCATGGTTAATATATTATAGGAAACACCTTCAAGCTTCAACTGCAACAGGCAAAGCCTGGATAGGTTGTAACAAAGTTTATATAGAACGATCCCAACGTACGGCTTCAACCATGCATGATTGTTTTGATGCATGAAGAAAATGGAGCAAATAAAATACGAAATTTTATGGATGGTAATCGAGAGAAAAATATACAAGGAAACATGATGAACTTGAGAAATCACTCATTTATAATAAAAAAATGACCCACTCAGCCTCCCTACAAGTCTACTTAAGGTGGAGAATCACTCTCACCAACTAGAAGATCCCTCCCTCTTTCATAAGAAAGCTCACAACTCACAAGGCTTACACCAAATTTTTTTGAACAAGGCTTTTGATTGTAAAGTTTTTAAAAGACATAAATTTAAAGTATATCAAATAAATAAATTAAATGAGTCTTTCTTAGTAGTCTTATTTTCAAACTTGACCGTGTTGGAACTTCATGACATTTGTTGTTTTTGATCTTCTAAAATATCTTGAAACTTCACATTGGTCATTTTCAAAATTCTAGTTGAATATTTTTTTTCTGTGTGTTCAATCACATTTCATTATCCATACTGCTTGCCATAATTGTTCAAGTTAATTGTTAGAGAGAAACCCCAAATTTAGAGAGAATTCCTCTTACCTATCACCTACCTGTATGAAACGCTTTTAGTTGAAACACTAGCTTATTTGATGGCTAGGCTAGGGACCTCTCTCCATTTTAATGTTAGGTCTTCTATAAATTCCTTCCATTAAGGAGTTAGTAATTTGTAGTTTTTTTTTTTGAAAAAGTAATTTGTAGTTATTTGATGTGACATTTTTCCATCCCAATCATAATAGGACGAGTATTTATTTATCAATCATAATATTAAATAAAAAATATAACTACAAAATAATTGATTATTAGAATACATCCTATGACCCACATGCCACTTAAATAATAAGTGGTAGTCATTGTAATATGGCAATAATATTATTCATGTCATCTAGTTGTAGTTGTGAAATAAACGCATTCACATAAAAAGTCCCATCATTGCAACAATACTCTCATAACACTCAGTACTTTCATCCATATGTTACAATGCACAAACTTTCTAAGTGAATGTTTTAGGCCATGTTTGGATGGTGAGTGAGTGATATCCCATCACTCATCACCCAAAACTCATCACCCAAGCTTGGAGCTGTATCCTATATGCATCTAAAACACGTGTTAATTTTTGGTGCTTTGAATAGTTTAGGGTAGTCCTTACTTGAGTTCTGAGTTGTTTCTTCTCCCACTAAGAAATTTTGTGTGTATATATAATGTAAATTGCAATAAAGTAGTTTGATTCCAATCACATTATTTGATTTTTGAATTTGTGATCCAAATGATTTTGTTTTTATGAATAATTTTAGTGATATAACTAATCTCATACCTAATTTTACAATTTGTTGATTTGTATGATTGTGAATGGTCAAAATTTTCTGTCTTGTGTGACCCACCACTTTATGCTACACACTAACAATCTCACAAGTTAATAAATTATAAAATTGAGAGTAAGAATGGTTGTATCCATAGGTGAACTATATTTTTCTTGTTCAATGCCACCTATACCCAACAATCTTCCCCTTTCTCTAAAAAATTTGTACCCGTGTTCATTTATTTATTAAGTACTCCATCAAGACTCAAAACTTACTTTCTCTCTCCTCTCTCTTGTGTGTGTTTGTTAAAAAAAAAAAAAAGCCTTACTTTCTCACCCCTCGTTCATCCAATGACCTACCTCATTGAAAATATTTCTAATTCTCTTAACGGGATCAAGAAGAAAAAATTCTGCAAGCTTAAATAATTTGATATATATATATATATATTATCACAACACCCTTTAACAAATGTGCCAGAATTTGTTTGTCTTTTAAAAAAAAAAAATTCTACAATGCTATGATATCCTTTCTAAGGCTTTTTGAAAATAAACCAAATAGTTGAAAATAAAAGCAAAGGCAAAAGGAAGATGCAGGTACGGAGCTAAAATTCTTAACTTGGGGGGCTAACCTCTATGACCAAAATAAAACTATATAAAATTCAAATCACACGCACATACACACACATACACACAAGGTCGTACATAATTGTGTGTTTACTATTCACCTAAAAATTTGAGCAAAATTTTCATATTTGGTAAGAGATAACTAAACTAAAATTATTGAGAATTTCTTAGTCTAATTTCTTCTTTTTAATTTCTATAATTTCATATGTTTTATTTAGATACTATCTTTCATATTAAATTGTATAAGTTTTTGTAAGGACTTGATTTGAACTCCTTGCCCAAAAAGTATATGAACTTAGGCCCAAAAAGCCCAAAACAATAAATTTGTAGAGAATGGGTTGGAAAACTGGGTTTTAATGAATTAAGCAACAAATAAACAGATATTGATGACAAAAAAGGAAAATAACAAACTTTCACTAAGGAAAAAGGTCCTCGGCGGAGTCCTAGGAGACTGATTCTTGTGTATTGATTTCGAAGTTTGATTACAAGTCTGGTTCTAGATTGCTACAGTGTTTTTTTCCCGATTTTTTGATCCCTTTTCCTTCAGGGGTCTCTTACATTATATATCTCCCTCTTAATGATCTTGGCCTTCTATTTGTTGATAATCCAAGCCACTACTTGAGTGTCTGTCCCATCAAACACCCTCTTTGGCTTTCTGTGAGTTGTGGTAGTCAAGGCAGTACTGTTCAGGGGTCTTCTCTACATAAATGCGGCCAGAAAGTTAGCTGCAGGGCATTCAATGCGATGGCAACAACTTTTCCCTAGATATCTCCTAGCTTCTACTTTCTGGTACACTTGAGAAGTACGTCCCTGCCACTGGAGCTTTCTAGAAGGTCGCCTTGATCATTAAGATCTACATCAGATTCGTGTTTAGCCTATTCGAGGAGGTATTCCTCCTTGGACCACCTTCCCATTAATATCATGCTCATGAAGCTATGAGCTTAAACCACTTGCTACTATTTAATCGTCCTCAGATCACCCGTGTTCTCGACCAAGGCCCAAGGCCCAATACCGGATTTAGGCCCCTACAATAGCCCCTCAAAATTCCAATTTCTCCTCTCATCCGAGGAGAAAATTGGGGTTTTGATTTTTTAAGAATTAACACCAACTGATTTCTCGATTCACACATGCGGGAGTGCCGTTTCACGCGCCCTATAATTGCCACTGACGCTTTAAAGCCCGCAGGGCACCATTAACTGCTCTAGGCGGTGCTTTGTTGCCCAAATCTAACGGTGAGGTGTAGATCCAACGGTTGATCTTTCTCTTGGAATTTTGAGCGAGATAACTCTCACTCATTTTCACCCTCTATATAAAGCCTTGAGGGAAATCATTTTCCCCTCATTTTACGAATTCTCAAGCTCTCTAGAGATCTCAATCACTCCAACTCACTAAACTCCCTACACGCCTAAGTTTCCCTAATTCTTTTCTTAAGAAATTTTCGAAAATTTTTTCTAAAGGTTCAGGGTTTAATATACTCGCTTTCGTAAGTATCTATCTCTATAAACTTTCTTTTTCTCCTCGACCAACCTCCTCAGCCTTCTTTCTTTTTTAGAAAACTTCCTTCGCACCATCTCTGTTTGCTTAGATGGGTAGATTCAAGCACTTAGTAGACTCTTCGACCGGTATGGAAGGTTTTAGGGCCAAATACCATATCCCACAGGGAGTAGGCCTACAATGTTGTACCTCGGACCAAGTACTTACAGATAAAGGGGAGGGTGAAGTTGTCATTCCTATGATCGCTTTTATAAAGGGAGGAATGACATTTCCCATGGGTAGGATAACTAGAGACTACCTGCTCAATCACAAGTTGTGTCCCTATCAGTGCGCCCCCAACCTGTTTAGAGTCCTAGGAAGCGTAGATACTTTGAATGATCAGATGAACTTAAGGCTCACATGGCACGACATCGTTCATATGTACGAGTGCCATTCCCTTGCCGGCACAGGATATTACCTCAAGTCCCGATCCTATGTTGTTAGATTGATATCTTGCCTTCCTAAGTCTAACAAGGGCTTGAAGGATGACTATTTGGTCGTCTCATGGGAGTGGCACGATGGTCTTCACTGCCCAGTTCGGGCGGGAAAACCAGGTGGGGTACCCTAGGATTAGGTCCCTTAGCAAGAACTTTAGCCTTCTTAGTTTTTCTTTTTCTTTTTTTTTTCTTTTTCTTTTTTTAAACTCTGCCTTAATATTTTGCCTTCTTAGATAATAGTTTTCATTGATTTAGCCACAACTTCCTCCTCGGATGTTTTTTACAGATAAAACCCACAATGCTCCGAGGCTCAGCTTAGTCAACGCTCTAGGTCTCAACAAACTGTTCATAAGCGAAGAAGGACAACTATGGGCTGCTCACTTAATTTTGGATTACGAGCCTTTGTCTCGCATATTTCAGGATGTAGGCCAGGCAATAAGGGCTAGTGACCCTAGATTAGCACGCATAGACATATTTAAGCTAGGGTTTTTGGCTCGGAGAGACCTTCCACCCGTTGAGCTGCCCATTCAGCGCGTCCCTCAGGAAGTAGCCACTCCGAGAGAGGGGACAACTTCTACACACTTATCCCTAGAGACCGAGATTGACCAATTCCACCTTAAGGAGGAATGTGAAGTGCCAGAAAGGCCGGTAGAGCTCTCAGACTTTAAGGCCGATCTTGATAGATTTTCTGTTGCCCATTCTCCGAGGTTAATAGTTGCTCGAGTTGATACTGGTTCAAAAGACGAAGAAGAAGGTATGGACTTAAAGCAAAGGTCCACCTTAAAAGGTCTACTAGCCAACAGGAACAAGGGGTCAGCTTCGAAAGAAGTCCCCAAGACCTAAGTTCCTTCGAATCTTCCCCCTCCTCCTCCCTTTGTGACCTCGGTGGGACTGCTCCCTAATCCCAATTTAAAAAAGAAAAGAAAATTATAGGAAGCGGAGGAGGGGGAGTTGATTCCTTCGAAAAAGGAAAAACAACCCAAAAACGTTAAAGATAAAAGGGCTCCCTCTGCAGAGAGTGGTGAGGAGTCTGGTGGTGCTAAAGTGTGCCAAGGGTCACGCACTTGGGCCCCTTGGCTAGAGTTGGAGGGTGCTCCCATTCCTTGGGATGCCATGATCTGGAAGTCTCAAAGAGGGCATGCCACCCACCTCGCCGAGGCCTTAGAGTAGCCTCTTCTCCTCCCCAGAGACATGGATGGCCTCCGAAGTACCAAGCAACCAGACTTTTTCATGTCATTGAAGAGGGACCTTGCAATGGTAAGTCAATCAACATCCTTTTTTGTTAAACACTAAGATGCACATTTATTCGTATATGTATATATATATATATATATATATTTTTTTATTATTATTAGGGATAATTACACTTTACCCACCTGTGGTTTGCCTCTAATTTGATTTGCCTATCTGTGGTTTAAATTTTGACACTTTATTCATCTGTGATTCTCACCGTTACTGTGCCGTAACCCATCTCTCCCTCACCGTTACTCTAACACATATTATGTAAAAAACAAAAGCCCAAACAGATCAAAACACTCTCACTCAAATCTTAAACATGAAGAACATGAAGAACATACCCAAATTTTGAAACTTGAGTTGCCTCACTAAACCCAGATCAAAACATACAGATCAGAACACTCTCACTCCAATTGAACCCCACTTTTAAATTGTCCATAAAAATTAAAAACCCAAAATAGAAATTCAAGAAAGCTCACATTTTCAAGATATCACCGGCTTCCATCACGATCTCATCGCTCACGAATGGAGAGAAATGACACGCAATGTTGTTTACAGAAATGCAAGTTAGGAACACAACACCCCTTTCAATCTTCTTCTTAACATTCTTGTACATATTGCTAGTTTGCCTTAATTTTTATACATAAAAAAAAAAAAAAAAAAAAAAAAAAAAAAAAAAAAAAACCCCGATAAAATCATTACAAACTAAACAAAATAAAACTAAGCACAATAACAATATCTCAGTACAAAATTTGAAAAAAAATAAAATAAAATAAAAGCTCACTCTCTAATGAAAGAGTCACCAATCTTGCAAACATCTACAATCTTAGCCTTTGGTTTGCATTCAAATACAACTAATTGCAAAGCCTCTACGGAAAATTCACAATATCTTAATCAATACAAAGCTAAAATCAAATAAACAACATCAAAAATTAAGATTTTTTGTGTGCATGTGTGAACATATATATATATATATATATATATATATATGTACTGTTAATGATCTCGGCAGCGCTTTTGTATTTGGTGACGACTTCAGGGGAAGTGAGATCTAACTCCTTCTCCTCCCTTTCTTTGTCCGACGACACCGTTTTGGAGCTTTAAGAAAAAACTCCTACTGCAACTAAAAAAAAGATCTGGGTTTAGTTTTTGGGTATGTTCTTCTACTTTTCTTTAGACTCACTAAACCCAAAACATGATTGTGGGTTTAGTTTGGGTACAATTAGTTTGAACATGAAAAACAGAAAAATCTGGGTTTAGTTTTTGGTTAATCTTCATGTTCTGTGTTTAGTGAGCCAACTCAAGTTTCAAATTTTGGATATGTTCTTCGTGTTCTCCATGTTTAAGATTTGAGTGAGAGTGTTTTGATCTGTTTGGGCTTTTGTTTTTTACATAATATGTGTTAGAGTAATGGTGAGGGAGAGGTGGGTTACGGCACAATAACTTTGAGAATCACAGTTGGGTAAAGTGTCAAAATTTAAACCACGGGTAGGCAAATCAAATTAGAGGCAAACCATAGATGGGTAAAGTGTAATTATCCGTTATTATTATTATTATTATTATTATGACCCCTTTGTTACTTTTATGCAGATTACCGAGAAAATTTATGTAGCTGAGGAGTGGGTCAGGAATGCTCATGACAAGGTTAAGGTTGAGGCCCACTCCCATTTTGAGGTTGAGAAGGCTCTAGGAGCCCTAAAAGAGGAGCACATAGAGTTGGGCAATAAGCTGACCGTCCCCAAAAGGGAACGTTTGAGTGATCTGGATGGTCTAAAAAACGCTAAGGCCCAAGCTAAAGACCAGTGTAAGCTGCTCTACACAACGGAACTTGAGTTGGCCACCCAAAAACAACAAGTTCTAGATCTCAAGGCCGAGCTGCAGAAGGCCAAGGATGCAGCCCGGGTGGCCAGAGAAGCCACTGAGGCCGCAGTGAAGGCATCCTATGAACGTGGGGTGTGAGACACGGAGACTCGGCTGGCAGAAGAGGTGGCCAGAGCATGCAGAGACTACTGCACCGAGTCATGGGCAGTAGTGCTTGACCATACGGGAGTCCCTACAAACTCCGAATTGAGGAAGGCCGAGAACATCTTCTTCCTGGAGGATATTCGAGAAATTTCGGGTACGGCCCTTCCTCCCGAGTAGCTCCCTACCACCTAAGCTCTCCCTCTTGGTGCTGAAGTTTCTGAAGGGGCTGGAGTGGGTAAGGAGGCTCAACCATTGATGAAGGCCAATCCCTCCGAGGATGCCCTTACCATCAGGGATATGGTCTCCCAGGACAAGGATGTGGAGCTTAAGTCTCAAGCTAGGGATTCCCGATCCGAGAAGGCTGATCCTAAAAAGGACCCTCCACAAGCAAAGGCTTAAGTATAGTATTTTCTTTTGTAGTTTTCTCTGTGTGTAACTCTTTTGTAATGATGTTCTACCGTCAAACATAATGTCTTCTCTTTTTTGTTTAATGAAAATGTTTTTCTTTTTACCTTTCGTATCTTTACTTTTATGTGCTTGAAGCTTATTATCGTTATAAGTAGCATTGAACTGCTGCTGCTTGTCTTTAATGAAAACTAACAATAACATATTGCCCATAATTTGAGTAGTTTGATCAAGTATCAGCAATAAAGGGGTATAACGCATATTTGTATTAAGAATTGAACCTCCTGCAATGAAGGCTGAATCTAGTGTAGATAGATACATACTTTGTAAAAAATAAAAAGGGAAGATATTCTTTATTCTGCCCAACACTTGGATAAATAATTAAGGACTTTCACTTACTCAAAGCTAAAAATCTGAGAAGCCAGTTATAATCTTGGATCTATTTTGACATTTAGTGAAAAACAAATAAATATCACAAAATGTTAATTTCCCCAAAGCATGTGGTCCAAGGAGCCAGGCATGTCTAAGGTTCTGTTTGATCACTTAGAAAGATGTCATAGAGTGTTAATTTCCCCAAAGCATTTGGTTCCGAGGACCTGGGCATGACTAAGGTTCTGTTTAAACACTTATAAAGATGTTATAGAGTGTTAATTTCCCCAAAGCATCTGGTCCGAGGACCCAAGCATGACTAAGGTTCTGTTTAAACACTTATAAAAATGTCATAAAGTGTTAATTTCCCCAATGCATCTAGTCTGAGGACACAGGCATGACTAAGGTTCTGTTTAAACACTTATAAAGATGTCATAGTATGTTAATTTTCCCAAAGCATCTGGTCTGAGGACCTAAGCATGACTAAGGTTCTGTTCAAACACTTATAAAGATGTCATAGAGTGTTAATTTTCCCAAAGCATCTGGTCCGAGGACCTAGGCATGACTAAGGTTTTGTTTAAACACCTATAAAGATGTCATAGAGTGTTAATTTCCCCAAAGCATCTGGTCTGAGGACCCAGTCATGACTAAGGTTTTGTTTAAACACCTATAAAAATGTCATAGAGTGTTAATTTCTCCAAAGCATCTGGTCCGAGGACCCAGGCATGACTAAGGTTCTATTTGATCACTCAGAAAAATGTCATAGAGTGTTAATTTCCCCAAAGCATCTGGTCCGAGGACCCAGGCATGACTAAGGTTTTGTTTAAACACATATAAAGATGTCATAGAGTGTTAATTTTCCCAAAATATCTGGTCCAAGGACCTAGGCATGACTAAGGTTCTGTTTAAACACTTATAAAGATGTCATAGAGTATTAATTTCCCCAAAACATCTGGTTTGAGGACTCAGACATGACTAAAATTCTGTTTAAATACTTATAAAGATGTCATAGAGTGTTAATTTCTCTAAAGTATCTAGTCCGAGGACCCAGGCATGACTAAGGTTTTGTTTAAACACTTATAAAGATGTCATAGAGTGTTAATTTTCCCAAAACATCTAATTCGAGGACCCAAACATGACTAAGGTTCTGTTCAAACACTTTTAAAGATGTTATATAATGTTAATTTCCCCCAAAGCATTTGGTTTGAGGACCCAGGCATGACTAAAGTTCTATTTAAACACTTTTAAAGATGTCATAGAGTGTTAATTTCCCCAAAGCATCTGGTCCGAGGACTTAGGTGTTAGGATTAGTGCCCTTAAATCCTATTGTATGATGCTATGTATGATATTAAGTGTGACATTGTGTTTGACATTATGTATGACTTAATATTATGTTTAATAAATTTGTTTTATTATTATCTGAAATGATGGTAACATGAATATTCAGACATTATCATTTAGTCCATGAGATGCATAGTATGTGATTTATGTGAAGAGTCACAGAAGATATAAATCACAAGTTCTTTGTAAACTCAGAATTATAGTTCGTAGTCGGTGATGAAACTGGGCATTTCATTTGCGAAGACTATAACATATCAACTACGATGATTTATCTTGATCATGGAAGTGGAAACTTCTAGTTGATGTGTTAATATGTTTTAAGAGTTAAGACATATTGAACTGGATCGCTGTGAGATTTATTATTCTCCTAAAGACTGTCAAATGAATAATAAATCTCACGACTTGTATTTGCATGAACTCTTAATCCTGAGAGAATAATGAACCTGATCATGAGGTGTAGGTTGCTTTGATATATCAGGAGTGAGATCTATAGTCATGGTCAAAACCTCAGTATGTTGGGCAGCCACATTTAGTGTTGATGGAACATGTATTCTCAAGATGGAATTCATAGTCTCTTAACGGAGATATAAAATATTCCCTTGAGATAAGTTTAATGGGTTTGTTATTCAGAGAGTTAGGCCTAACCACTTTAGTAAAACTAAAGTATATATTTATGGAATTGGATTTCATAAATATATAATGAATAACATTAAAGGATTAAACCGGGTACTCAAGGATCAAGATGTAATAATTTACAAAGTGGCAATCTACATTAATGACTTTGTATTACTACGAATATTTTATGAAGGGGTGGCATGTATAATAAAGTCTTGGGATATAATTTATAGATAAGGCCTAAAGTGCAACTATATTTTTATAGTGGTATTAAATATAGTTAATGGTAACTTTGGACTTGTCAAGAGTTGATAGAAAAGCCCAAGACCCATTGGAGCTAGTGTCTTATTGGTCCCTTTTGGTCCCACTCCAAGCCACACACTTAAGCCCAATTGGAAAGGCCCAAGAAGCCAGCCCAATTAGATAATTGGTTAGGTACAAAAGGGAAAAACGTTCAGATTTTTCTGGGTGAAAAAAAAAACATCATTGAAAAGTGGTGTGTATGAGAGTGTAAGTCACTCTTTTAGTCATCCCTTTGTTACCAATTGAGAGACCACACATCTTGGGCGTTAGTGGAATTGGAGTGAAGATTAAAAGTATTCCCAAGTGCTTCAATCTTTAGTTTTGAAATTCATCGCTTCAAGGTACGATCTCTTGTTCTCAAAATTCTGAAATTTACTTAGTACGTGTTATCAATATCGAATGAAGTAGATCCGTTTAAAACTTATTTTCCGCTGCATTTATCTTTATATCCATCATTAGGCATGACTAAGGTTCTGTTTAAGCACTTATAAAGATGTCATAGAGTGTTAATTTTCCTAAAACATCTGATCTGAGGACTCAGGTATAACTAAGGTTCTGTTTAAACACTTATAAAGATGATAATGAGAAGTACGATGTATTCACACAGTAAATGAGCATATGACAAAGGAAACTTTCATTAATAATAATACATTTTCAGGTTGTGTACATTCCAAGGTCGTGGTATTACACATTCATCTAGGTCTTCGAGAAAATAAGCTTTTATACCAGCCACCGAGGTGATGCGATGTGGCCTCTCCCAATTGGGCTCCAGCTTTCCCCATGCTGGGTTTTTCGCGGTACCTAGAACCTTTCTCAACACCAAGTTACTAGGTGCTAACGGTCTCAGCTTCACATTGACATCATAACCTTGCTTGAGTTTGTGTTGGTAATATGCCAATTAGGCCAACGCATTTTCTCTTCTCTCCTCAATCAAGTCTAAGCTTTTCTCTAGTAGCCCGTTGTTATTACTCAAATCAAAAGAACTTGTTCTCAGCGTCGGGAAGCTAGTCTCTAGAGGGATAACAGCTTCGGCTCCATAAGTCATTAAGAAGGGGGTCTCCTCTGTTGACCTGCGAGGTGTGGTTCGGTACGTCTATAGGACATGTGGCAGTTCATCCACCCACTTTCCCTTCGCATTGTCCAACCTCTTCTTGAGTCTGCTTACTATGACCTTGTTAACAGTCTCGGCTTGTCCATTCCCTTAGGGAAAGGCTGGGGTAGAATATCTATTCGTGATTCCTAGGTCACAACAGTATCTCCTAAAAAACTTGCTATCAAATTGGAGGCCATTGTCCAAGATGAAGGTACGAGGAACCCCGAACCGTGTGACAATGTTTTTCCATACAAATTTCTTGGCATCCAAGTCCCTGATGTTTGCCAAGGGCTCGGCTTCAACCCACTTAGTGAAGTAGTTCGCGTCGACCAGTAGATACCTCTTGTTCCCTACTGCCTTGGGAAAAAGGCCTACAATATCTAAGCCCCATTGAACGAATGGCCAAGGGCTGGACAGAGGATTAAGGATTCCTTTCGGTTGGTGTATGTTTGGTGCGAACTTTTGACACTGGTCGCACTTCCTTATATATTCTCGTGCCTCCTTTTGCATATTCGACCACCAGTAGCCTTGAGTGATGGCTTGTGCGCCAAAGATCTACCTCCAGTGTGACTTCTGCAAATCCCCTCATGTAACTCCTCAAGGAGTAATTTCGTTGCCGCAGAGCAGGTATGGTCCATAAAAAGAGCGTTTATATAATTTTTGGTCCTCGGACAGCCAGAATCGGGGAGCCTTTCTCTGTACCTTCTCTGCTTCCGATTTCTCCTCGTGCAGGATATCCTCCTTCAAGAATAGTACCACGGGCTCCATCCAGCTAGGCCCTCCTTTGACTTGGTGAACATAGACCACCTCTCTCCTCACCTTTGCGGGTTTGTACAAATCCTCTACAAGGATGACCCGAGGTAAGCTTTACGCTAAGGAGGTTGCAAATGTGGCTAAGGAATCAGCATGTGTGTTTCCACTTCAAGGGATATGCAACAGGCTGAAAGATTCAAACCCTGATTGCAGGTATCTAACCTGACTCAAGTACCCTTGCATTCTTTCATCTCTCACTTCAAATTCTCCTTTCATTTGGCCAACGACTAATCTTGAGTTCGAAAACATCTCTATTGCCTTTCCGCCCATTCTTTGAACCATGGCCATTTCCATCAGTAGAACCTCATATTCAACTTCGTTATTTGTGGTCAAGAAGAATAGCCTTAATGACTTCTCAATAGTGATCTTTTCGGGAGATACTAAAACTAGCCCCACTCCGGAACCCTTTCGATTTACTGCATCATCAACGTATACTTTCCAGGATAAGGGGATTTGTTGAGAGATCATGCCAACCGATTTTCCATCCATGTGTTGTGTTTCTGCCTCTTCTTCCAACGGGGATTCAATAAACTCAACTACCAGATCCGCGAGGACTTGATCCTTGACAGAGGTACGAGGCATGTATTTGATGCTAAAAGCCCCCAGCATTGTCCCTTATTTAGCAATCCTCCCTGTATAATCAGCATTTCGGAGTAGAGCTCTGAGCGAGAGCTGAGTTAGGACAACTACCGTATGTGCCTGGAAGTAATGGGGGAGTTTACGTGTAGCATGTACCACCGCTAAAACGGCTTTCTCCAATGGCAGATAACAAACCTCGGCCTCATGTAGTGACTTGCTTACATAATAAATTGGCCTTTGTATGCTGCTATCAACTCATATCAAGACCAAGCTTGCGGTATGGAGGGCTACAGCAATATAAGCAAACAGGACCTTATCTGCCTCAGGATTGGACATGATAGGTGGTCTTGAAAGATAATCCTTCAGCTGTTGGAAGGCTAAAGCACACTCCTCAGTCCACTTAAATCCCTTCCACTTATTCATCAATAGGAAGAAAGGTTTGCATCTATCTACTGATCGAGAGATAAATCGGTTTAAGGCAGCAGTCATTTCGGTTAGCTTCTGGACTTCCTTGGGATTCCGAGGTGGTTGTAAATTATTGATTGCCTTAATCTGATCAGGGTTAACTTCAATTCCGCAGTGCGTAACCATGTAACCTAAAAACGTCCTTGATCTGACCCTAAAAGAACATTTAAAAGCATTGAGTCGCAGTTTGTGTTTCTTCAGAATTTTAAAAATTTTCTCGAGGTCTCCTACGTGCTCGGACTCCACCTTACTCTTCACCACCATATCGTCTATATAAACCTCAATACTTTTGCCAACTATGGTTCAAACATTCTAATCATCATCCTTTGATAGGTAGACCCTGCGTTTTTCAAACCAAGGGCATCACTTTGTAGAGGTAGTTTCCAATGGGAGTGACAAAAGCTATCTTTTCCTGATTATCCAAGGCTAGTGGTATCTGGTGGTATCCCTGAAAGGCATCTAAGAAGCTCATTCGGGGGTGGCCCATGGTTGCATCCATCGGTTGGTTTATTCTCCTTTGGGCAAGCTTTATTCAGATCTGTGAAATCCACACACACTCCCTGATAGGCCACAAACTGAATGACCCCTTGTGATTAATTAACCAATTAATTTAGCCAAGTATATTAATTAAGTTAATTAACATGCAAACGCGTGGTAGCACAAACAAATCACCAAATAACTAAATATGCAGCAGAAATTAAACGACACAGGTGATTTGTTTACTAATGGGGAAAACCTAACGGCAAAAACCCCACCAAGTGATTTTCAAGTCACCACTCCCAAAACTCCACTATTATCACAACAAGCGGTTACAAGTAAAAGAATCCCAAATACCTTACCAACCTACAGTTGAACCCTTACCCCAATACCCAATTAGACTTGTTTTGTAGTGACAGTTTCCCCTTTTGATGCACGGCTCCCAAGTACGTGACTAACCAATTTGCGCGGATTCTAGTACGCGACTTCAACACCAACTAGAAAGAGAAGTTGGTTGCAAAGTTTTTCAGTTCATTCTACACGATGAAGATCAAGAAGATGCTTGGTCACAAAACCCAAAGCTGCACATACACATCAACTTTTTCAGAAGAGATGAAACAAGGGCAGAACTTTGTCTCCGGTCACAATTTGTTTCAACAAAGTTTTTTTCAATGCTTGTGCAACTTGTGTACTTGTTGACGGTCCTTAAAACAATCCTTTTATATGTCTAGGGTTAGGAGAAAAGAAGGCCCAAAAATACATTCACGGATCCCAAGAAATCATATCAGAAATTCTGATTTTTATAAACCTCGACAGATAGAAGCTGTCGAGCAGGTGTCGAGCTTACGGGCTGGAACAGCTTTCTAAACCTCGACACATACTAGTTGTCGAGCTTTAGTAACCTTGCACTTTCAGCTTATTTTCTGGGACAGACTTGAAGGTTTCCACACTTGATCTTGAAATATAGTTTCTTGAAGTATTTCAACACATCCTAGATTTACCCAAATACAAGTAAAGTGCGTTTTGTCAAATGATTAGCCAATTACATAAAAGAGTGACATATGTCCTTAACAAGTGAACTACATATATCCTAACAATCTCCCCCTTTGGCAATCCATGACAAAACCACAACAAACAAATGAACATATGAGAGAAGTCATAAATCACTCAACTCATAGTCACTTGTTGAATACAATAAAATCTATTCTAACACAAACTCTTGAAAAACTTTGCAAGAAGAGAGTTTATGGCAAGTTGACTTTGACAACCTGTATTTCTGAAACACTTTAAACAAAACTCATCAAGGCATCTTGTGTGAAACAGAAATAATAGATTGCATACAAGTAAAAAAGCATGTGTATAAAGAGAGAAAAGAAACAACACATGTAAATGTAGGTGAAAGAACATACATCCACATATAGAAAGAACTAAGTACAATGTATGTGTAAAAATGATCACAAGATCCAATGTACAAAAGCAATGTATCTAAAAAAGAAAGAAAAGAAAAGATACATCATATCCTCACTACATCCCTCAAAGCAATAACAACACTCCCCCTAACAAAAATGTCCTATACTAACTCTCCCCCTAAGAATGACTACTCTCATCTCCAAAACTACTCCCCCTTTTTGTCACGAGTGACAAAGGGTAAAGTGTCAAGTAGACATCTTATCGGTAGAGCTAGCATCTCCATCATCATCATCATCAGAAGCATCATCGTCATCGCCATCATCATCCTCATAATCAAAAGCCGCTGGAGGAGGTGGTAAAGGAGTAGCCTCATGAGCAAAACCACCCATGGTCGTCTGTCGTCGTGCAATACGACCAACACGAACATTCACCTGATACAACTCAGTGGAGAGTGTATCAAGGCGAGCATCCATGCGCTGTAGCTGCGCCATGATATCTCCAAGGGACACATCGCTCATGGAGGAAGAAGGAGCGGATGTAGATGGAGCAGATCGAGATGGAGCTGAACAGGAGGGAGGAGTGGAATCTGGCTGTCTCGACCTAAACTGCGCCTCACTACATTTTACGGTAGCGGCATCTATGGCACATATGAATGTGAAATGGTCGAACACGGGAAAAGGGACGGAAAAATGGTGTAGAATCCTTGTGATAGCAGAAGGAAAGATGAGCTTATCACGGGTCGCCGCATCCAAATGAACATCTATAATAGACGGAATGAAATGAGAAGGAAAATCTATGGTAAGATGCTCAAGGAGAGATAACAAAAATCGAGCATAAGGCTCTGTGATGGAGTTGTAGTGAGAAAGCGGATGAAGTACAAAAGTCATCACCATGTTTAAGAATCTAGGACCTTTAGTAAAAGGCCGACATGATGTAAACTAACGCTCACCCCACTCCGAAGGGCGCTCACAAAAAGCAGATATGAGCTCATCCTTGGACACAATCCATAGACGCTCACAAGAAGGATAGTCAGGAAACTCTATCCTAGGAACCCGAAGCACATCCACAACAAGCTGCGGTGTGACAGGAATACGCGTACTTCGAACGCGAGTGAAGAAAAGAGGTACTGAATGATCAATCCCGTGCATGTTGGAGTAAAACTCCTGAATAAGCACGAGAGGACATGTGACCAGGACGTCACACAGTGACTCCCATCCTCGACTGTGAAAGACATCGGGAAGGTCAGTGTCGGTGAAGTCCGCCAAAATGACTTGGCGTTTCGAATGAACACCTCGTCTAGAAAAGTTCTCCGAGAATGCCTTATGGGCATTATCATCACGGAACCGAAGAGTAAGAGGAGCAAAATCAGAAGATGAAGAAGCTCCAGAACGAAGAGGGTTCCAAGCCGGAGTAAATTTATGCTTAGGTGCCATAGACACTACTAACGTAAACAGAATGAGAAAGAGGGAGAAAAAGACAATCAGAAAAGTCCCAAAGCAATTCAAATATAACAAGTATATTGAATATAGAGTATGCATGCATGGGGAATGCATGAACATGTGACATGCAAAAGAAATTTCATCATGGGCTCAGCCCAATCCAATCCTACCAGCACACAAACATATTACACACATCTAAATGCATGAAAATACCATTATAATGCAAATGTGATGCAATGCATGAGATTTTGAACACCTTTAAATGAAAACCCATCCCAAAATTTCAAGAAACACTCATTAATTTTGAAAAACCCCAAAATTTTCAAAAACCCAAAACCTAAGATTCGAAAACATGAAATGCATGAAGAGTGAAAGGAAAAGAGATCATACCAAGTGATTTGAAGCAAAGAAAGGCCAAAAATCACGTGGGTTGAAGGTTTTGACTGAGAAAAGAGAGTTTGGGAGGTGAACAGGTGCGGACAGATCGAGAGAGATCGAGAAAAATGAGAACTGGATCGCACGAGGAGCTTAAATAGATCCTCAGTAAAGCTCGATAGATACAGGTATTGAGGGGTGTTGAGACATTTGTCGAGAGAGGTGTCGAGGAAAATGGTCATCGACAAATACAGGTGTCGAGGAGGTATCGAGGAATAAACACCAAAACCAATATGCAACTCGACAGATAGCTAGGTATCGAGGAGGTGTCGAGCCAGCTTTCAAAAACAGTTTTTCGAGAAGTGAAAAACACAGACATGAATGCAATCCAACATGCAACTCAACAATGATCCAATCCACATAATAGGTTCTCAAAATCAACTCTAAAAAAAATTTTAAGCACATGGATCCCAAAAACACACACACACACTAAACAAGTCTAACCAATTTTATATTTCAAAAACAAGTTAAGACAGTTTAGTGAGCATACATAAGCACATGTAAACCTAGTGATGGCCAAATCACGTTGTACATGCACATGTATCAAGAGTAGCAAAGAATATTATGTGTTGTGTGTGAAAAACATCGCAAGATTGCATAAGTATATACATGTTATGACGATTTGAGATATGAGAAAATCACTTTAACTCACACACAATCATAACTGTTTGATGGGAACTATCACCTTTGAGGTACATCCTATAACTCCCACATCTCCTAGAATACACGCTTGCAATCATATTTAAAGCATTTTTAATCTTTTTTCTTTTTATTTTCTTTGTATATTTTCTTTTTAAGCATATCATGCATGGGCATATAAGAGAAAGAAAAAAAATACCCATTGATATTTGACATTCCAATTTTGCTATGCCGAAGCACACAAATGTCATTGACACTACACTTTTGCTATGCCGAAGCATACATGTGTCATTTTATGATTGGTGGGTAACAGTGGTGAGATGGTTATTTATGCCTTTCTCTTAGGATTTTCTAGTCCTACCCGTCAAAAAGAGTGATATGAGTGTTAAGTTCAAGAGATAACTTAATCTTACTCATCACAAACAAGAGCCACAGAGCGCACTTGCTTAGTTGTGCATAAAGATGCTCATCTAAGCTACAAAAGATATAAATTTTAGAAAATTTTGTTTCAATGGCCATCCAAGGTACACAAGTACCAATTTAAACAAAACACACACTGTTTTTGTATTTTCTAATTTTTCAAAAAAAAATTTTATTTTTATATCAAAAACAAAATAAACAAAACTGAAAATAAACAAACAAAAACATGTTATCAAAGCAAAGCATAAAACTAGACTGACTCAGAATAAAAGCAAAACACACAAGTAATGCAACAAACAAAAACAAGAAAATAGAAGAAAGTGATATAATCACTTAGAGTCCTTTTTCTTCCACACCTTGGAAGAATCTTTCCTTTGATTGAATCCTTGAACCGGAGGTGAAGGGGAAGAATTGAACCTGTTCAAGTTCGAAAGGAACATGAAGGCTTTCAGAAGATTTCCAAGAGGAGCAAGAGAGGATTGAAGCTGATTTTGGCTTCCAGATGCTATCATGCCATTGCTCTGTGGAGTGGCTAACCACTTATAGCAATTTGGTTGAGTATGACCGGCAACACCACAATGATGACAGAGATGCTGCTTCTTCTATTTAGGCTTTTAAGAGATAGCCTTCTTAGCCCTAGGGTTTTTAAAATCTTTCTTATCTTGCTTAGGGGGTGCTCCTAAGATAGATTTACCCTTGTCTAAATTCTCACTAGCTAATTCAGTTTTAGCATCATTGTTTTCAATTTCAATACTATTAGCAGGTGGAATAAAAACAGTAGAACTAGTAGAAGCAATATTAGAGGAAGAAAGAACATACCCTAAACCTGTTTGATCTGAAGCAAATTTCTGAATGCTGAGCATCTCATCAAGTTTTGCACTCGAGGTCCTCTCCAACTGAGCTCTAACTTGAAAGAACTCCCAAAACTCCACTATTATCACAACAAGCGGTTACAAGTAAAAGAATCCCAAATACCTTACCAACCTACAGTTGAACCCTTACCCCAATACCCAATTAGACTTGTTTTGTAGTGACAGTTTCCCCTTTTGATGCACGGCTCCCAAGTACGTGACTAACCAATTTGCGCGGATCCTAGTACGCGACTTCAACACCAATTAGAAAGAGAGGTTGGCTGCAAAGTTCTTCAGTTCATCCTACACGATGAAGATCAAGAAGATGCTTGGTCACAAAACCCAAAGGTGTACACACACAGCAAATTCTTCAGAAGAGATGAACAAGGGCAGAACTTTGTCTCCGGTCACAATTTGCTTCAACAGAGTTTTTTTCAATGCTTGTGCAACTTGTGTACTTGTTGACGACCCTTAAAACAATTATTTTATATGTCCAGGGTTAGGAGAAAAGAAGGCCCAAAAACACATTCACGGATCCTAAGAAATCAGATCAGAAATTCTGATTTTTATAAACCTCGACAAATAGAAGTTGTCGAGAAGCTGTCGAGTAGGTGTCGAGCTTACGGGCTAGAACAGCTTTCTAAACCTCAACACATACTAGCTGTTGAGCTTTAGTAACCTTGCACTTTCAGCTTGTTTTCTTGGACAGACTTGAAGGCTTCCACACTTGATCTTGAAAAATAGTTTCTTGAAGTATTTCAACACATCCTAGATCTACCCAAATACAAGTAAAGTGCGTTTTGTCAAAGGATTAGCCAATTACATAAAAGAATGACATATGTCCTTAACAAGTGAATTACATATGTCCTAACACTCCCCATTTTCCACTCTTCTTCTTCACCACAACTGTACTGGCCAGCCACTCAGGGTAGAAAACCTCCTTGATAGCCCCTGCCTGCTTAAGCTTCTTCACCTCATCATTGACAGCATCAGAGTAATCCTTGGACGAGCGTCGATGTGGTTGCTTCTTGGGGGTGACAAATGGGTTAATATTTAAATGGTAGCAGATGAAACTCGGATCCACCCCCAGGGCTTCGTAAGCGCTCTATGCGAATACATCCACATTTCTCTTAAGAAACTCTATCAGCTCTTCCTTCTCTAAAGGAGGAAGCTAAGCTCCGATAAAAAATAAAAAAAACTTCTCCGGATCATCATCGACAACAACCATTTCTAAGTCTTCACACTTTGCCACCTCAACTAATCTATCGACAAGCAAATCCGGAGCTTTTAATTGCTATGACTCCCTTACAGTAGAGGTCGAGGACTTAGCCTCGGGCTGATGTAAGATGGCGGCTACCAGGCACTGCCTAACTGTGGATTGACTCCCAACAATCTCTTCAATTGGGCTGCCAGACGAATATTTCACATTTTGGTGCAGGGTAGAAGAGATGGCCCCCAGCGCATGGAATCAGGGCCTGGCCACAATGGCCGTGTAGGGGGAATAAACATTTACCACAATGAAGTCCACCTCCACCACTTCTGAACCGACTTGCATGGGTAGCCTAATTTGGCCCTTCGAAATGACGACATTCCCATCAAAACTTACCAGAGACGAATCGTAGGCTGTTAGATCCTTAGGTCTCAAGTTTAGCCCCTTGTACAGGTCGGGGTACATTTAGGGATGGCAATTTTTGCTCGACCCGCGGGTACCCGGCCCGACCCGACTCGACCCTAATGGGCCAGGTTTTACCCAGTCCGACCCTAATGGGCCGAGTTTTACCCGATCCGATTAGGAATAGGGTTGGGTATGAGTTTTTAAAAAAAAAACCCAAAGCGGGTCCGGATTTTATAAAAAAAACCCGAGACCCGGCCCGATTAAAAACCTGGTACCCTAAAATTACAAAAATGCCCTATATATATATATATATATTCTTATATTCTAACCCTAATCCCTCACTTCTTCACTCTTCAGCAGCAACTCACACTCCCTTATTAACCTCTGACCTCTCCTCCGACCACAAGCTCCACCTCAAACACCTCAAACTCCTCAAACACCTCAAACTCCTTAACCACCTCGGCACTGGAAACCTCGGACGCGTCTTCCTCTGCAGCCTTAAACACTTCGAACATTCCGTGATCAAACTCGTCTTCCTCTACACTCGAACATTCCTCTGTCACCGTCAGAATCTTCACCGTCAGCTGTCCTTATTTTCGTGATCTTCTGTCAGGTGCAAACTCTACTCTCTCTGTTTGTGGATCTGGATATTCTACAGGTTTTCTCCGTGAATTTTGAGCTGATTCGGTCCGATCTGTTTTGTTTATTCTCTTTTTTGTATCTAGACAGGTTGGTTGCCTAGTTAAAAGAAAAAGGACAAGAAATCTCCATGTTTTTCTTCAGTTATTTAATAGTTTGATCTTGTAAATCTATACTCTCATAGTATCTTTTCTCTTTTAGACAGGAAACTTCTGCCAATTAACTTGCTGGCATTGCTTTTTTTAGATGCCCCTCCGATCAATGCCTTGCTTTACTATTTTGTTCTTGTCATGTGCATCCCTTGCTTCCCATGATGTGTTTGTTTCCTGTGATGTGTTTTTGGTCTATCTATGTAGTGTTGATTCCCAATTTCATATTGTCCAATCAACCAGCTATTCACTTATTCTTTTATGGTTATTCTAAGATATAAAGATGTTATTCATGTTGTTATGTGTGTTTTGTTAATTTGTTGCATACGTAAGGGTAAGTCCTTATATATGATTTTACTTTCTTTTTCATGCATCTTAGAGATAACATTAAGGAATTTTTTGTGCTATTGTTACCCATATGTTTTCCCATTCATACTTAACTGGATTTCCAAAAAAATAAAAAGATAAATAAAAACTGCTGAACTATATGTTTTTCCTTAATGCTGCAGGAAGCAGCTTAAGCAAAAGGAGTCCTCAAAGCTTTTACTCAGCAGTCCTTGAAGAAAGAAGAGCCATAGTTCCTTCTTCTGGAATTTCTACACTTTGGTAAGCCCTGTTTCTTATGAATGAGTTGGTCTGATTCCTTGAAATTAATTATGGAAGATGCTAACCAAAAATCACTACACGGGTTCAAATTAGTCACACATAGTTTGGCACATCAAAGAATATAGCAACTTCAACCATGTCCTGCTATTTTTTGAGTCTACATTTTCATTATTCGCTCAAGTCTACCTGTCTTTTGTTTTAAAATTGGTTCTGAATTTTTTCTTTTTTCTTTTTACCGTGTGAAGCCATGGCTGGTTTCGCATGTAGTTTTCGACCACACATACTATATGTATGAAAATTTGCATATTGTATCAATTCATTTGATATATGATTTTGTTGCTGTCTTATAATTTTGTTTTGTATGGGTTTGCACTTTGCAGCTGAATGTATTGAAGTGGGGGAGAGACATATATGTGTTTCATTAGTCGTTTTAATAGGGAAGCCCTGTTGGAAGACGAGATGGATGACAAGATCCTCTTAGCAGCCTTCTACAATAAGGTTACTTCAGACTTGTTCATCCATAAGCTGTATGACCAAGAGCCACAGACAATGGCTGAGTTGATACACTCAGCCCAAAGTTTCATGAATGCTGAGGACGTGATTATTGCCAAGAAAAAGAAGAAGGCTGAACGAGTGGAAAATGGTTATATACATCATCCAGAGCAAGGCCCTCGTCCAAAGAAGGCCAAGACAGGGGAAAAAAGGGATCAAGATGACAGAAAGGCAGGATCATCCTCAGGATGATATTCCAATTACACTCCCCTAAATCCCCACTTGACCAAGTACTGATGCAAATCAAAGATGACCAGTCCTTGAAATGGCTAGAGAAGATGAAAGGAGATCCTAGTAAACGGAACAAAAGCAAGTACTATCGTTTCCATTGAGATCACAGACATGACACAGACGAGTGCTACGACTTGAAGCAACAAATTGAAGTCCTTATTAAGCAGGGAAAGTTGAAGAATTTCCTTAGACGATACCACAAAGACGAAAGACAACCATTGACAGAGAGAGACATATATGTGTGTATATATATATAAGTGGATATAATATTTAAGGGTCGGTTTGGTTGCTTGTTTCTGTATAGCTTTTTGTGTTTTGAAATATGTGTGGCTTTTTGTGAAGTGGGTTTGCTCTAATTCTCTCAAAAGATCTAAACTTGGGGTGTTACTCTGTGTTTTTGCTTTTTGTTCAATACTTGCATTTCTTGTTTTCTTATTGTGATTTTGTGATGTCCAAATGCATTTACCTCCTTTATTCGTTTAGAGCATAATGGGCCGAGATAAGATCCCTTCCAATTCCTCCAATTTATATTTAAATCTAAGACATGTGGCATTCAAAAATTAAATAATACCATGTGTCACACATCAGGCTAAAAATAGGAGGGGATTGGAGGATGTTGAAATCAGTGAAACTAAGTGTGAAATATGGCAGTGAAATTTGGTTTTTGTGTTTGTTGGGAATGTAGAGCCTAAAACGGAGATGGAAGACACAAACATAGACACAAACAAATCTAGTTCTTCCTTGCCAAGCGGCTCTCCCTTAAGAACCGGACGTTGTCCCTTGCCAACTATGTGGTCTCCTTCGCCATTTTCACGATCATCCTTGCCATTGTCGCCTGGTAGCTCACCCTCAGGATCACCATCACCTTTATGCCCATTAAACAACGAGTAAGTGTTTGAATTTGTTGTTAATCATGTTTAATTTATGAATTTGTGTAATTATGAACTTCTGTCTATTAATCAATGAGTATGTGTAATAATAAATTTGTGATAATTTGTTTTGATTCTAACTCCCAAACTTCTGAACCAATTAGGAGTTCAAATTTGATGAAATTTATTCCATTTTTTAATTCATTGTTTTTGTAGGTTCTTCAACTATATCTAGAGATAGTACATTTCAATCCATTCTTGATGATGGGGAGCTAAATGAAGATGATGAGAGTTGTGCCACAATTGATGGGAGTTGTATCATAATTGATGAAGATTAAACATTTTGTATTAATTTAGTAGCTTTTTTAATTTCTTAGACTTGTTGGATTAATTTGTTGGTTTGTAATTATTCTAAACTTGTGGGATTTATTTTGTAGCTTTTTAATTTCTTGGACTCGTTGGACTTTTGATACTTTTTTCTTGGACTTGTTGAATTTATTTTATTTTTATGTTTAGCTGGTGATTTTAGTTATGATTTTGTTGATTAATGATTAAATGGTTATCTTAGCTAAGTAATTTATTGATTTAAAATCTTAGTTATGATTTATTGAATTATGATTATGATATTAGTTATGGTTTATTGATTTATAATTAACAGGTGATTTATTGATTTATGATTAGTAGCCTATGATTTGGCATTTGGGCCACATTACCTAGGCTTGAATTAGAATATGCAGGCTTAATGTAGGCAAAAATCAATTTGGGCTTAAATTTTTTTTTTTTTTTTTTTGGTTAGGCTACGAATTGGGCCCAATCCCTAAACGGGCCCCGCGGGCAAAATAAAATTGGGCTTAAGTTTTTTTTTTGGTTGGGCCACGAATTGGGCCCAATCCCTAAATGAGCCCCGTGGGGCCCGGCTGGGGCGGGTCCGGGCCTCGGGAAAAAACCCAGTACCCTAAACAGGCCAGGTCCGGGTATGGAAAAACCCGGCCCGAACCCGACCCGTTGCCATTCCTACGTACATTATCTCGACACCACTACCTTGGTCCACCATCACCCTTTTCACGTCATACCTCCCAATCCTAAGTGTGACCACCAAAGCATCGTCGTAGGGCTGTATGGTTCCAACCTTATCTTCATCGGAAAAGCTTAATGCCGGCTGGGTACTCACTTTAGCCCTCTTTGGCTCAGCATTTGAGTCCTCGGCAGTCAGCCGAGCGACAAACATTACCCTGGAAGGGCAAGACTCAGTCCTCCCTAGAGCGACGAAGATGACGTTTATCGTGCCTAAAGGAGGTCTTGAAGGAGCATCTCTTTGGGGTTCTTGGCTAGTCTGGTTCCCTTGGCCACTGGAATGATGCAAGAGCTGCTTCAACTTTCCTTCTCGGACCAGCTGGTCCAAATAGTCCCACAAATTTCTACAGTCTTCTGTATTATGTCCTTAGTCTTAGTGATAATGGCAATAGAGGTTCTTAATGCACCTCATAGGGTTTCCTAACATCTTATTCGGTCATTTGAAGAATGGTTCATTCTTAATCTTCTCAAGAACTTGATGCACCGATTCCTGGAACATCGCATTAATCACCTGAGTGTTGGCAGACCTTGACTGCTCAGCAAAGTCCCTCCGAGACTGGTTGTTATTGTATTGATCCGACCTGAAATCCTTCATCTTCTAAGGGATAACCTTAGCCTTACCTTTCCCCTACTGCTAGTCTTCTTCAACCCTTTTATACTTTTCGATCCGGTCCATGAATTGGCGCACGCTGGTGATAGGTTTTCCCGTAAAAAATTTCCTTAAACCGTGCTCGGTTGGGTGGTCGACCTTAAAAGTACTGATGGCGACGTCATCAAAGTCACCATCTATCTCGTTGTACATCTCCTAGTATCTATCTCAATATGTTTTCAGGGTCTGCCCTTCTCGCATGGACAAGGACAATAGGGAGTCTAAGGATCGAGGAATTCTGCTTCAAGTGACAAAACGAGAGCCAAATGCCTGGGTGAGCTCCTTGAAGGAACCTATGGAACCTGCCCCTAAGCCATCGTACCATCTCATTGCCATGGGTCTCAGACTGGAGGGGAACACCTTGCACATCAAGGCTTCGTCCTTGGAATAGACAGTCATTCTTTGGTTGAAATGGCTCACATACTCCACTGGGTTTGTTCGACCTTTGTAGATGGTGAACGTTGGCTGATTGAATCGCCGAGGGAGTCTTGCCCCTTCAATCTTGTGCGTGAAGGGTGATCGGGAAATCTAATTCAATGCCTTGCTCATAGCGTCACCTCTCGGGCCCTTGTGAGGCGGGCTCTTATACCTACGTTTGTGATGGTGCTCCTCCTCGTAGGAAAAGGACTCGCTGGGTGGGGTTCTTGACCTTCGTCTATAACTGGTATCCTCTCTATCATCAGAGGAAACGTTGGAGCTGGAGGGGGTTCGGTTTCACTGTGCACGACGCAGCTTTCTCTTCAGCTAGTCAACCTCTAGTTGTAGGGCTCTGGTATCTTTCTCACGACAAAGATGGCTCTTACCAAGGGGCTAACTTTTATCGGACTGGACAGTATGCACACTCCCCTCCTGATCCCTTCTACGTTCGAGGTTGACAAAAGGATTTTCACGTTGGGATCCTATGGATTCTTCTTGGTGCAGACCTGAACCTACCATGGTTGAATGTTGCACTCATTATCACCCAAGTATTCTTTCCATAGACAGCGCCAATTGTAAGGACTTGATTTGAACTCTTAGCCCAAAAAGTCTATGGACTTAGGCCCAAAAAGCCCAAAACAATAAATTTGTAGATAATGGGTTGGAAAATTGGGTTTTAATAAATTAAGTAACAAATAAACAGATCTTGATGATAAAAAAGGAAAATAACAAACTTTCACTAAGGAAAAACGTCCTTGGCGGAGTTCAAGGAGACTGATTCTTGTGTATTGATTTCGAAGTTTGATTACAAGTTTGGTTCTAGATTGCTACAGTGCTTCTTTCCTGATTTTCCGATCTCTCTTCCTTCAGGGGTCTCTTACATTATATATCTTCCTCTTAATGATCTTAGCCTTCCATTTATTGATCATCCAGGCCACTACTTGAGTGCCTGTCCCATTAGACACCCTCTTTGACTTTTTGTGAGTTGTGGTAGCCAATGCAGCACTGTTCAGGGGTCTTCTCCATATAAATGCGGTCAGAAAGTTAGCTGCAGGGCATTCAATGCGGTAGCAGCAACTTTTCCCTAGATATCTCCTAGCTTCTACTTTCTGGTACACTTGAGAAGTACGTCCCTGCTACTGGAGCTTCCTAGAAGGTCGCCTTAATCATTATGATCTACATCAAATTTGTGTTTAGCCTATCTCAGGAGGTATTCCTCCTCGGACCACCTTCCCATTAATATCATGCTCATGAAGCTATGAGCTTAAACCACTTGCTACTATTTAATCATCCTTGGATCACCCATGTTCTCGGCCAAGGCCCAAGGCCTAATACCGGATTTGGGCCTTTACCCCTACAGTTTTGATTACATATATATATCTACAAATTTTATATAAAAAAAATTGAATTTAAATAAAGTATTTATATGTTATTTGTAATATATTTTTAACTTATTATGAGATAATTTTTGCTTTGCTTAAAATTTTGGAGTTTAATTTCAAAAAAAAAAAAAAAATTATTTACCACTCACAATTCTACAAACTTGTAGAATATACTAAAGGATTAACACACTATAAAAATTATATATATATAAAAATCAATTTTCTTTTCAACTAATATCTTATGTGACTTTGCACTCTTTTCTATCCCATAAATCAATTAAATACTATAAAAGTAAGAAACATAACAAGAAATTGAAGTAAATAAAAATTTAAGTACTCAAGAAAATTATAAAAACTAAACATATTAAAAACATAATTCAAAGTGACAAAAAATAGAACTCTTTAGACAATATTTATTTATCATACAAAATAAGTTTTTTTATTTTGGATTTAACAATAAATTTTATTTACTTGCATGCCTTAAATAGAATTATATTATAATCACTTAATAATTTTCATGTATTATTTTCACAAAAATAAGAAATTTGAGTGGGAGATTTATTAAACATCTTTTGTAATCTTGTTATTTTTAAGTATATTAAAATACTTTACTTCAAAATTTTCATACATTATTTTTTTAAAATAATGAATTTGAATAGAGCTTTAAAAAAAAAATTATATTCTATTTGTTTCTTGTTAGAGGGGAGGGGAGGGGGGGGGGGGGGGGCATGGCTCCCGTTGGCCCTAATGTAACTCAATCCCTGACTTGAAAGGGTGTTGAATGTTGTGGATTTTGATTTGTGTGGGAAGGGGTTGGTTTGATTTGGTTTTGATCTGGGTTCTCTTGGTTTAGTTGTAAAAATAGATAAAAGAGAGAGCTCTTTGGATGATGCATGAATTTATAATAAAAAAATTATTGTATTCCCATATTTTGGTTGAAGTGTAGAGTTGTTGCAGGTGAATGGATTTCCAACTGCTTTTATGGTTTTTTTTTTTTTTTTTTTTTTTTTTTTTGAGAGAAAACTACTTTTATGTTTGTCTTCTAACACTATCTGCAAAATCTGTTGCATATAATAATGTGTCACTATTGTATGGTTTTTAAGACACTTATTCCTCTAACTAGGTTGGGCCTTTTTTGGTGACAATCAATCTGAGGAAAAGGTATTTAGTATTTTGAAAAAATTCTTAGCTACTTCCGGAGTATGGAAAAATTGTGTTCATTACTCTCACATTCATGATAAACTCCAACATAAATTTAATGAGTCAACTACACCATAAATGTAAGATGAGAGAACACAATTCTCTATACTTTGAAAATATCTAAAAATTAATCAGTATTTAGACTATATCTAAGCTTTTTGGATTTTGAACCTTGGGTGCTTTTTTATTTTATTTTTTCTTTTAAACTTTCCTTTGTTATTTTTTAGCAAGACTTATTGTATATTGTTGGAGCAATTTTTTTTGGTTAGATTTGTTGTGTATTCTTTAATGCAAATAGATTTGATTTATGAACTTTACATAGAGAGATAAGGTACAGTTTTCATAAGATTCTTCAAGCAACTTTCGCAAATACCATTTTTAGATTTTTATTTTTCTAATTTTTTTGTCATAAATGTTTTTAATGCTGAATAAAGAGCATTTACAATAGTGTAACTAAATAGCTATTTTAGCTACACAAAAACACAAAAAAAATGGTAGCAGCAGTGGAACTATAACAAAAAAATTTGGCTTCTCAGCTACCGTCTAAAGAATATATTATTTTATTTTGTGTTTACATGAATGGTTAGAATATATATATATATATTATTTTTTTCTTTCTTTCTTTCTCCTCCTTCCCCATTTCTACTCGTTACTCCTCTCTCCCCTTAGTCGGTCCTCACACTCTTCAATTTCTTTCCGTTGCAAGCTTCAATTCCTCCACTTGCCGTCGACCCAAGCCCCTGCCCAGCGCCGACAACGCCGATTGATCTCTTCGTTCTCCACCCTTATCTCTCTGCTATCTCATTTTTCCTCTACTCTGTCTTTCAATCTTTCTCCGTCTCAAACACCCATGATCACCGATCGTGGTTGGGTTCGATGCCGAAACGGTTTGTGGGTGGTCTCAGTGTCGAAACGGTTGGTGCTCTTCTTCCCTCACCTCCACTCCACCGCTGGGTTCGTGGGTGGGTTGCTGGGGTTGTGGTGTGTGGTTGCTGTGTGGGTCTCTTTGGATTGCATATCTGGGTTTTAAGATTTCTAATTGTGTGTATTGTGTGCTCTTGGCTTGGGTATCTTGAGGGTGAGATTTCTGGTTTTTTTTTTTTTTTTTTTCAATTGGTTGCTAGTTTTTTGGTTGAGCTTGAGGCTACTGTGATGGTGATTGTGCCGCGATGGTGGAGGTGGATTTTGTTGTGGTTTGGTGGTTTTGTTTGGTATGGGTTGAGGAAAAAGATTGAGGATTTGGACTGGTTATTGCTTTCTTCTTGGTTCTTCTCTGATTTCTTGGCAAAACAAAAAACAAACTCATGTGGCCCGCTCCAATACTAAAGCAGAATATCGTGCCCTTGCTGATACCACATCTGAGCTTCTTTGGCTACAATAGCTTCTCAAAGACTTAGGTGTGTCCACATCCTCTGCTACTCCTCTTTATTGTAACAACCAGAGTGCCATTCATATTGCTCACAATGATGTCTTCCATAAACGGACTAAACATATCGAGATCGATTGTCATTTTATCCATTATCATCTTGTCCATGGTGCTCTTAAGCTGATCTCAGTCTTCTCTAAAGATCAACTTACAGATATCTTCACCAAGTCACATCTTAAGGCACGTCTTCGTACTTTGGTTGACAACCTCAAGTTGGTTTCACATCCACCTTGAGCTTGAGTTTGAGGAAGGCTAGTAACATGCATTATAGTGTTGTGGATTTTAAGCCCAAACTAAATTACTTATATAACACATATTCTTGTGCTTCGCTTTTACTTGCCTAAATTCAACCTCACCCTTCAAAAAAAAATAAAAAAATAAAAACCTTAGACGTTTCAGTGTTTCACCTTCAGGTTTTCATTTTCCTTCATTTTCTCGGCCTCCAAACACTTCTCTCTCTCTCTCTCTCTCTCTCTCTCTCTTCATAAATTCAACTCAAATTCACTCTCATTCCGAATTTCATTTCACTGTAATTTCAAATCCCCCCCCTCCCCACACACACTCTCTCTCTCTTTCTTTACCATGGCGATCGAGCTTTTACTCTCTCTCTCTTCTTCTGGTTCTTGCTCGGTCAAGAAGGCAGTCTCTGCCTTTGTCTTCGCTTTCCGTTTCCTCTTCGCAGATCGATGAATGTGTGTGCATAACAGAGTTTCCGTTTCCTCTTCTCACCATTTTCAAATCTGTAAGTTTCATTATTTTTTTATTTTTTTTTGCATTTCGGTTTTTTAAATTTATGTAAATATATATGTTTTTGTCGTTTGGTTGCTGAGAAAGTGTGGGAAAAGAGAAGAAAAGTGAAAAAGTTTTGAATTCTTTGAGTTTTTTTTTTGTTGTTTGACGTTTGTTTGTTTTTTTGCTTCTCTTTCGGATATATATGTTTTTATTTTTATTTTTTAATTTATGTAAATTAACGTTTTTGTCTTTTGGTTGCTGAGAAAGTGTGGGAAAAGAAAACAAAACAAAAGAAAGTTGAAAAAGTTTTGAATTTTGAGTTTTTTGCTGTTTGACTAATTGAACCTACTTTACTGTTTTCTTATCAACCAAACGAAAGCGTACTTGGGTGCATTTCCATTTGTTGCTGTATCTGCAAAATTATAAGTAGCATATTTTTTGTTTGGCTGCTGAGAAAAAGAGAGAAGAAAATTGATTTAAAATTTTCTAGTTTTCATTTCTTTGTGCGTTTCCTCAAAAATTAAACTGAAATTAAGTTCAAATTACCGATATGTACATGATTTGAGTATCGTGTAATCGATGCAACGAACAAATCAAAAGGAAGTCAAGCAATTGCCGAGTAATACAAATTGTTCAGTCTTTGATTTAATTGTGCTTATTAATTAGCATAATCTTTGTTTGGCTGCTGAGAAAAAAGTGAGGAAATTCGACTATGAAATTCTAATTTTCATTTCTAGGATGACATTATCAGATCCTCCGGCTTCAAAGCTTCAAAATGGTCATTTTCACTTTAATGTCATTTTGGTAATTTTGATAATTGGGTATTTGGATAAGTTGGGGTTTACCTGTGATAATTGGGTTGGGTTGGATTTGGGTTAGAAATAATTAGTTAAGTAGGTTTTAATGGGTAAATGAGTTTTATATACCCAACCCAATAATGCCCACCCCAAATCCACCCATTTGATACCCCTAATTTTACTCAAATAGCTAAAAATATAGATACATTGCTGCAGGGTGTGAAGAAGCTAAATTTTTAGCTCCACTGCGTGGATGCTCTAAAAGCCTACCCTTTGTAATAATTTAGGCCCAGCCCATGGCGATTCCTACTTGAGTTTTCTTCTCGAAAACCAAAATTCATTCCTTGTTGTTTGTTTGTTTTGGTCGGTCGGTCATCAAGCTTCATTCAAACATGGCTTCTAAGCTCGGCAGGCATAGCCATCTCCGAGCCCTAAGCTCCTCCATCTCCATTAACAACCACATTCGCTCTCCTCACTTCTCTAACCCTAACCGAGCTCCCCTCAGCTTCAGCTATAGGCTCTTCTCCAATGCCTCTTCTTCTTCCTCTATTGGAGGATTCCAACGAGCTTCCTCTTTGAAAGACCTCGAGCTCGCTAAATTCGCCTCCATTGCCGAAACCTGGTCAGCCTTTTTATTTCCTCTTTTTTTTTAATCCTTTGATTGGTTGGTGAGAAAAAAAAAGAAGAAGAGGAAAATGAAAGAAATTTTGAATTAACTTAGCTTCGGTGTTATGAATAGGTGGGATTCTGAAGGGCCGTTTAAGCCATTGCATGTGATGAATCTTACAAGACTTGCTTTCATTCACTCCACTCTTTGTCGACATTTCGGGTAAATTTTTCTGCTTTACATTACATGTATTATGTATATAATTTTTTTACTCCACCAAGTTTCTGTTGGAAATATAAATTATTGGTTTTATATTGGGTTTTGTAGTTCATTGGGTACTCTTAGAGGTAGAGGAAGACTTAAAATCTAGGATGCACGGACACAGTATGGTACAATATGGCGACACGGGCAATTTTTGAAAAATTATAACATGATAAAATAGATAGGACACTGTTACTTCATGGCTACGGCACTCCAAATGAAGTGTTGGTGCATCTAGCTTAAAATAACACTAGTCAAAGTGATATAAAAGGAACATGTTTATTAAGGAGGTTGTAGGAAGTATGATTTTTGATAGAACAGAATGGTGGAGATATATGTAGTCGACCTTGATTAGTTTGTTGAGGATTTATTGCCGACACTAAAAGTTTTGGGACTAAGGTTTTGTTGTTGTTGTAGTTCATTGGGTATTCCTCGCCTCTCTATTCTCATATTTAGGTAGGCTTAATGGATTAGGTTCATCAAGTACTTGTCTTGCTAGTTGTATGATTGCTTATTAAGCTGCAGTTTAAATTTGGGTATACAATGTGGTTACCCTGCAAATTGTTGTTTAAATGGTGACTGATGTGGGAGTTAAATTTATCTTATAAGTAAGGGGCAGAGGGTTTTAAATATGTAGAGAACATATGCCATTGGGCTTTCGATAATTTACAATTTTAGTTATTGGAAACCTCGAGATACTGCATTAGTTCAATCAGCTCTTATTGTCTTTCTCTCTTCATCATGTCTTTGTTCTTTTCTAGCCCTTTTTCCACCCCTTCTTTTTGCAAATCTCTCACCTTCTTTTAATTGGACTAGGGTTTCTGAGAGAGGAATTTAGTAAATTCTTTTTTCTGTTTTAATTTTCCTATTATATCTCTATGTTTTATTCTTAAGCCCTACATTTGGATAAGAATATAGCGACCCTTGTTAGGACTGTATATGACTAGACTAGATAAAGTAAATGAGCCTTATTAGGACATTTATAAAAAACCAGACCATAGAATCTGACGCTGATAGTTGTCATTTTAGTTTCATCTAGCATGTAAATTGCACTTATCTATGAGTATGCACTTTCACTGCAGCCTATAATAAAAGGTTGTCCTTTAGCTTTTTATAAGTATTAAGATATTCATGCTAGGGCTTTCATTGGAAATATGCTGTCCTCCACAGCTCTCTCTTTTATTGTTATGCGTGTATGTAATGGTACAACAACAATTTCACTTCCACCTCCCCCACAAATAAATTCTGATTAGTTTTCCTTGTTTCAGTAAGGATCCTAACAGTGCTAGGCCTTTTGAAGGGCTTAAAATAGTTGATGTTGGTTGTGGCGGTGGAATTCTCTCAGAGGTATTCTTACAATATTTTGAATGCTAACATGTCTATTTTGATTGCACATCCTTGTTAGCTACCAGTATCATCTTAGAAGAAATTATGGATAAGGCCTATTTAAAATAACCATCTGTCGAGGCCCTAAAGTTTTTTTAAGATCTATTCCTATATTTCATAATTAGCCTCCCCCCCACCCCCCCCCCCCCCCCCCCCCCAAAAAAAAAAAAAGAAAAAAAAATGAAAAAGAAAAAAGAGAGAGATAGAGGAATATGAATGTGTGTGAGTGTTAGCAGTCAAGTGTCAGGTCTTCGAGAGTCCAAGTTGGAATTTTACACTCTACTCCCTATAACAAAGCTTCAAAATACCTAGTACTTGAAATTGGCTTGAAGAATCTTTCTTTTCCATGCACTCTATACCTAGGCCATCATGTTGTCCTTCAATCATATGCCATCATGTTTCCATGCAACCTATATCTGGATGTATTCACCACTGCAATCAGAAAGTAGACACAATTGGAATGCAAATGTAATTGTACTAGTCGAAGCATATTATGCTGCCTTACATTACTTGTGTTTGTATATAGTGGCATTAGATTTCTGCTATATATATATATATATATATTAAAATTAGATGTAGTCTTCATCTCATATTTACTCTCTTCTCTTGCTTGTTCAGCCATTAGCTCGAATGGGAGCTACTGTAACAGGAGTTGATGCTGTGGAGAAAAATATCAAGATTGCGCGCATTCATGCTGTATGGCCATTCTCTGATGTAAAATGTGATATCTTAGATTGGAATTGGATTTGAAAAGTATCAAATCATTGAATATTAGCGTTTCCTCTCTAGGGATAGCTCTTTAGCATTCTCTTATGTTAGGACTTTGTTCAGATTTGTTTTGGATCTTTTTCCCTTTAAATCTTCCATCCAAATCGCCAAATGTTAGCTGACTTTCATGCCCATAGGTGGACATGAATTTGGAAAGCACCAAATCACTCACTGATTATTTGGCATTTCATAATTGATCAGAGAGAGAGAGAGAATATTTTACCTGTTAGAAACTAGTTTCTGAGGGCCTGTGGGAGGTAGTTACGGTAGAGTTAGATATTAAGTATTTAGCTAAATTGTGAATTTTTTAGGAGAGGCTACCTTTTTCATTTTAGCTGCCAGAGTGGCAAGTTACCGAAGGTTTATTCCAGGAATTTTCTTTTCTGGAAATATTTGTGTACGGTATTTTTTTGACATCGCAATATGCACAAATTCTGAAATTATTTGATAATGTAAACATGGTTTCCAATTTTTGCAACAATCTCTTATAATACACTGTATTGTTTTGTACTTATGTGGGCCAAAGATGACTAGTAAATATTTTTTCAATTTTTTTAACCCTTAATTCCCAACTAATTGAGGTCAGCTTGTCATCCCAGATTCTAAATCTATATTTTCTTGAAGCTTATGGCCATTTTTTTTTTTTGTATTTTAAATGGTGTATGAAATTTTTTTAGTGGATCGAGAATATCTTGAATGATTATTCTATAACGTTCGGAACTATCTTTTGGTGCTACCCTCTCTCTCTCTTTGCTTCTTTTTTCTTGTTGTATATTCTTGAATTCTTCTGAGCAGAATATATTATGATAAAGTATTTCTGAATTATTTCCAATAATTTCCTGATTAATTCTTCCAATAATTTCCTGATTAATTCTTGGATTGCTAATTTCTAACAGAAATAACTTTTGGAGATCTTAACAACTTGGTTAAAATGTATCGTTCATCTATGAGAAAAATCTTAATAAATTGCAATTTGGGTTTTCAAGGATTACATTTGTTTTGTTCTTCTAGATTGTATAGACTTTAACATGGAAATTTGTTAACACGCAGGATTTGGATCCAGTGACTTCAACTATTGAGTACTGTTGCACAACAGCTGGTATGTGCCAATCTTGTTTACTACCTCTGTAGGACAGGCTTTATGGTAATGTCATTCCCATGGAGCATTCAAATTGCATTGCTTCTTTGTTGTAAGCTGTGGCATCTTTTACAATGGATGGTTACATCCCTTTTCAAGTGGGACTAAGTGGCTATGTGACATAGACTAAGTAACATAATTGACATTGTTTTGTTGTGTCATATTATTGCAATCTGGTATAAAGTTTTTCTGAATTTGATTTTTGGACAGAAAAGCTAGTAGAGGAAGACAGGAAGTTTGATGCTGTGATTGCTCTAGAAGTATGCTCTCTCTTTCTCTCTCTCATTCTTTCATATATATGTACACATGCTTGTATGTATAAATATTATTATGTAGTTCGTTATTCAGACTGATTACAGATACCCTATGTAATTGTCTTACTTATTTTATGTTGGATCTAAAATCAAGTTCGTTTTACCTAGCACATTTGCTTCTTTTTGAAACATTTAAGTGATATTGCATATTATGTATACTTCTACCATATATTTGCCCTGCTATAGTTATGATATGGCCAAATGATTGGTTGATATCCATTTATTTCTGGTTTTGCATATAATCTTGGACTTCTTCCCTTCATCTACTTATCATGATGAGCATACAAGAGTATTGAAGTTGAAACTTGAAACTCAAAATTCATGAGTTGCTGGGTTCAAGAGATTTAAAAATACAAAAATGAGATTTTAATATTAGATGGCAAAGTCCTCTCATAAGAAATTTTTTGTTGTTAAGTCTTCTCTCAAGACCTTTTGAAAGACTATTATGCTAGGATTCAAGTTATTAAAGGTGATCAAAGAATAAAGCAAAAGAATACTGTAAACAAATAGCAAGAGGATTTAAGATCTATCTCTTTTTTTCTTTTTTTTGGACCATGCAATAGGATTTCTGGGATTCAAGAAAATAAGAACGCAAATCTGAAATTTTACCATTGGATGGAAAAGTTTCTGGAAAAAGACTATTCAAAGACATCCCCCCCCCCCTTTCTCTTGATTGGTAAGTTACTCACACACCTAATGGGTCTTGATCCCAAGGCCTCATCCACCATCTCATTATTATGGGAGGAAGAAGTGCCAGTTAAGCTATAGCTCATTGGCAACTCTTCAAAGACTATATATGCTACATTTTGAGATACTCCATGATACTAACCTTAATAGTTGATAGTACTTGATACATATAGCCTTTTAACATTTGACCTTGAAGCTCAATAAACGTCAAGCTTGTAACATGATTCAATGCTCCTGCATTATCAAATTGGATCCCTTGAGTTTGGAAGTCCTCTGTAAATACAAGACAGTTAAACATAGATTACGCAAGATAAATTTAGATTTCCGCTAAAGATAATATGAGTATCCACCTATGAAATTGAAATTGAAGGTATATTTGTGATGATTAATGGAAAGGTTTAACAAAGGTATAAATATAATGGTGTTCCCAAAACTTTGGGTTTTTCTCAGTACACTTTTCTTCATGCTTCTCTAGAGTGTATTCAAACTGTTTTTAAGTTGTGTTTCCTATTTTTGACCATATCCAATTTGTTTGCAACTGGAATTTTACTTAAGGTAATTGAGCACGTAGCAAATCCTGCTGAATTCTGCAAGTCTCTGGCAGCATTAACTGTTCCTGATGGAGCTACTATAATTTCAACAATTAACCGTTCTATGAGATCATATGCAACTGCCATTGTTGCAGCAGAGTACCTCCTCCATTGGGTATAGTTATTTCCATCATTCTACAGCTTAATATAGCTTCTTGATTATCTATGTAGCACCTCTTGCACTGCTGGATATGCCTTATTTTGAAACTTGGTGACATGCTTTGAAATTTACTTGTGTCTATTTGAGATCCACCTTGATCTCTATATATGTTGATTATCTATTTCAGAAATAGGTGTTATCCTTAAATCATACTACAGGATACATGCCATAATGGTAAACTGGTTCTTTATACTTGGCAACAAGTTTGTTTTCCTTAAACAGTTGAGGTTTTGTTTTTAACAAGTTGGTTCACGTTGATATTTTTAAGTGTATTCTAGATGACAAGAACTCGATACGTATGAGCGTAATGTGGATGATTCAATGAAATGAATCTTTTCTTCTAAAGATTTGAATATTTTCATACAAAGCGTTCTCATCTATGGGTCTGCTGAGGTCATCCACTTTTCAGTTAGATCTAGATTAAGTTAGAATTGATCCATACTATTAAGGAATGTTACAATGCCCATGGAATTTAGATTGTTCCATTTTCATTGCCTTCACAGCAACAATTAATAGAATTTCAATTAGTCAAATCTGGAGGTGAACTCCACTTGCAAACGGAAAAGTAGATAGTTTTTAGCTAGAATTGATAGTCCAATATCAGATTATCATGAATTTCATGTAATTTGGTTCTTCAAAAATAAGGCTAAGAAAACTATGGAGCATGTTTTCCTAATGCTGCAGAAACATTTCACGTAGACTATCTGTAAAAGTTTGAGATGCTTCTTGGGTTACCTTGGAACTGTGGTTACCTTATGAAATTGTTAGTACAGTCAAAACGCTTTCAATATACATTGGTTTAATACCTTAGTTAACTGATCAAGTTATTTATATTTAAATTCTGGATTTCGCACCTATTGGCACCATTTTGATAAACTTAATATTTTACAGCTTCCTAAAGGTACACATGAATGGTCAAGTTTTCTCACTCCTGAAGAACTAGTCCTGATCCTTCAACGTGCCAATATCTCTGTGAGTAAAATATGTTCATGATGTTTCATGAATATCAGCCTCATGTTTTAGCGTTACTAACCTATGCACATTTTAGTAAAGCTTGTTTGCTGTCTGGTTGGCTTTTTGCAGGTCAGGGAAATGGCTGGATTTGTTTACAACCCCTTGACTGGAAGATGGTCTCTATCTGATGATATTAGTGTAAATTTCATTGCTTTTGGTACAAAAAATTGCCAATAGATAAGAATATACCATTATAATTTTCCTAGTTTGTTCTCTTCCTTCTTTTTTGGTTTTTTGTTTTGGTTTTGGTGGGGGGATTGGATGAAATTTTGTACTTGTTCATACAAATAATGATGGGTAGATCCAACACATTTATGACAAATATTGATTTTTATATGGGCCATTATTTTATCATGAATAATGCTAGAGATAATGCAACTTTTATTACAAGCAGTGGCAGCTCTATCAATTTTTTTCATGGTATTCGTTGAGAAACTTTAATTTTTTAAAAATAATAATAAAAATAAAACTTAATTTAAATTCAATTTTTTTAATATAAAATTTGTAGATATATATTTATATATATATATATAATCAAAACTTATACAATTTAATATGAAAGATAGTATCTAAATAAAACATATGAAATTATACAAATTAAAAAGAAGAAATTAGACTAAGAAATTCTCAATAATTTTAGTTTAGTTATCTCTTACCAAATATGAAAAATTTGCTCAAATTTTTAGGTGAATAGTAAACACACAATTATGTACGACCTTGTGTGTACCTGTGTGTACGCCCGTGTGATTTGAATTTTATATAATTTTATTTTGGTCCTAGAGGTTAGCCCCACAAGTTAAGAATTTTAGCGCCGTACCTGCATCTTCCTTTTGCCTTAGCTTTTATTTTCAACTATTTGGTTTATTTTCAAAAAGCCTTAGGAGCATTCTTATCGAGGTTTCCAAAAAATTTGGCATTTACCATCTTAAAATCCAATTTTATAACATATAACACCCCACTTTTCAATACAATTTACATCAAAACTTCTAGTTTTTTTACCATTTCATTTAAATAATGTTGCTTTATTATTTTTCAATAATTTTTTAATTTTCCTCTCTCTCCTCTGTCTCTCTCTCTCTCTCACAGCACCGCCGGCACCACTACCAACCACCCACCAAAAACCCACCACCCATACCACAACCACCACTAACAAAAAAAGAAAAAAAAAATCACAGTAGAAACCTCCACATTCACAGCAGAAACCTCCACATCCACCCACAACCACCAAATCCACTCACCACCACCAACCACAGCAGAAAAAAAAAAAACCTCCACCATCGCCGCCACCAGTAAACCCATTAGCAGTGAAAGCTTCTCCTCTCTCTCAAGATCGGCTTGTAGGCTTCAGATTGGCGTGGGATTTAGATTGCCGTGGGCGGGTGGTGGTCGTGGCTCGCATTGGGTGGGGTTCAGGTCGCAGTGGGTGGCCATGGGTGGGTTCAGATCATCGTGGATTGCCGTGGGTGGCTTCAGATCGCGCGTGGCCATGGAGCCGTTACTCGTCGTGGGCCGCCATGGTTTGCTCGCCTTGGGCCGCCGTGGTGATGGTCGGTGGCTGATTTGGGGTCGGTGATTGTCAACCATGGGTTTGGAGAGAGAGAGAGAGAAAGAGCAGATAAATGGTGAGACGGGAGAGAGAGCAGAGAAATGAGAAGAAAAAAAAAATAAACCGAATAAAAAAACAATATAAATTTTACAATTGGTGAACAGTGCGGTCTCATATTTGAGACCGCACTGATCACCCATGCCAAAAATTATAGCATTTGAAATTTTTGATGGAGCCAACTTTTGGCTCAAAAATGCTAAAAAAAAGTATCTTTTGGCATATAAGACCCTTAATAAGAATGCTCTTAGAAGGGATATTATAGCATTGTAGAATATTTTTATTTTTTAAAAGACAAAAAAAATTCTGGCACATTTGTTAAAGGGTGTTGTGATAATATATATATCAAATTATTTAAGCTTGCAGAATTTTTTTTTCTTGATCCCGTTAAGAGAATTAGAAATATTTTCAATGAGTTAGGTCATTGGATGAATGAGGGGTGAGAAAGTAAGGTTTTTTTTTTTTTTTTTAAACAAACACAAGAGAGAGGAGAGAGAAAGTAAGTTTTGAGTCTTGATGGAGTACTTAATAAATAAATGAACACGGGTACAATTTTTTTAGAGAAATGGGAAGATTGCTGGGTACAGGTGGCATTGAACAAGAAAAATATATTTCACCTATGGATACAATTATTCTTACTCCCAATTTTATAATTTATTGACTTGTGAGATTGTAAGTGTGCAGCATAAAGTGGTGGGTCACATGATATAGAAAATGTTGACCATTCACAATTATACAAATCAACAAATTATAAAATTAGGTATGCGATTAGTTATATCACTAGAATTATTCATAAAAACAAAATCATTTGGATCACAAATTCAAAAATCAAATAATGTGATTGGAATCAAACTACTTTATTGCAATTTACATTATATATACACACAAAATTTCTTAGTGGGAGAAGAAACAGCTCATAACTCGAGTAAGGACTACCCTAAACTATTCAAAGCACCAAAAATTAACACGTGTTTCAGATGCATACAGGATACAGCTCCAAGCTTGCCTTATTTTTCCATCAATATATTCTTCTTCCATGAATGAATCACCATTGAACCATGCAGCTAGCGTTTTAAGTGCATGGACTTAATCAACCATATTGCAGATAATATATAGTAAGAAAATGAGAAGCAAGCTAACAGAAATAAAAGGAAAAGAAAAGCAAAAAGGATTCGGGACCATGACTGTCAACGAAGCAAAATAGCAAAAAGAGAGGAAGAAAAGGGCTATGCGGAGTATATCATAATCGAATGGAATGAGAAGAAGAATTGTTACGTAAGAGAACATAAATGTCACAGAATTTGAAGCCAAGAACAACCAAAAAGGAAGAAGCCAATGGGAGTCCCTGCAATCTTTTCAAGAAGAGGAGCACTTTTGTTAAAACTTCGGTTGGGTTTCTTGTATACTGGAACAAGAGAGTCAATTTCGTACCCGAAGCTATTTCGGTTTGGCCAAAAAAAGGGTATATTTCGGTACTAGTTAATATCGATGTACCGTTTCAAGTTTACCGCTATTTTATTATTAAATTAATAAAATATTTTATATAATCTATTAAAAATATTGAAAATTGTAATTAAGTCCATCCCGAATTTATTTTTGATGAGAAGTCCCTACCAAATTAATATGTTCAGCTCCAGCCAAGTGTTAAAACTCAATATAAATATATATTAACGACTAATTTGAGAATGAAAAAAAAAAAAAATTAATCAAAACTTATAATTAGTAACTTAATATTTGCCACCTGGAAGGTTGACAAATCACATAAATTCATTGATTTGTCCACAACTTTTTAGTGGGTAGATCGTAGACTTTTACTTACTTTTTGAAACATGGGGTACAGCCAGGCAATGAAATAAAAGAATAGGGGTAAAAAAGAGAAAGCAAAAGATAGAAAGAGAAGCTACAAGAAAGAAAACGATGAAGACAGAGTTTTAGGGTGAGTTTGGTTCAGCTTTTTGAAATTGGACTTTTTGAAAAGGTTGAGTTTTGAAAAAGTGCATAATGAAAAAGCTGAGTTTCAAAAAACTGAGTGTTTGGTAAAACTGTTAAAAAGTATTTTTTGAAAAAGCTGAGTGTTTGGCTAGCACTTATAAAAGTTGTAGTTTGAGGGATAAATTACCAAAAAGGACAATGTATATATTAGAGAGTTTATTTCATACTTTTTTTTTTTTATGTGAGTTTATTTCATACTTAAATCAACTACTTCATATACTTAAATCAATTTTTCTTTTTCTAAAAAAATTAATTTTTTTCATCAATATTAGCTAATAATAACCTACCACTTAAGATTTATTGTGAAAAATATTGTAAAATTATTGTGATAATTGATACTGATTTTAATTTTAACGTACTATTAAAATTATTTTTTTCTCTTTCTAAAAAAAATATTTTTTTTTCACCAATATTAGTTAATAATAACCTACCATTTAAGATTTATTGTAAAAATATTGTGATAAAAATTAATACAGATTTTAATTTTAACGTACTATTAAAATTATTTTTTTTCTTTCTAAAAAAATTATTTTTTTCTCACCAATATTAGTTAATAATAACTTACTCTTTAAAATTTATTGTGAAAATATTGTACAAATATTGTGATAACATTTTCTCCATCTTTTTTTTTTTTTTTTCCATTTTTTCCCCCCTCTTTTTTTCTCCTCCACCCACGTACCCTTCTCTTTTATCTTTTTTTTTTTTCTTTTTTTTATTTCCTACCACTTCCCCTCCAGAACATTCCGCTACACTTTTTTCTTCATCCCTTTCTCCCTTTCTCTTTTCCTCCAGAACGTTCCACAGGTGGGCTTTTTTTTTTTTTTTTTTTTGACAATTCTTTTTTCTTCATCCCTTTCTCTTTTCCTCCAGAACGTTCTCCAGCTGAGCTTTTTTTTTTTTTTTTTTTTTGACAATTCGAAAGCCGCTCTTTCACTTCCTCTAGAGAAGATGATGGTGATGATGATGATGATGAAGATGAAGATGATTGAAACATTGAGTTTGTATTTGTATTTGATTTTGATTTTGGGTTTGGGTTATGGGTTTTCAATTAATGGTTTAATTTTGAGTTGATTTTCTGTGGATTTTGGGTTTGATTTTGAGTTGGGTTTGAAATGGGTTTTGTTGATTTTGTTGATTGTGGTGGTAGACCAGGTTCACAGATGACTGGCTTGCGCAGAGAAGAGGGATGAGAAGAAAATGTGCTGGGCCGTGCGTGATCTGAAGAATTGAAGAAGACAACTTGCCCTTTATTGAAGGGCAATTTTGGTAATTCAACTCACCCCAACGGATATAATATAAACGCCAGCTTCAGCTTTTACAAAATGGACCATATGTGCTGCATATCTGAAACGCTCATTTTCTTTGTAACATAAAAAGCCAACTTTTAAAAGCCAACTTTGTAACGTTATCACCAAACGCTGAAAAGGGGTGGACTTTTTTAAAAAGCCAACTTTTGAGCTCAAAAAGCCCAAACAAACGGGCACTCACAAAGGGTAGTTGACGTCGACGAAAAGGAGAGGAGAAAAATAACGCAGCGACGAAGAAGAAGTTGAAGGCCCTTGCGACTGGGTTTGAAGAGCATTTCTTATACCGGCCGGAAGCACAAAAACCATCCGAAATGGCTGGTACAGACGGAAACATCCGGTATCAACCGAAACATCCGGTATTTAAACCAGTACATTTAAGACGTTTTCGGTACCGGTTTGGTGACTGGTACGAATTTTTTCGATTGTACCGGCCGGTACGGTACGAATTTCACTTCCTTGTAGTGAAAAAACTGGACACAGAAAATGGGCCCACCATATGAATATATTTACAAAAATGCCACCATCACTCTGTTTTCATATCTCAAAAACAACTAAAAGTTGTTTTTAATTTTGCTAACTTATCACTAGAATTGAGTAATAGAAACAAACTTGAAAACACAGCCAAATAGACTTTCTCTCTGTGCGTCTCATCAGTTTTGCATTATAGGTGATGAAAACAGAGGGATGAATGATGAAAACTTGCAAATCCAAACAGCCCCTTATAAGTCACAATTTCAATGTAAATGAACTTCCACTTGGCTATTTGGACCCTCTAGATAAAAATGTACACATATGGGTGCAAAAATTAAATAAATAAAAAATCGAGCATTTTTCTTCTTTAAGAACAACCAAATTTATGTCCAAAACATAGGACCACTAGAGAGAAATTAGAAACTAATAAGTCACATGTCCAAATGACTTCCATATTGCTTTGCCAGAAAATTTTTAATCATGGAATCAACAATAATTAACTCAATATTAGTTATACACTCAATTGTCATAGAAAATCTTGTAAAGGCTTCAGTACATAATCTACCCCCTTAAAACATACCCATAATGCTTCTTTTATAACTTCATAGTATATAGGATGCCTTCTGTAACAACTCAAATCACTTGTAGCAAGTGCAATATCATCTACATATAAGACTAGGAAAATATAATTACTCCCAGTAACCTTAAGGTGATATATAGTATCAGAGCATATAATATATTTATCGCTTAAGGTTTGTTAGTAGCAATAAGTCATTGTCTGGGTTGAAGCAAGAATCTCGACAATGGTTCTCCAAATTCTCATCCACTATTTTGAGGTTCACTAAGATTGCAGGGACCTTCATTGCTAATAACAATCCTCAAGCAATAACTGCCTCAAAATCTTTTTAGTCTGCTCTGATACCATGTCAAAAAATAGAGAGTGATAAATAAACTTCCTAGTATTATTGATGTGTATTAATTACATCAATTTTTATATATATCTTTCTCAAAAAAGAAAAAGAAAATCATTCTTATATATACAAGAGGTAGCCTAAGAAAATATGATTAACAATCAAGAAAATATCACTAAAAAACTAACTAATTCTAACTAATTATAAATCACATGTGGAAAATATAAAAACATAAGGAAAGATATGGAAAATGTGTAGGGAAAATTACAATCTACAAAATACAAAAACTAATCTAACAATACAAATTCTGATAAGAATTTCTCTCTCAAACTAAAATTTGAGAACAATAAAGTTTGAAGGAAGCTCTAATATCACAACATAAGAAAAATTCATACAGAATAAACATAGCGGGATAGTGGAACATTTGTTCAGCCATAATTGTTCAAGTGCTTGAAGAACAAACCCAAATTTAGAGAGAATTCTTCTTACCTCTATTTTAATGTTAGTCCTTTGTAAGCTTCTTCCATCAAGGGATTAGTTATTGACACTTATTTAATGTGACTTTTCACAAATAATTGCTCACCACACAATTGTTCCTAGTAGGATGAATCATGGATCTTTATTTATCACTCATCATGATTCATGACCGAGCATGAATCTCCAAATAGAGATATTTACATTGGCAACAAAATGACTGAGCAAGAAACAAAAAAAATTATTTAGATGATTTTTACCTCCTTGAAGTGCACCCCAAGGGACCAGCATTGTTGATGTTCACTTTTACAGCTTCGGTGAGAAGACATTCCTCATTGGAGGAAATAAGTGGACTAGCCCAGGGCTTTGAGTTTGTAGGTGTTTTCTTTGATCAACCTCTAATCTTAAGGAGAAAAGGGATTCTTGGGAAAGATACCTACATAAAGAAATTACGCAAGTACTGGGACCCAAAAAAAAAAAAAAAGAAGGTTTCCTATACTGTAACACATGCAAGCAAGATCTAGGATGAGTAAGGCAGGGTGAGGGGAAAATGTAAGAGTAGTCTAACATTGATCATTTGGAATGACCAAAAATAACAAGCTGTTTACATATTTATGTCAGTCACAAAATTTATATACAGCAGATGTATATAATTATTTCAACATAATTGCTGCTACAGCATAAGCATGGAAAAGTACTGCTCGAATTCTTGATCAATGGTTGGTTTCCTAGTGCCTGATTGAGCATCTGCATTCAAAAAACGAAATTATTTCTCCACACCCTAAAAGGTATAATATAGATCCTTTATGCAACAAATTACATATAAATACTAGCAGACATGACTGACAGGAAGAAGATGGGATGGTATGAACCCCCATACAAATGCACATCACAGGCATGATCACATATATTGAGCTCCAAGCCACACAAATACACTTCCTGTTGAATCCTAAATTACCTTGGTTTAGGTTCCATCTTCCAGATGAAAGAACATACGTATTTGGGTTAGCCCCATTGGAGTAGAGAGTATCTTCAATACTTTCTCCATATTCCAAGAAATTGTAATCTGCATCATAGTTACCAAATTCTAGGAGGTCATCCTCGGCATTCTGAAATGCTTGTAATCCATCACAATGGGAAGGAGGATTCCCTCCACTCAGAAATGCTACTTTGTCTTTTCTGGAACCCAAAGAGTAGTACTTACCACAATTGCTTGGACAATTAACTGATGAAGTGGATGGCCCATCGGATAGATGTGTGTTTGCATACTCTGGTTGAAGTCTAGCTTCATCATATATAGACATGGCAGAATCCGAATCTTCAGCAAAGCTATTGCTACCTTCCCCTGATTCAGGTTCTGACTCATTGTTGACCATGGTTGCTCCCCCTGTTTTCCCGTTGATTATGTTTGTACACAAGCTTTCCACTTTAGGAATTTTTTCAAACACAGTGACATCTTCAGAAGCAAAGCTGTGATCCCAGCATCCATGCTTTCGTATGGGTAATCCCAATTGCTCCGCATGTAATTTTCTTTTCTTGTTGAAGCTAATAACGTTATTCTTGAAAGCTTTATTGACTTGGAAGCTGAAGATTGATAAGCAAGAATTAAAAAGGATAACAAAAGGCCTTTGCTGAAAGCTATATGTAGCAATAATTTAGTCAAGAAAAAATTGGCAATGCACATAATATAACTCACTTTAGTCTTCACAAGCTCAAAATAGAAGAGAGAAATTGACGCTTGGTTTGTTCTTCATTGACATGCTTATCCCAATCTTAGGTTTGGAAACTAGACCAAAAACCCATGCTAGATAACATTTAGGAAACAATCACTATATTCGAACCCAATCACACTGGCCTAGAATTAGTGATGCTCTTTATTGCAAAAGGAAGCAAAATTTTCAACAAAAAAAAAAAAAAAAACAGAAGGTATATAAATAACGTGAGGCCTTTAGTTATAAGCACCAGTAAACTCATTGGTAATTAAATGCAGGACACTAATACAAAATTTTAAGAGTATTAATTTGAACCAAATACAGAATCAGAAAAATTATCTTCAGTTCGTGCGGAAGAACCCTGATAAACTATCATTTGTCCCAAAAGCTTAAAGTCATTGGGAAAGGGTTAATTGAGTCGCTTAATCGTTATTCTAACACTTCCCTTTATGTGTAGACTCAAAACTCATACATACCTATTCCGATAGTCCTTTGTTGTTAAGTTAAAAATTAATCCCACATATATAGTCCTTTTAACAAGGTATCAATTGATAAGTATCATAGTTTATTGATCAAAATAGGTTTTACTTATAGAAAATGTGAAACGGCCGGAGCACATGGCATAGAATCAACCATATAAATTCTTTTTCTGAACTAAGTGCAAGGAGTAATGGCATAGCAAGTAGTGGATCCAACAAAGAGATCCATCAATCCCTACTAAAAATTACTCATAATTGCACACAAAGATTCTGCATTAAACACAACCCAAGACAAGAATACACTCCTAATTTACTTACTTTCAGCTGATTTTCAATAATAAGTAAACATACAAACAAGCTGGAATCGAATCATATAGGTTCATTAACTCAAAAATATGCACTAACTTCAAATATTAACAAAAAAGAAAAACCTGTTAATCTCAGATGGGTTCTCGTTATATTCATTCATCTCGACCCAGAACTATAGGAGCTAGTCTCTGAAACCCAGAACTCTAGGAACAGTTTTCTCTTCCAGGATATCCCAGAATAAAGTAACTTTCTTTCAGTGCGTGAGTGTCATCTTTCTCTGTCTCACTCTTTGTTTCTTTCTTATCCTTTTTCTTCTTATCTTTGGCATGTGAAACTATGAGCTGCTACAGAGCGCGTGTGATCACCAGCATCGTAGCATAATGCATAAAGGCTATTTATGTATTATGCTTCTTTATGGGTTCGTTATGAATAATGAAGTCAAATTTTTACTTGGTTCGGTCGTGGAACTGAGAAACATTGTTTGTAGTACATGTTTGTGGGGGGCGCGTGATAAGTTGATGCTGACTTGGATAGCACCACGTCTCGTCCACGTGATTTTGGCGCGAGGCTCGTTGTTTTGTCGGCCCCACGCTATCCTTTTTTTTTTTTTTTTTTGGGTATTTCTTTTTTGGTACTGTGTTTGGGGGGAGGAGGAGGTGGAAAGAAAAGCAGAGCATATTAGATGAGCCAAAAGGAATGTAATGATTTTATTTGGATATTTTTTTACAGAAAAGCTTTTTCAAACAGGGCAAATTTAGATTATCAATTTTGTCGGTAACTTATCAAATTTAGATTCTCATCCTCTATCTTTTCATTGCCCATTGCATTCTCTACTCAAATTAAGATCATCCTCTATCTTCTCATTGCCTATGGCATCCTCTACTTTAAGATCTCCTAGAATTATTAGAGCTAACTCTACAGTAAAGTTCTTATCCAACTCATCTTAAAATAATTTTTATTTTGAAAATTTACATTGCAAAATTATCATTTTTGACCCATCATGCTTCATTTTGTTATCTTATCAGCCATGCTCATTTCCATTAGTAATCTAGTGACATTTGGTGTTATATAGGTGGTGTGGCTTAATCACTTAGATTATCTTCAGCCATCTCTCCACATTTTTATACTGTTTGGAATATAAATAGTAACTTTTATCTTTTATCTACTTACTTTTTTAAATACACTTTCTATCTTTTTTCTATCCCATTAAAGTATTTTTTTTTTTTCATTATTTCTTCATTCTTTTTTTAATCTTCCTTCATCCATTCATAATGATTATATTTTTCAAATTCTCAATATCTATATTTTTTAATCTTCCAACAGTAATATTTTTAAATTTTCCAATAATGTTTTTTTTTTAACAAATATCATTGAACACTTGTTACAACAATATGAGTTATAAGATCATCTAATTTTAATAAGAAGTATTACGTTTACAACATTTTTTGCAATAATTTTACAAAAGAATCATATGTGGTAAGTTGTTACTAGTTTTAATTTGAATCTACTACTGAAATTATTTTTTTTACTCACCAATATTAGCTAAGAACAATCCGTCACTTAAGATTTATTACGAAAATATTGCGAAAATATTGTGGTAACATTTCTCAATTTTGATTTCTTTTTCTTTGTTTTATTTTCCTTTTTCTCTTTTATTATTTTTTTTCATCCATACGTTTCTTCTTCTTCTTTTTCTCCACACATGTATACCCACTCTCCTCTTTATCTTCAACTTTTTCACTTTTGTTTTTGCTTTTCTTCTTCACTCCAGAACACCTAGCTCTCTCGCTCTCTTTCTCTTTCTCCTCTCTCTATCCTGACTTTTGTTCTTTTTTTTCTTCTACTTCTTGTACTCCTTGATAGGCCAAGAATATATTGACCCCTTGTGATGAATTAACCAATTTATTAGCCAAGTTAATTAATTAATCCGATTAACATGCAATACGCATGATAACACAAACAAATTACCAACTAAGTTAATATGCAGCGGAAAATAAAGTTGACACGGTAATTTGTTTAAGAATGGGGAAAACCTCAAAGGCAAAAACCCCATCGGGTGATTTTAAGATCACCACTCCTGAGAATCCACTATTATCACAATAAGCGGTTACAAGTAAAGAAATCTCAATACCTTATACCAATGTACAGTTGAACCCTTACCCCAATACCCAATTGGACTTGTTCTGTAGTGACAATCTCTCCTTTCAATGCACGGCTCTCAGTACGTGACTAACCAATCGATGCACAGATCCAAGTACGTGACTAACCACTAACTTGAGAAGGATGTTGGCTGCAAAGTTTTTCAGTTCATCAACACGATGAAAACCACGAAACTCTTTGGTTACAAAACCCTACGGCGTACAAACGCAACAGCTTCTTCAAGAGAAAAATGAACTAGGGTATAAAATGTCTCCGGTCTCAATATGCTTGTGAAAAACCTTTGCATCAAGTTGTACTCACTTGCTTCAGCTGTGACGGCCTTTAAAATAATCTTTATATATATTTAGAGTTGTGAGAAAAGAAAGTCTAAACAAATGTACATGGATTAGTGTGAAATCAAATCTGAAAAAATGATTTTCGTGAATCTCAATAGATAGGTTATCTATCGAGCATCTGTTAAGCATTGGGCTGAAGATCCCTTTTAAACCTCGATAGATGCTATCTGTCGAGTTTTAAAATGCAACACTTTTTCACTTGTTTCTTGGACAGATTTGCATGACTTTAACACTTGGACTTGAACTCTTGTTCCTTGAAGTATTAAACATATCCTAGATCTACCCAATTACAAGTAAAGTGCGTTTTGTCAAAGGATTAGCCAATTCTAGATGACATATGTTCCTAACATGATTCACATATGTCCTAACACTTTTGACAGCACATAGTTAATTTCTCACCGCATACCTCTTGCATAATTTTACAATTCCACAGACCATCACATACCAAAGTTCATAATATGAAAAATCTCATTTGAGAGAGAGAGAGAGCCGATGGAGAACAAAAACTAGATGGGTCTCCCTCTTTTCTCTTTTCTTTTATTTCATTTGGTTTATGAGAAAAATTGTTTTTGTGTTTGGATTGTGTTCTGCATTTTGTAGCCATTGAGATAAAGAAGAGAGAAAGAGAGTGAGGAAGAAAGAGAAATGGTGGAAAGAGGAAAAAATCATTTTTTATTCAACCGGGTGATTATTTCAAGGGATAATAATGTTTAAAGTTGCTACAGTAGCTCTCTTGAGTTGCTACAGTGCTCTCTTCTTCAAGAGAGCTACTGTAGCAATTCTAAAAAAAAAAAAAATTAGAGTTAGAGAGGCTGTTTTTTGTGTGTTTACTCTCCAAAATTGGCTTTAGAGAGCCTATTGGAGATGCTCCTATTGGCACTAAACAATCAAAATACTAACAAAAATGATTAAAAAAAAAGAATGTAAAAACAAAATCAAACATAAATAGCCTAAATGAAAAATTTGCAATGTAAATGACCAAAATAAAAATAACCCAATTGTTGAAGCCCACTTTTGACAAAGGGCTCAACAGCAAAAGAAGCCCAACAATATAGAAAGTGTAGGAAAGGGAAGAAAATAGTAAGGGAATAAGGAAGCAAGCCCAGCAGGCTAAAATGATAGGATTAATGGCTAGTAGGCCCATAAGAATCAAAAGAGGTAAAGAGGGAGTAAATGGGCCGAGGAAGCCCAAGAAATGAAGTAAGCTCATGGGAGCAATAAGAGGTAAAAAGGAAGTAAATGGGCCGAGAAAGCCCAAGAAATGAATTAGTAAATTCATTGGGTTGGCTTAAAGGCCAGTAAGACCGAAAAATAAATAAGAGGTAAGAATGTGGTATTGGACCGAGGAAGCCTAAATGATTTAGCAAAAAGCCCATGAGAGTAAAAGAGGTAAAAAAGAAGTAAATGGGCCTAGAAAACCTGAGGAATGAAATGGGCTGGCACAGCAGGAATGCTGGCCAATAGAGTTCAAAAGAGGTAAAGATGTGAAAAATGGGCTAAGGAAGCCCTGAGCAAAAAATTGATAAAAAAGTGGGCTGGCACAGCAGGAGCATCAGCCCGTAAGCCCATGGGTAATAAGAAATAAAAAGAGAGGTAATGCTATAGCATGCACAATGAAGTGGTATGACAGGATCCACAGCCAAGAGGCCTACAGACACAAGAAAGAAAAGAATATGGGCTCAATAGGAAGGTGAAGGCCTTCACCCAAGGAATGCCCAGTATGAGGAATGGATGAAAGGCAGGGAACATGAGCCCAAAAGCCTACAGATCCTTCACGCCACAAGAGATAAACACCAACCAGAACGTACAACAGAATCAAACAAACACAGAGGCAGCAGAAATGGTGTGAAGGCCAAAGGGAAACAAATTCAGACGGAGTGGAGCATGCACAAGGGGCAGGGCACCACCTACTTGTACCCAGCCAATACGTGGGAGGTGGGCCACAGGTCAAGGCATTCAGAGGGTGTGGTCTAGTGGTGGGGAGAAGAGAGAGTCTATTTTGGGGTTCCCGCTCAAACTTCTTTGGGGAGGAATGTCTTGCTGGGATGACATCTCATCCAAAAGAGGTAAAACGAGTTGGGACCACTTGATGTATGCCATAGAGGTAGGTAATGGAAGGGCTTAATCCTTATCCAGATAAGAGTAGTGAAAAATAGAGAGAGGTAAGAAACAAGACAAGCAATTTTGTTTGGGAATGGGGAGTAGTACAACCAACACGCTCAAAGCAATGGTAGTGGTTGAACAGTCGGCAGGCTGGTGGGCAGTCTCAGAAGGATGCCCATAAGGGGTCAAAAGCAGTCAAGGGATAAAAATGGTAAATCCTACCATGACAGATAGTATAAAGAGTGATGGTTATGAATAGTAAAGGGGACAAACATAGAGGAACTCAAAAAGGAGGAAGAGGTAGAACAACAAGAAAAAAAGAAAAAAGAAAAGAAAAAGAAAAATATAAAAAATCAGAGAAACATGAGTAGTAGGAATAGAGACATGAATTAATAGACTACCCCTTTCTCTCCTTCTTAACATATCCACTCTTTGGGAGATTAAGGATTGAAACTTAAAATCATTTAGGTCATTTTTCCAAGTGTGTAACTTCTATGGCAGAAGCCTTCTCTGAGGTTACTCACGTTGGGGATCGGTTCCTTTCTTGGATTTCTATCTGCTGAGAAGTTAAGCTTATTTTCTATGGCAGACAAGCTGTTCTTTTGTGCTGGCAGGGTGAATAGTTTACTGTGATTAAACTGCCTGCTGTAGTGTTATTTAACTGTTGTATTATCCTGTCGTAACTTTACCGAGCTTTCTTTTCTTATTTAAGCCTTAATGTTATTTATTTAGTATTTTAGTTATTCTGTTGTATTGTATTTCTGCTATAACATCTGTAACAACTGTTTTTGTTGTGGGCACACCGTACACTCAATACCTCTGCTAGGACACGTTCATATTAAGATGGCTTAACTTGTGCACAAACTGGCCTAAAGTGAGTTTCATTTAGGCCAGTCCCAACTCTCTTACCTCAGATCTACGGGCCGCAGTGCAGTAAGAGAGACCCAAGCCCAACAACATAAAAGGCCCACCACACCAATCATCAAGGATAAAAAGTGTACTAAAGGACCAAAATAAAAATCATCTCAAACATTGAGGATAAAAAGTTTTTTTTTTTTTTTTTTATAAAGTTGGCTATCACATTTTAATTATCTATATAAACTATTGATTAGGTAATAAATTTAATCCACTATAGTTGCAATTACATTTTTGGTATAGAACAATCATAAGGAAATATTATCTTTTGAGATAGCCTTATAAGACATCTCTCTCACAATACATGTGAGAGAGATGTCTTACCATAAAATCCCTCAAGTGACCTCTCGAGTTTGGCAAGAACATGCTATTAATAGACGAACTAACCATAATCATTCCGTGCATCACATGTTTCCTTCAAATCATCAAATGCCATTAACTGACCCTAGCAAAGAGAATCGTGGTCTAGAGATGGGAATACAGGTGCTATTACCAGTTCTAAAATTTTAGACTGCCACTTGTGCAGTTTTTTATTAGGTAACAATCTAGCTGAACTTTTTTTGCTGATTTAAAAAAAAAAAAAAAACACAATAAAATTTTAACTTATGAATAAACAAACTCAAATAATAATTATGTTTGAGAAAAATGAACGCATTGAACTATAGTACACCACAAATTTGTTTGCCGTTTGGTAACAAACCAGCTGAATAAATAACCTCAAATAAGAATTATGTATTGGGAAAAATGAATGCATTGAGATATAGTACACCACAAATTTGTTTATTTTTTCAAGTTACAAGAATTGCAACTCTACTAACCTAAAAAATAAAAATTAAATTCAATTACAAATCTAGGTTACATTGATACTACTACAATCATTTCACAGACATAAAACATCTCTACATGAGACTTCGCTTGGCAAACTGGGATTCTGGTTCCCACTTTATATGAACTTTTATCAGCTAAGTGCCTCTTAAACTCTGCATTATCCTAAGGTCAACAAGTAAAGAGGAGGAAAATTTTTGAAAAAAAGAACCTGTACGTTTGATGACGCAAAGACCAGTTTGGCTTCAGTTATTAACAGCAGTCCTCATACTCAAATCATTCCTGAAAATCACCAAGCAAACAGCTTTTACATTTCCTAGTGTGTGGTTATGATGGGTGAGACATAGATCAAGGTTTTTTTTTTTTCTCCTTCCTGAACTATCCAAGCAGGTATTCTACATGCCAGGACACTTACAAGCAGACCACCCAAGTCGTCAACTCATCATCTCAAGATCAGCACTCACCCACCCCTTCACAGTTTAACTGTTAAAAAATATTTCTGATATTACCAGTGCAATGTCAAAAAATCAGTAACCAATCAACTTCCTTTAGATGTTGATGCACCAATAAGATTATCATAGGCAGTCTGGAAGCGAAGGCCAGAATCAATATGTTTTGAAGTGGGGCATACCCAGCTGAGGATATTTGGACCTAAAACCTGAAGCAGTAAAACAAATAGTTAATAAGATGGGTGTGAATGAGAACAGAATGCATAAATACATGCATACAGACAAGAGGCAGTATCCCCGCATGTTTTAAGTGTGATGCTGGATACATCTGAAACATTGATACATTTCTACAGATCCGTAGCAGTATCTTGCATCCCAGTTTGGACAATGTACACAAAGAAAATAGGGCACAGAGAATCTCCGGGCCTTTGTGACACAATTCTTCCCCCACCATTGCATTGTTTTATTTCTATAGATTAGAAGGAACATAAGTGGGTTGAGGGTCTGTGTGGCTGAGAACTGAAGTAGTCGTAAACTTAGGGTTGATGATGGCATAACCATAATATGTTTAGAAACAATATCCTCTTTAAAAGTCTACGGTCATGGTAGTTTTTTTTTTTTTTTTTGAGTAAATAGTAATACTTATTAGAACATACACGAAAATAGTAATATTAGTGTTTTAAACCAGGTTTATAATACATTATATAACAAGAGTACAACTACAAAAGGACCATTTTGTAGTTGTAGATTGGGGTTATAAACAATGGACACTAGACACATACAACCAATGTGGGATAAACATCTTTTTTTTTTTTTTTTTTGAGTAAACAATAATACTTATTGGAACACATACGAAAATAGTAATATTAGTGTTTTAAACCGGGTTTATAATACATTACATAATCAGAGTACAACTACAAAAGGGCCTAACCTTTGTAGTTGTAGATTGGTAGTTAATTAAGTTTTATATTTTATATTATGTTTTATTTGGTCATTCTAAAGCCAAGGGTATTTTAGTAATTCTACTATTGTTGGGTATGGGCCATGGGTTTTCTTTTATTAATGAGTCTTTTATGGGCCTTTGAGTCAATTCAATTAGGGTTTGGATTACTAGTCTAAATCCTAGTTCTACTGCAAGCAGTTAAGAGTCTTATCGTACCCAAAACAAAAGAAGTTGATAAATAAATATTAAATATTTTGAATATTGAATATTGAGGCATGTTGGCCTTAGTGTTCTTTGTCTTTTCTTTCTTGCAGTATTGTTCATATGTGTGTATTCTATTTTCTTTCTTTCACTCTCTTTTCAACCATAAATCATATATTCTCTCTTTTCAACCCTAACCCTTCTTCAAAAAGGTTCTAAACCCCAAATCCACAAATTCTCCTGACCCTAGACGCACAACAGGCACTCGTAGAAAAATTCCTCAATTTGTCCTACACAGCAATGTCGACGCTTTCCAATTTTCAAGAAGATTCAAGGGCATATTTTAGATTTTCCCTGCAAAAAAGGGGAAGGGGCATGCCAATGAGCTCTAGCTCAAAATGGTACCTCTCATACCCTAAGCACAGCATGGAAAGTGTGATTGTGATTCCGGGTTCAAGACCCACCAGATGCAAAACTTACCAATCAAAGAAAAGGGAAGAAAAAGAGGAGGGAGATGGTTCTTACTGTTGTAAGGTTTTCATAGGCACCAAGATCATATGGATGGGTATACACATTCCCTCCTTTCTCTGCAAGCCACATAGCTCGAACTCCTTCATGGTACTGCAGGAAATGCCAAATAAACAGCGCTCATCAATTATCCATCAAACATAGCGGTTGTGAAACAAACTAATTTGTTGACTTTTTATAACCTCAATTGTGGTCTTGTTATGCAAAATGAGGTAGATATGCCAACCCAAAAGAACGCCCAGTGCCACACATAAGGGGACTAGTAACAGCCCCGAAATGATCTGTAAAATGGGATCAATAAGCAAAATGATTTACATGCTGAGTTGTACTTAAACCAAACAGATTTTATAAATAATAGTATATCACTTGTCAAAAAATAAAAAAACAGTATATTACATATGCAGTTCTGAAAGAGTCTCCACTTTGCAGCTCATCCTTTGGGGGATCAATTGTTAGACTACCCACAAGCAAGACCTGAAAATTTAAGAAGGAAAAAGAAAAAGAAAAAAAGAAAGTTATGGTCTTGGAACCTTCTCCATCTAGTGATTACAAAAGGATCAACCAAGTCCAAATAATGAAAAGTGACAATGATAAAGGTTCAGTGCCAGCAGGAAATAAAAGAGTAAAATACAAGCAGGTAAATGCATACCATAACAAGTTAACAACATACAGAAAAGAAGTTTTGAAGCAGAACAGAAACTGTTAAAATCTTGGACATAAATAAATTAAACATACCAGGGAATAGATGCATGCAATAACAGCATACACGATGAAGATGAAGAACACCTTATAGTTTGCATGCCCAACACAATTATTGATCCAAATGCAATGGTGATCCTTTACAATCAAGAGTCAGTACTTTCACACGTTAAACAGGACATTTGAGATAACGCAGGAATAAAAACATAGATCATGCATACCATTCTCAAAACACATCTTTTGCAAACACGGCAATGATGCGCACGGGGAGGCTTATAGTGAGAACACTTTTGACAATATCTCAAATCCCCACCCTGCAAAAACAACAACAACAACAACAACAAAGCCTTAGTCTTAAATTTTTGGGGTCAGCTATGAATCCTCAACAAATAGTCAAGCTTGGCCACATGTAATTTTTTCCATTATTCTATTCTATCCAAAGTCATATTCTCTATTACTTCCTCAATATATAGATAATTGCTGGAAACATATAAATTTAATAAAGGAACTCTAAAAAATAGAAATTACACAGAAGCTGGATTCTCTTCATACAACTGAAAAGTATCTGAATATATAAAAGGAATAGACTGCAGCACAGCATCTTAGCTGGGCTGAATACGAATCTATCAGACTTATGAGATGTATATTCAGCTGCAAGGGTTTCTGTAGGCACATCAAATTTAAGAGATCAATTTAGGAAGAGGGCATGCTACCTATTGAATGATAACCTTTTAAAAATAAACAATTAGGACTAAAAGAAGGAATGCATCTAGGAATACCAGACCAGTTTAGTGAAACTGGAAAGGGAAGGGGGATCTCTTTTACAAAAAAATCGATTAAGGGATTACGCCAAACAAGCAAGGGTAGTCCTATATCAGCTGGCATTCTCAGTTAGCTGCTTTTTTTTAGCACAGGAGGTAATGTGATGCAAGTCTTACACTCATATTGGAAGGGACTGAACTCTGCAACGTATTAGGAGTAGGGGCTTACAGTCCAGGCATTAAAGCACTTATTTTGGTGCATCCTTAGAGGTCACAATTTTGAGAAAAAAAAAAAAAAAAACTGGTCTTGGATTGACAAAAATTCTTCATTCACTTATGTGAGATGTAACAAAAATATTGTCCTCTGATTACTATAGTTTGAGCATACACGGTGCAGCGAAATACAATAAAAACTTATGTGAGATGTAAAATCAGATTCACTTAATCTTAATGGAAGTTGTTGGGAGCCAGGTTAACCAACTTCAGTAGTTGAGATCCATGTGAAAAAAGTAACATAATGGCCAATGAAATTAATCCATGCTTTTCAGCAATCCGTTTGGAAAAGGAAATGAAAATGGTGGTGTATGACAACAGCTGAAAACGACAATAAAACTACTAAATGTAAGAAACACCTTTCCTTCAAACCCTAACAGCAACTCTAAGCATCACCTTGACCCAGATCATGGAAATGCAATAAAATTGTCTTCCTCTTTACGCAAGTATAATCGAATTCTGGCATCATTTCAATGGTTTCAAATATTAACAAATTATTATAAATCATTTCATCTAGTCATAGAATTGAATGCTTGCATTTAAGAACACTATCTATTATGGGATATTTGGATTACTAAAAATTCAAATAATTCGATAGTTGGGGAAGGGTGGATTTGAACCCTGAACATCTCCGTTGGAACCACCAGAAAATGCCAATTGAGCTACGACCTGTTCGAGAATTTGAGATCTTTTGATACAAAGAAGAAACAAATTCCAACATAATTGTATACATTTCAATGCTTATCAATCCTTAAAGTTTTTTTTTTTCTTCTTCCTAATTATAAGTCAGTAACAGTAACCAAAAAAAAATCCTTGCAAATAACAGAAAACGAATTTCTGCCCCCAAAAATAGCATTTCGAGAAACTCATTGTCATAGCAATAAATCAATCAGTAACTAACAAATCAAATTCCAATTGAGCTCAGAAGACGAAAAACAAAATTCTATAAAAGAAAAAGAGAGAACCTTGCGCTTGATTTCGTGAATTGGGTTTTCGGAGTCTTCGATATCGGGTGCGTAGGTGGCGGGGACCCGACCCGGATCCGTGAAGACAGAGTCGGAGTAGGTGAAAACGCACATGAGGGCGATGAAGGTGAAAACGACGGCGTTGAAGACGCCAGGGGAGGACATGAGGCCGAACCAGCGTTCTATGAAGATGAAGACTGTGGACAAGTATATGTACAAGATGGCCAAAACGACGACGGTTACCGGTACAGAGAAGCTGGAGCGATCTTTCATTGTTTTTGGTGGAGAGAGATTGAAGTGTCGGAGCCCACCGGCGTCAAAACGACGGCGTCTCCGGGGGCGGAGGTTTTGGTTTTGTTTTGTTTGTATTTATAAAGTTTGCTGAGAAAATGAGAAAGTTTAGAGGTTGGTGATGGTTCTGTTAATCTCTAGATGGTGCCGATGTATGTCGTTTTACTGATTTGGGCTTTTCTTTCTTCTCCTTTTACAAAATATACCCTTTATTTTATTTTGAAGAATTGATCATTTCATTATAAATTTATAATTAAGCTAAAATGTTTTTTTTTTTTTTTAAATTTTTTATTAGAAGAAGCTAAGATGTTAGTATATCTAGATTTTTAGATATATTTTCCATCTCAAATTTCTAAATATATATTATTTTTTTAAGATACGATTTAATCGCATTTGTACCATGATGATGAAATGCTTTGAAAATTAATATCAAACTAATATTTCATCAGGGCTCATACTCATCTAGATAAAGAATATCAATGAATCAATGTCAATAAAATTGTAATGAGAAATAAAAAAATTTTTGGCTCATTGTTTTAACTTTCATAGAATTCAATAGCAACATAAAATTCAAGAGTGAGATTTCATAAATTCTAACAGAAAAGTGCTCATGCATTATTATTATAAGTTGTAACCACACACGTGCAAACAAAATTGTCCAACTCTAATCAATTGGAACAAGTATAATTTTTGGTTAGAAAGGCTAGGATTTGTATAATTTTATTATTAATGAACAAATATAAATTTATTTATATAAACTATTTCTTGACATGAGAGAATCTAAATTAATGCATTTCACACATATATGTTTTCAAAAAAAAAAAAAAATCATAAAAAAAAATGCTTTCCAAAAAAAAAAAAAAAAAAAAAAGGTTAACCTGATCCAACCTGTTTGTCTCATCTATCCTTCAGACTCTTTAGAAATAGTTATTGATATAAGATATTTTTGGAAATTTTGCGAGTATGAAGAGCATAAGAAGAAAAAAAAATTTTTAATTATGGTTTTGCCAAAATTCACATAAAATTAAAAAAGAAAATACTGAGTAATATTACTGAATAAAGTTGGCTTTTAAACATAAAATATGTTTGCAATGTGATAATTGAAAACCCAATTCATTCTAAAGGGAAAAAAAAAAAAAAAGCTTCTATGTACTAACCTCACCCATAGTTGTCAGTATCATACGATACGTGATAGGTATCGTATCGTGTACAAAAAGTTTCGTATTGTAAGCGCATATCGTAAGTGCTCATGAATTGTCCGATACATAGGTGTGTATCGTATGAATCGTATTGTATTGGTAAATCGTACGTATCATACGATACATAGACATGTGGGTTTAAAATGGGTTTTTTTGGTTAAAATTTGTGATTTTATTTTATCTAAACTAGACTTTGTTAACATAAAATTGTTGGGAAACTTAATTGAGTCTAATGAAATAGCAAGTCCATGAGTTTTTTTCCTCCCTTCTCTTTCTCCTACAAAATTTAGACTATACTCATAACACTCACTTTCATATGTGCAAAAGATTCTCAAAAAAAAAAAACTTTCATATGTGCAAATTTATTTTCTATGCTATTTGTGGGGCCGGTTATCCAAGAGAATAATGTAGAAGGTGTAGGAAACGGGCTTGTGGCCCAAACGGCCCAGTCCAAGGACACTCACTTGTCCGAGGATAGTTAAAAAGAAGTATTGTGGAATTAATATAAGAAAAAGGGATGGAAGCCGTGTATAATAGCTCAAAACGCGTCCGAGGATAAGACTCACCTCGGATATCATGGTCCGAGGTGGATGTAACTATCTTACTATTCAGAGTACTCCGCAAAGTTGTATTAGAACTGGAAAGTGAATATAGACCTAAGGAGGAATCGGGAAAGATAACAAATATCTTCTAAAACTACTACCTCCACATTAAATGCTTTCCAGCTAACTCTCTGGCCGCATTAATGTGGAGGTGATACCTGAACAGTAACCAAGCAGCTTTATGGCTACTGAGCAAAAGTTCCGGGAGGTGCTGGATGGGACAGAAAGGAGTTCCCAGGATAGAAACTATATGTGTATGGTGGAAATGGGGTAAGGAACGCAGTATATAACATGGAAGTAGGTGACATTAGAGGGGACTTTTGAAAAAAGAGAAAGAAAGAACGATAGAACCCAGAGAAATACCCCCTGAAACCTAGCCGATGAGAGTTTTTATCACGCAGTTGGCTTGAAACGTCTTCTTTTGCACCATAACCACAACCTTTTCTACCAAATAGAACTAGTTTTTTCACCCACTCTCTAAAAATTTATTGTTTGGGCTTGTTGGGCTAGAAATCTATCCATATTCTGGGTCCAATCCAATTTGAGTCCCTACACTATTAATAATGTATTAAATGAAAATGTAATTATTTTTTATTTTGTTATTATTATTTTGAGTCTAAAAAGCTAGAATGCCAAGAAAAAATATAAAGAAAAATTTATTAGAAAAAAAAAACCAAAAGAAAAAGAGTAAATGTTGATAATAATAAAGAAAATGTCTATGAAAAAATAGTTTTGCAAGATGCTGAACATGATAATAACATTGACTTAGATTGAGTTGATTAGCCAAGATGATAAAAATATATTATTATATGGGTTCATATATCATGTATTACTTCTGAGTTTAATTAATTTGAATGTGCATATTATAAACATAAATTAATTTTATTTATTTAGTTAGCTTTGTTAAATTTTATTACATAAGTAATGATTAAATTGGTCATTAGTTGAATATTTTTTTTTTTTAGAGAGTTTCAATCTATGGCGTCCGCTTCTGATGATAGCTCTTTATCATCAGACTAAGACATTAATTAGTTTTTGGTGTAGGCGGGGATTGAACCCCAGATCTCTTATACAACCATCAGAGACTTTACCGGTTGAGCTAACTGGAACCCACTTAGTTGAATATATTTTGAATTTATAATGAATATGCCTTTTATATGTATATCTATAATTATTTTATAATTTTATTAGGTGTTCGTGTATCTTACGATACACAATTCGATACGATACACGATATAAAAAAATCAAAAATCGATTCACAATACGATTCATGATTTGACAACTATGACCTCATCCATCACCGACCACGCACCTGACCACTATACCCTTGCATCTTGCAACAGTCCCTAACCAGCCATCACTACCCAGTACCCACCCAGGATACCTCAAATGGATCTGATATTGAATTAGATTAAACTAATGTGTGTTGTATGATCATGTATTGATTTCTAATACATCAAATGAATACGATGTCCATTTGAGAATTGAGAAGATAATCGGAGAGAGATATTGTGCCTTATGTCAGTTATGTGCATTGTCCATTAGCATTGAAAAACATAATTATTACTTTTTTTTTTTTTTTTAAGAAAAAATGTTTTTGGAAAATAATGTGTCAAGAATTGTCTGTTTCTTGAGATTTACGTAAAAAATAATTCCCAGTAGTCTTCACTCTTCATAGTTTCTTAGTTTTATCTTATAGTTTGAACACATTATTTGCACCCATGCACACGATTCTGATTTAAGTGGCAACTTGTAGTTTGAAGTTTGAACATTGTAGTTTCTCAGTTTTAGCTTATAGATTTACTAAGTGGTGTGAGTGTGTTCTAAACACTTCAACTATTATTGTGAATCCCACATTTTTTTTAATAAGATTGTAAGTCCCACGTTGATTTGGAGTGAGCTCTTTTTATTTTATAAGTTATCTCCATTGATATCTTAAAATAATTCGTTTGATGTACACTTCGGCCTATCTATAACACATGCGTGTCTCGCACGTGTGTTTTGTTTTGGACTTTTATTTTATTTTTCTCTTTTCTAGCACATTTGAGCTTTTAAGAGCTATTTGTGAACTCTTCTCTCTCACAAGTAGGAGTTTTCTCTCAGGACCGTGGGTCTCCAGCTTTTCTAGAGAGTTCTATCTCTTTTCTCCTTCTCGGCACACGATTAGGCCATCCAGCTAGCGTACGAGCGAGATTTTTGGCTGCCTTGTGAGCTCTAGTTCCTTTGTCAGCCCATCACCTCCCCTTCGTGGGTCTTTCATCTCCCCTTCGTGGGTTCGTTGCTTTTGGCGTGGTTCTTCTGTCCTGTGGGTCTTTCTGTAACCGGTTGGTTTTAACGGCGGTTAATCGCTGCCATCTACGGCAGCTGTGGAGATTTTGGGTTGACGGTATAAGTGGTTGATGCAACCAGAAGTTCCTTCAGAGGTAAGAATTTCCGGCTGTGTTGGCACCTCTAGTTCTGGTGGGATTCGGCCAAGGGAGGCTTCTCCATGCCGGTGTGAGTTGCTTATGTTGAATAATGGCACCTCAGTTGAGGATCTAAGAAACCCAGCAGTGAGTAGCTCTTTTGCTTCAGTATTTTCCAATTTAGATTATTGGGGTTTAGAATTTGGGTCTTTCCCTGTTTTTTGGATTGCCTGTTGCTTTGTTTGCCTTTCTGTTTGGATTGTTGGCTTGCTTCTCTGTTTATATTCCCTTTTGGATATGAGCTATTTAAGTTGGAACTGCTGTGGTATCGGCAATCAATGGACAGTTCAAGAGCTTATTGATATGGTAAGAATGGAGAGGCCAGACGTGGTTTTTCTCATGGAGACACTAGTGGCAGAATCCAAGTTGGAACAAATTCGAGTTAAATTACGATTTGATAACAAACTAGTATGCCCAAGGGATGGTCACAGTGGAGGACTTGTTCTTTTCTGGAAAAACAACTTTCCTCTTGTCATCAATAACTATTCAAAGAATCATATTGATGCTACCATTCAGTGCTCGAAGAAAGGTAATTGGAGATTTACGGGTTTCTACGGACACCCGGAAACTTGCAAGCGTCAAGAATCTTGGGAATTTCTAAGACACCTGAGTAGAGACAAGGATGAGCCATGGGTATGCATTGGTGATTTTAATGAAATACTTAGCATTGATGAGAAGGGGGGGAGGGGGTGTCAGAGACCGAAAAGACAAATTCAACAATTCAGGGATGCCTTGGATGATTGCGGATTAATGGACTTAGGATATAGAGGTCCAAAATTTACTTGGTTCAGAAGAAACGGTGAAGAAGAGAGAAGACTTGACCGTGGAGTTGCAAACCCGGCGTGGATAAATACCTTCCATGAAGGGTATATTCAACATTTAACAGCGGCCTCCTCGAATCACAGGTCAATTATTTTGAGAACAAAAAACAGAAACAAAAGGAGGATTCGCCCATTTCGGTTTGAATCGATGTGGGTGGGCTCAGAAGGGTGTGAAGCTGTTGTTAGAAACTCATGGAATGGAGAGGAAAGAGATGGAGATATGGAAAATCTTTTTGAACGGATTCAGTTGTGCGCTCGGAATTTAGAAGAATGGAGCAGAAAGGACTTTGGAGAGATTACCAATCTTTTGCAGGAAAAGAAAAAGATACTGCATAAGCTTGGAGAGGAACCCAGAACTGAGGCCATTGTCCAACAAGAGGCTAAATTGAGAAGAGAAGTAAATTTGCTCTTGGTAAAAGAAGAAAAGATGTGGCATCAGAGATCCATAATTAATTGGCTACAAAGTGGGGATCAAAATACAAAATTCTTCCACACTTACGCGTCAAAGCGAAAGAGGGGCAATTGGATTCAGGGAATTGAAGATAATGATGGTGTATGACACGAAGATGTAGATGACATTGAGGATGTGGCTGTACAATTTTTCACAAATCTTTTCACATCAACGAGACCGCAATTGGGTGAACAGTCTCTCAGAAGAGTACACAAACTCATCACTGATGACATGAACAGGGAACTTTCACGGGAGTTCACGACAGAGGAGGTTCATCTAACTCTGAGACACATGGCTCCCCTAAAGGCCCCCGGGTCGGATGGTATGCCTGCACTCTTTTATCACTCATTTTGGCATATTATCGGGCCTAACGTTACTAATACTATCCCCTCTTGTCTAAACTCATGTAAAATACCAGAAAGCATAAACCACACTTTTATCACCTTAATTCCAAAAGTCTCAAGCCCTAAAAGAATGTCTGATTTTCGTCCCATTAGTTTATGTAATGTTATATATAAAATCATGTCCAAAATGATTACCAACAGACTAAAACCCATTCTTTCAAAAATCATATCTGAAACTCAAAGTGCATTTGTTCCAGGCAGATTGATTACTGATAATGTTTTGGTGGCGTTTGAAACACTACATTACATGAAAACTAGATGTGAGGGTAGAAAGGGTTTTATGGCAATAAAACTTGACATGAGTAAAGCATACGATAGAGTTGAATGGGGATATCTTAGCCAAGTAATGAGGAAAATGGGTTTTGAGGAAAAATGGATCTCTTTGATTATGCAGTGTATATCCTCTGTTTCATATTCTGTTCTTATTAATGGTGATCCTTGTGGTTCTATTCACCCATAGAGAGGTTTGCATCAAGGCGACCCTCTCTCCCCATATCTTTTTCTTATTTGTGCAGAAGGTCTTTTAGCTAAATTGAAAGAAGCAAAGTTGGAAGGAAAAATCACGGGGGTGGCCATAAGTCGAGGAGGTCCCAAGATCACAAACCTTTGCTTTGTAGATGACATCCTACTTCTCTGCTGGGCAAACATTGAGGAGTGCAGAAATATTCAACAAGTCCTATAGGAATATGAAGAAGAGTCAGGGCAAAAATTGAACCAAAATAAGACTACTATCTGCTTTAGTAAAAATGTGGAGGAAGACACAAAGAATGCCATACAGGCGAGTCTTAGTATCCCAGAGATAAAAGAGTTTGAAAAATATCTTGGCATGTCTTCTTTTGTGGGGAGGAATAAACGAGTTTCCTTCAGCAACATAAAGGAGAAAGTGTGGCGAGTGATACAAGGGTGGGGTGAAAAACTGCTGTCACAAGCTGGTAAGGAAATTTTAATCAAGGTAGTCGTACAAGCAATCCCCACATATGTAAAGAGCTGTTTCCGGTTACCCACATCTCTTTGCAAGGAGTTAGAGATTATGATAAGGAAGTTTGGTGGGGTGGTGTTGATAGGAGGCAGGAAATTTTAATCAAGGTAGTCGTACAAGCAATCCCCACATATGTAAAGAGTTGTTTCCGGTTACCCACATCTCTTTGCAAGGAGTTAGAGATTATGATAAGGAAGTTTTGGTGGGGTGGTGTTGATAGGAGGCACAAGATCCACTGGGTAAATTGGGAGAGACTTTGTAAACCCAAATTTGGAGGCGGGTTGGGATTTAGAAACATTATAAAGTTCAATGAAGCTCTCCTAGCAAAAAAATATTGGAGACTATTAAACAACAGCAGCTCTTTGGCTCACAAAGTATTCCAACACCGATTCTTTCCAGATGGGAATATTCTCAATCTAAATAACCAGGCTAAGGGGTCATATGCTTGGAATAGTATAAAGGGCGTTAAACATATAATAGAGATGGGTAGCAAGTGGCGGATTGGGAGAGGTAATAACGAGAAAATTTGGGGAGACCCATGGCTGCCAAATTCTCACACACACAAGGTCCAATCCCTAGTTAATCTCTTACCTCATGATGCCAAAGTTGAAGAGTTCATTGATTGGGAGAACATGAGATGGAGAAATGATTTAATTGACCAAATTTTCTGGCATGAGGAAGCTACTCTCATTAAAAAAATCCCATTGAGTGAACGAAAACCACCTGACCGTTTGATTTGGGCTGAATCGAAGGACGGAAAATACACGGTCCGTAGTGCCTATCGAATGTTACTTGCAAGGGAGGAAGCTAATCAACCAAGCAGCTCTTGTTTCAAAGAGAACACTATTTGGCGTAAGATTACGGAAGCTGAACATCCCTTCAAAGATCAAGCACTTCCTATGGAGAGCACTAATTAACTCACTGCCCACTAAGATGAATTTAAAGAAACGGGGAGTACAAGTTTGGGAAATTTGTGATAGATGTGGTGTAGAAAAAGAGGACACAAACCATATCCTATGGTTTTGCCCTTCAGCAAGAGTGGTGTGGGAAAGCAGCCCATTGTGGGGTTTGTTTTGCAATTCTCAGCATCAGAATTTCGAGGAGACGACAAAGTTTGTTCTCCAATTAGATCAGCCAGAGGTGCAGGAGCAGTTCGCAATCCTTGCTTGGTCTTTATGGTTTTGCCGAAACAAAATTAGAGTGAATGAGCTTGATAAAGTCCCTCATGATGTGATTTCTTGGGCTAACAATTTCAGACTTAAATTTCAATCCTTGAAGGAAGGAACGAAAGCTACTAGACCAAAGGATAATTTGAAATGGGTTCCACCCCCCCAAGGCTGGTTCAAAGCTAATGTAGATGGAGCTATCTTCAAAGAGTCTAATTCAGCAGGCATAGGTGTGGTGGTGCGTGACAGTCAAGGTTGGGTGCTGGTTGCTTTGTCGGAGAAAGTGGAAGGTGTGCAAGAGGCAGAGGTCATTGAGACATTGGCTATCCGGCGGGCCATCAGGTTTGCAATTGAAACAAGCTTTAATTGTGTTATAATTGAGAGTGATTCACTTGGGGTGGTTAAAGCTATCCAAGACTCTGCTGATTCTACTTGTCATGTTGGACACATCATTGAGGACGTGAAGCAGTTGGCAAAGGTTTTGAAAAGCTGTGATTTCCAGCACACAAAGAGGGAGGCAAACCAGGTTGCTCACACTCTGGCCCGCAATGCTATTAAGGTTGACACAGTGCTGGCTTGGCTTGAAGAGATCCCTCCTTGTGTGGCTGATGTAATCCAGTTGGATGCTGTGTAGTTGCTGTATTTGCTTGTTGCTGTTCTGGTGTAGCTCTGTTCCTCTCTGGTTCTTTGTTTTAGCTACTGTATTTCATTTCTCTCTAAAAAAAAAAGAGCTATTTGTGATTGTTGGAGATTAGCTTCCTTAGTAATTTAACTTAATATTTTATTGTTATATGACCAACTCAGTGGCTTATTCAAAAAACAATTAGAGCACTTTCCCATCAATTGTAATTGTCTTTTTCTAGATCAAAACAATAACATTGTTCTTTTCTACTCTTGAAAGTGTTTTTCCTCTGCACATAGTTTTCTCTTGTGCAAACACTGTTTATGCTTGTGTAATTGGCATGTTTTAGTCAATTGAGAATAAATGAAATGCATAGTTTAGAAGGTTGCTCTTAAAACTTTGTGTGTGGAAGTGCATCTAACACAAAGGTCAATATTATAGTTTGATTCTGGGGGTTGTTCAATCAAGAGAACCCAGTAGTATCAAGTTTTACTCTAGGTGACACAAATTGATGTTTAAGCACAATGCATTTGCCCTGATTCTATAGTATTATAAGATCATTTCTAAACTCTTTTTTATTTTCTATTGTTACTTATTATTCTAATATTGTTGTTAGATCAATATTTGTTTATTCACTAAAGTTTTTCCAATAGAGGGATTTGATTGTAAACTTTTAGGTAGATCCATTCCCTTCCCCCATTTTCCTTTTTTAAATGACAATTTGGATTTTGAAATTTGGATCATTGAAGTCTCCGAACTTGTAAAATAAGCAACATGTCAAAATGTTTGTTGTGCACGAAAGAATGTGTTGACGAAAATTTATTAATGAAAGATCATTATCGTCGCAAAAACGGAAAGGGAAAGGAAGCTTGGTGCATTTGATATAGCAATATTTAATGAACTTTATCTATATTTTTTCTCTTTTTATTTAACTTATTTTAAAAATGAGAAGTACAAGAAAAACATGAAATTATCATTATGTTTGATTTGGAACCAAAAAAAAAAAAAAAAAAAAGAAAAGAAAAAAAGAAGAAGAGAAAAAGAATAGTGGCTGCCTGCACTATCCTTATATAAGGTAACCTCTCCAAAAAACACCCTTGAGGCTGAGGCCAAAGTCTGTGAACTCATTGATCCCGAGAGAAAGGAGTGGAATGTTTCTTTGGTGAGACAAATTTTCTGGCCCCACGAGGTAGATATGGTGCTAGGCATCCCTCTGAGCATAAGCTTGTTTGGGCTTGCACAGCGAATGACAGATTTACAGTTTGTAGTGCCTACTATTTAATCATGGATGATAGTGGACACGGCAGGGAAGGGGCGAGCTCGGATGACCCTGAAGTGAGGCAAGTTTGGAGATGGGTTTGGAGCATGAAAACTCCAAATAAGATCAGAAACTTTGCCTGGAGGGCCTGTAGAGATATTCTTGCCAACAAAGTGAACCTGAAGAGACAAACGATAACGAAAGATGATCTTTGCAGTGAGTGTGGAAAGGAACCCGAAACTAATTGTCATATGTTTTGGTTTTGTGATAAAGTCAAAGATATATGGGGAAATAGCAAGTTGGTTTTCCCTTTTCATATTGAACCGTGGTGGAGTTTTATGGATGTGGTGTGGCAGATTGTGAAGTGCAGGGTATTTGATTCGAGACTCTTGGAGACTACTATGACACTGTGTTGGGAGATATGGAAAAACAGAAACTCCGTCCGGCATGGAGGACCCCATAACTCTGGGAAATCAATTGTCCAACGAGCTTTAGCTTTGATGCAGGAGTACCGAGAAGCAACAGAGGAAGTACACTCTCCCAGACCAATGGAGGCAGTGAAGTGGCACCTACCAGACCACCCACTCTACAAGTTGAACGTGGATGCTGCGGTGTTAAAGGAGTTAAATGCCACAGGAATGGGGATGGTTGTACGCGATTGGGAAGGTAATGTGTTGGCAGCAATGAGTAAGAGGATTTTGGCACCTTTGGCCACTTTGGAAGCTGAAGCAAAATCAATGGAAGCAGTGGTCCAATTCACCTGGAAGATGGGATTTAGGGAGGTTGTATGTATGTGAAACTGACTCGTTGGGCCTATATCAGATTCTCTCAGGAACCACAGAAGCCCCATCCTGCATTGATACAATTGTCACCAGTATTCTACTGTTAGGCTAGAGTTTTTGTTGTATTTCTTTCAATCATGTAAAAAGGCAAGGCAATAGGCCGGCCCACATTCTACCCCACTTTGCAAGACATATTGGGGATTTTGTGGTGTGGTTGGAGGAAACTCCTACCCCAATTGAGCATGCGTGTGCTCAGGATGTAACCCACTATTTTGGTAATCAATAAATGAAAGCATAGTCTTCCCATCAAAAAAGAAAAAGAAAAAAAAGAACAGTGTTTGAATCCTGATACTCGAACTCAAAATTCTCACTTCCTTTAACGAATTAGGTACAAAAATTCTTATGGAAACAATTATCATAGACTAAGAACTTAGAGAAACCTTTTTCCATCCCTCTGAATATTAGAAGGAAGACGAATGATAAAAAATAAAAAATAACTATAAAAAAGAAAAAAAAAAGTACAAGTATAAATGAATCATGGATCTGAGATACAAAAATGATTTCAACATTTGGGAAGATCGGACGGTGGAGGTGGTAGCTTTTGCTTGGGCCCTTTTCCATCCTGGACTACCCAAGCCATTTTCAAGCCCCAGCTTGTGTGTACTTCCAGATGGCAGTGCATAAACCAAACACCTGTTTGTCCACAGAATAAAAAATCGGACCATGTTCAGTTATTATGGATTTGGTAAAAAAGAAAAAAGAAAAAGAAAATCACTATAAATTTATTGCAATGTTTACAAATTAAATTTTTTTTTTGAAAGGTATTTTTCACAGATTATAGAATACTTTATTGCAAATTCTTTAACACATCATAAGCATTTAGAATTAGATACATTGGAATTGGTTTGCTCGCAAATCAACATTGAGATGGAACAATAAATAATTTGAACTAATACTTAGAACATTTCACATTGCAGATTGATCACTGAATTTCAGAATGAATATGTAAAACAAATCTAGGAATGTCAAAATTAGATAATTAGTCATTGTGCCCGGTACCACTTAAGATACCTTGGAATTTCTAAGAATTCAGTATTAAATGTAGTCAATGGCTTTGACCATGTGAAGCATTATAAACTAAACCTATGGGAGATCCCAAAACAAACAACAAATGCAGCTAACTAAGTCTAGGAATAATTGGATTTTTAATTTTATGGTGATGTGAACCTGTCACACATAAGCCTCTCAACTAACTATACTATATGTATAACTACCAATTTAAATAGAAAATACTAATTGATGGTCTTCTCCTACTCCAACCAAGCACTGAAATTTCATCATTGTCATCATAACTTGAAGATAATAATTAGCCCACATATACTACTGCTCCATTACAAACTAATTTTCCTTCACATTAATATTATTAATTGAATTCAGTTGTGTACCAACCTGGATTGTCTGCAAGAAAGCGAATTGCAACCCAACCACCAGATGGTACGCCTATGGTGTTCCTCTCAGCTGGGTCAACGAGGTTGAACTTCGCAGGGTCTTTCTTGGGGTCAAAGTTTCCAAAACCTTGAGCTAGCACAAAGAAATTGAAGCCATGGAGGTGAAGAGGGTGGCTCTCTGCACCAATAATGCTAGTGTCCTGTAATACCAACTCCACACTAGCATTAAATGGTAGCACCACAACTTTAGTACCAGTGTTCATCACAATGTTGTTAGGTGGATTGCCTGTATAATTAAATTTGACTAATGGGTTGGCAGGGAAATCCGTGGTGTAAACACCTTTAGATTTGTTAAAGAAGTGGGCTTGAAGTAATGCTGTGCTTGGTTGCACAAATGACACGTTGTTGATTGAAGCAGCAACCATGGTGTTATTTGGGCACGTTTGGTTTTGCGAGCATTGGATTATACCTAAACCTACAGTGAAGAAGAAGCGTCTATCAACTGTTTTTGGAACCTTTGCTGGGAATTTTGCTGAGTTCAAGCTACGGATTTTGTTGCTGAATTTCGTAGCAAAGGATGTGTCATTGAATTGTGGAAGCACTGGTTTGAGAAGCTGTGGCTTCTTGTTCTTGTTTTTGGCTTTTGAGACTGAAGGGTTTTCGTATTCGAGCAATCCTGTGGCTGTGGTGTTGTCAAAGGTAGCAGGGCCTGTAGCGTAAGGTCTAGCGGCCATTATGAAAGTGGCATTTGGGGATTTGGATTTGGTTCTGAGAAGAACATTGGTGGTCTGTCCTGGGGTGATGAGGACAGTGTGGGTTTTGAAGGGCTTTACATATATTGCATCGGCTTCAACCACAGTGAGTGTGTGGTTTGCAATGCTGAAAAAAAGTTCATCGTTGAGTGCAGCATTGATCAAACGGAGGAGATAGGTTTTCCCAGGCTTCACCTTGAGCTTGAATGTATCTGCATGCATGAAAATTGATCAATTTGTTTTTCATATTCCCTAAAAAATAACACAAATGGACCATAATACCCTTGTCCTATTATTAGAATCCTTTTTATTTTAAATTTATAATGCATTATTTCAAGTAAAATAAGGAGAAATGAGTACCTTTGGCTGAACAGTTGTATAAGGGTCCTGGAAGACCATTAATAGTGAAGGCATCAGAGAGATTTGGTGCTGATCCTGTACTCATGGCTTGGTTGATCATTTTCTCTGTGTCTACTTTCCACCATTCTCCTGCAATTGGAGGAAAAAGCTCATAATAATTAATTCAATATTTAAGAAGCTACCTTTACTTAAATATAGATACAAGTATACAATTAATTAATGCTATTTATCTCTTTCTTCTTGTTTTTTTTCTACTTTTATTTTCTAGAACAAAATCTAGAATTACCAAAAATGATGGGAACTTCTTTTTCGGGTTGAGGAAATGGGTAGGACGCATGTCGTTTTGGGAGTATGACAAGTGGTCCATAGAGAGTTGCCCTAAGCCATGAGATGTGAGCATGCCAAAACAAAGTCCCTCTTTGGCCTGTAAGGGTGAAATTGTACACATAGACCTGGCCTGTCGAATAGGGCACTGTGTAATGTAAGCTGGTCCATCTGCCCATCCACTTCTTAGTTGCCTCACTCCATGCCTGTCTCCAAATTAAGCCAACTTTCATCAGATTTCAAGTACATGCAACTAATGACTATTAATACTCATTAGTTGCAAACAACCAATGAATATTAACATCATCATCAAGAAGAAGAAGAAGAAGAAGAAGAAGAATGAAGCTACAAGTATCATACCAATGGATGGTGATATTGTGTTGGACATGGTTAACCACTTTAATCACGAGCCGGTCACCTTCCCGTGCGATGATCCGAGGTCCGGGGATCTGCCCGTTAACTGTCACAATGCTCTTTGTTTGGCATAGTCTAGTCACATTTTGTAACTTGATCTGTAAAAGGTTGACAAAACAACAGAGAAATTAACAAGTTGAACCGACTTCGAAAATATAAAAACTTGGAATACTTATAATGAAATGCAACACGTACATCAAACTTGTAGTGTCTGGTTGTGCCTGCATGCTTTGCGAGTACCAGCTCAGGCAAAATCCACAATGCAATCGAAGCAAGAAAGATGGCTCTCAAAAAGGCTGGCGATGGAAGAAACCTAGAACCCATCTTCACTCTTTTGGTGGACAAGACCATAAGCACTGGAGACAATAATGTTGTTGTTGTTCAAATGACTCAAAATGCTTTGGATGCATAATAGAGAGCAAGTCTAACGGTTTATATAGTTCAAAAAAGGGGATGTGTGGAATTTGGATAATTAGGTGATTGAGAATGAAATTTCATTAGAGAGCCCATGCCTTCAGCAACAACTTGCAAACTCTGATCAAGCTAGAGCAGCTGGTCAAGTTTTACTTTAGAGTATTGTTCAAGACACATTATAAAATATTAAATATCAGAATTCATTCCTAACGGTATCCTTTAAATTCCATAATTGCCCCTTATTCACTGTCAATTAAATAGGTCAACTGGTCCCAGTCACTGGAGTACTTATAGTGGGTCAGACCAAAATAATGGATATTCTCATAAAAATGTACACTTTTTCACATGGATCCAGTTAGTTCTTTCTAAATATCTTTTTTCAGAAACTTTCTTTTCTAAAATTTTAAAGTAACTATATTTTAATTGTAAAGCAACATAAGGGTATCTAATTGTGACTTACTAGGGCAAATTTGTCAAATTAACTGAAAGCTGTATCCATATATAGTTTGAGTAGAAAAGAAATCAACTTACTTTTAAGCACTGAAAGGTATTAATTTATCGAAACTAGGGTTAGATGGAAATGGTTGCCTGCAGGTACCCTTCAACCTCCAATGGTTGACACTTGTTAATCAAGGAAAAAAGGAGGGTCGAGGGTGTTGCGCCATCTTGTTAGCTGTCGGTTGTTCCATACTGTACAAACTCTAACAGCTTGTGATGTTACTGCCATTTATTTTGGAATCTCTGTTTGATTTGGAGATGGAAGATCGATTATTCTAAAAATCTTAGTGAGTAGTGACCACTATGCCAAACTCTTATAACACCATCTCAGATCAGATGTTTTGAGGAACAGAAATACTACATCATATTTTTTGTTTTCTTTGATAGGTACTGATCGAGATACTACATCTGGTGTTCACTACGCCAAATTGCCAATGGGAGTGATCCTCTAGAAAGTCTCTATCAGACCATTATTGAAATTGTTCTTATTATTTTGAATTAATCATTATTGAAAGTTAATTAGAGCATCATTGGATCAAATGACTTCAAAAAAATCAATAATTAATTTAAGACAAAGAAAAACCAAAATTCTTGCATGGCCAATCTGTTAGTTACCGCAAGGCTAATTAATGTGCTGATGCATTGACAACAATTTGATTTGGATTCATTAACTCTTGTGTTTTTTTTTATGTTCCTCCGCGTGAGGTGGAAAAATTGTTAGCTTTTGGCTGACAAAGCTGATATGTTTAATTTGTTACAAACTTTTTAACTCCTAAATATTATATATCTTCTGTTTAACCCAAAAAAAGGGCTGCCAGAATTTGCTTGCTATGAAGAAAACAATATTTCTGAAAATATATATTGCAATGGTAAGCTCAAATAATTAAGAGGAAATCATATATTATACTTTATTCAGAAAAATACATACATACATACATATATATATATATATATATATATATATATATACATATTCAAGTTACACTTAGTGTAAACTCTACAAAAGTTACATATTTTTAGACTATAGTTCTAAAAAATTCTAATGGCCAGAAAATCACTAAATTCATGTCATCTTTAAAAGTTATTGATGACCATATCAGCTAACCTAATTAATTTGAGAGATTATTATATTATTTTCTTTTATACTTTCTTTCTCTCTTCCCTAATTAGTACATACTTAACCTTGCACAAGTGCTTATTCTTACTGTCCTAAGTTGCATATTTTCTTTCTATTATTTTTAATGTTCTTAAGTTGCAAATCAGTGAGTTGAAATTGCTGTCCCCAATCATAAACTAAGGACGTGATTCATAATAAGAAAACATAAAATACATAATATTTGTGTGGCCTAAAAAAAATTAAGGTTTGATGGTGAGGTAATAGACAACCACCAACAACATGAAGCCCATGTTAAGGCTAAAGCTTGTGTCTGAGGCAATACATACACAAAAAAGTGTTGTGGAACGTTGTTTAAGTGTTGTGGAAATATATGTGGGTGAAAAAGTATTGTGGAAATATATGTACTGTTGTTTAAACAACTAAAACTGTTATTTAAACAATAATACCAAACAAACCCTTACTGCTTCAAAACTTTGAAGTTTAAAATATGAGTACGTTTGGTAGAGTTGTTAAACAGCTCATTTTCAGTTTTTAAATAACATTACACACATTTTCACACACTTTTTCACGCACACGTATTTCAAAAAACTACAAACAACATTACTCAAACTCTTCTACCAAATGGGCCCTTACCTTTCTTTCCAGCCTTTTTTTTTTTTTGAAAGCTAGTATTTAAAACTAAAAATTACTTCTGTGTTGAGTCTCTGCCTCTTTGACTTTTGCAACTAAATATTAATAATTGCTTTTGCTAGGAGATTTTGAGTTCCTTATTAGTTGAGTTTATAAATGTGAAAGATTTAAAAAAATACAAAACTGAATCTGGTTTTGTTTTTATAATGAATCCGCTATCGTTGATGAATGAGGGGTCATTGTTTTAAAACGCAAATATGATCACATCATTTTATGAGAAACGAAGTTGAACTACTGAAGTGTAATTTCAGTGGAGAGGATTAACGAAACGTAGAGATAACAGCAACTACAATTCTTTAGTTTTTCTTTGCAAAAAAAAAAAAAAATAAATAAAAAAAGAAGAAGAAGAAGTGGTGGTGCATGACTGCATGTGCCCTTTAATGAGGATGGATTTGGAAAGCAATAAATAAGGAAAGAGGAAAAAAAAAAAAATTAATCAAGTAAGGATGTCAAAAGTAATAAACATTAATGACACATTTTTTTAACTGATAGATCTCTTTGAAATCTAAGCTCTCTCTCTCTATATATATATATAAATAAAACAAATTAGGAGTACATGTTATATGCGTATGAAGGTGTATTGATCAAAACAAAGACTTGTGCACTCAAGAAAATAAAAATCTCCAACGATGGGAGGGCATCTTGTAAATATACATGGATTTTACGCTTGAATTCATTGAGATGTTTGTTAAAATTATCAAGCTCAATCCAAATTAGGCACAAGTTCAATCATACTTGGTATGCAAGAAATATATGTTATTTCCCTCATGGACATAGACCAATAGACCGAATCATATAATCCTTGCGCTCTCTCTCTCTCTCTCTCTCCTTCTTCTTTGTTCCCCTCTAGATTTGGCTCTCTAAACGATTCAATTTCATATTTGTGTAAAGCCCCTTTCACTCTGTTTGATTCTTTCTATATAAGTTAGTTGTACTCTATTTAATTTATCCGTGTAAAAAGAAGTATAGACCACTTATATCCAATCTACACTCCACTTTAAACGGACATATGGACACGTACTAATAATTCTTCCGTTTACAATTTGGAGTGGGATAGTGGGAGGTGGTAATCTCATACGCACGACGTATGAGACTTATGTCTCACTGACATGTGAGCAATGAAACATAAGTCTCATACACTAGGCGTATACAAGATTTTTCCGGGATAGTGGTATATTATATGTTTTTTGAAAAAATTAATAGTAATATAAGTGGTCCATTGTCCACATTCCTTTCTTTTTTTCTCAACAAAAAAAAAAGAAAAAAAGAAAAAAAAGAAAGAAGAAGAAGAGTCTCTTTGTTTTTTTTTTTTTTTTCCTTAAATTAAATTCTTTGTCACCTTGTAAAAAAAATAGTTTTTATTTATTTTTAATATACTAGTTGTTAACACAAAGTGACATGTTGCAAATTTGGATTTAGGAATCAGCCTACAGAAATAAAAATAAAAATAAAAATAAAAATAAATGGAAGTAAGATTGCCTACCTATTACCTCTCTCAGGCCTTATAAAGTGAAAGTTGTGCCACTTTTTTCTTTTCACTAGTTGTTAACAAATAATTAAGTTTTGGGGAAAAAATCTAATAAATATATAACTAATTAATTTTTTTTTAATTGAGTCTTATATAACTAATTACTAATAACGAAATTTATAAGCATTTTTTTTTTTTTTGGAATCAACACATTTATGACTCAAATGCAATATACATTAGTTTAAATTGTCCTAAAAAAAAAAAAAAAAAAACATTAGTTTAAATGGGCCAAGGCCAAAAGTTGAATTGAACATTTTATTCCAAGCTCATTCCTGCAAAGTCTCCAACTCAATCCGGAATTTGTGAAACTCAACATTTGGGAAGATCTGCTGGCGGAGGAAGCAGCTTCTGATTGGGAAGCTTTCCATCGAAGACAACCCAAGCCATTCTTAGTCCCCAGCTCAAGTGGGCTTCATAGTGGCAATGCATTAACCATACCCCTATTTTCACACAATGTAATAATCACCATTATCTTCAAAGATTCAGTGAACAAATTTCAATTAATCAATTAAATGCTCGTTTCTACTTTCTACACACACACACACACACACACAGAACAGACTTGAATTCTCCATTTAAAAATAAATAGTGAATAGAGCCATATGTTAGTATAAAAGTTTGAGTGTTATATATATATATATCAACTACTCTCCAAATTGTGATTTCAATACCCTCTCATTTATCTGTTTAAACCTTGAGACCCTCTTTTTTAGACTATTTCATCTGGACCTAAGAAAATTGGATCCGGATTTGCCAATCCGCCCAAAGCCCAATAAAAAAAAAAAAGGTATGGCCAATATAAATAGAAACCTATTTTAGTTCGATAAGCTTTTGTCCTTGACTCGATTTTGATCCAGTCTAGTCAGGTTGTACCTAACCCGACTCTCTCAGCAAAGCCTTTATTGTTAAATTATAAACTTAACTTTTTTTCTTGACTCATTTTCAATTTATGTTTGTGTCCTTAAGTTATATAAAATTTTCTATATTATAGATGAGAATACTAATGACATTAGTCATCAACTTAATGAGCAATTATCAAATATAAATGTTTTTAGTGTTGGGTTCACTACAAACATTGAGTAGCTTTTTTGTAAGTTCATTAGATTTTCTTCATTAATTATTTATATATTTTCTTTACCTATCATGTTATATTTTATTCTTAAAGCTTATGTATTGTATGAGTTTTGGATTAGTTATTTGTTTATGCAGCATTTTAAAAGCCTCAAGTTTTTCTTTTAAGGTAAATTACATAATCCTCTCTTGAGGTTTGGGAGAATGATACTCGACCTCAAAATTTAAGTAAAATAACACTCTCTTACCTTAAGATTTGAAGAAAGCAATACATTAGTCCTCCTATAAATAACATACACACAATATTCTAAATTTTAATAAGATTCCCTTGACCATACCCTAACTGTGCTTAGTTTTTTTTTTTTTTGTTAACTATTGTTCCTTGTCAACAAATCGTGGTTAGGGTTTGATCAATGAGATCTTTTCAAATTTGAAATATTCTATCACTGTTATTAATGGATGAACTAATTTCTCTAAATCTCAAGTGAGAGAAATATCATTTCTCTTATACTTTAGGGTTACAACTATAATTTTAAAGCTATACATATTGTATAAGTTTTCAATTAGTTTTTACTTTTTACTTTTTATCTTATATTCTTTCTTTTCAAAACCCTTAAAGTACAGCTATAATTTTTTTAACTTTTAACAAATAAGTAATTAAGTTTTCAGTAAAAAGCTAATCCAAAAGAAGAGATAGTTTATAGGTGGTTTAATATTTAAACATTCAGGATTGAAGGATAAGATTTACTACTTATGTTAAGGAACCAACTTCTACTTGCCAATGGGTGATCTAGAAGGAATAATGAAATAAGGAAAGCGTTTATGATTAAATGCTTAAATTCACCTAATAGCTTGTCATATTTAGTATACAAAACTCTCAATTTTGTGGAGTTCATGAGAGGTCCTGATAGACAGTATTACTCTCAATTTATCAAAGAGATTGATTCCCAGATTAGTTTAAGTTTTTGGTACAATCAATTATTAATTTATCATGGTATCAGAACATGACATCTTGAATTCGATAATTGCCTTCACTTTATCTCTTATTTAAAATGTTAAAAAACTCATGTGTTAGACCCCGCTAATCAAAGAGGATTTTAGGCCTACACGTGAGAGAGAATATTAGAATTATGGTTAAATAATTAAGGATAGTGTTTGTTACATACACTTTTAAACACCAATTTAAACTGAAATCGCGATGAAATCATGTCTTCAACTCACATTTGAAATCATATTTTCAACTCATGATTTCAGTTAAAATATTGTGAGTAATAGTGTGTGCAATAATTTTTTATTTTTTCAATAATTAAATTCATTATTTACTAATAGCTTAAGTTTTTTGAATAGTCAGTGATTTATCAAAAATTACTTTATTTTTATCATAAAATATTTACAAACTAATATAATAATAAATGTGATTAATGAATTTAGCATTATAATAAATATGTGTCTAAATTACTTTTTTGTAATTTTCTCGACATCACACATATCTACCTATACATTTTTGTAATTTGAAAAATTTTTAAAGTAAAATTTATAAAATGTTTGACATCACTCATGAAATAAATATCTACCTATAGCAGATATTAGACGTAATTTTTAAGTTTTAACAAATTTGTACGAACCCCTACCTAGAATAATTAATAAGTGCGTTGCATGCAGATGCATGTATCTTTTTCTGTCACCTAATTAGGATTAAATTCTACTATTAAATGAAATATATTGACTTATCAAATATATATATATATATATATATATAGACTTTTTTACAGTATTGATGTTTCTCACCTGGATTGTCCGCTAGAAACCGAATTGCAACCCAACCGCCGGACGGCACACCCACGGTGTTCCTTTCACTGGGGTCAACAAGATTGAACTTTGGAGGGTCATTGTTTGGATCGTAGTTCCCGAAACCTAGTCCAACTATAAAGAAATTAAAGCCATGCAAATGGAGAGGATGGCTCTCGGCCCCTAAAATGTTAGTGTCCTGCAGCACAAGCTCCACACTAGCATTGAAAGGAAGAGTCACTACTCTGGTTCCATTGATAATCCCTGTATTGTTCGGTGGTGTGCCTGTATAATTGAAAGGAATGATCGGGTTGCTAGGAAAATCAGTGGTGTAAACACCTTTTGATTTTCCAAAGTAGTGAGCTTGGAGGAGGGCTGTGGTTGGAAGTGTTGGGAAAGATATATTATTGATAGAAGCTGTGAACTTTGTCACATTAGTAGGTCCTTGACATGTTTGGTTTTCCGGACATGGGTTTGTTCCTAGGCCTACTGTGAAAAAGAAGTGCTTGTCCACACTTTGTGGGACATTAGCTGGGTATTGAGCACTCGCTAAGCTACGGAGTTTGTTTGTGAAATTTGCGGCATAGGAAGTGTCATTGAGAGCTGGTAGAGTTGGTTTGAAGAGTGGAATTTTCTTAATTGAGGTTGTAGAATGAGTGAAATTAGATGATATTTGTTCATATTCAAGGATACCTGCCACAGTGGAGTTGTCAAAGGTGCCTTGGCCAGTTGCATATGGCCTAGCAGCCATGAGAAAAGTGGCATTTGGGAAGTAAGGTTTGGTTTTGAGAAGAACATTTGTGGTTTGTCCAGGGGTGATGAGAATGGTATGAGTCTCAAAAGGTTTAGCATAGACAGCATCAACTTCAACAACCGTTAAAGTGTGGTTTGCAATACTGAAGAAGAGCTCATCGTTGAGTGCAGCATTAATAATGCGGAGAAGATAAGTTTTCCCAGCTTTCACCTTCAGCTTGAATGTATCTGAAAAAAAAAATCTATTTAATTATACGTGTAGAATTGAAATGTATATTTCTCTGTGGAATATGAAAGCATGTTTATTTTTCAGTCATAGTGTGAGATATGAGCAGCAAGATCCTTTCCATTTCTCTTGAAAATGTGAAATGAAGAAAGTCTATTTTATAGTTAATATTTTAATTCTTGAACCTGATAGTGCATAGACTATCAAATTATTTAAAGTTTTAAATGACATAACACTAAATACACTTTAGATTTGTCTTATCTAATTCTAACTATGAAATAGATTTATTTCATATGAAAATGATTCTTTTCCTTAACGTGATACCTTTGGCGGAACAATTGTATAAGGGTCCTGGGAGTCCATTGATGGTATAGGCATTTGAGACGTTTGGGCCTGCACCTGTTTGGAGGGCCTGACTAATGATTGCCTCAGGATCTACATTAAACCACTCTCCTGCAATCCACATTTAGACAACTTAGTCACCAAGGATGCAAAGTAATGGTAAGAAGAAATCAGTTAGTCATTACACAAAATTATACAATACCTCAGACATACAACAATATTATACTCATTCCTCTCACACGAATAGTAGATCTAACTATGAATTTAATTACTTGAATTTATTATTACGAGAAATGAGTGATTATGGTATTCTTGTACCCTTAGAGTATTGTATAACTACCTACTCATTACTTATTTAATTACCTAAAATGAGGGAATTTCCTTGTAAGGTTTGGCAAATGGATATGGGATGCCATGCTTGGGTCGAATGATAATGGGGCCATAGACAGAGGATCTTAGCCATGAAAAATGGGCATGCCAAAGTAGAGTCCCTCTTTGGCCCACGATGGTGTAGTTGTAGACATAGGTCTGGCCACTTTGTATGGGGCACTGAGTTATGTATCCTGGCCCATCAGCCCATCCACTTTGAAGTTGTCGAATTCCATGCCTATTTCATGGAGAAGCACCATTACAATTAATTTTGAAAACCTTTGAATTATGAAATTCCTTAATCTTAACTTGTTAGGTGAAACTTTATACCAGTGGATAGAGATATTGGATTGAATATGGTTAACCACTTTAATTAGAAGACGATCACCCTCCCTAGCGACAATGCGAGGCCCGGGAAATTTTCCATTTACAGTTACTATGCTCCTCGTGTGGCATAGGCGTGTAACATTTCGCGATATGATCTGCAAAATATTTTTAAAATTTAACAATTGGAAGGGGAAAAAAAAAGCAGAGAACTAAATAGGTTAAATCTAAGTGTTAGAATTTGTAACAACAAGAGCTAGACAATATTAGTGCAAAGGTAATGGAACAAACATAACTTAAAAACAAATGGCACACTAATAGCCTTTTTAGCCCATTAGTATAGCTATTCTTCTTCATTATTAGAACAAGGATTCAACCCCTTCCCTTACCCTCAACCAAAAAAAAGAAAAGCACATACATCAAATTTGTAGTGTCTGGTTATGCCTATTGCCAATTCAGGAAACAGAAGAAAGGCTATGAATGGTAAAAGAAAAGCTTTCATGTTTGTTGTTGTTGATGCAAGAAAAGAAACACCCATTTCTCCCATTCTAGCTGTTTGGAGAAGGGGACGGAGCAATGAGTAAAATTCTGGCTTGGGTTTTGAATCACCAAGATTGTACACATATATATAACTAAGTAAAAAGTGTCAGGGTTACTCCACACAGAAAAAAAAGAAAAAAAAAAGAAGATTCTTAATTTAGGGTGGTAGCTAGAATACGCCTAATAAGATTATTCCAAAAGATGAAATGATAGAATGCTAGTTCAAGAATAACTTTAGAGTGTGGCCCAAGAAAATCCACGCTTCTTGAATCTTGACCAACATTAATCTGGTCCTGTCAATCTACTCAAACATTTTTCCTGGTCATGATGCCATATGGACATGGTTTCAAACGAGTAGACTCCATCGCGACCAACCTCCATTTGCATGCAAACAAAGATAACTTTTTTTTTTTTCTTTTCTAATTTTCTTTTTTTGGATAAAAAATACAATATTTACCCTTCTATTTTTATTTTAATTATGAATTTTAGTGGACTGTTTCATATAGCACCAAACGGTTAGCAAGGGTCCATTGGAAACGCGAAAAAATCGTCAAACAGTTGAGCTATAAGACTCTTGATTTCTTTTATAAAACGTTGAACGAAAGTTTTCTTGTTTTGTTTTGCTTTTTTATTTTTTTTCACACTATGATGATATTGTCTGTGTTTGTGTTTGTATGAAATAGGTCAGTTCAAAAATAAGTATTATTTTTAGTTTTATCACACAGAAAAACCTAATTAATTCCTCTTGATTTCCAAAACGTGTGGGAGCATGATACAAAGTGAAGCTAGCATCTGAACTGCCCATTTCCACAGTTTAGTTTGACCATATTTCTAAAATTCAATTACTTTCATTATGATTAAGGTATGAAAAGCAATTTAACATTTTCAAGTCTTATTCTTGGTAATCAAGCAAATCAAGAAGTCGGTTGTTTTATGGTCGAGCATCAGTAAGCTTTTTTCACATTCAAGGACAGTACTGGGATTGGAGACGATTGTTAGTTAAAGAATCGTTGTTTTGAGCAGTTTCTAAGCAAGCGAAGCATAGTCAATCTTTATATTGTATCAAATCATGAAAAAAAGCACGTAAATACTACCTACTAATAGAAACAAGACTCCAACGACTAAGCTCAAAGTTTGATTAAATTGTAGGCAATGGTCATAAATTTTCATCCACTTGCGAAGCACACTAGCTTTACTAGTCTTTATAGTTTCACCAACTACTAGTCCTTGTAGAGATCCCCTCTGCACCAGCAAGGCCTCAACTCAGGTTTTCTTTCTTCCTAGTCAGCAGTGTTGGTGACGGTGACGAGGACTACGGACCTGAAGTCGTTTTCGTTAGAACAATATGGGCTATTAAAAGGCAGTCTCAAGGCCTCTTAAGACTACATGAAATGGGCCGCTCAATAGGATGTGGACAAAAGGACGAGCCTAATCGGCTTTTTGGGTTCAACGAAGCTGTTAGAGTCTCACAGATATATCAAACCCCAGTCCATAATTCATAAGAAATTACGTACTTCGGCCCTGTCGATTTACGTCAACTAAGAAAATCTTTGAGGGTCACATATTTAATAAATGAGTACAATATAAATCTTATGTTACATTGAACCCAATATGAGGTATTTATAAGAGGTTAAACCCTACACTAATCATACATCAATTATAATTAATAGACTTATAATACAAGTATAAGATTATTGAGCTTGATGTATCTCTAATAGAAAATTAGATTGGACTTTTAAAGGGGGAATTGGATCATCTCCATTTCATAGTGAAATGGAGAGCGTCCATTTTATTTATTTATTTTTTTGATAAGAGGAGAGTGTCCTTAGATTTATTCAATTTTAAATCATGGCCTTGAAATGGACAATTTTCATTTCATTTAAAGTGGAGTGGATCCAAATCCTTTGAGGGGCAATTGGTCAGCCTTAACATACATCAAGCTTTTGTATTACAATTTCCATTCTTTTAGAAAAAAACAGAAAACAAAAAACGATAACCAATTGAAAATCCTATGTCCCCATCTAGAGTGTTCCATTTTATGCGCTATTAATTTTATCTTGTCACATATAATTTTATCTTGCAATCAGAGGAACGTAAAGTAAAATACTAAAAGTGGAATATAGGATTTATATGTAATAAAATGTCTTTGCTAACAATTTTGTAGTCTTTTTATATAATTACAATGGTAATGGAGAAATTTGAACCATAAATATTTTTATTGAAAATACCAAGAATTGACAATTAAGCTACAAGACTCTTAACAACAGTTTTATAGTCTGATTGGCAACTAGCCAGTCCATAGTCTCTTTATGCCAAAAGAAAAAAATCTCTTCGAACAAATCAAACATTTTTTTTTTTTTTTCTGGATTATATTTGTTACATGCTTTTTATTAGAAGCCCTATTCAAACTAAAATTAGGCGGGATGGCGAGAAGAACGGTTGCAACGCCCTGAGATTTGGTTTGTGAAGTAGTATATTTAGAAAGTTGTACTTAAGCAGCATGCCATCATACTAAAAATGAACCATATCTTGAGCTATGGACCATCACAATCCACAATAAGGGCTGGGTTGAAGAGGAGAGAGGACGGAAGGACTTTTAGTCTGGGACCATTTCTCTGGACTAACAAATACCCAACAACTTCGCGTTGAAAATTCACCATACCATTTACTACATGTGTAACTATAGACTATAGTACATGACAAAGCATTAACCTTATGCTCATGACAAAACAGTGGTGGTTTCAGGATTTTTTTTAGGGGGCTCAATAGTAGGAGAGCTAGGAATTTATTATGAGGGCGATTAAAAAATAAAATGATTATTTATTTATTTATTTATTTTTTGTATATACAACTTCCATATTATATACAATTTAATATACAATACAACTTGTGGGGCCAGAATAAGTCAGCAACCCCGGCCCACTTCAAACCAGGCCCAGAGGCCCACGCCGAGGACGCGTCCAAGGTCCGAGGACGAAAGTGTAGAGCCCAGGACCCAAGGAGCATTGCCGAGGATGGTTACATCCTCGGTTGACCGAGGTCAGAAAGTGGACAAACAGCATACCCTTAAGGGGAACCTCCCTGAGCATCTAAGGAGCAAATATCAAGTACCAAGCACCGGACATGGAAGCATGGTGGAGGAGCAAGCCCCAGGTGAACTGTCACCTCCACATTAAATGCCCTCAACTAACGCCCTGGCCGCATTAATGAGGATATGACCTCTGAACAGTGCCGTCTTGGGCGCTGCAACCCACAGGAGGGATGGGAATGCGGCTGATGGGACAGGCTCTCAAGTGGAAGCCAGGTTGATCAACAAATGTAGGGTTAGGATTAACTGAGAGAGAAGTATATAATGTAAAAAGTCCCTCTTGAGAGGGGGACGGACGGAAAACCAGAGAAAAGAAATATTGTAGCAGTGTATTTTCTCTCAACCATTGTAACCTTTCTTGAAAGAAATAAGAACAACTTCAACCTCTATAAGACCCGTCCGAGGAGTCCTAATGTGCATTCCGACCCACGTTTAACCCATCACAATCAACGAACAACCATGCATGGCCGTTGCATTCTTTACTAGGGCCTAGCTCTTGAACCCATACTCTATAAATTTATTGGAGGGTTAGCTGGGCTTGGGTCCACTCTCTCACTCTGCGGAGAGCGCTCGAAACCGGTCCCTACACAACTATATCATGCAATGGTCTAAAAAATTTATTAATAGTTTAAAGATCAGTAAGACAACAACCATTGAATGCATAATAACTTATTATATTTATATGTAATATTAATTAAATAAAAATATATGATAGAGAAGAATAATAACAAATCTAGGAGTGGGACTAGGAGTAAATGTGAACTAAGAAAAAAAATAAACTGATATAAATTTTTGCTTTTGAAGTGTACGGTTTTTTAACCATACACACGGTCACTCTCTTAGAATTGGAGCAAACAGAGATAAAAGCTAAGAAAACTACTTGATCAAACAAAGATAAAAGCTAAGAAAACACAAATTGGAGAAAGAGAGCTAGAGAGAATGAAGAAAGAAATCACAGATATAAATATAGATCAGTTGGTTGGAACGATAGTGTAATATTTTGCTAATGAAGAAGAAAAGTGCAGGGAAAAACAACTTCATTTTGTTGTCAACAGAAAAGTAAGCCAGAGTCCCAAATAAAAGGTTAATTTATTTATTTATTTTTAATGAATGAGCAAAAATTTGAATTTTTTTTCTTTATTATAAAATTAAATATTTTTAGAGAAGTGTTGTTGCACAAAAATTTCACAAGAAAATATAGGCGGCAAGTTGTTAAAGGTAGGTAAAAAAAAAAAAGTTATACATTAGCAAAAAAGAAAGGTAAAAAAGTGATGTCAGTTGTAGGTCAAAATAAAAACTAGTTACAACTTGTCACTTACCCTCCATTGTGAAATTATTGTGAAAATAACATTAAAATGATCATATTCAAGTTTATTTTAGCTAGATTTAAACAAAATTTTATGGTCAAGGTGTTCAAAAATTTATTTTAGAGGAGTCAAAACAATTTTTGTAAAAAAAAAATTATATATATATATATATATGTAAATTTGCCAGGTCAGGGGGTTCATTTTGAACCCCCTGGCCAGCACGTAATGCCGCCCCTGTGCCAAAACGGTAAGAACAAAGAACTGGTTCTTTTTTTTTGGTAAATTGTAAAGTTCATCCCTAAAGTTTGAAGTTATTTAAATTTTATATCTTGACCTTTTAGAAATTAGATTTTATACCCTAAAGTTTGGTTCTATCAGCAAAATTCCACATTCCATTAATTTTGGCTGTCTAGTGACAAGTTAGTGTGCTTATGTGTGTTTTTTGTTGTTGTTGCCAAATCAGCCTCCCAAAAGGGCCAAAACTACTATAAAAATCATATTTTAGTTCACACTTAAACTCATTTATTTATTTTTAGGTGAAACGATGTTTTGGGAAACTAATTTGGCAAAAACAAAAATACACATCTGCATGCCAGCATATCACTTAACATCCAAACTAATGGAGGGTGGGGTTTTGCTAATAGAACCAAATTTCAGAGTGCAAAATCTAATTTATCAAACTTTAGGGTGCAAAATCCAAATGACCCCAAATTTTAGGGGTGTACTTTACAATTTACCATTTTTTTTAAAGGAATGCTATTACTTTGTGTGTTTAAATAAGCTTAAAATTCAGCTTATTTTTAATCACTTATTTATAGTTTTTTAAAGTCTGAACTTTTTTTTAGGTATATCTCTAGTTCTAGTTTTACTATTTCAAATAGATCATAGAATATTTTGTGGTTTGTTGAGATTGATATTTAACCTCCTCATAGGCGATAATTTATATTATGAGAGTAATTGATAATATATATGAGTCAAGAGCCTAGTATCTCAATTGGTTGACAGCACTTGATATTTTCAATAGAGACATTCATATTTTAAAATCCCCATATCCCAACTATTGAATTTAAAAAAATAAAAAGGATAATGTATATGAGATTGGATGACAACTAAACTTTTATTAGATCATTAATCATAATCAAGCTATTTATGCCAAGGGCCTTTAACTTAACTTGTTTGCAACTTCTTGTGTGTCCAAAATGAGATATCTATGGTTCAAATTCCTCTCCTCCCCCGTCTAACAAATTATCACCCAAAAAAGAAAGAAGCTATTTATAATTCTCTTAGACTATGAACTATGGTGGATTCCAATATTTTTTGTTTTGTTTTTATTTATTTGAAGAAATGGGTGAATTCCAATCTAATTAGTTCAACCGGTAAAGTTCTTTGTTATCAAATAGTGAACTTGGGTTCAAAAATTGCTAAATTATAAAAACCATCATTATAGAGTAGATGACATAAATTTAAATATATTATTTATATTCCAAAAAAAAAATTGGAAATTTAGAGTTTATTTAGATTAGTTTTTTTTCCCAAGCTTTATTTTTTTATACATTTATCTAATTTATTTTTTAAGAAAAATAAAACATAGAAAATAAGTTAATAAAAGCATACTCTACCCCCTCCCCCGAAAGAAAAAAAGAAAAAAGAAAAGAAAAGACATACAATAACATGGTAATGGATAATGACAGGCTAACCATTTATACCATCAAAAAAAAAAAAAAAAAAAACAAACTTCTAGAAGTAAAGTAAAATTTCAAAATAAGGCAAAATATTTTTATTGTGTAAAAATTTTGTGTAACTCAATTGCTTGACATATCTTAATATTTATAATCCACGGTTCAAATCTTCTTTCCATTATAACTTTGAAATTATTGAAAAAAAAAATGTTGAAAGCCAGATGTATAGCGAAGAAAAAAAAAAAACGGTTCACAATATTTTAATTTTTCACAAAACAAATCTTAGGTAATTAATTGTTACTTATTATTGCTGGTAGAAAAGTAGTAGGTTTAAATTAAAACTAATAACAATATGTCACATACAACTTGTTAAGAAAGAATTGCATATCTCACTTCTCAAAAATCTGTTCCACATCTCCATTCTCTCAATTCGCATCCTCTCTAATCAGCTACTATTGATTTCCGTTTGAAATCAAATCATGGCTTGCAACTTCTTTGATTTGGTATTGTGGACCATAGATCCAACGGTAACAATCCCCTAGGACAGCCATAATTGTATGGCCCAAGGACCCATCATTAATAATCTAACCACCAAAATGCTTGGAATCTATTGTTGCCAGCATAGCCTGTCGTATCCAATCCCAAAAACAAAATTAAAAAGAAAAAGAAAAAGAAAAAAGAAAAGCATATTGTATACAACTTTAGGCCAAGAAAAAAACAGAGCATATGTATAAAAGATTGATCAGATTTCAATCTGATCAGTCCAATCAGAAAGCTTGGTTAAGGAAACTAGCTCTAAGACCGTGGGACCTACTGTCCCACACTAAACCTCTGACCCGCCAAATCACATCTCATTTGGGCCAAACCAATCCTAGACTTTTCAAGATCAAATTCCATCCACACATTTTGCTGATGATGATGACCAATCACAAAGGCCTCCACACCCAATAAATCAGAGTTCCCAAAGGTCAAGCAATGCACTGAATCACTCCCTCTTACTTGACCCGGTACCCGGTACAAGATCCAATCGCCCGATACAGTCATTTCGGCCCCCTGAAACACTAAAGTCACAGTTGGTAATCGTGGTAATTTCGGTTGATTCAGTGGGACCCGGTAACACAAATCCATAGCTCCTTGGAACACAAAATTCGGATCCTCCAAGACCCGCAAAATCCCTGCGGTTCGGTTCAAGAACTCGTTCCTTAATGCGGTGTAAACCGGACCCAGTAAGAACGTGAACTGGGTCCCAGAGTCTACCATGGTCTGACCCGCCCCGGTATGGTCCGGTACAAACACAGATTTCGGTAACGATAGCAACTTATCCGATACTTTAATCCCTTCAAGCTGTACCGTATAAGCGACTCGGTCAAAGTACGGTAACGGCGTTGAGATTTGGATCAACGGCGTGTAGTTTAACGGAGTCAACCACGAAAAATTGGCCTCGCCGAGCAACAAAAGGCCCGAAAAATCGGACCCCGATATGCAATACGAAAATTTCGGAAAACGCATTTGAGAAACGAAAGAGAGGGACCCACGGTTCATACCCATTAACCCGGAGCTCTTGGAGTCTTCGTCGGAGTTGGAGCTGAAGCTTGAATCCATGCAGCCAAACACCATGCCCGGAATATCGGAGCTTCCGAAATAGAACGTATCGGAGGCGAGGTTTCCTTCTGAGGAGGAGGCGTCAGCGTAGGAGAGAGTTGCGTGGCAGAGCTTGTTATTGTCGCATGAAGCGGGTATCGGGAAATCCTGGGTCTGGGTCGTGCATGTGGGTGAGGAACACGGTATCGGAGAGTAAGAGGTAGATCGGGCCGGGTCGAAAGTGGTGGGAAAGTTTGGAGTTTTGTTGCAGTGAAGCCAGGAGAGCTCGCTTCCTGTGTCGATGACCATGGAAACGTTTTGAGGAGGAGTCCCAACAGTGAGAGAGACAGTGAGGCTCACGTTGTGGTGGAAAGGAAGCTTGTTTGGAGGTCTAGGAATGGACCCAGTTGGAATTATCTGAGTTTTGAGAGGCAAAACAAGTGTCGGTGTTTGAGATGAAGAAGAAGAACAAAATGCAGCGTAGAAAAGAAGAAAAGAGAGAGATTTGAGAAATGGGATTGAGAAGTAGCAAGGCATAAGGTGAAGAAGAAGGTAGTAAGGTTTCATGGTGTAGTGTTTGAATTAAATTTGAGATCGGAAACCGAACAGGTAGGTGTGAATATAAATGAAAATGCTGCAGAGACAAATAAATACTATGAGTGAGTGAGTGAGTGAGTGAAGGCTTGGCTCAAGCTTTCATTTTGCAACTTGCAAAGTCAATATTTGGGTTTTGTGTGATGTACTGATCAACTTCTCATGAGAGAAACCTAGTAGGTTTTAGAGACAGTGTGGTGAATCAGAAAACACTACTGAAGAGTGAAGTCCATTGACCATGGACTCTGAAACACGAATCTTCTGTTCCATTTATTTGGATAGAAAAAGATATTCTTGGGATGGGAGGGAGGGAGGGATAGATCTACTAGGAGAGTTAAACGGTACTGTGGGTAGATTTCACGTGTGTTAAAATGCTAAAATATTTATAACTGGAAAATTACTAGCTCCTTTATTATATGAAAGTGTATTCCATTGCGAGTCCGTCAATTTAATTAAACCACGTTGTTGCACATGCAAAGTTGATAAATACTCTTTCCAAGAGAAATGATACAATTTTTTTTTTTTTTTTTGGCAAATTACAACTTATCTACTTGTGATTTGATTGAAATTTAAATTGTTTATTGGTAGTTTGAAATTTGACACTTTACTCACCTGAAATTTGACTTAAATTTAAATTGCCTACCTGTGATTTGAAATCTTATGATAAAAGTGTCCCGCTGGATTTTTTTTTTTATCTTATTTGATCTTGTATTTTTATAGTTTTTGTGTTTTTGAAAGAAAGAGATATCAAAATGGAGCAAAATTACATATTTAACCATATTTTTAACATACATATGTTACCGAACTCTAACTAAACTAATTTCAAGTATGTAAAATGTCAAAATCTAAATCACAAGTAAGCAATTTAAATTTCGGGTAAATTTTGTAATTTATCATTTATTTATTTATTTTTTTGAAATAGAAAAAAGAAACCATGTCTACAAGCCACAACATTGCTCACTTTAAAAAGCTGTAATTAATTTAAAAATTCAAACGGTAGAAAGAATGAAATTTCATTACTTAGAAACAACACATAAGTAGCATCCAACACAGCCCTCTAATGTTAAAAATAAATTAAAAAATTAAAAAAAAAACAGAAAAATGAATAACTAGCTTCCACTTTGTAGCACTGTAGCGTAAAAAAAAAAAAAAAAAAACCCTCCGCTCTCCTCTTTTTTTTTTTTGGTGGGGTCAAATACGATGATATAATATAGATTATAAGAGAATTATTCTATTAAAAAAGAGCTCATCTTTAACAAAAGTTAATAAATTCTCCACTCCAGGGGGTTAAATTTGTATACATATTTGGTTGCAGGGGGTTAAAGTTGTATACATATTTGGTTGCTGAAATTACAGAGATAAGTGTGTCATGTGCATAGTTGTCGGTATTGTATAATGCACGATATATATTGTACGATAAATATCATATTGTGTACAAAAAGCTTTATATCATAAAGGCATATTAGAAATGCTTATGAATCATTCGATACATAAGTATGTATCATATGAATCGTATTATATCGTTGAATTGTACATATATAATTAAAATGAGTTTTATTTTATTTTATTTGTTAAAATTTGTGATTTTATTTGAATTCAACAAGTTGTTAGACTTTGTTTTTAACACAAAATTATTGGGCTACTTAATTACGCTCAATAAAATAACATGTACATGAGTTTTTTTCCGCTCTTTTCTCACTAACTCTTACAAAATTTGGACTACACACACTTAAGATTTCACTTTTATATTTGCAAATTTCATTGACAATATAATTACTTATTATTATTGTTGTTGTTGTAAATCTAAGAAGCTAGAATGCCAAGAAAAAATATAAAGAAAAATTATTTAAAAAGAAGAATAAGAAGATATAGTAAATGCCGATAATAATGAAGAAATAATTTCACAAGATGATGAACATTATAATAACATTATGTAGATGGAGATGATTATGCAAGATGATGAATTTGATTAAAAGAAATTATTATTTTTGCTCATATATCATGTATTATCACTTTTGAGTTTAATCAATTTGAACGTGTATGTTATAAATACATACATGCTAATTTGATTTATTTAGTTAGCTTTGTTAAATATTATTCCATAAGTAATTATTAAATTAGTCATTTATTGAATATATTTCAAATTTATAATTAATATACCCTTTATATTTATATTTATAATTATAATTTTTTATATAAATTTATTAGATATTTGTGATATACAACACAATATGATACACGAAACAAAAAAAATTAAAAATTAATTCATGTTCCGACCATTGACAACTATGCTAATGTGTTCTTTGTTTAGTCTCTAGAAAGATAAAATACTAAAAGGTTGGTGTGTGCTTTGCTTACCTTGGGAATAATTGAAAAAGCATAAGATGATGCCACCCCCTCGTGCTAAAAGCAAGCTTCATAAATCATAAGGAACGTCTGCTGGTTGCTGGATATATATCCAAAGAATAATTTAAAAGGGAAGCACAGGATCTTTTTTATATTCTCTCAATTTTTAAATTGTTTTACTCCAAAAACGTGGTCTTTAACCTTCTCTGAAGCGTTCAAGCCAAAGCATTTTAATTACTTATAATTATCATCAGAGCTTACATATAAGATCCTCTCTCTCCAAGGGGAAGGGAAGGCGTTGATTTAAAGGTCTGGAGTTTTTGAAGGGCTCGGTTGTCTCTTGCATGCTTGAGCAGTTGTAATGTTTTTCTCAGAAAAGAAAAAAGAAAAAAAAAAGAGTAGTTGTAATGTAATATAACCCTCTTTTTCAAAGCAAAAACAAAAAATACAGAATTGGAACACTTCCATTTTTCTTTTTCTTCGTGCAGTAAATTATGTTTGTACCTTGCCATATCGATAAAATGAACAGACAAACTAATTAAAGCGGCTCTCTGACTTCTAAATTGGTAGGCCAAAAGGTCACCTCACTTTAACATAAAAATAGTACCTACTTAAAAAAAAAAAAAAAAAAAAAAAGGGTTTTAGAACAAAGTATGGCTCTAAGAATGTTTGGAGTTATTTTTTTTAATTTATTATGTGACAAATTATAATATTATATAAATATATTATTTAAACAAGTCACATAATTCATTAAAAAAAATGTGATTGCTAAATAGTAGGTTTGAGTATGTTAGTTCTAAATATTAAACATGTTTGAAGCCAATTTTTTTTTTTAAATTATTAATTGTCAATATTATTTCCATTTTTTTTAAATAAAAAAGGAGGTCATCTTCTTTTTTGTGTCTCAATTTATAAAAAGAAAGAACCAATCAAAATTTCAAACTCAGACCCACATACATTTTAATGGGTCCAAATCTAAGACCTTCATTTTAGAAAGGAGACAAACTTGGCCTCGACTTTTGAGGTGGAGGTAGCATTCACATGCATAAATGTGTGTGTTGGTCGATAGCCTTTGTCCCAAATTCTCTTAGCCCCTGATTTTGAGTGGAAGAGCCGGTTGTTATGCTGAGCAATGTAACGTTTTGAAAAAAAAAATTACAATATTTTTCCACAACAGTTAAGTTACTAAGTTTTATTATTATTTTTTTATTAATTCTCATTTGAGCACATCATTGTCATTATTTTTTTTATATGTTACTAACAATTTGTCATATCAATAAGTGGAAATTTTTTTTGCCTATAAACTCTCTTTTATGTGTATGTCAACAAGTCAAACGTGAAATACGAGGACAAAATAAGAGATTAAGAAAATTCTCACCCTACAAGGTTAACACAGGCTAATTAAAACAAGAAATAATTTTTTTTGATAACAAGACAGAAATTTAATTAGTCGTTGAGGTGCCTGTACTAAATTGTCAAATCTAATTTCCCTATAAAAAGTCAGTAAGTGCTTAATGTTAAAAAAAAACAAAAACATGCCAGCCAGGTGCATGCACATCACATGTGGTGCTACATTCTTCAAGGACGACACAGGATCGTGATTGGGTCCATAAACGAATCGGCTTGGGAAGCGATTTTCAATTTTTCATTACTGAGTGGCTCAATTGAAATAGTAATGCTCATCTTGATCAAATTTGCATTGCATATTTTGGGCTTGACATAAAATTAAAATTGTTCCAACATTATGGGGTTGTCATTGTCAACAAAAATGATCGTATCAGTTTAAAAGAAAAGAAAATAAAATAAGGGGACACCAATCAAATTAGAATGGTAGTTTCTATAGTTGTTAGTATTATATGATATGCAATACGTATCGTATTGAGTGAAAAAAGTATCATATCGTAGATATGTATTGACCATACTCATAAATCGTACGATATACGTATAAATGTATATCGTATGAATTGTATTGTATCGTAAAATTGTGTGTATCGTACGATATATAAACATGTAGATTTAAATTGAGATTTTTTAATTAAAATTTATGCTTTGATTTGAGTCCAACAAGTTAGACTTTGTTTTTATCACAAAGTTATAGAGCTATTTGATTGAGCCTAATAAAATAACATGTTCATGAGGACGTCCCTTCTCTTTTTCTCCTACAAAATTTGAACTGCACACCTAACACTTCATTTTCATATTTACAAATTTCTTTTTCTATAATATGAATAAAGTATTAAATGACAATATAATTACATTTTTTAATTTTTTTTATTATTCTTGTGGGGTCAAGGAATTTGGCAGCTCAGGCCCATCTTGTGCTAAGCCCAAGGCCCATGCCGAGGAGGGGGAAATGTCCGAGTACGAATAAAGGAAGTTTAATTTACCAAGAAGCACTGCCGAGGACGATCTTGTCCTCGGCAAGCCGAGATCTCGTAAAGGAAGGGCAATACACCATCAGAGGTAGCCCTTCAGAGTGTCCTAGGGCAAAGACAAGTACAACGGGCCAGTCTTGGAGGCATGGTGGAGGAGCAACTCCAGAAGGAACTGTCACCTCCACATTAAATGCCCACAACTAATCTTCTGGCCGTATTAATGGAGAAGTGACCCCTGAACAGTACTGCCTTAGTTGCTGCAACCCACAGAAGGAATGAGAAGGTGGCTGATGGGACAAGCACTCAAGTGGTGACCTGTATGATCAACAGGTGGAGGGCCAAGATTAACCAGAAGGGGGTATATAATGTAAGAAGTCCTCCAGAAATGGGGATGGGGATTAGAAGGAAAAAGCTATATATCAAGTGTATGATCTTTATAGCCAGGGACAAAAGAAATAATAAGAACCATTCCTTCCTATGAAAGCGCCGAGGAGCTGAGTTTCATACCTTAAATTATGTTCTTGTTATTCAATCCACATATAACCATGTTTAGTCGCTGTCATCCTTACTAGGGCCTAGTTCTTTGATCCACTCTCTACAAATTCATTGTATCGGGTTAACTGGGCTTGAGTCCACTCATTCGAAAGGAACAGTGCTCAAAACCTGGACCCTACAATTGGCGTCGTCTGTGGGAAGAACTTGTGTGTTAGTAAGGGCAATGATCAGGCATGGTAGGATCAGGCTCTCATCAAGCAGGCCCCCACCGGCCTGAACTGGCTAGATCCCAACAACAGGGTAACTTTCTAAACCTTAGGCGAGACCAAAACGAAGAGAACAGAAGGTTTCGAGAGGGAAGTGCACACACCACGCAAACTAGCGGAAGCCACACTCGCGGGGGCAGCCACGTGCCCCGGAGGCAAGGTAACGGCCAGGCTCGGCGGTCAGAGGAGGTTAAGAGCCACGTGTCCCAGAGACAGGAAGATAAGGTGGCCATGCAGCGAGAAATAGACGATTTAAAGAGAAAGCTGCGCCATGCGCAACGAAGGCAGTCTCGTCCTAGCCCTGACATGCCCTCCGACGAGGAGAGCGATGATGACTATAGGCGGAGATCAAAGACTCTGTTAGGTTCTAAAGACTTAGGATTTTATGTATTTAGAACTCTAATGTGTATTGTTGGCAAACCATGATCAAAATAGGTTGTTTAGTCTTGTTTAGGCTTGCTCAAAGTTGTGTCTTTTATGTAAAGTTGGAATCGAGTGGCTGCAGAAGTATTTGTTACTTTCGGCCTGGCTCGATCGATCAAAAATTAGACTCAATCGATCGAAAGTCGGCCAGAATGTTTTTTCTGCAGAATTCCAACACAGCCTAAACTCTACTTAAACGTCTTGGGGATCAAGTAAAACACTCCTATATTTAAGGGAAACCCTAGAACGTTTTTTAGACTTTTGAGAGAGAGATTAGAGTGCCTCTTGTACCTCTTTTTGATTTTAGGGTTTTGTACCCAAACCTCTCTAAGTCTTTGTTGCTCATTGTGCTGTTTATGTGAATCTCTTGTGAGATCTTTGAGGAGCTTTCCTTTACATAAACTTAGGGTTTTTAAGGTAGAGATAGTATCAACATCTTGATGATCAACTCGGTTGCTGCCATTGGAGCTTAAAGAATAACAAGCGTGGGTGCTTGTAGTTGATTGGAGAATCCAAGAAAGAAGGAGTCCATGGATTCGGAGCTTGCACGTGGTCGTGTCAGTAAGTTCTACTGGTGGATAGCATTAGGAAGTCAAGCGGGGAGCTTGTAAGTCCTTTTGTATGAACTTCGATTCTTTCATAGTGGATTCAGGTTTACCTTGAGGATAGCTAGGTTAAATCCTCTCAAAGTTTTTACCGTGTGGTTTCCTGGGTCATCATATCATTGTGTTATTTATATTTCCGCTGCCTTATATCTTGATATGATTGTTTGATTATTTTAACCTAGAATTGCATAATTTGACTAAGTTAATCACTTGGCTAATTAACTAGGTTAATCCAATTGTGGTTTAAGGGGTCTAAAAACCAACAGACTCCTCCAAGCGAGACCTTCTCTCACGAAGAAGAGCACTACTGGAGGCGCAAGCGTAAGAGCCCATCCCCTAGGGGCTTGGGGAGCGACGCCATGAGTAGGGCACTGGATCAACTCTCCAAGTCACCTTTCACACGCCATATAGAAGAGGCTATGCTTTCTCGGCGGTTCCAGCAGCCAACCTTTGCCATTTATAATGGCAAAACGGACCCCATGGAGCATGTGAGCCAGTACAATCAAAGGATGGCAGTCCTACTATTAAAGAGCATAATAAATCTGTTTTTGTGCCTACCTGTCACCTTTGTGGTGTTGTTGGTCATATTAGACCAAATTGTTTTTTGTTGAGGCAAAAACCAAAATCTGAGATCAGATTTGTTGTTAGGAATACTAATGTTCCTAAATTTGTTCATGTTTGCCACTTTTGTGGTGTCCATGGTCACATTCGTCCTAATTGTCATAAATTGAAATTTAAGCATTCTGTATGTCAATCTAGGATATGTGATGATATTTCTCCTGCCATAAGTCCATATAAATTGTTTCATATGCTTTTGAAAAATTTAAGCTTGTTGGCTTGTGAAAGGAATTTGCAGGATTTTAGTCTTTCTCAGAAGATTGGTTTAATCCCTCAAATACACTCTGCTTCTCATGGATTTTCACCTACAAAGCCGAAGACACGTGCTATATGGGTGAGAAAAGATTTTTCAAGGTGAGTGTTGCTGACTTGTCCCTGATTTATTTCTTTCAATTATTTGTGGACATGTTCTTGTTTCTGTTTTTGGTTGTTTTATTCTTTTAAGTTGTTTTGTTTATTCAAAAAATCCAAAAACATTGAAAAATTTCAAAAAGACAAAAATATTTTATTTTGTGTCTTGTTTTATTTTTCTTGAGGATTACATGAGTTATGATATCTCTCTCTTGATTTAGAATATGCTTGACATTGTGGAGAAACTTGAATAGTTTGTGCTAAGCTATTTTTGATTTTGTATGAGTATGTACTAGTTTGTACATGTACTCATAGGTTAATTAAGAAATTGATATTTCTTGTCTGTGTACCCTCTATAGCTTAGTTAAACACTGTCATGCATTGCATTTGCAATGTTCATTTAGCACAATGTGTGTGTTTTTTTTTTGTCATAAATTTTTTTCAAAATCTCAACAAGTGGTTATAAATTTTTTTTAAAACCAAAAAGATTTTTGTGTTTTGCATTATTTTTTCTTGGATTTGAAATCAAGGTTGGCCATATTATCTTTACATAACAAGTTTATGTACCTTGTTTAGCTTTGATGAGCTTATTTATTGTACTTTACTAGTTGAAGCTTTGTAGTGCATGTTCTGTGGGAAAGATGTTTGTGGTCACTAATCACTTTGTCTTGATCTTGAAGTCACATGTTATTTGACTATCGGACTTGATCCTTTTGAGAAAGGCATAAATAACCATCTCACTACTGCTCACTAGCCAATCATGAACACCTTAGTGCATATCGTAAGATTTTGTGCTCGCATAAGTGTAGCACTTGCACAAAAAGAACATAAGGTGTAGCTTCGGCTTAATTGCTTCATACTTAAAATTGGTGTGTACTATTAGGCTTGATGCCAAATCACTTAATTAAAATTGATGTGTACTATTAGGCTTGATGCCAAATCACATAATTAAAGAAGGTATGTATATTATGAGGCAAAAATTCAAGAAACTTACATGATTGCAAGCTTTTGTTCTAGGAGATGTGAGAGTTATATGATGTAACTCTTTTGGTGATAGTCTCTTTCAAATTCTATGTGATGAATTTTGTAGACTTTGTGTTTGATTTCTATTCACATATCACCTCACATGTTTCTCAAGCTTTTGCTAGTTGCACACACTACACAAGTTACTCTTTGCTAAACTTCGTACATGCTATTGTGTGTGTTTTTGGTCTGACCAACCAAGTTTGAAAATATCTTGAGAACTGTGAACAACATATTTGTTGTTTGAAGAATTTAAAGGGAGAATGATTAAAATTGGTTTTTGAGAATTTGGGTTTAAAATGTGGGTTTTTGAAAAAGCTTTTCATCTCATACTCATGCATTTTGTTCATCAATTTTAATGCTTTGAGGAGTTTTGTGGCCAAAATATGTTTGTTTTTCAAAACTGTGATTTTTCTCAAAATTTTGTGAGCTTCTGCCTGTTTCGATCGATCCATTTTGTTTTTCGATCGATCGAAAATGTACTTAAAAAGTTTTTATGAGTCTCGGATTGATTCGATCGATCGATTGTAATTTTCGATCAATCGAAGATCGCGAAAAAGTTTTTTTTTTTTAAACTCAGTTTTGACTTGTTCAAACATTTTTCAAAAAGTTCAAAAACTTTTTTCTCTCTCTCTCCGACTCGGCAAAGCACAATCATCCAATTTTTGTCGTTTTCCTCCAAAATTTCTGCAAGGTTTTTGTCTTCTAGGGCCAGTATGTCTATTTTACCCTTCCTTTTGAGTTTATTTTCATATTTTCATGCATAAATTCATGCATTTAAGGGTTATTTTCGGACTAAGCATATTTTGGGATTTTTGTTGATTCAAGCCCTATTTTGTGAAATTGATCAATGGATTTTTGTGGGAACTTGATATAATCATGATCTATGTTGGTTAATTTGATCAATTTGAGGTTTTGTGAAAAATTGAAAATTCTAGGGCTTGTAATTGATCCGAATTGGGGATTTTGTTCAATTAGGTTGAAATTGATGCAATTGGCTTGTTGTTTTGATGTAATTAAGCATTATAATCTGTGAATTGTGTTCTGTGATGCTTAATTCATCAATTTGTTTAAAAAATTTCAACAAGTGGTTTTTCAATTTTGGGGTTTTTTTTTTCTCTTAGAAACTCCGTGCTCAAGCCAATTTTATTAATTTAAACCTAAATTGAACTTAATTTCACTGCATTAGTACATGCATCATGACATTGAAATTGTTAATGCATCATATAGATTTTTGTTTTTTGTGCTAACTTGCAGTCTGCCCTTGGTTTTTGTTTTGTTCTTTTTGGTTTTCCTTTGTGTCTCTGTCCTTTTCCTTAGCATCATGCCTAGGAAGACTAGAGCCCGTAGGTCTGTTCGCTCGCCTTCTCCTCCCCCACCTTCCTTTGACCGTGAGAGGTTCCCAAGTGAGAAAAACCAAGAGACCTTTGAGACTTTGAACCTTAAGAGAAAAATTTGGGCTGAGCGTTCTGTTGTGCTAGATGAGTTAGATCCTGCCATTAGGGCAAATTTTGAGCGTAGGGGCTGGTTACCTTTGTTGGATGTGTCTGATCCTCCTCCTCCAGCTACCTTGATTAGAGAGTTCTTCTCGAACATCTCTATCCGCGTCTATGATTCCAACACTCTAGTTAAGAGTTGGATACGAGGCGTAGAGTACGTCATTACTCCTACTATAGTGGCTGATGCTCTAGGGGTACCTTTGGTCCGGCACCCCGTTTACCTGTATGACGAGTCTCCTCTCTTGGACGATGTCATGTCATACATCATTGGGTCTTCTATCCAGTGGGGTTTTGATCCTCAGATCACTTCTGCTGAGCTTCCTGAGACTATCTATCTTTTTCTTAGGATAGCGTGTCATTCCCTTTGGCCTATCTCTCATCTACACACCATTCCTCTCGAGCAGTGTGTCTTTTTGTATGCTCTTATTACTGATGCTCCTATCAGTTTTCCCCACTTGTTTCTTCGTTCTTTGTACGAAGTTTATAGGAGTTCATCGTCTGCTCATGCTTTGGTCCATCCTATTTTTATTCATAAGATTCTTTTACATCTAGGTTTAGATGATTTCCCTTCCTCTGAGCCCGTTCATGTTATTGCTCCCATAGGTGCGTCTTTTCTTAGACAGAGGGCCGCTCATCTTAAAGCTGGCTCTAAACACCCTAGGTCTGAGCCTTCTGGTACCGCACCTCCTCTATCTTCTTCTACAGGTCTTGCTGGTGAGGATGTTCCTGATCCTGTTGGTGATGTTGCTGTTGCTGATGTTCCTCCACCTCCTTAGGATGACTTCGATGTACGTCGTACTTTGGAGACTGTCATGACCGTTCGGGCGGCTTATGGTCAGATTTTGGTGGACATGCTTGATGAGCTATGTGCTGTGCGAGCGGCTTTGGCGCATTTACGTCATTCACCCTCACCACCTCCTTTGATGACTTGTGATTGATCTTTGGCATTCCGTCACAAAAAGGGGGAGTAGTGTTTTGTTACTTGTAGAGGAGATTTTGTAGTTAGGGGGAGTTTTCTTTTGTTTTTGCGGAGCTAGTTGAGATATTAGATTGTATCTAGGTGCTTTACCGTGTATACTTTCTTTTGATATCATTTTGTGAGCTATTCATGTTATGGGAAATACATTTTTGATATATATGATTCTTGTTTCTAGTGTTCACTGCTTATTGATTTATATTTATGAGCTATTCATTAATATATGTTTTTATTTTGTGTTATGTGAACTTACAAGAATGCTTTGTTGTGGATGTATCTAACTTAGGGGGAGAGTTAGTTTACATATCTGTTGTTTTACTGTTTTTCTGTCACACATGCGTTTATGCGTTTGTTAAGTGTTTCAGGAATATACAGGTTGATTCGATTGAACTGCTATCTACACTTGCAACTGATGGATAGTAGTTAGGATTGAATTTGTTGTTATGAGCATTATTTTTGTAAAAGGCTTTTACTTGTAAACTTTGAGCTTTTAATTTGTGTTTTGTCACGGATTGCCAAATGAGGAGTTTGTTAGGTTCTAAAGACTTAGGATTTTATGTATTTAGAACTCTAATGTGTATTGTTGGCAAACCATGATCAAAACAGGTTGTTTAGTATTGTTTAGGCTTGCTCAAAGTTGTGTCTTTTATGTAAAGTTGGAATCGAGTGGCTGCAGAAGTATTTGTTACTTTCGGCCTGGCTCGATCGATCGAAAATTAGACTTGATCGATCGAAAGTCGGCCAGAACGTTTTTTCTGCAGAATTCCAACTCAGCCCAAACTCTACCTAAACGTCTTGGGGATCAAGTAAAACACTCCTATATTTAAGGGAAACCCTAGAACGTTTTTTAGACTTTTGAGAGAGAGATTAGAGTGCCTCTTGTGCCTCCTTTTGATTTTAGGGTTTTGTACCCAAACCTCTCTAAGTCTTTGTTGCTCATTGTGCTGTTTATGTGAATCTCTTGTGAGATCTTTGAGGAGCTTTCCTTTACATAAACTTAGGGTTTTCAAGGTAGAGATAGTATCAACATCTTGATGATCAACACGGTTGCTGCCATTGGAGCTTAAAGAATAACAAGCGTGGGTGCTTGTAGATTGGAGAATCCAAGAAAGAAGGAGTCCGTGGATTCGGAGCTTGCACGTGGTCGTGTCAGTAGGTTCTACTGGTGGGTAGCATTAGGAAGTCAAGTGGGGAGCTTGTAAGTCCTTTTCTATGAACTTCGATTCTTTCATAGTGGATTCAAGTTTACCTTGAGGATAACTAGGTTAAATCCTCCCCAGGTTTTTACTGTGTGGTTTCCTGGGTCATCATATCATTGTGTTATTTATATTTCCGCTGCTTTATATCTTGATATGATTGTTTGATTATTTTAACCTAGAATTGCATAATTTGATTAAGTTAATCACTTGGCTAATTAACTAGGTTAATCCAATTGTGGTTTAAGGGGTCTAAAAATCAACAGTCTCCTCTAAGCGAGACCTTCTCTCACGAAGAAGAGCACTACTGGAGGCGCAAGCGTAAGAGCCCATCCCCTAGGGGCTTGGGGAGCGATGCCATGAGCAGGGCACTGGATCAACTCTCCAAGTCACCTTTCACACGCCATATAGAAGAGGCTATGCTTCCTCAGCGGTTCCAGTAGCCAACCTTTGCCATTTATAACGGCAAAACGGACCCCGTGGAGCATGTGAGCCAGTACAATCAAAGGATGGCAATCCACTCCAAAAACGAGGCGCTGATGTGCAAAGTCTTCCCCTCTAGCCTAGGGCTAGTGGCAATGAGATGGTTCAATGGTCTGAGGACGAATTCCATAGATTCGTACAGACAGCTGACCCAAGCCTTTGGCTCCCGATTTGTCACGAATAGCCGACCTCCTCGGTCCTTAAGTGCGTTGTTGTCCCTATCCATGCACAATAGAGAAACTTTAAAGGCCTACTCGGACCGATACTGGGAGGTATACAATGAACTGGACGACAAATTTGATGACGTCGCCATCGGCACCTTCAAGAACGAACTCCTGACGGGGCATGGCCTGAGGAAGTCTCTGACTGGTAAGCCTACCACCAGTGTGCGCCAGCTGATGGATCGGATCGATAAGTACAAGCGGGTAGAGGAAGATCAGCTGTAAGGCAAGGGAAATGAGAAGGTTATCTCTCAGGAGAGGAGGGATTTCAGGTCGGACCGGTATAACGGCAGCCGCCCGAGGAGAGATTTTGCAGGGCAATCTGGAGCGACCAACGCTCAGGCCGTCAATGCTGTATTTCGAGAACCAGTACACAGGGTGTTGGAGAAAATCAGGAACGAGCCTTACTTCAAATGGCCGAACAAGATGGCGGGGGACCTTACGAAGCGCAATCAGAACCTTTACTGCCAATACCACGAGGACTACGGACATGCCACAGAGGACTGCAGGAACCTCTGGAACTACCTGGACCAGCTAGTCTAGGAAGGAAAGCGGAAGCACCTCCTGCATCATTCCAGTGGTCATTAAGGCCAGACCTATCAGGAGCCCCAGAGAGATATTGCCATGAGGCCACCCGCGGGGACGATCAATGTAATCTTGGCCGCGTCGGGAAGAACAGGCACGCGCCCCTCGCGAGTGTTGTCAGTAGCCCAGATGGCCGCCGAGGAGTCCCAGCCAGAGCCGAAGAAGGCCAGAAGGAATGTTCACCCAGTCCTAAGCTTTTCAGAGGAGGACAAGGTCGGGACCACCCAGCCCCATGATGATGCGCTGGTGGTCACCCTCAGAATCGGGAACTACGATGTGAAAAAAGTGATGGTGGATGACGGCAGTGGGGCTGAGATTATGTACCCGGACCTCTACAAGGGGCTGGGGTTAAAGCCAGAGGATTTGGCACCCTATAGCTCCCCCCTGATGAGCTTCGACGGGAAGCTGGTTATCCCAAAGGGCATGATTAGGTTGCCCGTCCAGACCGGCCCAGAAGTAGTGGAGATGAACTTTATAGTGGTGGACACCTATTCCTCTTACACAGCCATCGTCAGTAGGCCCTGGCTCCACACTTAGGGGGTCGTCGCCTCCTCCTTGCACTAGAAGGTGAAATTCCCGTCGGGGGACCAAGTTCTTGAAATCCGTGGTTGCCAGCCCACAGCAAGGCAGTGCATGGTGGCGGCCATATCACATCGGCTTGATGTAGGGTCCTCGGCCACCGCTGAAGGGGGCTTATAGCAATCAAAGAGACCGGTGGCGCCTCCTGATGCCTCTGCCGAGGAAGCAAAATGCGAAGATCTCGATAAGGTGATCATTGGCGATGATCTAGAGAAGTTCTTTTAGGTTGGGGCTCAGCTGCCTCCCCGAGAGAAGGAGGAGTTGGTCGAGTTCCTTAGAGCAAACACTGACATATTTGCATGGGATGCCTGTGATGCTCCAGGAATTAATCCGGCCTTCATCTGCCACCACCTTAATGTCAACCCATCCATCATTCCCAAGAAACAGCCACCTCGGCGCCCGTCGAGGGAGCATGCCGAGGCAATTATGGAAGAGGTGAAGAAGCTTAAGCGCGCAGGGGCTATCAAGGAAGTGTTTTACCCGGAATGGTTGGCCAACGCCATGGTGGTCAAGAAGAAAAGCGGAAAATGGAGGGTTTGTGTAGACTTCACGGACCTAAACAAGGCATGCTTGAAGGACCCGTTCCCTATGCCTCGGATAGACTAGCTGGTGGACGCAACCGTAGGACATCCTCGGATGAGTTTCTTAGATGCCTTTCAGGGCTATCATCAGATACCACTGGCCTTGGAGGATCAGGAGAAGACAGCCTTCGTGACGCCTATTGGGAACTACCACTATAAGGTGATGCCCTTTGGCCTGAAGAACGCAGGGTCCACCTATCAAAGAATGATGACGAGGATGTTTGAGCCGCTGTTGGGCAAAAACATCGAAATTTATGTTGATGATATGGTGGTGAAGAGTAAAGTGGTGTCCGAGCATCTAAGAGACCTCGGCTGTATCTTTGACGTCCTAAGGAAGCATAAACTGCGCCTGAATGCTTCCAAATGTTTATTCGGCCTGGGATCGGGCAAGTTTTTGGGCTACACCATCACTCGCAGGGGAATTGAGGTTGATCCTGACTAGATCAAAGCTATCAATAACCTGAAGCCTCCGCAGAATCCTAAGGAGATCCAAAAACTCACATGAATGATTGCGGCCCTGAACTGATTCGTTTCCAGGTCGGCTGATAGATGCAAGCCTTTCTACCTCCTGATCAACAAGTGGAAGGGATTTGAATGGTCCGAGGACTGTGTCATAGCCTTCCAGCAGCTTAAAGAATACCTATCTCGGTCACCTATCATGTCTAACCCTGAAGCCGACGAAGTCCTATACACGTACATTGTCGTAGCCACTCATGCGGTGAGCCTAGTGCTAATACGAGACGACAGTGGCATCCAAAAGCCAGTCTATTACGTGAGCAAATCGCTGCATGAAGCTGAGATCAAGTATTTACCTTTGGAGAAGGCTATACTGGCTGTGGTCCATGCTACACGAAAGCTTCCCCACTACTTCCAGGCCCACACGGTAGTTGTCCTCACCTAACTACCCTTGAGGTCTGTACTTCGGACTGCTGATTACACCGGAAGGATCGCCAAGTAGAATATGATTCTGGGGGCTTTTGACATCAAGTACATGCCTCGAACCTCTATAAAGGGGCAAGTCCTGGCCGACTTGGTGGCCGAATTCGTCGAGCCACTAGTGGAAACAGTAGCAGAAAAGGGAGACATGGATGGAAAATCAGTTGGGGCAATCTTTGTTCCAGGGCCCACGTGCTGGAAAGCGTATGTTGACTGCGCAACGAACCAAAGGGGATCTGGAGTGGGGCTAGTCCTAGTATCCCCTGAGAAGTCTGTCATAGAGAAGTCCCTGAGGCTTGGGTTCCCAGCCATAAATAACGAAGCTGAGTATGAGGCCTTGTTGCATGGGATGGTCATGGTGCAGAAAATGGGGGGAAAGGCAGTGGAGATGTTCTCGGATTCAAGGTTGGTGGTGGGCCAAGTTAACGGAGAGCTGGAAGCTAGAGACGTAAGAATGCAAGAGTACTTGAGCCAAGTCAAACGCCTGCAATCAGACTTTGATCTCTTCAGCCTGTCACATGTCTCTAGAAGTGAAAACACCCATGCGGATTCGTTAGCCACACTTGCTACCTCCTCGGCAGGAGACCTACCTCAGATTATCCTTGTCGAGCACCTGGGAAGAGCGAATGAGGTGGCAAATGGCGTGGCTCGTGTCCACCAAGCTAGAGCGAGCCCCAGTTGGATGGACCCCATGGTGAGATTCCTCAAGGACGATATCCTACCCGAGGAGAAATTGGAAGCCGACAAAATACAAAGGAACGCCCCTCGGTTTTGGTTTTTCGAGGACCACAAGTTGTATAAGCGCTCCTATTCTGGACCATACTTACTGTGTATTCACCCTGAGGCATCAGAACTATTGCTCGAGGAGTTGCACAAAGGGATCTGTGGGAGTCACACAGGAGGAAGATCCCTGTCGCTCCGAGCCATCACCCAGGGGTATTGGTGGCCGGGGATGCAGAAGGAAGCCCTGGACTATGTCAAGAAGTGCGACCAATGCCAAAGGTTTGCCCCCAATATCCATCAGCCGGGAGGGGTCCTTAACCCTTTATCCAGCCCATGGCCGTTTGCCCAGTGGGGCCTGGACATTGTAGGTCCTTTCCCCAAGGCACCTGGAAATAAAAGATACCTATTGGTCGGCACGGATTATTTCACCAAGTGGGTTGAAGCTGAGCCATTGGCCAACATTAGAGATATGGATGCTAAAAAGTTCATCTGGAGGAACATTGTTACACGATTCGGGGTCCCTCATACCCTCATTTCAGATAATGAGGTTCAATTCGACAGCAAAGCCTTCAGAAGATACTGTTGCGAACTGGGGATCACAAATCGGTACTCAACTCCAGCGTACCCTCAAGGAAATGGGCAGGCCGAGGCTGTCAACAAGGTCATAGTCAATGGGCTCAAGAAAAGGCTGGATGATACCAAGGGAAGATGGGTAGAAGAGCTGCCGCACGTCCTGTGGACATACCGGACCACACCACGGCGATCAACAGGGGAAACACCTTTCGCCATGACCTATGGGGCTGAGGCTGTTATCCCTTTAGAAGCAAACTTCCCAACACTAAGGACGAGCTCCTTCACCCCGAACGGTAATGATGAACTGCTAGGGAAGAGCCTAGATATAATTGATGAACGAAGAGAGAACGCAATGATCCAGCTGGCCTACTACCACCAGAAGCTTAAGCAAGGATATGATGCCAATGTAAAGCTAAGACTACTAGCACTGGGAGACTTAGTGTTAAGGAAAGTTGTGGGCGCTGCCAAGAACCCATCCTATGGGAAGCTAGGACCCAACTGGGAGGGACCATACCAGATCACCTCGGTAGCAGGGGTGGGTGCATACTACTTAGAAGATCTAGATGAAAAACCTGTACCTCGTCCATGGAATGTAAATAACCTGCGAAGGTATTATTATTAATGAAAGTATTTCTGTCAATTCAAACTCTAAGTCTGTTATGATTGTATGTTTCGCGCCCTAACAACTATCTAAGTATTAGACAGAACCAAGGCCTTGCATGGTCCTCGGACTCAAGCCTATGGGGAAACTAATTACTCCAAGAAAATCTAAATATTAGACAGAACCAAGACCTTACATGATCCTCGGACTCAAGCCTATGGGGAAACTAATTACTCCAAGAAAATCTAAGTATTAGACAGAACCAAGGCCTTGCATGGTCCTCGGACTCAAGCCTATGGGGAAACTAATTACTCCAAGAAAATCTAAGTATTAGACAGAACCAAGGCCTTGCATGGTCTTCGGGCTCAAGCCTATGGGGAAACTAACTACTCCAAGAAAGTGCTAAGTGTTAGATAGAACCAAGATCTTGCATGGTTCTCGGACTCAAGCCTATGGGGAAACTAGCCACCTCAAGAAGAACCTAAGTAGGGGGAAGAATCAGAACCATACCTAGTCCTCGGATCACCTGGTTTGGTAAAACTAACACTATACAAAATCTGTCTGAATATGAAACAAAGCCTATGAGCAGGCTAGTCCAATTTAATTAACTACTTTAATACCCGTTGCGATCATTGCGGACGATGATGACCTTTCCTATAACAAAGTCTAAAAAGTGTGCCCATGAGTATCACTTACAGCGTTTTATGGTGCCCTGGGCTTGGTCCTGATCCAACCCACACCTGAAGGAGTTAGTGACTTCGGCCTACTTCGGTCCTAAATCAAAAACAAAAGAAAGGTAGGTTTCCGTTTACATACGCATTTTTGCGTTGTAGGCCGAGGCATAATTGGAGTTAGGATTGTAAAATATATATATATATATATATAAAGATAAAATAAAATAAAGAAAAAGTAATAACAGTAAACAAGACTAGTAAAAGAAAATAAAATGTGCGCTTCATTAGAGTCTATGGAAATTACACGGTAGGAGTCACATTACAATATCTAAAAAAAAAAAAAAAAAATGAAAATGATGAAAAAGAGACAAGGCAAAAGTGCCATTACAATGCAAAAAAAAAAAAAAAGAAAAAAAAAAGGAGAAGGAGATAAAGCAAAGGTGCTGAGGAGCCTACTTCTTCGGCTTAATCCTCTTCCCCCCCATGGACGGCTGGTCTTTGGCAGCCTCTGGGTCCTCGGAGCTCAGACTTAGAGGAATAGCCTGCAAAGGCACCGTAGAGATAGCTGTCTCCTCTGCGAGAGGGGCCTCAAACGAGGGGTTGGCAGCCTCTTGGGGCGCTTCCTTATTAGGGCCTTCGTTTGTTTCAACTGCCCCAAGAGGATCAGCTTCCTTGGCGGGCTCATCAGGAATGGTAGTAGCCACCTCAGTAGCCGCAGCTGCCTCCTCAGCCTTATCATTTGGGGTAGTACCAGCCTCCTCAGCGGCCACCTCAGCCTCAGAGCTAGAAAGGAGCAGCCTCACGAATGGCAAGGGGATAGTATACATTCTCCGCCTTCCACAGGTTGGAAGAGGCCTCCACCCCAGCTTGTCTGAGGGCCTCATTCCAGACCTGGGAGTAGTAGAACCTGTACACCCCCGGGACTTGAGCTTTAAGGGCAGCCTCTGTATCGACCATTCCCACGGAGTAAGCTGCTTCCTCGGCCCCCTCCTTGGAGGCCAGAGCCTCTTCCCTGCCAAAGTCTGCCTTGTCCTTAGCCCTTAAAGCTTCGTCCCTGGCGAACTCCGCAGCTCCCCCAGCCCTCTCAGCCTCGGCTGCCTTCTTCGTCAGCTCGGCGATTTGCTCTTTGGCAATCCGTAGCTGTTCCTCTGCCTCGAGCACGCGCCTTGTCTGGTCTTGGGCCTGCTTCTCAGCGCTAGCGAGGCCTGACTGAGCGCTGTCTCGAGCCCTCGTCATTTCCTTTAACTCCTCTCGGGCCTTCGCGAGATTGGTCTCAGAGACCTTAAGGGTCCGAGCAGCCCCCATATACTTGTCATGCTCGGCTTCCAGGGCCTTGCTCTGGCTGTTGGCCGCCTCCTCCAACCTGAAAGTGGCTTGGATAGCCTTCCAATCGAAACAAAGTACGCAGTAAATAAAAAATATAAGAAAATCAAAGTCAGGAAATCACAAGTGCTAAGAGTCTTACCATGCCCAGATATCGTTTGACGCTGAGGAAGACCTCCTTATCCCTCAAACCCACCAGCTCAGCCATATCCACCGGGAGTAGCAGGGACCTCTCCAATGCGTCGGCCACATATGCGCCTTCGCCTCCCTGGAAGTCCCTGAGAGAAGCATCGTCCATCAGAGGCTCCCCATGGAGCATTGGGGCGGGAAGCCAAGCCTGGGCTTCGGACTGGATGGTGACCTGCGTATCTTGACCCTGGGGCCCCATCTTCAGCTGTTTTGAGGGCCGCCGGGTGTCTTCCTCCTCCTGGGAGGAGCGAGACTTGTCGCCTCCTATGGGCCTTTTGCCCTTGTCCTTCTTCTGCTTAGGGTCAGTAGGCTCGGCCCTAGATGGCAAGCTTGGCTGAGGTAGAGGAAGAGGAGGCCTAGGTTGGGAAGAAGTTGACCTGGTCTGAGCAGGCTGAGACCTGGGGGGAGGAGGAGGAAGCTTGGGCTGAGTCTTCCCCGACTGACCCTCAATCAGGTCAAGCAAGCTTGTTTGGGATTTCCTCTTGTAACCCATCTCAGTCCGACGGGTCCTTGCTAACTAGAAGTCTGCTTCGGTTAAGTTGGGGTCACCCAAGTCACCAGAAGGATCCTCGGACAGGTAGACTTGTTTGAATACGCCAAATTCGTCCTCGGTTGGACCCAGGCTAGCAACTTCCTCTTCCTCTTCTGTTTCTTTACCTCCTCCCTTGGCCTCTACAACTTGGCGGGATGTACAAGAGCCCGCCAATGGAGTGCCCTCTGGAGTAGGGGATCCCTTCGGAATCGAGAAACCGTCCTCGGTTACGGTAATCTTCCTGAGCCGAGGATCCTTCGGCCGGATCACGTACTTTGGCGCCGAGAACGATTTCTAAATGGGGTCGTATCCCAAAATCTTGTGAGCAGCCCTAACTTGACTGTCGGCCTCGTTCACAAAGATCTCTGCCGTCAATACGGTCTCCAAATCTGCCTTATTGACCAAATGGAAGTGTCGCTGAAAAGCGTGCGGATCTGCAAAAAAGAAGGTACATCTATGTCAGCAATTAAACGCTGCAAACTCTGATAGCGCAAGAAATTAGACCCTCTCCTATTCTAAAGCACCCCACTTGGTGTCCCTTCCTCTGTCGGACAATGGAGGCCGTCATGCCACTCTCCAGACACTATGAGAAAGTCTTTATCCAGCCCCTTGCTGGACGAAAGGAGGCACTGGATAAGACGCACCCTGTCCTCCCTCGTCTTTATGTAGTAAGACTTGCCCTTTAGGTGCTGAAGGTTGTAGCACCAGTTCACATCATGATGGGTCAACCTCAGCTCCATCTTCTCGTTTAAGGCATCTACACAGCCCAGAATCCTAAACACGTTGACGCCACACTGGGTAGGGGTTAACTGGAAATGCCTAAGGTAACCCCTCGTCACCGGACCCAGGGGGATTCTCATACCGCCCTCTAAGAAGGCGATTATAGGAATCACCACCTCGCCCTCTCGCCTCCTAAAACTCTCATCCCCCTCTTCACAGTACCTGAGACCTACGTTATTGGGTATCCTATAATCAGCAATGAATTTCTCCATCGCCTCTTCAGACTCAACCAGTTTCTTAAACCTACCCATCCCTAGGAGTGGCTAACAGACTTGGGAAAGACGGAAGAAAGAAAGGAAGCGAAACTTAAAGCGAGAGAGGAAGACTTACAGAAGTAAGGGAAAGCTCCTCAGGCAGGCTTTTTGTGCTGAAAGGAGTCGTGAATTTAGTTGGGGATGTGACCGAATTCGGGGTATGTACGCAAGATCTCTTGAATGTGAAAGTAAAGGGGCGGATCAATTCAAATGGGTATTTATACCCCCAATTAAAAACAACCGTGTGGGTTTTCCCGCCCATAAAGTCAGGAGGATCACCACCGTTGGATCATCATCGCACCGTCGAACGTGGGGAGCACAGAGCAACCCGAATTTAATGCAAGCGCGCTCCGCATACCGAAGCGTCAGGAACGTGCTTCGGGCAGGTGAAAAGACTCTGGCACTGATGGAGGACAAGACTTGACAAGCCATGGTAGGGGCCCGAGGATGTCAAAATCCTCCTCTCCGTCCGAGGAGCCTGACAGCAGGATTTTGAGGGGCTATTGTGGGGTCAAGGAATTTGGCAGCTCAGGCCCATCTTGTGCTAAGCCCAAGGCCCATGCCGAGGAGGGGGAAATGTATGAGGACGAATAAAGGAAGTTTAAATTACCAAGAAGCACTGCCGAGATCTCGAAAAGGAAGGGCAATACACCATCAGAGGTAGCCTTTCAGAGTGTCCCAGGGCAAAGACAAGTACAACGGGCCAGTCTTGGAGGCATGGTGGAGGAGTAACTCCAGAAGGAACTGTCACCTCCACATTAAATGCCCACAACTAATCTTCTGGCCGTATTAATGGAGAAGTGACCCATGAATAGTGCTGCCTTAGTTGCTGCAACCCACAGAAGGAATGGAAAGGTGGCTGATGGGACAAGCACTCAAGTGGTGACCTGCATGATCAACAGGTGGAGGGCCAAGATTAACCAGAAGGGGGTATATAATGTAAGAAGTCCTCCAAAAATGGGGACGGGGATTAGAAGGAAAAAGCTATATATCAAGTGTATGATCTTTATAGCCAGGGACAAAAGAAATAATAAGAACCATTCCTTCCTATGAAAGCGCCGAGGAGCTGAGTTTCATACCTTAAATTATGTTCTTGTTATTCAATCCACATATAACCATGTTTAGTCGCTGTCATCCTTACTAGGGCATAGTTCTTTGATCCACTCTCTACAAATTCATTGTATCAGGTTAACTGGGCTTGAGTCCACTCATTCGAAAGGAACAGTGCTTAAAACCTGGACCCTACAATTCTTATAGCATTGACTCAGATGAAATTGATTAGGCAAAATGATGAAAAAGAAATTATAATTTTGGCTCGTATGTCATGTATTATTACTTTTGCAATTTGAATGTGGATGTTGTAAACACATGTTAATTTGATTTATTTAATTAGGTTTGTTAAATATTATTACATAAGTGATATAAAATTACTCATTAATGAGTTGAATATATTCCGAATAAATAATAAATACACCTTATATATATATATATATATATATATATATTATAAAACTTTATTGGGTGTTTGTATATCTTACAATATATGATACGCTAAAAAAAAATTTAATTCACAATTAATACGATTTACGTTTTGATTACTATAGTTGTATCTAAAAATAGGATCACATTGCTTAGGTAACTGAATTCCACATTCTTCTACTTGAACAGTTTCAATCATCACTTTCTAATTGTTTGTGGCTTTTGTTAACAAGTATTCTAAATCCAAACTTTCAATTTAGAGAACAAAATCAAAATCACCTAAATTTTAAGAATGCAATTTACTATTTAATCAAAAAGTAAAGATTAATACTACAAACACAATATTTTTCATAATTTTTTTTTAAAAAAATAGTTTTTTTTTTTTAATAGTTGAGTTAATAGGTTTTTATTGATTCTCATTTAAACTTACCACTAACATCATGACTTTAATATTAACCATTCCCAACTAGCCATTTTGGTCGTTAGGGCTGTCCACGAGTCAGTTCGGGTTGGGTTTGTGCCCAACCCGCAATGGGCCCGATCCAAGTCAAGTGGGCAGTGTCCCAACTCGCAACCAACCTATAATAGTAACGGGTTCATTGATTCAAGTTGCTGGTGGGTGGTTGTCGATTACGGTGAAATCAAAAATCGCCGGAATCCGCTAAAACATGGTGAGATCTCACTAGATCTAGTGAGATTCCATCAAATCCGGTGAGATTACTGCTAAATTGTGCAGAAAAATTGTTGGATTTGGCCAAATCCAGTGTATATCATGCTAGGAATCACCGAATTTAGTTGAAAAGGTAGCCGAAAATTTGGAAAAATTGCCAAAGTTAATGGTCTTCGTTCAAGTTGGGTTTCATGGGTTTTAGAGGAGGAGATCCAAAATTGACCCACCGGCTCGAGTTTTCAACGTCAGGACCCAAGTACGACCGCCGGAGTAGTCGGATCAAGTGGTTATGAGTCAGGTTCGGTTTGATTGGGTGGGTGGGTTGGACACCCCTATTGGCCATTGTGAAATAAGCTTCTGATAATTTTGTCTCTAAAATTGGGTATATTTTTGGGTGGCTTCCTTTAGATATGATTAAATGAACTTCAATTGGCTACCTTTACTTGTGCACCTTTTGTTGTCTCATTTGCATCTTTAGCCCTTTGCCGTGGGAGAGCACTTAAAAGAGTTTCATCTTCCCAATATTACAAAATAAAAAGTATCAAATTTATATATTGTACAATATATAAATAAAAAGTATCAATATGGGAAGATGTCCCAAGGATTTCGGTGACATTAACTTCACCTCCTCCCTATAAGGAAAACTCCTGTATTCCTGGGCTCTAGGTTTACTCCACATCACTATATAAACAATAGGTTTTCTCTTTCACGCAGAAAATCCCTAGTTCTTTCACTATAGAGTTCTTGGAGATTTCTTATTCACTGACTTAATCTTCGGAAGGTCTTTAAATCTCCAATGGGTACCTTGGAGATTTCTAAGGTACCCATTGGAGCGTTACGATTTTTGTGCATCATCAAGAATAAAGAGAAAATTTTCTGTCTATAAATTGTTGTTTCAATACCACACTAACCACAGTTGTTAACAAATTAAAGCCAACAAAACAATGTGGAATCCCAAAGCTGTGCATGGTTGAGAAACCACTCCCCATGATTACCATGCTGATAATGTTCAGAGAATGGAAAGGATGCTTAGTATGATCACTGATATTCCTCAATACCGAAATGTGCACAGGGCTTGAACTATAAGGTCACCTGTGAAGAACCTTTTTCGTGAGCACCCTTGTTACTGCCGACATTTTGAAGACAAGGTTGAACTGATAGAAGATGAACAAGGTAGGATTGGGAACAAAAAAAACAAGGTTGAACTGATCAAGTATGAACAAGTCGAACATCATAAGTATGGTAACCACAAAGTTTATGAAGTAGAGGTTGACAAGCTCAACGGCTATGAGCTTCGCCGATATAACAGACTACAAAGTACATGGATGATAGCAACAACACCGTATTAGCTTGACTTGATTGAAGAAAAGGTTAACAATGAGGATGACCACACCTTATAGGATCCCATTGTAATTAATTACACGCATGTTTAGCAAATGACTTTATTAATAACTTGTACAGTTTTGAATAGCTGTAGAGCTAGTTAGTTTATTATGACTTATGAGTCTGTCATTCTGTTTCAGGGCTGTAACGGCTAATCAGTTGATTAGTGTTAGCCTTTTTCAGTATAAATAGCAGAGGTACTTGTACAGATTGCAATAGAATTGGTTTTCTCTCCAATTTTCCCCTCTCAATTCTCTTTGTTTCACTTCTTGTATGTGCAATATGGTATTAGACCTGGTCATGATCTATGACCATGACTCTCATTGCAAGAATAAGCTTTGCTTTGTTGATAAATCAATTCCTCAACCTACTAATGAGTCTGCACCAGAATTCAAATGCATGGATTTGCTGTATCAACATGGTGACAACAGCTGTTGAATTCTCCATCCAAAGAGAGAGCTTCCACTTTTACAACATGAGTTCCGTTTAATAATACATGTTCAAATCCTTTTTGTTGGATTCTTTCATTAACAATTGATCTATGGATGCTAATGATTATACATATAAAGTGCTTAAGATAAACCATATCCTCTTGGCGCCACTGCATATCAACATTCCTTCATCCGATCTATCTTTGTTGGTTGAATCTCATTGAAATGTTGAAGTTCATTGAAATGTTGAAGTTCTTCACTGTAGTTGAGAACTTACTAACGCAGCTTTGTTTTCCGCTCTTCAGGATAAGAAACGAGATTAGACCATAGATATGCCCTGTCCTTTAATCAAGCTATTTTGCCAGCTAGTCTTGTAATTGATGAATATGTGCCAACGCAAGCACAGACCAAACCCACACTTATAACCAATATGCAACTTGCAATCTGAAAAAGAATGTCAAGAATTGATTTAGTCATGGAACGGGTTACAATATAAGACATAGAATAATTACTTCAATGATATTGAATTCTTACCTTCAACTTCGTCAATTTACCTCTGAGTAATTTAAGATAACAAGCGCACGGAAAGATAAGAGCCTGCCATGAAAAATTATATAGATAATTTATTCAAAGTTCCCCATGTTTATAGGCTATAACTATGACGAATTAAAATTGAGGTATGCATATGAAGAGAGAACTTACAATTAACATTGCAAGTAAAGATCCTATTAATGCCATCACGATAGCTGCAGTCCAATTGACAAAAAACAGCTTAGCAGACAACAGACAACAGGCGACTCCTATCAATGTTTGATGTAACTCTATTTTGATTACGATTCACATCAATGTTTTAGTAAATCTCAAATTACACCATTTAACTTTAACGTGTTTTTAATTCAGTCCTTTTAAGTTCCATTTTTTCAATGTCTTTGTAACTACCATTCGTTTCTGATGTAGTTCTTCTGTCCAATCTGAACCATCAAATCCGCCAAAATGACACCCAAAAATATTAAACTTGACAGCAAAATTGGACAGAATTATACAGAATGACTAAATTGAAAACATATTAAATTAAAATATTATCAAGAGCCTTAGATCTTAATTGGCACATCCCTCATATTTTTTGTCCTTACAAGCTTAGAACACAAATTCAGGACTCAGGTATCAAAGAAACATTTTTTTTTTTTGGGTAAGAAAACGAACATTCAAAACCAAAGTAGATAAGCAGCGCAAGAGATGCTCACCGAAAAAGGGAACAGTCAATGCCACCGCCAAAGTTGAAAATACTAAAATTGTTCTGATGAGAAGCACTACACTGTAAGATCTAAGCTGAGCTTGAGGCAAGAGTTCCTCTATACTCATTGTGATGGGTGTCAGTGTCAAGGCATACTTTGTCAGTGGGTTCACAACCTATAAAATCCATTAATCGCATGATGATACTGTGCAGAAAATATAAATTCAGAAAAAAAAAAAAGTGTTTTCTATCATACCATGGTCCAGACTGCAATTTTAGAAGCAACATATTCGCTGGGCATGTTTAAAGTGAACTGAGATTCGATTGAGTCACCAAACATTAGAAAGCCACATATTGCTACCCCAGTGCACATAATGAAGCAAAAAATAAAGCTGTGGCAGAGGAAACAAATATTAGCAAAGCTGTCATGCAATTAGGGGCGTTTTGGGGGGGGGGGGGGGGGGGTGGGTTGATTTTCATTACTTTATAAAGGAGGCAAATGATCTTGGAAATTCTTGAAAATAATGTAATTTTTCAGTTAAGGAATATGTCATTTCTTTCCTAATAAGGTTAATGTATTGAACCATCCAAAAATGTTAATTGAGACAACATTGTGAATAGTTTCATTAAAAAAAAAGGACAATTTTTGGTCACCTGACTATTAAAACTGATGGAAATCGTGACGGTTCTTTCATTGAAGAATAGATATTTGGAAAAACCGAATGGCCAGCATAGCTGAATCCAAAGATACCAATTGTAACAGATAGGTTTGTGAGGTCTAAAGCTGTTCCACTTGGATGAAATCCAACTTGGTCCACCACTCCAACCCATAATAAACAAAGTGCCACCAGGATTGATGCAACTACTCCTCCTCCTGAACACACAGCATTTAAGACCAGCAGCTAAGCAAAATATACTACTTAAAAATAAATAAATGAAAGCAATAAGATGGATAAAAAACCTGAAAGGTATGAGAGCAAGCTCAGATTTTTAAGCCAAACAGTTGGAAGAACAATAAGAGTAGATGTGATTGCAAAAACTTGATGAGATTCAAGATGGATTCCAGCAAGACTGATATAGGTATCTGGGAACAATGATGCCAAGTTATCGCTCATCATAATAATGTACTCCACACAAGAAGCCTGTAAACCACAGCTATTCACCATTCAGAGCATAAGAAAAGGCAAGGGACCAAAAAAGGTAGAGAAAACTGTGAAATACATATTAGGGAAGAATTTTTTGCACTTACATATAATTCTACATACAAAAATATCTGCATTGGAACAAAACCAAGTGTCAATTAGGCTTCCAAACAGCAAAGGTTTCTGCTTGTAGATGCAAGCTCAATGGTAGTCATGCTTGTTATATGTGCATACATAACAACATTCAATATATGCTTATATATACAAGCATGCTTATTTAAAAATTGGCCATTTCATATTCATATTGGACTTACAGCTATCCCTAATCGACCAGCTAACCCAAAAGCAGCCTGCCCTATATCTGGGTAAGTTTTGAGTCCAGGAGAGCTTTCTAAACATTCCTTCAATAAAACTCCAGTATAGCAACAAAAGACAGCGAATATCACGAGAAAGATAAGGCTCAACCACCCTCCTTCTTTGATTGCATATGGAGTTGTAAGGAGTCCTATGCCGCACAGAATATTGATTCCTGCATATAAGGAAATGAGGATCTTTTTTCAGAGGAAACTATGGAGATAGAATTATATTAATTGTTGAACCAATGAGATTAGCCTCAACAATGTATACATTAAGAAGTGGAGAAAAAAATAGTTTAAAAAAGGATTTGAAGTAGATCGATGAGGAAGACTTGAAGGACATGGAATGGATTGTGGATATGAAGTCCATAATTAAAGCTCTAATGAAAGTACAAGGAACATAACTGCATGCTAATTGTTATATACTATATATCAAAAAACAAAAAACAAATGCTTGATGAACACTAGTTATTATATTAATTTTGTTAAAATTAATTGTTAGGGAAATAGTTGAAGGGTGTCAACTATATTTCTGTTATAATTTTTCAATGAGAAGTTGGGGCAATAAAGAGGTTTCTAACAAATTAAGTCCCTGACAGACTGAAGAATCAATTTGGTTTATACATAGTGATAAAACTAAAGAGAAAGGGAGTCACTAATGATTCTTTTTTACCATTAATGACTGATTGATAAAATGAACACTGCTCCTGCGGTGGTGGCAATCCACTGATAGAAAGTTTGGAGTAAGTAGATGAAGATAACTTCACAGGTGGTGTGGTAGGATCTTCAGAAATGAGAGGTTTACTCAGTGAAGAATCACGCCCCAATGGTTGTGGCTGTGGCCTCTTGTATGCTGTGGATAGAAAGCTACTTACTCCTGTCAAGCTAGGCCCCCTTAGAAAACTAATGGAGGGTGGGGTAACACTTGTAAACATGTCCATGGACTGCCTGCACAGATTTAACAAAGGGAAGTCAATATGTTATGATAGGATCGGCTTATTAATCTTTCTTTTTTGTTGCTTCTTAACTCTACCTGTAATATTCCCCCTCAAAAAAAAAAAAAAAAAAAAAAAACTCTACCTGTAATATTAATCTGTTATAAATTATTGGTTCATGCCACTAAATTAAGAATAGAAAAGTACTTTTTCTTGCTCATATTAAACAAAAATCAAAGAATTGGTTTATTATTGTGCCTTTTTGCTTTCATAGTGATGCTAATAACAAGAAGACATGCCAATGCCTATGATGATGGGAGTTAAATTCGCCATTTTTGCCTTTGTACCCCTCAAACTGAGAGAACATGAAACCTCACCAAGGACCAAGGTATCAGGAAATTCAAGGGAACCCCTAATGGGGATCGAACTCAGGATGTCTGGGTCTACAACTCATCCCAAGCCTCCATCCACTAGCTACACCCTAACGAGTACCTAATACCCTAAAACCTTGACCTTTTTAACTTAAAGCAGTTCAATGCAAAAAGCACAATTTTTGTTGAACTGCCAATAAAGAAGAAATTTCATTGAAAATTCAAATCTGAGTCTTTTTTTTTTCATTTCACAACAGCGAATTATCTTTTTAGCTTCAGTTCTTGACATTTTGCCAGCAAATTAAATACATGAAATAAGACGGGAGAAAAAACGTAAATATAGTACCTGTAGCTCTGAGGCCATGGGATGTCCATGGCGTTATCAGATTGACTTGGTGAGGAACCTGTGGCCTCAGATTCAGTCTCGTCCTCATTCTCACCTATTGTTTTGGCCTGGTTTTCTTCATCATCGGAGTTCCACTTGTCCACGAGGTCCCGACCCAATTCTTCGTCCACTTTCATCCCTTTTCTCCTCGTGGATTCAAACACTATATACAAACACCACCTTATAGAACAGTTTCTATATCTCTTGATATATACCTCACGTTAAGGTTTCACAGGGGGGAAAACTCGTTCTACTGCCAAACACAACCTTATGCTGTTTTGGTTTGGATTGCTTTCAAGTACCTAAGGATGCCGAGCTAATCGGGGATCCTAGTTTATAGTAAAGATATGCGTGAGAAATATAGGTGGCTAAGATCTTGTGTGAGTGCACACGCGTTGTTGTTTTTAGTTTTACTATGAATAGATACCATGCAAGGGAAAGATACGAGATCCGATGTTGGAGCTGTACATTTTTTTTTTTTTTAGTTCAGTTTTGTCCAAATTCGACAAAGTTTCATTGTTATTAGGATGCCAATGGTATAGTCAGATTTGGTAATATATTTAATAAGGAAATTAGATGCCAAATTGCCACTAGTAAAGCCAGATTTGGTATTATTTTATAGGGAAATTAGAATGCCAATGCAATGGTAATGGTATAGTCAGATTTGGTATTATTTTCTGTATTACATTTTTAGACTTTTTGTTAAGAGTAATGTTTATTTCACACCAGTTCTTACACACAACTATAACACAGCCATTATGATTTCAGTTTAAAATGTTTTGAATTGAAATCATGACTTCAGTACAAAGTATGTGTGCGGTTATGTATACAACATCTGAATATGCACTAATATTTAGCCTTATTGTTAATCTTTCTCAATAATAATAATAATAAAAAAGTTAATCTTTCTTAGCTAGATGCTAGTAAATGAGGACCATGAACTGGAAGAATGACCCAGGTTTTATGCCCAAAAAGAGGGCCAAGGATATTAGGGAAGTTCATTATGTAGCCAAATGAGATTATAAATGAGGACTTTTCAAAATCCTCCTCCCCCTTCTTGTTTTTTGGCAAAATAAATAATCTTGGACATAAATTCCAATAATGGCCCTTCCTAGATTTTTACTAAAAACATGTAATGTATTTATATAGTTGACTAATGTATTTTTTTATTGGCGAAACTACACTATTGGTCCTTGAAGTTTGTCCCGTGTGCGTAATTGGTCTCTCAAATTTGAAGCAAGCACAATTAGCCTCTTAAGTTTTAAAACTAAGTTGTATTGGTCATTTTACTAACTGCTATTAACGGTGTTACTTACGTGGCTAACGAAACAATGACTTTGCATTTTTTTAATGATGTGGCATGTTTTTAATTAAAAAAAAAATAGTTTCCACATTAGATGAAATTGAAATCATATTGACCTGATTAAAAAAAAATCTGATATTTGTTTAACAAAGGCACGGCCGAGAGAGAGAAGGGGAAGAGAGAGATTTGCCAATTTCTTCACCAGCTTTCTTAGTAGCAGCATACAAACTAGCAGGTTGGTCTGTTCGATCTTTTTCCGAAAAGGGTACCTTAGTATTAAGTCCATAAACCGAACTAGACAAAGCCCACACAATTGCAGGTTATGGATTCACAGATTTACAAACTTCTAACAAGCTAACAAAACTGGCAAGATTACTATGCACATAAGATAGAGGATTTTCCATAGCATACCTCACTCCAGCTTGAGCTGCCAAATGCAACACATGGGTAAAAGTGACAAGCTTAAAAAGCTTCTTCAAAAGCGTCATGTCATTGATATCTACTTCTACAATGAAAACTCTCGAATGCTCCAAAAGCGCTTGCCTTGATCGCTTCAACGTTAGGTCATAGTAGTCATTGAAATTGTCGATGCCCACCACACGGCAGCTTTGGTAACGAGCACGGACATGCCACCTTTGCCGGAGCGGACTCGGGTGGAGGTCCGAACCCGTTTTTCCCAAGTGGGTCCTCCCCAATTGTTAGTTCTGAGAGCTCAGTGAGTTGGGTCATTAGATTTGGACGAAGATAGAGATCGGAAAAAGACATAGAGGAAGATTAAGCCGAAGAAAACTAAGGCACAATTTTTAACTTGGCAAATCTCTCTCTTCCCCTTCTCTCTCTCCGTCATGCCTTTGTTAAACAAATATCAGATTTGTTTTTAATCGGGTCAATATGATTTCAATTTCATCTAACGTGGAAACTTTTTAATTTTTTTTTTTTAATTAAAAACATGCCACATCATTAAAAAAATGCCAAGTCATTGTTCTGTTAGCCACGTAAGTAACACCGTTAACAGCAGTTAGTAAAAGGACCAATACAACCCAGTTTTAAAATTTAAGGGACTAATTGTGCTCGCTTCAAACTTGAGGGACCAATTGCGCACATAGGGCAAACTTCAAGGACCAATAGTGTAGTTTCGCCTTTTTTATTCCCTCCAATTACTCTTATATCATACATAACCCATTAAATTAAAGCGTATTTAATGTATACCATACGTAATTTAATTATATTTTATTTTTATTAAATTGACTTGAATATTTTTAGACATGTCAAGACTTACTTTATTTTTATTTTTTATATTTAATAAAAGCACACTCTTGGTGCGATGGTCACTCCACAAGTATAAGTTCTTGTGGGGTGTGGGGGGCAAGGGCCGGAGTTCAAGTCTTCAGGAGGGAGTTTTACACACAAATACACTTAGATTAGGTTAGAGTAGAATTTCTATCTTGTAAAAAAAAAAAAAAAGACTTACTTTTTTTTTTTTGCAAAGATGTAAAGACTTTTTTTGTTTGTTTGTTTGTGTGTGTGTGTGTGTGGAGAAAGACGTGTTAGGTTTTAAAGATTTAGGATTAAATGTTTAGAATTTCAACTTGTATGTGTTGGCAAACCGAGAACAAAAATATGTCTAAAATAGGTGTTAGACATTGCTCAAAGGTGTATAGGTCAAAACTCAAGAATGTACAAATTGCAGGAAAAATGATTATTTTTCTATGAAGCTCTATCGATTGATTGTGAAGCTCGATAGATCGAAAATCACATAAAAATAATTTTTTATAATTTTAAACAGGCCCAAGCCCGCGAAAACGTTTAGGGTTTCAGTTTAACACTCTTACGTATACAAGAAAAACCCTAGCCACGTTTTGAAGACTCTTGGAAAACTTGTGAGTTACTCTTGTGAGATCTGAGAGGTTCTGTACCTTCTAACTCTATAAGCATCTACCAGAACAAGATCTACAATCAAGTGTTGGTGGAATCTAGTTGTTGCATAGATCAACAAGCCATGATTTGAACCCTTTTGAGTGGGATCTCAAAGTCACAAGCGTGGGTGCTTGTGTGCTGCAAATCCAAGAGAGAAGGAATTTGTGGATTCGGAGCTTGCATGTGGTTATGTCAATAAGTTACTACTAGAGATAGCAATAGATTTAGGATTAAATCTTTTGTAAAAACTTCGATTCTCTATAGTGGATCCTTGAGAATAGTTAGGTCAAATCCTCCCTACGTTTTTGCCTTGAAACTGTTGGTTTCATTGGTTTTCCTGGGTCATCATATCGTGGTGTTCTTTATTTTTCGCTACTTTGCATGATATGATTTATTATTGTTTAACCTAGATTTGAATAATTAACCTAAGTAACTACTTGGCTAATACATTAGGTTAAACAATCTACTTTAAGGGGTCTAAACAAACAAACAAGTGGAATCAGAGCAGGTTAGCTTTTGTTTGGGTAATTTACCTTGAGTTGATCCTTGACCCCTGCTATTATGGATCACGGTCACTCTCTTGTGATCCCTCCCCATTTTGATGGGAATAACTATGCTTATTGGAAGGTTAGGATGAAAGCTTTTCTGAAATCTCTAGATGAGAGAGTATGTCTCTCTGTTGAGAATAGCTAGGAGAGACCTACCACTCCTATCACTGAATGGAACATTGCAAAAAAGGAAGCAACAAGCTTTCATAGCAAGACTATGAATGCTATATTCAATGCTGTTTCTATGGAAGAATTTAAAAGAATCTCTAATGTAGAGGTTGCTCATATTGCCTGGAATATTTTGCAAACGATGCATGAAGGCACTAAGGCAGTAAAAATTAATAAATTGCAGCGGTTCACCTCTAGGTTTGAAAGCATCAGGATGTTTGATGATGTGACTTTTGATGAGTTTTATGCCAAACTGAATGACATAGTGAACTCTGCTTTTAATTTGGTGAAGTATATGATCAACCTAAAGTGGTTAGGAAGATTCTGAGATCCTTAACTGAGGATTTTAGACCCAAAGACACTGCTATAACAGAAAATAAGGATGTGGACACCATTCCTGTTGATGAACTTGTAGGATCTCTACAGTCCTATGAGTCTGACCAACCCAAAACCAACAAATCCAAATCCAAATCCATGGCTCTAAAATTTGTTGATGATGTAGATGATGGTGGATTTGATGATGAAATCTCCTCTATAGAGATGACTTATCTTGCCAAGAACTTTAGAAACTTTTTGAGGAACAATAATATAAGGGCAAGAAATCGAAACAATGCTGACACTAAGAATGTGAAGAATGAAACAACAAAAAATAACAATTATAAAAAAAATCAAAAGATAAGGTTGTTCAATCCTCTAACAATTCTTTAGGTCAACAGTGTTTTGGTTGTTAGGGTTATAGTCACCTTAGGTCAAAATGTCCTGCTTACTTGAGATCTAAGGAAAGGCTATGGCTGTTACCCTTAGTGATGATGAAGTTTCTGATCATGAGTCTAAAAGTGATTAAGAAGGAAATTTCATGGCTTTCACTGCTACTGTTGAAGTAAGTGAGCTTGAAATTGTTGAGGAGAACCCTTCTAATGGGGAACACTCTAAGAATGCTGACTTGCTAAAGGTTTGCAACAAGCTTTGTAAGATTGTAGCAAAGGATGCCATGAATGTTGATATAAGCTTGAAGAAGACAAACGCTCTTGAACAAGAAAATAAAAATCTATTGGTTAAACTTTTTGATGCTAACGAACTCATAACCTCTGTTAGGATTGAGAACATGTCTTTGATTGAGAAAGTTAAAAGTTTAGAATCTGAATTATTTGTTGCTAGAGAATAACTTGATAGGACTAATACTTCTAAACTAGATGATATGTTATGTTAAATGTTCAAAAATATTTTTCTGATAAGACAAGGTTAGAGTTTGTTGAGAGTGTTTCTACTTCTACTGTTCATCCTCCTAAGTTTGTACCTGCTACATCTATTTCTACTCTTGAAGTTAAGGTACCTAAGGAAGAAATTCTAGCTACTAGGAGAACTAGGGAAGATCTAAGCGAGTCAAAACCCAAGAAACCCAATCATCCTGGAAGCAAGAAACAACACAAACCTCAATGGTTTTGAAATTTTTGTGGTGGATCTAGGCAAACACGCTCAAATTGTTTTAAGTTGCAAGCTTCAAAGCAAGCAATCAAACAAAAAGTGCTTGTGCCAAAAGCACAAGATCCTATGACACTTATTCATGAATTGGTAAAGGTTCTTAACCTTTATGCCAATACAAGAGCCAAGTTTAATTCTAATTCATCTAGAAACTCCAATTCCAAGTTTGCATCTAAGAGAGTGTGGATGCAAAAGACCCAGTCTCAGTGAGTCTGTCTGACATGGTCCTTCTGTTAATTCTTTCAATCTCTTGTGACCAAAATGTTTTTCATTAGGATTTGCATTTGCAAATGCATTTCATTCTAGGTTTGTTCATGATGTTTCTAAATTTTATTTTATTTTTTAAAAAATGTTTGTGTATTACATATCTTTAAGTATGTTCTTGAGGTTGACCTATGAAATTTGCATTTCATGACTGTGTACCTTGTTTAGGTTTGATAAGCTATTTTTCTGCATTTTACTAGTTTGTACTATGTAGTGCTTATATTGTATGAATTGTTTATGGTTTTTAAACACATGCTCTTGATTTTGAAGTCACATTCTTTTGATTGTAAGGACTAAAAAATCTTAGGAGAAATGCATAAATAATCATCTCACCACTGTTACTTGCCAATCATGAACACCTGTGTACAAATTATAAAAGCTGTGCTCGGTAAGGTGTAACACTTGCACAGCAAGATTAAATGAGGTGTTAATTTTGAAAAGAATGTGAAAATCAAAAGAGAAATCAAAAGATTATTCAAAAGAAAAAGAAAAAGAAAAAGAAAAAGAAAAGAAAAAAAAGGGCAACAAAAGAAAAAGAATAAAAAATGCTTTTACATAATTGCAAGCGTGTTTTCTAGGAGATGTTAGAGTTGTATGATGTAACTCTTTAGGTGCTAGTCACTTTCAAACTTATGTGATTGATAATGTAGAAATTATGTTTAATTTTTATCTATATATCACCTTTTATGTATCTCATACACTTACTAGTTGCACACACCACAAGCAAATCTTTGTTAAACTCTGTACATGTGATTGTGTGTTAATTTTTATGGCCTCCCAAAATTGTGATTCTTGAAATGTCTAATACTTTTTGGGGTAAAAATTTTGTGAGGAAAATTTTTGAATCTTGATAAAAGTTTATTTGATTGAAGGGAAAGAGTTTTTGAAAACATTTGGAATCATTGACATGCATTTCATATCATAAAAATTGGTTTTAAAAATATTTCTATAGAAAATTTCCAGGTTTTCAAAATTTTCTGATTTTTCAGGATTTGATCGATCGAAAAATTCAGTTTTTAAGGCTAAAACTCTCGGTTTAACTTGATTCCTTCTTCGATTCTTTCTAATCAGACGAACATGTTTTTAAAATATTTTCGATTCCTAGCTCAATTCCTCCTAACTGATCGAAAAACATTTTTTAAAACAAAATAAAAGGAATCTGAACCTTGTTATTCAGTCTTTTGTCTTCCTCTTCGATCCCTCTCTTGATTCCTCTTAGTCATTTTTTTTTTGTCCTTTTTCTAAGTCAAAGTTTCAAAGGTTTTTCTCCTAAAAATTTGGTAAGACTCTTTTGCCCCTCCTTTTTTACTTATATTACATGCATTCATGCATTTTCATAAAAACATTTTCAAAATTTCTTGGGATGCGTCTCTGGATGACGGGTTGCTTTGTGCATACCCTTCCCTTTTTCGCTCTGTGCGATGATATGCTTGCCATGCTTGTTCGTGCCACCCGTTGGCTTTCTATGCATCTTTACATGGTTGCTTACATGTTCGTGCATGAGTCTTGCTTGCTAGTGTGTCGTCCATACTTCAACACAATGAAGATATAGACACCTGATCCAAACCTACATTTGTCCCCCGTGGACACCACCTTTTGTTGGCCCATTTGCTTGCTTACCTTCTTGTTTGTCTGCTTATCTTTGCTTGTCATGTCTCCTGCCACATGCTATGCTTGCCATATTTGTAATGCCCCGCATACTTTTATTTGAGGTTATTATTAAATTTTCTTTTAAATATAATTGATGGGCCATAGGTATTCTTTTTATTAGTAACTACAGCCCGCTACCCCACTAAGCCCACATCTCTAATACGAACTATAGGGTAGAGGAAGAGACAGTCAGGGTTTTCATAGAAAGGGTTTTATCAAAGAGGCTAAGAGGTTTTTCCTTGGAGTTTAAAGCGCATACAAGTGAAGAGGCAATCAGATTGTTCAAGGTATGATTTCTCACCGTTAGAAACAAAGAATTAAGGAGTTAGAATTTTATTATAGAAAACTTTAGTGATGTGTAGATTGTTGAATTGGTAATTTCTTAGATTACGATTTTACACGGTTTCAATAACTCTGGAATCCTAGGTTGCCACTGTTCGGACCCTAGAACAAAAGCCGAAATTGTTAAATCCATGTATAAGGCTAGCATCACTTTAGTAGGTCTATAAGAACTTTTGGGCTGCTGATTCATACCGTAACATTAATTCTAACTTGCTGGAGAATTTGCACCCAACCCCACTCATGTGCCACTAGTTAGGTCTCACTTTTGTCAAAGTCCAAGTTCTCTGATGGATGAATTGATGGCCTTGGTAGTCTTTGCCTAGACTTTGACTAGTCCAAACACAATGAACCATTAGGTTCAACACGTCTACAACTTTTTTTTTAAAAGGCTAATGGCAGGTTTAAGATTTCATACCAAAATCCTTATATTAAATTCTAAAGTGCTGCTACTGCATTCCTCATGGTTAAATGAGTTTCGATTAATGCAAGGATGTATTATCGATCAGAATACCATTGGTTAGAGAAACGTTAATTTAGTGTTGAAAGTGTTATTAGTTCAGCAAAGTATAATCCTAGTGAGTCCATTTGTATAGTTCTATAAGCTTTATATTTTGTAGAAGATATTAAGTATATTTCCATGATTGGTTATAGGTCATATTTAAGAGTATTTTGAGACTATTTGGAGGGTGTTTCAGCTGGACTTTCAGAGTGATTCAAGTGCTGTAAGTAATTATGTATAATATGCACAAGTTTGTTCTTTAGGTTCTTAGAAGTTAAAGGTTTTCAAAAGATATGTTTTTAAAGCTCACGTTTTCTAAAGTTTATCGAAAGCAATTTTTTTTACATCATTGAAAGAGAAACTTCGACTTTTAGATAAGGTTTTAAAGAGAAACTTCGAATTTTAAATAATGTTTTAAATGTCCAAATCTCATTTAAAAGATAATTTTTAAACTAAACTATTTTCCAAAAATAATTGAGTTTCAAAGTAAGTTTTCTAAAAAGGTTCTTGTTCTTTAAATTTGTTAAAACCAAGTGATTTCAAAGTCATATTCCTATTCTCCAAATGGTATTTAAAATGTTTCTTTTAGCAAATTGAAATTTCAGATTTACTCAAGAATTGTAATATATTGTATAAATTCCTCAATTCCTATTTGTTCCCTACAGGAGTCAAGCATCCTTTGATTTATGTATCAATTTAATATTGAGATTTTCGATATGCCTTTATTGTTGGAATAATTGTTTATATTATGAAAATTATTCTATGTGGTATAAACTTTGCTTTTTGTGATATGTGACTCAAAATAAGTGCTTTTTTTAAGAATTGATCAGATATATGTGTAAATCCGCTCACAGGATTGTATGTGAGAATATGTGTTGATCCCTCACCAGTAGGGGTTAGATGTTGGTATCCGCTCACAGGATTGTATGTGAGAATATGTGATGTGTATATGTGACACTGTGCTCTGATCAATTATCTGTATGTGTTTTCAAATGACTTTAAGATTTGATTATATATGTATTAAGTGGTTCTTTATATGTTTGGAAAACTATGTTTGATATTTTGAGTGAAATTGTGAAATCAAACTCGTGCTTTGCTTGACTCTATTCCGTTGTGTATTTTGTATAATTACTTACTAGATTTGTGGCTCACCCCATCAATTACTATTTTCAAATTAAAGTGTAGTTGGGAATATAGAACCTTTGGATCGCTTTGTAAGGTGCAAGGTAGTGTGTGGAAGTTGTAGGCGACTTCAGTATTACTTGAAGACTTATAGAATTTCAGTTACCTTTATTTTGTAATTCATGTTTATATAGTGGAGATTATTTTCAATTTGTGGAGTTTAGATTTTTGTAAGAGGTTTTTAAGAGTACTTGTTTCTTTGGAGTTTTAATTTATTTGGATCAATTATGTTTATTGAGTTATATAAGTTTAGCAGGTTAGTCATGCACCTAAATTCATTTTCCATGGATTTGGGTCGCGACAATAGCTATCTTGCTTGTTTACTTTGTACCCTTTGCGAATTATCTACGCATCTCTTTCTTTCCATTGCTTGTCAGCTGGTTTCTTGTTCTTGCCTTTGCATTTGCACACATGGAGCGAGGACGCATGGAGCTTGGGCACGGTCTCCCAAGCGCAAGCAAAAAGGGCGAGGATGCAAGCATGTCGATATAAGCCAAGTGGCCATGTTCAGTAGATTTAGGGGTCTAGCCTCTCCCATTTGGTTATGTACTCTTTTAAACCCCCTTCCTTCCTCCCTCATTTCTCTCTTAGATGGGTTGTATTAGGTATATCATGCCATGTACCATTCGTCCTCATCTCTAGAGTATGGCGACCCCAGTTTACTTTCCCGCACCTATATTTTGAGCCATGCTCTAGGGATGTAGGCATTTACTTTCCTGCTGTGTGCTTGCATTGTGCATGATGTATGTATAGATATACACTTGCTCGCCCCTTCCGGTGTGATTGTCATAGTCCATGTCACCTAAGGGAAAGCGATGCCTAATTTTTGCCGTGGAAATCTGGTACTTTGCCTAAATGCCTTAGGAAAGCATAGATTGGGACCACACCCATTCAAAAGCCAAACCTCAAAACCCCCCATGCATGTAAAGCCCCGAAAGCCAATGCCAAAATCATGTTTTTTACAGCCAATCTCCGAAAATTAAGATTTTATCAAAATAAAGGACTGTCCTTGGACAGGCGTTATGGGGTGCCTAACACCTTCCCCACACGTAACCAAACTTCCAAACTCAAGAATCAAGATTTTTTTGCCGTACACATTAGATTAGGAAAAATGTCATTTTTCTTAGCTTAGGATCGGTAATAAAATCAACTAGAAACAGGTGGCCAATCACAACTTAGAAAAACCTAATGATTGGTGGTGACCTACCTTCCTCCCCCGAGAGAGGGAGCACCCGAAGCTCCGCATGAACCACACCATTATCGAGAGGGGCCTCCAACGGGCCCTGCACGAGTGGGAGCTTCGCCTAGGTGGGTGGTCGAATGAAGGTCCGACGGTTTTCCAGCTGTTCGAGGCCCTGGCGTCGAGAGACAGGCTACTCCACTGGGGATCGATGAGAGTTTAGCCTTTAGAGCTTTTGACAAAACCATAATCTTTGGACCTTGGCTTTCAAAAACACAAAAATTGGTATTGGCCTCTTGGGCTTTCCTTTTGAAGAAGGCTTTTACTACATCCTAGTAGACTATTTTCAAAAGAGGAAAAAAATCTTTTTCCTAAAAATCCTTTTCCGAAAGGGAGGCTGTGAGGTATTCTCATGGGGCTTTACCGCTTTCCTCACATGCTTTACTGCTTTCCTCACATGCTTTATAGCTTTCCTTCACATGCAAGCATAGGGTAGCAAAATTTAATTTCCGCAACACCTTTATCTGCTTTCATATATATATATATATATCTGCAATGTTTGGAAAAAGTCTTTCCCCTTCATTAAGGATGCATGACATATACACCCTTTTTGAGCCGAACCCGGGCTTTGCACTGCTGGCGTAGTCACATCTCTTTGGGGATTTCATCACCTCATCTGTAAATGCCCAGACACAAACATTGGTAGTGTTACCCATAGTTAGATCTAGGGCTGACTTTGTAGGCACTTCTGGGTCCATGGGTGGACAAGAGTAGCTAAAAAGGCCCCCTCGATCCTTCCTACCCTACAACTTCTATGAAGGAAGGGGTATGGCGATTAAGTTCCCCAAGGATAGGAACAACCTACTAGTTAAGCCTTTGCATACAGTTGGCCTAGTTATGACGAACCCATGAGGACTGGATCAAGCCCAGAGCCCAAAAGGACTAGGAAAAGCCCAAAGAGTGAACATCCAAGCCTAGAAAAGGACACCCTTATAGGACTAGAGGTCAGGGGAAAGTGTTTTGCAATAGGTGCGCCATTTTTTCTTGACCAAAAAGATTGTGCTCTGCTCCAGGTTCTTTCTATCCTGCTTACACAGCATCCATGATTAAATCCCTAGGGAAAGTAACCCTGTTGCTTGTACATGCTAGATCATACCCCATCCCTAAGGGTTTACAACCTTACAAGGGCACTCATGCATACACTAAATGGTTCCGTCACCTAATTGTGCAAAGATAAAATCTGTGGCAAATGACCAAAACTCCCCAGGAGGAAATGCTACCGAAAAACTGTCAAGAATCCCAAGACATCATGAGTTCAAGAATTCTCCCAAGAGAGATCCAAATCATCAAAGAGATCTAAACTGCCAAGATGTCCAAATTGCCAAGATGTCTAAGGGCTCCTTCAAGAGATCCAAGTGTCCAAGAGCTTCCCCGAGAAGTCCACATCATCAAGAGCCAAGTTTGTCCTTGTAATCGCATTTACTTGTATTGTAAAAGGCCTATTGTTGGAGCCATTGAACTCAACATTGTAAAAGCAAACCTTGTACAAGCATTCTGTTTCCATGTAATCAAAAGCAGGGCTCGTCCCACATTGTCCAGCATGTCATGAAAGTTTTGGTTACTTGCCAACCTCATGCATTAATCTCGCATCATAGTAGAAACTCACCATGATGAATACCCGATCAAGGGTGAAAAAGCCAAATTTTTTCTAAAAATGGTAGGCACATGTTAAATAGCAAGGGCATAAACTAACTTGATTTTGGTGTTGTGTTTCCACATTGTCAAATGCACTTCGTTTCTTTCACCTCCTATTCTTTCTCAGGATCAAAAGATTGCTAAAAAGAAACAGTCTAAGCTACCACCACGTCGTGATCCCATCGTCACTAGGTATCGCGCAAGAGAGATGTCTACTAGTGGTACTTCTCCCCATTATGAAAATGCTCAGGAAATTGCTCTTTTGAAGGAGCAAATGGCAGAAATGATGCGTATGATGCAACAACTGGTTGTAAGAGGAGGATAGAACTCCTCTAGTCATAGTCAAGGAGGTCCTCGAACCGAGAATGAAAATCAGCCCCTGCCAGAACAGGATCAGGGCCACAATATACCACCCCAGGGCAATGACAACGAAATGGATCCTTCTAAGGACAAGAACCCCGAATCTGGGATTGGCTAAGTCAAGAGCCAAATGAAAACTCTGGCCAAAAAGCTTGGAATCATAGAGGGCTCCAGCGCCCATGGAAGCGTTGATCTAGATAGTCTGACCAACTTCCCTCAGGTCGCTATGCCTCCCAAGTTCAAGGCACTAGAGTTTGTTAAGTATGATGGTACATGAGATCTTTACGCACATTTGAGCATGTTCTGTAGGAAGATGGCTCCCTATGGGAATAATCACCCTCTACTTTGCCAGATTTTCCCTGATAGTTTGACCAGCCCTGCAGCCACATGGTATGTGAGATTGGAAAAGACCTTTAACTGGAGGGAAATGACCAACTCTTTCCTGGAATACTACTGGTTCAACACCAAGATAGCTCCCAATCGCACGGTCCTTATAAGAACAGAGAAGAAGAGCGGGGAATCTTTCTGAGAATATGCCCAAAGGTGGCAAGAGCTAGCCGCACAAGTGCAACCCCCCATGATGGAAGATGAGATGATTAAGTGGTTCATTGATAACCTTAAGCCTCTTTACTATGAGAAGATGATCAGTGCCTAAGTCACTCATTTTGCTAGCCTGATTCCTATTGAGGAGCGTATCGATGAGGGTATTAAGACCAAGAAGATCGTTGACCTGACTATCCTTTATTCTCTAATGGAACAACAGCTCAAGGGAAGTGATGCCAAAGTCGAAGAAAGAGATGTCCATATGGTGGCTGAAGATAGGAGGTACAATTGGCTAAGTCGTTACCTGTCCAAAAGGCCAAAGGAAATTCACATCTCATGGGGAATCTAGGGAAGAAGCCGAAAAAGTCCCACCACTTCCCTATGTTAGATACCGAGTTGTACTCCTCTTTGTTAACTGAGGGCTTAATCGCTCCAGTCGTCCTTAAGCCGGTCAAAAATATTTTGGAAGGTTATGACCACTTAAAGACTTGTAAGTTTCACTATGATACTCTAGGGCATTCGACAGAAGAATGTTGCCTATTAAGGCATAAGATCCAAAGCCTGATTGATAGCGGTGCCTTAATATTCGAAGGTGCTATGCAGTCCAAAGTTGCCACTACCACGACCTTTGATGCTCAGGGTGAGGAAGTGAATGCAATAATAAGAGAGGAGGATGATCGTCACAATCCAGAAGATCACAGAAGTACGGGTGAGACTTGTAAATACCATTCAGGAGCACGGGGACACTCATTAGGAGATTGTGACGAGTTTAACAACGAGGTCCAGAGCCTAATTGACCAAGGAATTATTCGGTGGGAAAATCAGAAGAAGTTGAGTGTTGTATGGCCTTTAATGAGCAGCTTACGCTTGTCGGGTTGAATGCAAGGATTGAGCATTTGGAAAATCAACAGGATAGACTTCTTCACCTTGTGCATTGACTAATTGACCTTCGCATTGACACCTCAACAAGTGACCTGACTTGTGGAGTCGATGTTATGGATGCCCTAGCACCTATAGGACATGCCAATGAAAGATCATATGTTGAAAAGAGATATGAGGGATCTCGAGGGCAAAAGAGTCACGTGGCTCCCACAATCCGAATTCCTCAAGGAATAAGCCAACCAAGGCAAAGCCAATCCAAGCAAAATGATGTCGCTCCTGCGATGCAAATGGTACCAGCCCGATAAGTCCAAGAGGCACTAGAAAAGTTTCCTCCCTTTCTTATGTCGATTTCGCAATTATATCATATATTGTTGAAAGAATGCCTAGTGGCCCCAATTTTGCCAAGACGTATAATCGATTCCCCTCCGGGCGAGTCTGGCCCGTTCAAGACATGTGAGCACCACTTTGGTAGCCCGGGACATAGCCTAGAAGAGTGCACATCCCTTAGGGGGACGATCCAAGGCCTGATCGACAATAACATCATTCAATTTGAAAATGCCACAATTGCCGATTGATCTCCAATGAGCTGTGAGGGTTAGGTTAATGTGTTGATCAAGAACAAAGGTCAAGGGGGCTCATTCATTACAGGCCTCCCTACTGCTCCATATCCTCATGAAGTACCGTATCCTTCTCTGTTACTGAACAAAGGCAATCCAGGGAGCGACATTTCCCAATTGCACAACTGCCTTGGACCTTTTGTCAGTCCCATTATCCATGCTATTTCCAATACTGTTAAAGGCGAAGTTGGTAGAATTGATGGCATCTGAGATCCAACCAAAACTGTCATCAGAGACTTACAATTCTGAAAATCATTGCGACTATCATGGGGTGATGGTTGGCCACTCCACTGACATGTGCAAGCTACTCAAGCAAAAGGTTCAAGGTTTTATCAAAGGCGGCTAGTTAGAGCCTGAAGTGCATATGTCCACATCAACCGGAGAATCAGATATTCAGATGGTCCTTACAAGGAAATCATGATCTAGAATTTCTCCTCGAAAGCTTGAGCTTATATGCTCGAGCAGTTGGATAGTCAAGCCATATTTCTCAAGGGGACACCCGACTTGAGGCAGCGCCATGTTGGCCATATGCTGTGGAAGAAGTCTTAAAACCAAACATCATCTCACTATCTTTATGCTTTTGTTATTCTCGCATTTCCTGTTTCCTTTATGTCATTATGTTTGAGCATAAGACAATTTAAATTCAGTTTGTAATTAAGCTTTGAGACTCTTCCTGAGCCCTAAGCAAACTACCTGAGCGCCATGCATGACGATGATCCTTTTTATTAGTATAATATTTTGTCCTGTTGGGGTTTGTTTTTCTTGGATGGTTTCTAACCTCCCCTCTTTTGTTTCCATGGTTGACTCAATAGGGTAAAATATGGGAAGTCCTAAAATCTCTATGCGAGCGTTACCAAAATCTTGAGGTCGTGCTCCAAATTTAATCCCAAGCACAAAATAATGAACAGAAGACAACTTTAAGATTCCAATCTTGGTGGGAGACACATGGATTTAGCTGTTCTCATTATGATACTGGGGCAGATTTTTAGTGGTCTTATTCCCATAAGACCACTAAAAATCCATCTGGTGCACCTCCATATTATCCATAAAGACTAGCTATTGCAAGTCTAGGAGCATAATTCAGTGAGAAGTTGGATTCGATCCGGACAGCTTGTAAGCTCTTCTGTCAAAGCATCTCAAATGGGCAAAAAGAACCCAACATCTCTCAAGCAAGATCAGCCAGCTCAAACTTGGTTTTCTTCAGCTTGCCTCAGTAGGCTTTTCCTTCGAGTCTTCAAAAAATCTTCTTATGCCTTTGGGTAGTCTAGGTGTTTCCTTCAGGTTTCTCCCAAACAAATATTCCTTCGGGTCTTCCTAAAAAAAAAAAAAAAACATTCTTTCACATTCGAGTCTTCCTAAACAAAATACTTTCTTTCTCCAAGTATCCTGAGATGTCTTTGGAATTCTTGATAAGTGAATCCTCACACTCATCAGTTAAAAATCTTACCAAGTTGTGAAAGTAATTGAGCTTTAGCAGGCACCACAATTGCAATTTCTTTGCAAGGTCATTAGAAGGTCTTGTAACTTGCTTGAAGCATTCCTTGGAAGCTCGACTTCTGCATTGAAAATAGAAGAAGGCAAACCAAGCCTATATTCAGGGAGAATTGAACATTTATATAGTATTAGGACCATCTCAATCGGGGTGATTTAGTTGACAAATCTCAGATTCATGAGAAATCAGCTTCGGCTTCAGCAATACAATGTCAGAACTTGCTCATGATGGTTGCCCACATGAGAACCATGGAGGAAGAGTAAAAGGTGATAGGCCAAAAAACAAATTGACCCATTGTGATGAATTAATTGATTAATTAGCCAAGTTTATTAATTAATGAAACTAACATGCAAAGCGAGTGGTAGCACAAACAAATCACCAATTAAACTAAGTATGTAGCGGAAAATAAATTGACATGGTGATTTGTTTACGAATGGGGAAAACCTACACGGCAAAAACCCCACCGGGTGATTTTAAGGTCACCACTCCCGAGAATCCACTATTATCACAAGCGATTACAAGTAAAGGAATCCCAGTACCTTATACCAACCTACAGTTGAACTCTTACCCCAATACCCAATTGGACTTGTTTTGTAGTGACAATCTCTCCTTGTAATGCATGGCTCCCAGTACGTGACTAACCAATTGCGCGGATCCCAGTACGTGACTTCAATCACCAACTAAAGAAGGTTGTTGGCTGCAAAGTTCTTCAGTTCATCACACGATGAAGATCAAGAAGATGCTTGGTCACAAAACCCAATGGTGCACAAACACAGCAACTTCTTCACAAGAAAGATGAACTAAGGCAAATTCTGTCTCCGGTCACAATTTGCTTGAACAAACTTTGCTCAACACTTATGCAACTTGTTCCACCTTTGATGGCCCTTAAAATAATCTTTTTATATGTCTAAGATTATGAGAAAAGAAAGCCCAAACATACAATCACAGATTGGAGTCAAAACAGAATGAAACTCTGTTTTTCTTAAACCTCGATAGATAGCTATCTGTTGAGCTGCTGTCAAGCCACGGGGTTGGAACAGCTCTTCAAGCTCGATAGATGCTAGTTGTCAAGCTTTAATGATAGGCACTTTCTCAACTTGAATCTTGGACAGACTTACATGGCTTTAACACTTGATCTTGAAACAAGGTTTCTTGAAGTATTAAACACATCCTAGATCTACCCAATTACAAGTAAAGTGCGTTTTGTCAAAGGATTAACCAATTACATAAAATAGTGACATATGTTCCTAACAAGTGAATCACATATGTCCTAACAATCTCCCCCTTTGGCAATTCGTAACAAAACCACAACAAACAAATGAACATATGAGAGAAGTCATAAATCACTCAACTCATATTCACTTGTTGAATAGAATAAAATCTATCCTAACACAAACTCTTGAAAACTTTGCAAGAAGAGAGTCTATGGCAAGAAAGACTTTGGCAACCTGTATTTCTGAAACACTTTAATCAAAACTCATCAAGACATCTTAGTGTGAAACAGAAATAATAGATTGCATACAAATAAAGAAACATGTGTATAAAGAGAGAAAAGAAACAACACATGTAGAGATAGGTGAAAGAACTGTAATAACAACCTCAAATGTGTATATATATATATATATATATAAATAAGTACAAGGTATGCTATCACAATATAATCACAAGATCTAAGGTACAAGAAAAATGTATCTAAAATAGAAAGAAAAGAAAAAGATACATCTAGTCCTCACTACATCCCTTAATGTGCACTCTCCCCCTAACAAAATCTCCTATACTAACCCTCCCCCTAACTATGACTACTCTCATATCCAAAACTACTTTCCGTTTTTGTCACGAGTGACAAAGGGTAAGAGTGTCAAGTAGACATCTCGTCAAAGCTGGAAGAGCTAGCATCTCCATCCTCACCATCATCATCGTCGTCGGAGTCGTCATCGTCCTTGGATGTCTTAGGTGCCTCAGGAGGAGGAGAGGGAGACTCCACAAAGCCACCAAGGCGAGCCTGTCATCTAGCAATAAGGCCGACACGGGTGTTCACCTGATACAACTCAGTAGAGAGTGTATCAAGGCGAGCATCCATGTGTTGAAGCTGCGCCATGATCGCATCCAGAGTCACACCTCCCACTGAAGTAGAGGGAGCAGAGGTGGATGGAACTGAAAGAGTGGGAGGAGCTGCCGGACCGGACTGCCTCGATCGAAACTGCGCCTTGCTTCATTTAACAGTAGCGTAGTCAATGGCACACATAACGGGGAAGTGGTCGGTCGAGGGAAAAGGAACAGAAAAATAGCATAAAATCCACGTGATAGCTGAAGGGAAGATGAGCTTATCACAGGTCGCTGTATCCCAATAGACATCTATAATAGAAAGAATAAAATGTGAAGGAAAATCTATAGTGAGATGCTCAAGAAGGGAAAGCAAAAATCGAGCACGAGGCTCTGTGATAGAGTTATAGTGAGAAAGAGGGTGCAAAACAAAAGTCATCACCATGTTCATGAATCTAGGACCTTTAGCAAAGGTCGAACATGGTGTAAATTGACGATCACCCCAGTCGCTCATAACTAGGGTAGTCAGGATACGCTACCATTGGGACATGAAGCAACTCAGATACAATATCCGGTGTGACCACTATGCGCGTACCTTGAATGCGAGTATGAAAGAGAGGTATAGAAGTATCCAGTCCATGCATGTTGGAGTAGAACTCTTGGATCATCTTGGAAGGACATGTGACCGGGATGTCACACAGCGACTCCTAACCCCGACTGCAAGAAATAGTGGGTAGGTCAGTGTCGGAGAAGTCCGACAAGATGACTCGGCATTTCGAATGAATGCCTCGTCTAGAGAAGTTCTTCAATAAGTCCTTTCGGGCATCCTCATCATGGAATCGAACAGAGGAGGGGGTAGGATCAGAAGAAGACGATGGCCCAAAACGAAGAGGGTTCCAGGATGGAGCAGACTTACATTTCGGTGCCATTGATGCACTAACGTAAATTAGAGAGTGAGGGGGAAGAAAGAAACACACAGAAAAGTCCCAAACAGTTCAAATATACAGAATTATATTTAATGGAAAGGACGTATGCATGAAAATGCACGAGCATATGACATGCAATAGTAAAATCATCATGGGCTCAGCCCAATCTAAACCTACTAGCACACAATCAGTTGCACACATCTAAATGCTTGATAATACTGTTATAATGCTTATGTGATGCAATGCATGAAGTTTAAAGATCATTTAAACAAAAAACCCATCCCAAAATTTCATCAAAAACTCAACAATTTTTAAAAACCCAAAAAGGTTTCGAAAACCTTAAAACCTAGATCTGAATGCATGAAAATCGTGAAGAATAAGAGGAAGTGAGATCATACCAAGTGATTTGAAGCAAGAAAAGGCCGAAAATCACGTGGGTTTGAAGGTTTTGAGAGAGAAGTGAGTGTTTGGGAGGTGAGGAGACGGATCTGTCGAGAGAGATCAAGGAAAGTGAGATCAGAATCGTGAACAGCGTATATATAGGAACCTTTTAAAGCTCGATCGATCGTGATGTGTTGAGGAGCTGTCGAGGTTTAAATGCATGTCCTAGCTATCGAGCCAGCGAATGAGGATTTGTCGAGGATCAAATCAACAGAAAAGATCATAAAGAAACTCGATCGATCCACCTAGCTGTCGAGAAGCTATCGAGGAGATAGGAGATTTCTTGATCGATCCACCTAGCTATCGAGAGGTGTCGAGATTGCGATAAAAAAAAAAATTTTTGAAGAGCTCGATAGATAAGCCAGGTATCGAGAGGTGTCGAGGAGGTGTCGAGATTGCTTAAAAACAGTTTTTCAAGAAGAGAAAAACACAGATATGAATGCAATCAAACATGCAACTCAACCAATGATCCAAACAACATTTTGAACTCTTAAAAACATTTCTCAACAATAAAAATGTTAAGCACATAGATCCCAAAAAAACACACACGCACACTAAACAAGTCTAACCAATTTTATATTTCAAAAAATAGTCAAGACAGTTTAGTAAGCATACATTAACACATGTAAACCTTGTGATAGCAAAATCACATTGTATCTGCACATGTATCAAGAGTAGCAAAGAATATTGCATGTTGTGTGTGAAAAACATCGCAAGATTGCATAAGTGTCAACTAGTTATGACAATTTGAGATATGAGAAAATCACTTTAACTCACACACAATCATAACTATTTGATGGGACTATCGCCTTCGAGGTACATCCTATAACTCCCACATCTCCTAGAATACACGCTTGCAATCATATTTAAAAGCATTTTAATCTTTTTGCTTTTTATTTTCTTTGCATATTTTTCTTTTTGAGCAAATCATGCATGGGCATATAAGAGATAGAAAAGAAATACCCAATGATGTTAAGCATTTGACATTCCAATTTTGCTATGCCAAAACATACAAATGTCATTTTCTGATTGGCGGGCAATAGTGGTGAGATGGTTATTTATGCCTTTCTCTTAGGATTTTCTAGTCCTTCCCATCAAAAAGAGTGATACGAGTGTTAAGTACAAGAGATCACTTGATCTTACTCATCACAAACACGAGCCACAAAGCTCACTTGTTTAGTTATGCATAGAGATGCTCATCTAAGTTACAAAAGATACAAAGTTTAGAAAACTTTGTTTCAATAGCCATCCAAAGTACACAAGTACCAATGTACACAAAACATACATTGTTTTTGTATTTTTCTGATTTTTCAATTTTTTATTTTATTTTTATATCAAAAATAAAATAAACAAAACTGAAAACAAACAAAAACATGTTAAACAAAGCAAAGCATAAAAACTAGACTGACTTAAAACAATAAAGCAAAACACACAAGTAATGTAAACAAAAACAAGAATGGAGAGAGAGAGAAGAAGTTGTTGAGACTAAGGCTAAATCACAATCTAAGTCACAGCCTACAGTCAAGCTAAAGCTACTTCCCAATTCTACACCAACGGCTAGTTAACTTCAAAGCTTAAAACAGAGACCTTCAAACGACACCGTTTGATCATATGCCACGCTGTCACTCCTGGAGCCTTAGAGGTAGTTAATGTTTAGGTGGGAAAGTCTGTTGTAATGATTAACAGATTTCCCTGATTAGAGGGATTAGTTCTGAGATTTAAGGAACTGTAATTATGGAGTTATTAGAGCCAGTCTCACTGTATATATAGACTCATCATGTACATTGAATCAATTAAGCAAAGTATTTTTCTTCCAGAATTCTCTCTTCCTCTCTGTTTTTCTTTTCTTCTTTCTCTTTCACTGTGTTCTTCATTTCATTCTTGTTAATTTGAATTACTTGCTTCATTTCAAGATTTAAGCTTTGCTTAGCTTTTCTTCATGGTATCAGAGCAGCCAAGGATCCCTGTTAACACAATCTCAGCTAGCACAAGTGCAACAATGGCAGCTTCAGCCTCAATAACTTCATCTTCTACGATGTCTCCATCAACATCAACTTCTCAAATGAATTTGATTAATCAACTATTGTTGCTGCTGTCAAATATGTCAAATATGATGACAATCAAGCTCGACAATTCCAACTATATAGTCTGGAAACATCAGATTTCAGTGGTATTAGAGACTTATTCAATGATTGAACTTCTTGATGAAGATCAATCTGTTCCAGAGAAGTTTCTTAAGGATCTCTCAGGTTCAATTACAACAATTCTCAATCCAGATTATCTCACCTGGAAATCTAAGGAGAAAGCATTACTCACCTTCATCAGCTCCATTTTAACACCTTCAGTATTTGCTTTGACTGTTGGTTGTTCTTCAGCTTTAGAAGTATGGTGAGTATTGGAAAACAGATTTTCTTCCATCTCAAGGTCTCATGTTATGAATCTTAAGGGAGAATTGCACAATATCAGAAAGGGATCTGATTCTGTAGATGTCTATTTGCAGAAAATCAAGGTCATTAGGGACAAATTAATGGCTGTTGGTGTTCTACTTGATGATGAGGAACTCCTACATGTTGCAATTAAAGGTCTTCCCAGAGCATTTAGTGCCTTCAGGTCAGCAATCAGAACCAGGAGCACAAAGTTGAGTTTTGATGAGTTAGCTACTATGCTAAATGCTGAGGAAGAATCACTGAATGAAGGCTTGGAAATCAAAGATTCCACCTTTGCCATGGCAGTTAACACTGCACCTAGGGCAGGCAATAACAATGGTTATAATTCCTACAATCAATCTTCCAATAGAGGTAGAGGCAAAGGGAATTTTAATAGAGGCAGAGGCAGAGGTCCTACTTCAAATCAGTTTTCCTCACATCATCCAAATCAGTTCTCCCCGCATCATTTTTCACCAAATCAAGCATCAAGTTCAAGGTCAGAGAGACCTATCTGTTAGATTTGCAGCAAAGTTGGTCACACAGCTATAGATTGCTATCATAGGATGGACTATGCCTATCGAGGCAAACATCCACCTACAAAATTGGCAGCAATGGCTACCTCATCAAATGCTATGGTTGTCCAAGATCAGCCTTGGCTTGCAGACAGTGCAGCAACTGATCATGTAACCTCAAGCCTTAATCATCTCTCTTTTCCAAAACCTTACAATGGACAGGAGCATCTCACAGTGGGGAATGGTCAAAATCTACCAATCTCACATATAGGTAATTCACTTATTCCTTCACAACATTCTGTCATTCATCTTCACAATGTCCTAAGAGTTCCCTCTATTGCTTCTAATCTTGCATCTGTCCACAAACTATGTCAAGATAACAATTGTTGGTGTTATTTTGATGAAAACATCTTCTCTATCCAGGCTTTAGCCACAGGGAAAATGCTCTACAAGGGCAAGAGTGAAGGTGGGGTGTATCCCATTTACCCTCACAAAGCATCTCAGTTGTTTCTTTCTCCTAAACTTTGCAACTCAGCTCTCACACACAATCCTAGTTGGCTTCTATGGCATAGCAGACTTGGGCATCCTAACAACCATGTTCTTAGTTTACTTTTTCCCAATAAATCTTTGTCTGTCAATAAGTGTATGCCTCTTGTAAATACTTGTACACATTGTCTTCATGGCAAGATGCATAAGCTTCCCTTTCTTGTTTCGAAATTTGTTGCACATTCACCTTTTGAGCTTGTTCACACAGATCTATGGGGTCCTGCACCTCAAAATTTTGTTAATGGTTTCAAATATTATGTACTCTTTGTTGATCATTTCACTCGTTTTACTTGGTTGTTTTTGCTAAAGAACAAGTCTGAGGTTTATTCTAAGTTTCTCATTTTTAATGCTATGGTTGAAAATCAATTCTCAACCACTATCAAGACTCTAAGATCTGATAGTGGAGGTGAATATACTTCCAAAGAATTTACTTCTTATCTTGCATCTCATGGGATTGCTCATCAACTGTCATGTCCATACACTCCTCAACAGAATGGACTAGTAGAGAGGAAACACAGACATTTGATAGAAACCACCATTACACTCCTTTCCCAAGCTTCATTACCCTTTCAGTACTGGTCCTTTGCTGTTCAAACTGCTGTGAATCTTATTAATCTTCTTCCCACAGCTACTCTTGGTCTTGTCTCACCTTGGTACAAGTTGTATGGTCACCATCCAGATTTGACACATCTTAAAATCTTTGGTTGTGCTAGCTATCCCTTGCTTAGACCTTACACACATCACAAACTAGAAAACAGGACTAAAGAATGTCTTTTCCTTGGTTATTCCACTGTTTCCAAAGGTTATTTGTGTCTTGACCTCACCATTAATCACTTGTATACGTCTAGACATGTTTTATTCAATGAATCTAAATTTCCCTTTGTGTCTGTTACTGCCTCAAAATCTGCTGCTAACTTTTCAAAGCCTTCCCATAATACTTGGTTCTCTAATCTCCTCTATCTTCACTCTACCAATCTTCCTTCTGTGCTGGGCCCTTATAAGCCTATAGCTTCTAGTCATCCAGTTAGCTCACTCCACGCTGACACCACTGCTGCTCCTCCTATACCCCATACTGATATAGTTAGCCCGCTCCACTCTGACACCACTGTTGCTCCTCCAATACCCCATACTGATACAGCCCCTATTCATTCATCCAACTTAGATACCCCTCCCATCCAGCCTCCAATCACTACCATCTCACAGACCATTCCATCATCTCATAGCCCTATATCCACTAACACTGTTATCCCCACCCTACCTCATGCCACCAATTCACATTCTATGACAACAAGATCCAAGAATGGTATTACTAAACCTAAGCTTTGTTACAAGGCCATGCTTGACTACACATACACTGAACCTTCATCCTATAAAATAGCCTCCCAATACCCTCAATGGGTTAAAGCCATGGATGATGAATTTGCTGCCTTGCAAAGACAACAAACTTGGTCCTTGGTTCCTGCTAAACCTGGTGTGAATTTAGTTGGCTGCAAATGGGTCTACAAGCTGAAATTGAACAGTGATGGCACCATTGCTCGATATAAAGCAAGATTGGTTGCCAAAGGGTTTCATCAACAGGCTGGGATTGATTATACTGAGACTTTTAGTCCAATAGTGAAACCAGCAACTGTCAAATTGATTTTGTCTATTGCAGTGAGCTTCAGTTGGCCCCTTAGATAGTTGGATATTTCAAATGCCTTTCTTCATGGCATTCTTCAAGAGGAGGTGTATATGCAGCAGCCACAGGGTTATGTTGATTCTAAATTTCCCCAGCATGTTTGCAGATTGCACAAGTCTCTCTATGGCCTCAAATAGGCCCCTAGAGCTTGGTTCGAACGTTTTACTTCTCAGCTTCTTCATCTGGGCTTCATTGCCTCTTTGGTAGATTCATCCATTTTCATTTATCACAATTCTCACATCACCATCTATCTCCTTGTCTATGTGGATGATATCATTATTACTGGGAATGATCCTCCTCAGATTTCACAACTGGTTACAGCTCTGAGACATTCCTTCGAGTTGAAAGATCTTGGTGCTCTTTCCTATTTTCTTGGGATCCAGATTATGCCTTCAAAGTTTGGTCTCACTTTATGTCAGTCTAAGTATGCCTCTGATATTCTCCACAGATTTCACATGGAGAATGCAAAGCCTACTAAGACTCCCTCCTGTTCTACCAGACTTACCCCTTACAATGGCACTTGCTTACCTGATCCATCTGAGTACAGAAGCATGGTTGGGGCATTACAATACCTGACTTTCACTCGTCCTGATTTGGCCTTTAGTGTCAGTCAGTTGTATCAGTTTATGCAGCACCCTACCACTGCTCATTTAGAGGCTGCCAAGCGTGTCCTACGCTATGTGAGGGGTACATTACACTTTGGCATCCATCTCTCACCAGGACCCCTTACTCTCTCAGCCTTCTCAGATGCAGACTGGGCTGGAGACCCTTCTGATAGGAAATCCACAACTAGTTTGTTGGTCTTTCTTGGTTCCAATCCCATCTCATGGTCCTCTAAGAAACAATCCACCGTTTCTCGTTCTTCCACAGAAGCAGAATATCGTGCTTTGGCCTCAACAGCTGCTGAGTTGTTCTGGCTTCGTACCTTGTTCAAGGAGCTTAATTTGTTCCTTCATCACATTCCAGTCCTTTGGTGTGATAATATCTCAGCTATTGCCTTGGCTTCAAATCCAGTTTTTCATTCCAGAACTAAGCACATTGAAGTCAACCATCATTTTGTCTGAGAAAAGGTTGTAAGACATGATTTGGGGGTGAAATTCATTTCTGGAAAGGATAATTATGCAGATATTCTCACTAAGCCTTTACCTGGGCCCTTGTTTATCTTTTTTCGTGGCAAACTCTTAGCTGATGCAGCCTTGCGTTAGAGGGGGGATGTTGAGGCTAAGGCTAAATCACAATTTAAGTCACAGCCTACAGTCAAGCTAAAGCTACTTCCCAATTCTACACCAACGGCTAGTTAACTTCAAAGCTTAAAACAGAGACCTTCAGACGACACCGTTTGATCATATGCCACGCTGTCACTCTTGGAGCCTTAGAGGTAGTTAATGTTTAGGCGGGAAAGTCTGTTGTAATGATTAACAGATTTCCCTGATTAGAGGGATTAGTTCTGAGATTTAAGGAATTATAATTATGGAGTTATTAGAGCCAGTCTCACTGTATATATAGACTCATCATGTACATTGAATCAATTAAGCAAAGTATTTTTCTTCCAGAATTCTCTCTTCGTCTTTGTTTCTCTTTTCTTCTTTCTCTTTCACTGTGTTCTTCATTTCATTCTTGTTAATCTGAATTACGTGCTTCATTTCAAGATTTAAGCTTTGCTTAGCTTTTCTTCAGAAGTGACAGAATCACTTGGAGCCCTTTTCCTTCCACACCTTGGAAGAACCTTTTTGTCTAGCAAATCCTTGATTCGGCGGTGAGGGGGAAGAATTGAAACCATTCAAGTTCGAAAGGAATATGAGGGCTTTGAGAAGATCTCCAAGAAAAGCAAAAGAGGATGGAAACTGATTCTAGTTTCCCGATGCCATCATGCCATTGCTCTGTTGAGTGGCTAGCCACTTACAACAATTAGGTCGTGTATGATCGGTTGCTCCACAGTGATGATAAAGATGCTGCTTCTTCTGTTTAGGCTTTTGAGAGTTAGCCTTCTTAGCCCTAGAGTTTTTAACTTCTTTCTTATCCTGCTTGGGTTGTGCTCCTAAGATAGATTTACCCTTGTCTATGTTCTCACTAGCTAAATCAGTTTTGACATTAGTGTTCTTAATTTCAACATTATTAGTAGAAGGAACAAAAATAGTAGTACTAGTAGAAGCAATACTAGGAGAAGAGAAATCATACCCTAAACCAGTTCGATTGGAAGCAGATTTCTGAAGAGTGAGCATTTCATCGAGTTTAGCACTTGAAGTCCTTTCCAGTTGAGCTCTGACTTGGAATAGTTCTACCTCAAGCTTTTTGATCTTCTCAGCCAAAAAGTTATTCTCAAACCTCAGGGCTCCAATAGTCTGATTGGATTCATCAAACTTTGCAGAAAGCTCTTCACGCTTAAGCTCCACATTACTGAGCTTCTTGGTGGTCAACCTATACAACTTCTCATGCTTTTCTGAGGCCTTGTACAACTTTGCATAAGCTGTGTAGATGTCATCTTGTTCATCCATCTTCTTAAACTTGGACTCCACCAATTCCTCTTCTTCATCCACATCTTCAACAATCCCTTCAGTAGGATTGACAGTGGCAGTTAAGGCATTTAGGATTCCATCATCCTCATTGCGGGAATCATCCTTAAGCTCAGTGTCACTCAAAGTAGCAGCAAGTTCCTTGCTCTTCCCAATGGTCTTAAGATATGTAGGGCATTCTTGTTTCATATGACCGAAACCTCAACACCTAAAGCACTTTGGTCTTGAAGGAACAGTTTATTGACCGCCATCCCTAGCATCCTTCTTCCCTTTATCTTGGCTTTTAAACTATGAGGAGCTAGATTGCCTACGGTCCTTGTCGAAGCCCTTTCCATTTGCATTCTTCATGAACTTCTTGAATTGCCTAGTGATGTAGGACTTCATCTTAGAATCTTCATCGTTTGAAGACTCATCAGTATCGTTGCTCTTGGCCTTCAATGCCATGCTCTTGCCCTTACCCAACTTGCCAATTCTTGTTAAACCTAACTTATAGGTCTGTAGATTACCAACCAGCTCTGTCAAAGGAATCTTGTCGATGTCCTTTGATTCCTGGATTGCGGTGATCTTGGCATGGAATCTCTCGGGTAGAGATCTGAGCACCTTTCTCACAATCTTGGATTCAAGAATGGTTTTACCAAGATTGAAAGCTGAGTTTACTATGTCCTTGAGCTTGGCATAGAACTCATCAAATGACTCATCCTCCTCCATCTTGATCTCTTCAAAGCTTGTAGTGAGCCTCTGAAGCTTTGAATCCTTGACAACCTTGATTCTTTCATAGGTTGTCTGGAGGATGGTCCATGCTTCCTTTGCAGTTTCAGTAGAGGATATCTTCTTGAATTCCTCATTAGTGACTGCACTGAACAGAGCATTCAGTGCCCTGCTATTGAAGTTTGCCGCCTTGATCTTATCATCATCCCAATCAGCCGGCGCTTCCTTTGGCTTGGTCTAGCCAATCTCTACAGCTTGTCACACCTTCTCATCTAGAGACTGCAAGAAAGCTCTCATGCGTACTTTTCAGTATGCATAGTTAGTACCATCAAACAATGGAGGTATAATAAGAGATTGTCCTCTATCCATGACAAACATGGGTTAATGGATCACACAACAAAGATTAACCCTAATCAGAGTGTGCCTGCTCTGATACCACTTGATAGGCCAAAAAATGAATCGACCCCTTGTGATGAATTAATTGATTAATTAGCCAAGTTTATTAACTAATCAAATTAACATGCAAAACGCGTGGTAGCACAAACAAATCACCAATTAAACTAAGTATGCAGCGGAAAATAAATTGACATGGTGATTTGTTTATGAATGGGGAAAACCTACATGGCAAAAATCCCATCGAGTGATTTTAAGGTCACCACTCCCGAGAATCCACTATTATCACAAGAAGCGGTTACAAGTAAAGGAATCCCAGTACCTTATACCAACCTACAGTTGAACCCTTACCTCAATACCCAATTGGACTTGTTCTATAGTGACAATCTCTCCTTGTAATGCATGGCTCCCAATACGTGACTAACCAATTGCGCGGATCCCACTACGTGACTTCAATCACCAACTAGAGAAGGTTGTTGGCTGCAAAGTTCTTTAGTTCATCACATGATGAAGATCAAGAAGATGCTTGGTCACAAAACCTAACAATGCACAAACACAGCAACTTCTTCACAAGAAAGATGAACTAAGGCAAATTCTGTCTCCGGTCACAATTTTCTTGAACAAACTTTTCTCAACACTTGTGTAACTTGTTCCACCTTTGACGACTCTTAAAATAATCCTTTTATATGTCTAGGGTTGTGAGAAAAGAAAGCCCAAACATACAATTACGGATTGGAGTCAAAACAGAATTGAAATTCTATTTTTCTTAAACCTCGACAGATAGCTATCTGTTGAGCTGTTGTCAAGCCACGGGTTGGAATAGCTCTTCAAGCTCAATAGATGCTAGCTGTCGAGCTTTAATGATAGGCACTTTCTCAGCTTGAATCTTGGACAAACTTGCATGGCTTTAACACTTGATCTTGAAACAAGGTTTCTTGAAGTATTAAACACATCCCGGATCTATCCAATTACAAGTAAAGTGCGTTTTGTCAAAGGATTAGCCAATTACATAAAATAGTAACATATGTTTGTAACAAGTGAATCACATATGTCTTAACAAAAGGATTAAATTTGGTCGAATAAGAGCCAAAATACTTCCAATTTTATCGGGTTTGGCATAATCTTGATATGTCACTAACTCTATTCAATCAATTTCCTTTCTAGGGCATGCTTTAATCAAGCCAATGAGACGTCATTCACATCTCATTCTTCAATGAATAGTGACGACTAAACATCTGAGCATTTGTGATAGAGCCATTCACCTGCTCAACATATGGGCGACAGCACCACATCAAAATTTCAGGAAATTGCATTAACATCCCTTCTTGTTGATCTCATATTGCCTTTCTTAGGTCCCTAATGTGTTGTGTTTGCCTTGACAGGTCATTTCAACGATTGACATGAAAATGAAGTCGCTACTTGTGCTTCACAAGAACCTTCACCACAGATAAAAAAATCTTCATCCAAAGATGTATGCCAAGCATGGAATCAACTATCTAATGACTCCCTGCGAGGTAGAGACCTCCATCCCCTAGGTGGATCTTTGCGAAAGCTTCTAGATATTGGGAATGCCATCCATCCGAAACACTGGAACCCAAAGTTTGGCCTTGTCACTACATCCCATACATTATCTCAACAAAACCTTCGCTTATCTCGGTTGGCTTAGGTTTGTTGCTATCTTGTACACATTTTTCAAAAAGAAAAAGAGATTTTTCAAAATAAGATCAAAGCATAAAGGTTCAAATCAAAAGATTAGATCATGAAAATCTGTGTTTTCAAATGCATGCATCTTTCAAGAGTGGCAAGTCAATGCCAAACATTCACATTATGATATCACATCTCAACAACTCCATATTCATGAAACATTCACCACTTTTGGAAAGTGTATACTCAATTCTTTTCTTGACAATCAACCCCCCTAGGGAGGTCCTACCCTAGATCGGTGTGGACCCTGAATCAGTGAATGACCACATGTTCAAGTTTCATTGACCAACTGATTGGATTTGAAATGATGGAGGCATTTGTTTCAACTATCCAAACAGTTATATCACTTGATATCCCTTTTGAACTAGAAAGAAAATGTTTTTCAAAAATCACCCGAATTTATAATTTGGCACATAAGCTCCTAGGGCTAAGAAGTAAGCACTCAGGATGATGGAAAAAGGAATTCATTTCACTACCATCCCACTTACAGAGAAATATCCCTTGCTAGCCCAGTTGAGCCTGTTGAATTCTTTTCTTGTTTAACCCAGTCAAGGATTACCCTTCACACTGGGGCGGGTTAGATGGTTACGAGGACCTCATGCTAGGTGACTTCCAATATTTAAGTCCATCAAATGAGTCCCTAATTGAAAAAAAAAAGAGAGAGAGAAAAGAGCCCAAATCGAATGACAAAAGTCATGGGAAATCAAGTCAAATAAAGCCCCAAGCGAAGAAAGGGCAAAAGAAAAAATTCAGCCCAAAACAATCAAGAAACGCGGGCCAAAGAAAATCAAAATGAAAGCCCCAAAAATGAAATGGGTAAAATTCAAGAGATTGACTCAAATTAAGGATTTAGTCAAGCATGAGAGGCACCCCAAAAATATTCTCGATGAAGTGTAATCCTTGACTTTAGGAAACCCTTCAAAGAATTTTACAGCCAAAATATCCTCTCGTAAGCCTAGGAAACCCATATCCTTACATTACATTCCTGAGAAAGTCCTTCCTGATTGAGAGCAACTACTTAGTCTGTGGAGCTTATGCCAAATAATCACCCACATGTGAAAGTTTTGAGCCTGACATCCTTCATTTCAAGCACCCAACTAACCCTAATGCCGCATTACAACTTAATGAAAGACCTCACTGATCATTGAGTATCAGTTGGTTGTGGTGATGGAAATATGAATGTACGCAGCGGAAAATTAACGGGTCTATTTTATTCGCAATTGATAACATATGCTATGTAAGTTTCAAAATATAAGATCAAGAGAGTGTACCTTGATGTGGTGAAATTCGAAACCAAAGATGAAAAGTACTTGGGAACACTTTTAATCTTCACTCTAATTCCACTTGATGCCCAAGAAGTGTGGTCTCTCAATCAGTTATATGTGTATGTTCTAGAGAGAATGAAAGAGAGTCCAACTTTCACATACTTCCCAAATCATGTTATTACCGAAATTCTGTATGTTTCTCTCCTAATAACTGATTATCTAATTGGGCTAGCCTTTTGAGCTTTTCCAATTGGGCTTTAGTATGTGGCTTAGAGTGAGACCAAAAGGGAACAAATAAGACACTAGCTCCAATGGGTTTTGGGCTTTTCTGTCAACTCTTGACAAGTTCAAAGTTACCATTAATTATATTTAATACCACTATATAAATATAATTGCACTCTAGTCCTTATTGGTAAATTATATCCCAAGACTTTATTGTACATGCAACCCCTTCATAAAATATTCGTAGTAATACAAAGTCATGAATGTAGACTGCCACTTTGTAAATTACTACATCTTAATCTTTGAGTACCCGGCTTAATCCTTTAAGTTATTCATCATATATTTATGAAATCCAATTTCATAAATATATACTTTAGTAACTATTTATTAAAGTAGTTAGGCCTAACATTTTGAATAACAAACCCATTAAACTTATCTCAAGGGAATATTTTGTATCTCCGTTAAGAGACTATGAATTCCATCTTGAGAATATATGTTCCATTAACACTAAATGTGGCTGCCCAACATACTGAGGTTTTGACCGTAACTTTAGATCTCACTCTTGATATATCAAAGCAACCTACACTTCATGATCATGTCCATTATTCTCTTAGGATTAAGAGTTCATGTAAATAAAAGTTGTGAGATTTATTATTCATTTGACAATCGTTAGGAGAATAATAAATTTCACAGCGGTCCAGTTCAATATGTTTTAACTCTTAAAACATATCAACACATCAACTAGAAGTCTTCACTTCTATGATCAAGATAAATCATCTTAGTTGATATGTTATAGTTTTCGCAGATGAAATGCCCAATTTCATCACCGACTACGAACTAAAATTCTGAGTTTACAAAGAACTTGTGATTTATATCTTCTGTGACTTTTCACATAAATCACATACTATGCATCTCATGGACTATATGATAGTGTCCAAATATTCATGTTACCATCATTTTAGATAAAAATAAAGCAACTTTATTAATCACAATATTAAGTCATACATAATGTCACACTTAATATCATACATAGCATCATAAAATAGGATTTAAGGGCACTAATCCTAACATGTGGGACATTGAACATTTGGTGTTGGTAACAGAATCATCCTCATATGCCAAGGCGTTATGCCTCAAAAAGGGTAGGGTCCTCTACCAACCCACCTGAAGAGTTCAAAAAGCCAAACACATCATTCCAATTCTCCCTGCATAAGCATAAAAAGGGACACTCACTCATTTGATAAGCACAAGCACTTTGCTAAAAATCCTTGCTTGCAAGCATGTTCCCTATTCAGGGAAAATGATAGCCATCGAGCACATACACTCACAAACCACATAGGAAACATAGCCTTAGCAAGCCCCTCTTGTGGTACATGCATTCAAACAGATTTTCATGACCAAGAATGAATTTCCAAAATTTGTGAACCTGGTTTTCAAAACCAATCGAAACAGAAGGGAAAAATGATGACCCTCAAAGATTTCAAATAACAAGGATTTCAAATCCTCCCAAAGCTTTTCAAGTCCAAAAAAATCCTTGAGAGTTATTCGTTTCTTCCCAAGGAATTTCCAGAAGAATGATGTTTTAAGATTGCAACAGCTTATGCAAGTCTCCCATCATCATTACCAGGCATCTTCAAAAAAGACCTGAACTCAAAAGATTCAAATGCTTAACCCCAGGTTTTAAATACCATCTGAGCATCATTGCCCTAAACACTTTTCGAGCTTCTCTAACTCATCCCAATAGAGGATGCCTAAGTCATACTCCAAAAATGACTCCCAATGCCCAAAGGTTGGCCCAGTCTCAATCTTGATACTGGGGTAGTTTTATTTTTGATATTTTCAAACCATGAACGGTATTCCCTTTATCTAGTGCAATCCAAGATATCCACTAGAAGAAGGAGAAATCTCTTCCCGCGAGAGCCTGAATAGGTGCCTAGTTCGCACAGTACATCAAGATCACACAGAACTCAACATCCAGGCAGTTCTTTTGTAGATATGACCAAGAGTGTTAGCATTTCCAATAGGGGATCTTGCTCGAAACTTTGAATTCAGAATTTAGCAGATCAAGGAACCCATTATGGTATAATTGTCCAGTACAAGCTCAAACCCATGTCAAACCGGTTTGCTGATCCTGAACCATGCAAAACCCTACACTGGGGTAGTTTATTTTGCACAGTTCCGTCCACTTTGTGCTAATCAATATGCAAGAATGGGCCCGTCCTGCTAGGAACTTTTCCTCTCATGTCAAGAACCGCACAAAACCTACACTGGGGCAGTTTTATTTTGCACGATCTGTCCCTTTTCCATCTCCCTCAGTGGATTGATCACCATCAGATTGAATCGGTAAACCCGTGAGGATATGGTGCGATGCAAGTGCTACCAATATCACACATGTAAAGCTCGTTGAAAGGCGATTTTCAAAATTGTACATATAAGTCCTACCTAGAGGCATTGTTTCACACATACAATAGCATCCCTTTTAAAGGCGATTTCCAAAATTATACATGTAAGTCCTACCTAGAGGCATTGTTTCTTGCGTACAGCAGCAGCCCTTTGAAAGGCGATATCCAGAATCATGCATGTAAGCCCTACCTAGAGGCATTGTTTTGTACACACATCAGTAGCCTACTTAGAGGCATTGTTTCACACATACATCAGTAGCTCGTTGAAAGGCAATATCCAGAATTATACATGTAAGTCCTACCTAGAGGCATTGGTTCTACATACAGCAACAGCCCTTTGAAAGGCGATTTTCAAAATTATACATGTATGTCCTACCTAGAGGCATTGTTTTGTACACACATCAGTAGCCTACCGAGAGGCAATGACAACAATCATACATGTAAGGCATATCTAGAGGCATTGTTTCATCTCGCATCAGCAGCCTACAAAGAGGGAATATGAGGAATTATATATCTAAGGCCTACAGAGGGTCTTTCACAAACATATTCATCTTCGGGTAGTCTTCGGACCAGTTTCTCTCATTGAAACACATTTCAGTTAAAATTGCCCCTAGAGGGTCTTTCTCAAACACATTCACCTTCGGGTAGTCTTCAGACCAGTTTCTCTCATTGAAACACATTCAGTTAAAATTACCCCTAGAGGGTCTTTCTTAAACACTTTCGCCTTCGGGTAGTCTTTGGACGCGTTTCTCTCGTTGAAACATCGCCACGCTTCCACGGCGTAGGAGTCATTATGGTGCTTGATACCCAACAATGGATTAGCACAATCTTCTATGCTTCCATAGTGTAAGACCCTTTCCATACTTCCAAAGTGTAAGAACTTCTCCACGCTACCACAGCGTAGGAATCATTATGGTGCTTGATACCCAACAACGGATCAGCACAATCTTCTATGTTTCCACGGTGTAGGACCTTTTCCACACTTCCACTTTGTAGGAACTTCTTTGCGCTACCACGGCGTAGGAATCTATTATGGTGCTTGATACCCATCAACGGATCAACACAATCGTTCATGCTTCCACGATATAGGACCTTTCCACACTTCCACGGTGTAGGAACTTCTCCACGCTACCACGGTGTAGGAATCATTATGGTGCTTGATACCCAACAACGGATCAGCACAATCGTCTATACTTCCACAGTGTAGGACCTTTTCCACACTTCCACGGCATAGGAACTTCTTCACACTACCATGGCGTAGGAATCATTATGGTGGTTGATACCCAACAACGGATCAGCACAATCTTCTATGCTTCCACGGTGTAGGACCCTTTCCACACTTCCACGATGTAGGAACTTCTCTGCGCCACCACGACGTAGGAATCTATTATGGTGCTTGATACCCAACAATGGATTAGCACAATCTTCTATGCTTCCACGGTGTAGGACCCTTTCCACACTTCCATGGTGTAAGAACTTCTCCACGCTACCACAGCGTAGGAATCTATTATGGTGCTTGATACCCAACAACGGATCAGCACAATCTTTCATGCTTCCATGGTATAGGATCCTTTCCACACTTCCATGATGTAGGAACTTCTCTACGCTACCACGACGTAGGAATCATTATGGTGCTTGATACCCAACAATGGATCAGCACAATCTTCCATGCTTCCACGGTATAGGACCCTTTCCACACTTCCACGAAATATGAACTTCTCCACGCTTCCATGGCGTAGGAATCACTATGGTGCTTGATACCCAACAACGGATCAACATAATCTTCCATGCTTCCACAGTATAGGACCCTTTCCACACTTCCACAGTGTAGGAACTTCTCCACGCTTCCACAGCATAGGAATCATTTATCAAGTGTGCTAATCATATATCCTCTATCTTCGCCTAATCCTATTTTGGGGCTAACTAGTGGCGGTGCCGTACGTCTCATCATCCCACAATCACCAAGTTCCTAAAGAATCCTTAGTTCCCAATCACTAGGTAAGTCCCCTTACTTTTGCCTAGCATTTTATTTTTTGCATCCATAGCATCCAGCATTTGCATCTTTTTCTACCTAGCAAAAAAAAAAAAAAAATCTAGCATGCATTCCTAATTGCATTGCTACTAACATATTTGCAGAAAAAGAATGAAGTTTTGCCCAGTATTAAGAAATAGATGCAATAGAAATTTTTCGAAGCGGAAGTGGTAGCTCGACTGCATCAGGTAAAAAACTGGTCTCGATCCATGAATAGCCTCTGCACGCAATTTAGGGGCGACAAAATGTGAAATCACGTTCTTTATCCTACATCTCTCATTGCACTTGAGATATCAGATAAAGAAGGGGCAGCTGTTGATATCGTATTTTGTCCGCCCTCGATTTGCGTGCAGGACCCTAAAAAACCCAAAAATATCATTTTCTCTCCATGGGGTCACGAGAACATATATAATGGTGTGGCACAACCCGTTCGGACATCGGAACACTTAAAGTGCCTTTTTCAGCCAAAATGACCAAAAAATGCCCCTGGTCAACCCTGGGTTGACCGAAGGTCAAAATCTTCACAAAACAACATTTTTCATGGTTTTATATCAAACCTGTGCACCTCAGAGATTTTTAGCAACTTTGACCAAGTTTGACTAAGTTTGACCTAGAGTTGACTCTTGATGGGCCCCAGAAACCCTAATCTTGTTTCGGTTGTCAAAACAGGTTGAGATTAATTCCATTGCAAATATAATCAAATTCTCATTCCAACGACTATTCATGGGTTGAAATCGAGGTAAAACGGTTGAAATATTGAGAAAAAAGTGAAAAGTGCATTAGCACGCTTCCCTGGGTCATAACTTTTGATCCAACCGTTGGAATTTATATTTCTTTAGTTTTCTGAAAACTATACATCCAGAACTTTTCAGGGACACCAAGATCGCCTTAATCTGAGTCCGAGAAGAGCTCTAAATATGCGTTCGAAGTCAAAACTGAAAAGTGCATAAGGACAAAATTGCTGATGTCAGCCGAGCTCGACCTAGCGCACATAGGTATGCCGGGCCCTAAAATGAGTGCCAGGGACTATAAAAGGCCCCTGGCAGCTTAGATTGAAGGGGAGACATTTTGGGAGCTGTTTGAGCATCTTTCTGGGCATTTTTTTTCTCTCTTTTCTCACCATATTTCTCTCCCAAAAAACACAAAAACACATCAAAGCTTCTTGATTCTTCTCTCTTCTCGAAAAATACAAGGTAGTGTTCATACCCTCCATCTTTCTCTCCTTGGTTCTATACCTTGGATTTGAGGTATAGGGGTATGGATGTAGCTTTTTGGCTACAATCCATACCCTTTTTCCTATAAAGCTTCATCAAACTTTTTATCCTTTCTTTATGCTTGAATAACATGATTTATTGCTTTCTTTAGCATCTTTCTTGATTTATTTGTGCTTCTAGCTTAAATCTCCTTGCTTTTTATGCCTTATGCCATGTTTTATGCTTGGATCTACCTTTTCCATATGGTGCTTGTGTCCGGATCTACAAGTTTCCATGCTTTCCATGTTTATGGGTTGATTTACATGTTCTATATTAATCTATATGCCTATCTCCAGGCTTGTGCCTAGATTTATGGGTCCCTATGCTTGCTTTTATGCTTTATGCCATGCTCACATGTCTAGACCCATGTGTTTATGCCTATGTTTACATGTCTGTATGCTTAGATCCTTGTCTTCACATGTTTATGTGTTTGGATTCTTTTTTCACATGCTTAGATCTACATCCTTACATGGGAGAAAATGAGCTTTTGTCCTTATTTTTTTAAAAATCTAGCAATATTTTTTAAAACAATCTAGCAATGTAAAACTCGATTTGTAGAAAATCGAGTTTCAATGTAAAACTCGATTTATAGAAAATTGAGTATAGGCGATCAAACTTAAAAAAAAAAAAAAAAAAAATTATGGAACTCGAGTTCCACAATTTTAAATTTTTTTTTTTTTTAAAGTTTCATTTAGCATAACTCAATTTTAAACAAATCGAGTTTTACATTAAAACTCGATTTTCTTAAAATCGAGTTTCAAAACAGGGACATGGACCTAAATAGTTTCAAAACAAGAACATATTGCTAGATTTTTAAAAAAATAAGGGCAAAAGCCTAGAATTCCCTCCTTACATGCTTATATGTTTAGATCTACTTGTTTTCATGCCCTATGCCGTGTGTTCATGCTTAGATCTATCTTTTCCTTGTATTGTTGTTTAGATCTACATGCTTACATGCTTGATATCACATTGTTGGCCATGCCTTGCTCAGATTTACATGTTTACATTCTCTATGCTATTTCCCATGTTAGATCAATATGCTTGCGTGCTTCTTGCCATGTTTATGTGTTTAAGCCTAGGCTTTGTTTGTCATGCCATGTGCTATTATAGCCCTTTTGTTCCTTTTATCACATCTTATTGTGTTTTGGCCTATTGGTTCAGACATGATCTAGACCCTATGGTCTTTGTCATCGTCCATACACCAAAGCCCCTATCAAAGGGTTTGGATCATCCTATTTGTTTGTCTATGCTTGCTTGCTTCTATGTTTTATGCTTGTGTTAGCCTCTCTTGTCCTAGGCTTTGCCATGCTTGACGCCTTTCGCGGGCTTGATCTTGTTTTGTTACATGCGACGCCCATGAGGCCTTGTTTGGGTGTAACCACTTGGGATGCGTCTTCAGATGCTGGGTTGCTTCATGCATACCCTTCCCTTTTCCGCTCCGTGCGATGATATGCTTGCCATGCTTTTTCGTGCCACCCATTGGCTTTTTATGCATCTTTACATGCTTGCTAGTGTGTCGTCCATACTTCAACACAATGAAGATATGGACACCCGATCCAAACCTACATTTGTCCCCTACGGACACCACCTTTTGTTGGCCCTTTTGCTTGCTTACCTTCTTGTTTGTCTACTTATCTTTGCTTGTCATGTCTCCCGCCACATGCTATGCTTGCCATATCTATCTTGCTTGTTTGCTTTGTACCTTTTGCGCATTATCTATGCATCTCTTTCTTTCCATTGCTTGTCTGCTAGTTTCTTGTTCTTGCCTTTGCATTTACACACATGGAGCAAAGACGCATGGAGCTAGGGCACGGTCTCCCAAGTGCAAGCAAAAAGGGCGAGGATGAAAACATGTCGATATAAGCCAAGCAGCCATGTTCAGTAGATTTAGGGGTCTAGCCTTTCCCATTTGGTTATGTACTCTTTTAAACCCCCTTCCTTCCTCCCTCCTTTCTCTTTTAGATGGGTTGTATTAGGTATATCATGCCATGTACCATTCGTCCTCATCTCTAGGGATGTAGGCATTTACTTTCTTGCTCTGTATGCTTGCATTATGCATGATGTATGTATATATATACCTGCTCGCCCCTTCCGGTGTGATTGTCACAGTCCATGTCACCTAAGGCAAAGCGATGCCCAATTTCTGTCGCGAAAGTAAGGTGACATGTCACCGAATTAACACCTTCTCCACACGTAACCAAACTTCCGAACTTAAGAATTAGGATTTTTTTCCTTCCACATTAGATTAGGAAAAATGCTCTTTTTCTTAGCCTAGGATTGGTAATAAAATCAACTAGAAACAGGTGACCAATCACATCTTAAAAAAACCCAATGATTGGTGGTGACTTCACTTACCTTTGGTAATCACCTAAAATTTGGGCAAGATTCTTGCCACACCTCCAAAGGTAGATCTACCTTCCTCCCCCGAGAGAGAGAGCACCTGAAGCTCCGCGCAAACCACACAATTATCGAGAGAGGCCTTCAACGGGCCTCGCATGCGGGAGAGTCGCCATGGCGGGTGGTTGAACAAAGGCCCGACGGTTTTCCAGCCGTTCGAGGCCCGGGCGTTGACACACATAATCATGGCAGCCCAGCCCTGCCTTGCACACAAGCCACTAAGCCCACACACAAGCAACTAGCCATTAAGCCACCATTACCATGCACCATCACTGAAGGGTTGACACCACTTGCTGCCACCCATCTTGAAACTAACTCTGGCCACCATGGCCCTACTCTACCATTGCCTTAGGGCATCATGTGAAGTAAGGTGCCTCCACATGCTGCCTCCTTGCACTACTCATCGATCCAACTCGAGTAAGGGGACCAAGCATGTCCCCCTTAAAAAGCTCTTAGGAGCATTATGAATCTGGCATAAGGAACCATCAATGTGTTGAGGAGACATAAAGCTATGTGACTGGCCTAATGGTACCCAAACACCATCCTTCCTCATGCCATAATCAACAACAAATAAAGCTCCTAACAACGTGTTAGGTTGGGCAAGTTCCAATAGTAGGTTGGGAAAATTCTAATCCGTCGTTGACCCACTAACCTATAAATTTGGTGGGTCAGTAGAAAATCTTAATGGTTTTAACTCGGTGGATTGGCAAATTCAATTGAGTAACGGGAATTATTTCAATTAAATTGGATTATTGTTTGATCCCTCAAATTTTTACAAAGAAAAAAGGAAAAATTTTGCATTTTTTATTAAAAATAATTACAAATACTACATAATTTTTATTAGAATTACTAAAATTTTATCACACTAAAAAGAAAAATATCCCAAAATCTGAAATTATACGTGTATATAGAGTAAGAGTAATAACAAAATCTTAGAGAGGGTGGTTAGAGTTTATTAGGGAAGAGAATTGTGAAAATAAAAAAAGAAAGAGAAAGAGATGAGAGAAATAAAATGGGTGCATATGTGAGGTAGAGTTTTGTGACATAACAAAGTGTGTGTGTGTGTAGAGAGAGAGAGAGAGAGAGAGAGAGAGAGAGAGAGAGAGAGAGGTGGGTGGGTCGGATTGTGGTGGGTTAGAAATATCTCAACCCGCTATTCAACCTGACCCGTTAAATTATTTATCTAACTCACCTAACCAGACCAGCCTCACTTAATGGACCCACATGAGTTGAGTTGGGCTAGCTAGACAGATCAAGCAGATTTTTTGCTTGCCCTAGCTTGAATCTTTTTATAGGCTTCACAAAATGTAAAATCAAGCTCTTTTTTCCTCCTTTCTACGCGAAATCACCCCCAAGACCCAGAGTCAAGGATTTTTATTTTTTATTTTATTTTTTCATTTTTCACTCATAAATCATGCATTGGAAGTTTTGTTAGCTTTGCTTGGGACCGTTTTGTAGGCTTTGGGATCAGTTGGGAGTTGGGACCCCCGACCCCTCAGGCACCCAGCCTTATCCAAAAAACCACAACAATCTTGACTTCTGACGTGGCCTTATCCAAAGTATTAACACATAGCGGTATTAACACATAGCGATAGGCGAAGCCCTGAATGATATAAAACATGGAAGCGTGTCAGCTTAACATCCAACGACTCAAACTTTGAATCTCCGCAACCCATTCAACTGTACAAAGAACATCTAACACCATGGCATCAATTGCTCCTCTTCAGGCCATCTTTACACACAGGCTATCACCATCAGCATTTGCAGCTAGTCCCCTTCTTGCACCATCATCAGTAGCTGGTTCAACAGTCATTCCATGGAAGAACAAGAATGAGACAATTAAAAAGAGAAGATCTTCAACTGTGGTTGCGGCTGTTGGAGATGTATCCGCTAATGGCAACACCTACCTTATTGCCGGCGCTGCTGCAGTGGCCCTCCTTGGAACTGCCTTCCCTCTCCTATTTTCTCGCAAGGACTTGTAATTACATTTTTCCCTCTCATTGCTTTTTATTTTATTTTATAATTTTTATAATTTTAATTTTTATAATTTTAATTTTTATATAATTCGATAGTTGAGAATAAAAAATTGATCTCTGAATGTATCCGTTACAAACATCAGAAATCGCATAGTTTAACTACAAGGTTTCCCCTCATTGTTTTGGTTTTTGCCCTTTTCTCTTATGATGTTAGTTTTTGAATTGATTTCATAAAAATTGCCATTAAGATACTTGTTGCTCAAAAACAATAAAGATGAAAGCAAAACTAAGATAATATGTTTTTAAGAGTAAAGCCAATGTTGAACAACCTTACCTACCACTCTGCTGGGCTTTGCTAAGCTGCTCCTATTTTATGTAGTTTACAGTTTACTGTTTTTGTGTGGGATGATTTGTTTGTTTGTTTGTTTTATTTTCATTTTGTGTTTGCTTGCCAATGCTCATCACAGGTGTCCAGAATGCGATGGAGCGGGTTTTGTTAGGAAGTCAGGGGTGACCTTGAGGGCAAATGCAGCACGGAAGGACCAAGCTCAAATCGTGTGCGCTCGCTGCAATGGTCTTGGCAAGCTCAACCAAGTTGACAAATAGATGTTCACTGTAACCTCCTTTTTGGTTTGTAATAATTATATCATGATCATACTTCGTCTTCAATTATTTTGAAGCTATGAGATTATGAGGTCCCTTTTAACACTTAGATCTCCAACATATTACATGTATGCCAAGCGTAATTTACACACTATATAATTGCCAGTATCTAAGCATGCTAGTCTTTGATCTGTGTAACTTTTTATAATTTGAATCCTTGATAAATAAGTGAACAAATTCTCATTTTCGAAAATTGACAAACAAGTCAATGTTGTGGCCCTTCCACAATGCCTCGTATTACTAGAATCTAGTTATTTTCATTAAATTATGCTACCAACAAAAGGACGTTGGTTATTTGTGAGGAAGCCTAATTTCCCTATAGGTGTAGTTATAGCTCAATTGTGAAGGGGACATATATTCAGACTATTGGCAGATATATAATCGCAATTGTAATCTCGTTTGGCTACATAATGAATGGCCTAATATCCTTGGTCCTCTTATTGGGCATAAACTTGGGATATTCTTCCAAGCGCATGGTTTCATCCATGCTAAAATATGAAATTTATGGGTACAAATGATAGTTTAAGAGTGATAATGACATTTTTTATGGTGTCTCAAGACTTTGGTTCAAATCTCATATACCTTTTCCGCCACTACCTTCCTATAAAAAAATATGTTACATTTACTAAACTATTGGCAACAATATATTAGATTCACAAAAACATTGGCAACCGAACTTCATGAAACAGTATAAACTTCATCATGAGATACTACTAGAATTGCCTAAAAAAGATATTATTACATATAACAATTTTCACAATATTTTTTAGCGTAGTTGAGTTGGCAAGTTCTTATCCTACCACTAACGTCACTTTAGTACTTACTTATTAACTACTTAACACATCTATAGTAATGAAATTTTTTTTCTAAATTTTTTCTTTTTGTGACACTATTGTTATCATCCATGTAGTGAGGAAAACAAAATCGAACAAACTTTAACTAACTTAGACGAGCAATGCTACATACACAAAAATTCACAATAATTTTCACAACATTTGAGTTAACAAGTTTTTACTGGCTGTTAACTAGACCTACCGCCATTAACATCATATTTTTCACCGAACATTAACAATCAGTCACACTTTTGTGTCCAAGGACTTTCTTCTTAGACAAATAAAACTAACAAAACGGCCTGAGTGTCCCAGACTGCATACCATCAAAAGAGAGAGAACCTCAAACTGCGTGCTATCCACACCTAGTTGCACAAACATGGCACGACTTGTTTGCGGCGCATGATTACCTCACATTTACATCATTCATTGTAATTGATAAAATATTATTTTCAAGAAGGAAGCATAAAGTACTGAATATAGTAAATTTTTTTCTCAAAATAATAGGCTGAGAGAACGCTAAGTTGAAAACTATCCCAGAATATCCGCAGCTTTTTTTCCTGCTGGTTTTTTTTTTTTTTTTTGGGTGTTTTTTTTGGGGGGGGGGGGGGGCTACTTTCTTACATTTCTGCCGCTTATTTGTCAGGATTGAACTCCAACTTCCCAACTTGAATCCCACTTCAAACAGATTTTTTTCTGTATAGTTGACGATTAATATATGAGCTCTAGTTCCAATGGTACTTCCTCCATGAAGAACGGTGTGGAGGGTGTGGTCATGAGTCAATACCCACTAGGTGTGTGCAAATTACTAATGAAAACAATATTTTGATCATTTATATACATACCTTTGAACCTGAAATCATCCAACATTTTTTTATTAGCAAGTTACACACGCAGCCGATTGGTCTTGAAGCCAATTCCTTACCCTCCACCTAAACTTACAAGAAGAGGAGGTGCCAGTTGAGCTAGAAGTTCATTGGCAAAGCCTTCCATGTGCCAAAAAGGTCATGAAAACAGATAAATGACATCCTAATGGTACCTAGGTGGTTGAAAACCATCTTAATATGAATGTATATAACATGACTATACAAGTAAAAGGCTACAAATTCAGCCTTACCTAATACTACATAATTCTAAATATCCCTAATCTTATTAAAAAACTTCACCAATGCTGATACCATCATTCAAACTAAAATTCTCTGCCTAAGGTAATACCAATTCAAAATAAGCAAAGATGCTCAAATACAATAACCAGAATGCATTCCATTAAAAAACGAGAAGCAAACAATATCCAATCTCTTCATTTTTTTTCAAGATTTTGGAATGACCTGCATGCCATACATTACACCATGTTTTTTTTTTTATAGATTATAACGATTTTGGGTTTAAAAAGAAGTGCATTTAAGGGTTACATTACCACAAGTTCTCAACAACAATACACTGCAGGAAAACTGACCTGTAGCAATGATGCCAAAGTAACAGCAGCCCCTCAAGCTAGTGGTTCTGCTGCTTATTTTCAGTTATGGAGAACTTTCAAAATGAAACTGGTCAGGGTTACAGGTGATGCTATAAAATCAACTACCCTATGAACATCATCACGAGAAAAGGTAAGAAAAACAAATTAACAATACCCAACTAGTATTAGGATAATTAAGAACCGTTTCATATGAACACTCCATAGCAGTCCATGCAAGTGACAAGCTACAACTGCACCCTATCTAATGGTTGATTCCAGAAAGCTTTTGAAATCAATATGATCAACGTCGTGGTTGACTAGCCATCCTGTCTAGTTTGCAACCTCTAACTAATGACCATTGGTCCCACTCACAACCACAATCCTCTGATCCATAAATTGTAACGTCCCAGTCAAACAAAGAAAGAGAAAAAAGAAGAAGAGGTAATGGTCAGATTTTATTTGGACCACATGTGCCCACCTACCCTATTTAACCCCATCACTCATCTCAAAAATATCTCTATTCTCTTTAGCCGGCCATCCCTTTCCACTCATTTGTTTTCTTTCTTTTTCTCACAAACACTCCCTCACACTCTCCCACCGGTACCTCCATGCCACCATCTCCACTATCATTTTTTCCGGTAATATCACCAGAAAATCCTTAGGAATCTCTAAGCATCTTTATCTTTTATTTGAGGTAAAATTTCTAATCCTTTTGGTGAGTTTTACATTTTGTTTGAGATTATATTTTTATCTAAGCTTTAATAATAATACTCATATCATTTATGAGCATTGAAAGTGATATTTATGTGTTTATATGTATGAGTTTTGTATTGGTGGAATTATTTGATGAGTGAGTTTATGGTTTGTATTAATGATGACTATCTAAGGTTTATTTATGGTGAAAATTTAGGGGTTTTGAGTTATAACATGTGATAGTTGGTAAATCTAATTTTTTTATTGCTATTGGATTTATTTGGAGTTAGTTGAAGTTCCAAATTTCTTGTCTTTAAGGATATTTTGATTTTGCTTACATGGATCTCTTGATGATGTTGTATAAATCTTATGGAACCTAGTCATAATATTGAAGATGATATTGAATGGGTTAACTTTATAAATTGAAGTTTATGTCTTGTGAATTAATGTGTTAAGAAACTTTGGAAGAGGAATATGTTATTGATGAGATTAAATATTAGGCTTGCCTAATTAAGTGCTTATTTGGCAATTTCTAAATTGTAACTGGATACAATTTTAAACTTTGTGCTTATTTGGCAATTCCTAAATAACCATGTTGCATAAATGTTGTTTTTGGGTTAGACACACTTTTGGAAACTACCTATAGAAACTATATTTTCCTAAAAACTATTGTGTTGTAACCTTAATATATATATATATATGATTATATATGAAAGTGCATCATATTTGGTATTGCATTTGGGGAAATGCATGAATTGTTGATATGAAAAAATGAGCATTTTTTATTTAATCTTTGATAAGAAAATCATGGATTTTATGGTATATTAGAAAATTCAAAGATGCTTATCTTGTTTTGTTACGTGGGAAATTGATATAAAATCTTTTGACAAGAATGAAATTGAAAACCTTACAAACTTTGTAGAAATTAGATTATTTAAGGTTTTTCTGAAACTACTTAGATATGAACTATATGTTTCAAAGTGATGTAACCTGTGAGCTTATGTGATTTTTAACACCATGCGATGTGTGATTTCCTGGTGATCACCCGATTTGATTTTCGTAGTCTTTGTGACAACGGAATCAAATCTAGGTCAGTGTCCTTTCACTTTGGATGACGCGTTCTTCCCTGTTGCCCATGGGGGGAAGAGGCTCCATGATTGTGTGTGGGTGAGGCTGCTGCCCATGGGAGGAGAGAAAAACCTTGAGGGTATGGATGAAGCTGCTGTCCATGGTAGTGTGGTATATTTGTGATATATTACCGTATGTTAGATTTTATGACTTTGGAATTATATTATTAGTGCTTACAAATTATAATATATAGTTTCATGGTATTATTTTGAAAAACTTTGTGTTTCATTATTTAATCATTTTTGTCATATTATTATTATTGAAGATGAAACTTGCATTTCCCATACTCCCATTAATTATGCTACTTACTGGGGGTTAGCTCATCCCACCCTCTAATAGTTTTTCAGACCTATTAGTTATACCTTAGGTATGGAGCTTACTTCTTTGGTGATGATTAGAGTGCTATGTTAAATTTGGAGACTTTTGCTGTAAATGGTTGGTGACTCGATCTTGCTATGTTCAACGAGACCTTAATTAATTCTATTGGAGGTGGGTTGCTTGAGGTTTGTTAGCCTTTGGTGTGGTAGGCCTAGATTCGATGTTAAGGTCCTTATTCTTGATAAGATTGTGACTTTGTGTAAATGTGTTATAGAACTCTGACTTGTAATATGAAGATTTTGGTATGGTTATATATTCTTATCTTGTGGAAAAGAAAGGAAAATAAAGATCTCCTATAGTTTGATTTGCCAAAAAGGAAAAATATACAGGTATCCTTGGGATGTATTTCTCATGCTTTGGACTTTTTTGGGTTTGGGGTGTGACATAAATGTATTATGGCAGATATTTTATGTTAAGAAACAGACAACATAAATCAAGAAAAATGTATTGGACATATATTTTAGCAAGTAGGCCACTGTTATTGAAGAGTAGCACGTGGAGTCAAAAGCACCCAAAAGGACACAATACCACAGAGGGAAAGAAACCATGTTACATACAATAAAAAAGTTCAAAATTGTCTACAAGGAACGGCAGATATTACATACCAAACAGCTTCTACAAATACATTAAGAGAAGAAAGTGTGCATTTCCTATTGTAATAAAAACCATCGGCGGAGCTCAGTAAGGTACAACATTAGTACAAGCACAGCTACAAGGGGATTTAACTCCATAACTTTTGAAGGCCCACTCTAATTGCATAACTATCTTCTTCTCCTTCCACTAGCTAGTGTGAAAATCTAAGTGATCTGCCAATTCATTTCTCTCTTTGATAGAATTCAAAACTGAAAAATTGCATAAGATCAGCTAGAAGCCTAGAACCTTCCACCATTATTATACTTCTTGTTGGATAAGTCTCTCAATGGCTTCCTTACCGTCTTCGACTTTGATTTCACTTCGTTCTTTAACATCTCTCTCTGAGAAACGTTGGGGCTCTCCTCTCGCTGCGTGTTTGAATTTATTGTGAAAGGCGGGCTATTTTTATTTTGTGTGGGTTTTTCATTATTCTGTTCCCTGGAGCATAGTAGCGAGTCACCACTCGGAGTTGCACTCGCCCGATTTGCTGAGGCAAAATTGGGTGGACCCGACCAAACATTTTGGATATAACCACCACACTTGATATATATATATATATATATATATATATGGAAGACCTTTTTTAAATTGGTAGATAAACTTTCTGTACCGTAACAAATTGATCATGTAACTTTTATTTTAGTAAATTTATAGCTAAGAGTATTAGCATTGGTGGTGCCAAAAATTTAACAATTTGATACTACAAAAAATTACTTTATCTATTTTACCACCTCACTTTATAAAACACTCAACATCAATGGTTCTATTTTAGCATTCAATACAATAAAATAATATAAATAACAATAATAAAATAATATATCTACTACCATAGGATCAGCTAGAATTAAAAACTGATTTATGATAAACAACAACCATCACTACCAATACAATAAAATAATATAAATAATACAATAAACAACAACCATCACCACTAACACAATAAAATAATATAACTTTTAATAAAATATTGTTTTTTTTTTTACTATCTTAGCTGTGCACCGTAGCTCAACAATCAAATTTTTTGACTGTTGAGCTAAGTGATGCTCATGTATTGGCTCATAAGATCAAAAAAAAAAAAAAAAAAAAAAAAGATCAGCTAGAATTAAAAACTGCTTTGCAAATTCAAATTACTAATTGTTTTGGCTTTAAATCCCTGGACCCATCGAATTCAAAGACCCTCCCACACATCATTGCTATTAGCATCACCTACTACACATCAATGCAATAGCTTTTTAAATATCTCTCCATTTCAAGAGGCCTGAAATCACTTCAACCCACTTTAGCCTCTCCTTGTTATAAGTGATAGCAAGTGATTTTCTTCCAATCCATCATGATTCATGATTAGCTTAATCTTTTTTTTTCTTTTTTGAGAAACAGCTTAATCTGGTATAGGCGCATTGATAACTGCTTAATTGATATGGCTATAGTTTGTAAGGTACTTTAACTGCTACAGTTCACAATCATTTTGGACACCTAGTGACTAGTGTTCATATCATTCAATAGCCACATGCTGACTGCTTACATATAAAAGTCCCCTCTATCACACCACCAATATATGTGCTTCATTACAAGTAACTGGTGAAGGTACCAATGCTTGCAAGATCTTTTATTAATCATAGTTTACATTGCACCATAATAATACCATTTACATGTCACATAATGTTGATAAAAAGATAGGGCAAGAAATCATTATTATTATTACTTATTTATAATTTATTTTTTCAAAACAAACACAAATTTCACACTGTATTATGTTATCTTGTAGAAGATCTCCCACAAATATCCTTTCTCTAGCTTTTGACACCTGAAATATCTATAAAAACCCAACAGCCTAGCACATTTCAATTGCCACAAATTCTAATGAAATATAGATTTGACACCAGTTATTCTAATCTGAAATAGTTAAAAGTTTTGGAAAATTCAAGTTTATGATCAAGCTGAATAAAAATAAATTGTTGTAGAGAGAGAGAGAAAGAGAGAGAGGGCCGGGTGGGGGGGGGGGGGGGAACTATGCAAAAAGGAAGAATTTTGACAATAACTTTTGAACGGTAAGGAATTCATCGACGCGGCTAGTTATTTGCTAGTTATTGACAATCAAATTTTGGGAAAAAAATACATTAGTAGCTAGTTATTCACGAGCCCTAATCGCTATGAAAATGTGTTGAAACGTGACCTTCGGTCACCAATTTGACAATAACTTTTGAATGGTAAGGAATTCTTCGACACAAGCAAAATGTTTTAGAAAGTAGACATTCCAAGCATGAATTTGAACACAAATTTTGAATTTTTTCAATAAAAATCAACAGAGTTATTGTCGTTTGAATATGGCCCACCGAGTTACCCGAAATTTGGATTCCAATTATGTGCCGATAAAAGGGCGTAAAAATAGAAGTCTAACGTTTTGTTCACGAATTTGTCTTTGAAATATTTTTCCTATATCATGAGATTAATGATCTCAAAATCGAATTTTGGGTAAAAAATACATTGGTGGCAAGTTATTCACAAGCCTTAATCGCTTTGAAAATGTGTTGAAAAGTGACCTTCGGTCACCCTTTTGACAATACCTTTTGAACGGTAAGGAATTCTTAAACGTGAGCTTAATGTTTTAGAAAGTAGACATTCTGAGCTTGAATTTGAACACAAATTTTGAATTTTTTCAATAAAAATCAAGAGAGTTATTGTCGTTTGAATATGACCCTCCAAGTTACCCGAAATTCAGGTTCCAATTATGTGCCGATAAAAGGGCGTAAAAATGGAAGTCTAACGTTTTGTTCACAAATTTGTCTTTGAAATATTTTTCCTATATCGTGAGATCAATGATCTCAAAATCAAATTTTGGGTAAAAAATACGTTGGTGGCAAGTTATTCACAAGCCTTAATCGCTTTGAAAATGTGTTGAAAAGTGACCTTCGGTCACCCTTTTGACAATAACTTTTGAACGGTAAGGAATTCTTAGATGTGAGCTTAATGTTTAAGAAAGTAGACATTCTGAGCTTGAATTTGAACACAAATTTTGAATTTTTTCATTACAAATCAAGAGAATTGTCATTTGAATATAGCCCACAAAGTTACTCGAAATTCGAATTCCAATTATGTGTCGATAGGAGGGCGTAAAAATGGAAGTCTAACGTTTTGTTCACGAATTTTTCTTTGAAATGTTTTTCCTATATCGTGAGATCTATTATCTCAAAATAAAATTTTGGGTAAAAAATACGTTAGTGGCTAGCTGTTCATGAGCCTTAATCGCTTTGAAAATGTGTTGAAACGTGACCTTCGGTCACTATTTCAACTATAACTTTTTAACGGTAAGAAATTCTTAGATGCAGAGCGAATGTTTTAGAAAGTAGACATTCCGAGCTTGAATTTGAATGCAAATTTTGAATTTTTTCGATAAAAAACGACAGAGTTATTGTCATTTGAATATGGCCACTGAGTTACCCGAAATTCGAATTCCAATTATGTGCCCATAGAAGGGCGTAAAAATGGAAGTCTAACGTTTTGTTCACGAATTTGGCTTTGAAATATTTTTCCAATATCGTGAGATCAATCATCTCAAAATCAAATTTTGGGTAAAAAATACGTTAGTGGCTAGTTATTCACGAGTCTTAATCACATTGAAAACGTGTTCAAACATGACCTTCAGTCACTGTTTTGAACATAACTTTTGAACGGTAAGGAATTCTTAAATGCGGGATGAATATTTTAGAATGTACATTCTGAGCTAGAATTTGAACACAAATTTTGAACTTTTACTATAAAAATCAAGAGAGTTATTGCCGTTTAAATATGTTCCACCGAGTTATCCGAAATTCAGATTCCAATTATGTGCCGATAGAAGGGCGTAAAAATGGAAGTCTAACGTTTTATTCACGAATTTGGCTTTGAAATATTTTTCCTATATTGTGTGATCAGTCATCTCAAAATTAAATTTTGGTTAAAAAATATGTTAGTAGCTAGTTATTCACGAGCGCTAATCGCTATGAAAATGTGTTGAAACGTGACCTTCGGTCACCAATTCGACAATAACTTTTGAACGGTAAGGAATTCTTCGACACAAGCAAAATGTTTTAGAAAGTAGACATTCCAAGCATGAATTTGAACACAAATTTTGAATTTTTTCAATAAAAATCAACAGAGTTATTGTCGTTTGAATATGGCCCTCCGAGTTACCCGAAATTTGGATTCCAATTATGTGCCGATAAAGGGTGTAAAAATGGAAGTCTAACGTGTTAGGTTCTAAAGACTTAGGATTTTATGTATTTAGAACTCTAATGTGTATTGTTGGCAAACCATGATCAAAACAGGTTCTACATGATTGCAAGCTTTTGCTCTCGGAGATGTGAGAGTTATATGTTGTAACTCTTTTGGTGATAGTCTCTTTCAAATTTTATGTGATGAATTTTGTAGACTTTGTGTTTGATTTCTATTCACATATCACCTCACATGTATCTCAAGCTTTTGCTAGTTGCACACACTACACAAGTTACTCTTTGCTAAACTTGGTACATTTTATTGTGTGTGATCTTGTTGTGGCGATCCAAGATTAAAAGTTCCTTGATCTTAATGCAAAATGTGTTTAAAGTTTGAGAAATTGGAAATTCTAGAGCTTGTATTGAATCCGAATTGGGGATTTTGTTCAAGTAGAGTGAATTTGATGAAATTGGCTTGTTGTTTTGATGTAATTAAGCATTATAATCTGTGAGTTGTGTTTTGTGATGCTCAATTCATCAATTTGTTTAAAAATTTCAACAAGTGGTTTTTCAATTTTGTGGTTTTTTGTTAGAAACTCTATGCTCAAGCCAAGTTTGTTAAATTGAACTCAGTTTTACTGCATTAGAGCATGCATTATGACATATTTTTTCATGCATCTTTATGTTTAGGATTCACATGCATTGCATTGATTTCTGTATCCATCTTGCAGTTTTGCAGTCATATCTCATTGTTTTCACACATAGCATGCATACACTTTGCTAAATTGGGTACTCAACTTGATTTAAAAAATTGATTGATTAATTTTTGAGTTATGTACTTTCTAGTATATGCCTTTTTTATGTGTGAACTGTAGAAAATATTTTTCATAAGATATATGATGGATAATCAATGTGCAAATATTTTCTCTACTCATGCAACTGTTTATGGGTCACATAGTGTCATGTTTGCATTTATTGAAAGAGAGAATATTTTTCTTCATGTGTATCCTCGCCTTAGTTTTTAACTTTGGTTTGTGTGTTTTTATTTTTCCCCACCTCCTAATTTTCCCCAAAACTGTTTTTCCCAAAACTTGTTTTGTTTTTCCTATTTTTATAGGGGGAGTTGTTGCTCTTCGTAGGGGGAGTTGTCTCTATTTTTTATAGAGTTGAATTGTTTTGTATCCCCTTGATTCTCTATTTTCTCTTATCCATTATTGCATATGTTGACTGTTTACTCTTTGTATGAGTTGTCTTTATCAATACGTGACAAAAAGGGGGAGAAATAGATGATTTATGGGAATCATGTTTGTCTTGTTTAGGGGGAGTTGAAATTATTTTTGAAAGGGGAAAATATAAATAAAAACTTTTTGTTGTATCTAACTTAGGGGGAGAGTTAGTTTACTTATGTTTTTGTTTTTGTTTCTTGTTCACTGCTCATTGATTTATATTTTTGAGTTATTCATGATATATGTCTTTGTTTTGTGTTTTGTGAAGTTAAGAATTTATTTTTGTTGATTTACTGTTTTTCTGTCACACATGCGTTTATGCGTTTGTTGAGTGTTTCAGGAATATACAGGTTGATTCAATTGAGCTGCTGTCTACACTTGCAACTGATGGATAGTAGTTAGGATTGAATTTGTGTTATGAGCATTATTTTTGTAAAGGGCTTTTATTTGTAAAATTTGAGCTTTTAGTTTGTGTTTTGTCATGGATTGCCAAAGGGGGAGTTTGTTAGGTTCTAAAGACTTAGGATTTTATGTATTTAGAACTCTAATGTGTATTGTTGGCAAACCATGATCAAAATAGGTTGTTTAGTCTTGTTTAGGCTTGCTCAAAGTTGTGTCTTTTATGTAAAGTTGGAATCGAGTGGCTGCAGAAGTATTTGTTACTTTCAGCCTGGCTCGACCGATCGAAAATTAGACTTGATCGATCGAAAGTCGGCCAGAACGTTTTTTCTGCAGAATTCCAACTCAGCCCAAACTCTACTTAAATGTCTTGGGGATCAAGTAAAACACTCCTATATATAAGGGAAACCCTAGAACGTTTTTGAGAATTTTAAGAGAGAGATTAGAGTGCCTCTTGTGCCTCCTTTTATTTTTAGGGTTTTGTACCCAAACCTCTCTAAGTCTTTGTTGCTCATGTTTGCAGTTTATGTGAATCTCTTGTGAGATCCTTGAGGAGCTTTCCTTCACATAAACTTAGGGTTTTCAAGGTAGAGATATTATCTACATCTTGATGATCAACAAGGTTGCTGCCATTGGAGTTTAAAGAATAACAAGCGTGGCTGCTTGTAGTTGATTGGAGAATCCAAGATAGAAGGAGTCCGTGGATTCGGAGCTTGCACGTGGTTGTGTCAGTAAGTTCTACTGGTGGGCAGCATTAGGAAGTCAAGCGGGGAGCTTGTAAGTCCTTTTGTATGAACTTCAATTCCTTCATAGTGGATTCAGGTTTACCTTGAAGATAGCTAGGCTAAATCCTCCCCAGGTTTTTACCGTGTGGTTTCCTGGGTCATCATATCATTGTGTTATTTATATTTCCGCTGCTTTATATCATGATATGATTCTTTGATTGTTTTAACCTAGAACTGCATAATTTGACTAAGTTAATCACTTGGCTAATTAACTAGGTTAATCCAATTGTTGTTTTTAGGGGTCTAAAACCTAACATAACGTTTTGTTCACGAATTTTTCTTTGAAATATTTTTCCTATATCATGAGATTAATGATCTCAAAATCGAATTTTGGGTAAAAAATACATTGGTGGCAAGTTATTCACAAGCCTTAATCGCTTTAAAAATGTGTTGAAAAGTGACATTCGGTCACCGTTTTGACAATAACTTTTGAACGGTAAGGAATTCTTAGACGTGGGCTGAATGTTTTAGAAAGTAGACATTCTGAGCTTGATTTTGAACACAAATTTTGAACATTTTCAATAAAAATCAATAGAGTTATTGTCATTTGAATATGACCCTCCGAGTTATCCGAAATTCAGATTCCAATTATGTGCCGATAAAAGAGCGTAAAAATGGAAGTCTAAAGTTTTGTTCACGAAATTGTCTTTGAAATATTTTTTCTATATCGTGAGATCAATGATCTCAAAATCAAATTTTGGGTAAAAAATACGTTGGTGGCAAGTTATTCACAAGCCTTAATCGCTTTGAAAAGGTGTTGAAAAGTGACCTTCGGTCACCGTTTTGACAATAACATTTGAACGGTAAGGAATTCTTAGAAGTGGGCTTAATTTTTAAGAAATTAGACATTCTGAGCTTGAATTTGAACACAAATTTTGAATTTTTTCATTACAAATCAAGAGATTTATTGTCATTTTAATATAGCCCACAAAGTTACCCGAAATTCGAATTCCAATTATGTGTCGATAGGAGGGCGTAAAAACGGAAATCTAACGTTTTGTTCACGAATTGGTCTGTAAAATGTTTTTCCTATATCGTGAGATCTATTATCTCAAAATAAAATTTTGGGTAAAAAATACGTTAGTGGCTAGCTATTCATGAGCCTTAATCGCTTTGAAAATGTGTTGAAACGTGACCTTCGGTCACTATCTCAACTATACCTTTTAACGGTAAGAAATTCTTAGATGCGGGGTGAATTTTTTAGAAGTAGACATTCCGAGCTTGAATTTGAACACTAATTTTGAATTTTTTCGATAAAAAACGACAGAATTATTTTCATTTGAATATGGCCACCGAGTTACTCGAAATTCAGATTTCAATTATGTGTCGATAGAAGGGCGTAAAAATGGAAGTCTAACGTTTTATTCACGAATTTGGCTTTGAAATATTTTTCCTATATTGTGAGATCAGTCATCTCAAAATCGAAATTTGGTTAAAAAATATGTTAGTGGCTAGTTATTCACGAGCCCTAATCACTATGAAAATGTGTTGAAACGTGACCTTCGGTCACCAATTCGACAATAACTTTTGAACGGTAAGGAATTCTTCGACACAAGCAAATTGTTTTAGAAAATAGACATTCCAAGCATTAATGAAAACAAATTTTAAATTTTTTCAACAAAAATCAATACAGTTATTGTCGTTTGAATATGGCCCTCCGAGTTACCCGAAATTTGGATTCCAATTATGTGCCGATAAAAGGCCGTCAAAATGGAAGTCTAACATTTTGTTCACGAATTCGTCTTCAAAATATTTTTCCTATATCGTGAGATAAATGATCTCAAAATCAAATTTTGGGTCAAAAATATGTTGGTGGCATGTTATTCACAAGCCTTAATTGCTTTGAAAATGTGTTGAAAAGTGACCTTTGGTCACCGTTTTGACAATAACTTTTGAACAGTAAGGAATTCTTAAATGCGGGCGGAATATTTTAGAATGTACATTCCGAGCTTGAATTTGAACACAAATATTGAACATTTACTATAAAAATCAAGAGAGTTATTGCCGTTTAAATATCTTCCACTGAGTTATCCGAAATTCTGATTCCAATTATGTGTCGATAGAGGGGCGTAAAAATAGAAGCCTAACGTTTTGTTCATGAATTTGTCTTTGAAATGTTTTTTCCGATATCGTGAGATCTATTATCTCAAAATCAAATTTTGGGTAAAAAATACGTTAGTGGCTAGTTATTCACGAGTCTTAATCACATTGAAAATGTGTTGAAACATGACCTTCGGTCACTGTTTTGAACATAATTTTTGAACGGTAAGGAATTCTTAAACGCGGGTTGAATATTTTAGAATGTACATTCCAAGCTAGAATTTGAACACAAATTTTGAACTTTTACTATTAAAATCAAGAGAGTTATTGCCGTTTAAATATGTTCCACCGAGTTATCCGAAATTCAGATTCCAATTATGTGCCGATAGAAGGGCATAAAAATGGAAGTCTAACGTTTTATTCACGAATTTGGCTTTGAAATATTTTTCCTATATTGTGAGATCAGTCATCTCAAAATCTAATTTTGGTTAAAAAATATGTTAGTAGCCAGTTATTCACGAGCCCTAATCGCTATGAAAATGTGTTGAAACGTGACCTTCGGTAACCAATTCGACAATAACTTTTGAACGGTAAGGAATTCTTCGACACAAGCAAAATGTTTTAGAAAGTAGACATTCCAAGCATGAATTTGAAAACAAATTTTGAATTTTTTCAATAAAAATCAAGAGAGTTATTGTCGTTTGAATATGGCCCTCCAAGTTACCCGAAATTCGGATTCCAATTATGTTGCGATAAAAGGGCGTAAAAATGGAAGTCTAACGTTTTGTTCACGAATTTGTCTTTGAAATATTTTTCCTATATCGTGAGATCAATGATCTCAAATTTAAATTTTGGGTAAAAAATACGTTGGTGGCAAGTTATTCACAAGCCTTAATCGCTTTGAAAATGTGTTGAAAAATGACCTTCGGTCACCCTTTTGACAATAACTTTTGAACGGTAAGGAATTCTCAGATGTGAGCTTAATGTTTAATAAAGTAGACATTCTGAGCTTGAATTTGAACACAAATTTTGAATTTTTTCAATAAAAATCAAGAGGTTTATTGTCATTTGAATATGGCCTACAAAGTTACCCAAAATTCGAATTCCAATTATGTGTCGATAGGAGGGCGTAAAAATGGAAGTCTAACATTTGGTTCACGAATTTGTCTTTGAAATATTTTTCCTATATCATGAGATTAATGATCTCAAAATCGAATTTTGGGTAAAAAATACGTTGGTGGCAAGTTATTCACAAGCCTTAATCGCTTTGAAAATGTGTTGAAAAGTGACCTTCGGTCACCGTTTTGACAATAACTTTTGAACGGTAAGGAATTCATAGATGTGGGCTGAATGTTTTAGAAAGTAGACATTCTGAGCTTGAATTTGAATTCAAATTTTGAATTTTTTCAATAAAAATCAAGAGAGTTATTGTCGTTTGAATATGGCCCTCTGAGTTACCCGAAATTCGAATTCCAATTATGTGCCGATAAAAGGGCGTAAAAATGGAAGCCTAACGTTTTGTTGACGAATTTGACTTTGAAATATTTTTCCTATATCGTGAGATCAATGATCTCAAAATCAAATTTTTGGTAAAAAATACGTTGGTGGCAAGTTATTCACAAGCCTTAATCGCTTTGAAAAGGTGTTGAAAAGTGACCTTCGGTCACCGTTTTGACAATAACATTTGAACGGTAAGGAATTTTTAGACGTGGGCTTAATTTTTATGAAAGTAGACATTCTGGGCTTGAATTTGAACACCAATTTTGAATTTTTTCATTACAAATCAAGAGATTTATTGTCATTTTAATATAGCCCACAAAGTTACCCGAAATTCGAATTCCAATTATGTGTCGATAGGAGGGCGTAAAAACGGAAGTCTAATGTTTTGTTCACGAATTTGGCTCTAATATGTTTTTCCTATATCGTGAGATCTATTATGTCAAAATAAAATTTTGGGTAAAAAATACGTTAGTGGCTAGCTATTCATGAGTCTTAATCGCTTTGAAAATGTGTTGAAACGTGACCTTCGGTCACTATCTCAACTATAACCATTGAACAGTAAGAAATTCTTAGATGCGGGGTGAATTTTTTAGAAGTAGACATTCCGAGCTTGAATTTGAACACAAATTTTGAATTTTTTCGATAAAAAACGACAGATTTATTGTCATTTGAATATGGCCACCGAGTTACTCGAAATTCAGATTCCAATTATGTGTCGATAGAAGGGCGTAAAAATGGAAGTCTAACGTTTTATTCACGAATTTGGCTTTGAAATATTTTTCCTATATTGTGAGATCAGTCATCTCAAAATCAAAATTTGTTTAAAAATTGTGTTAGTAGCTAGTTATTCACGAGCCCTAATCACTACGAAAATGTGTTGAAACATGACCTTCGGTCACCAATTCGACAATAACTTTTGAACGGTAAGGAATTCTTCGACACAAGCAAATTGTTCTAGAAAATAGACATTCCAAGCATGAATGAACAAAAATTTTAAATTTTTTCAATAAAATAAATAGAGTTATTGCCGTTTGAATATGGCCCTCTGAGTTACCCAAAATTTGGATTCCAATTCTGTGTCGATAAAAGGGCGTCAAAATGGAAGTCTAACGTTTTGTTCATGAATTCGCCTTTCAAATATTTTACCTATATCGTGAGGTCAATGATCTCAAAATCAAATTTTGGGTAAAAAATACGTTGGTGGCAAGTTATTCACAAGCCTTAATCGCTTTGAAAATGTGTTCAAAAGTGACCTTCGGTCACCCTTTTGACAATAACTTTTCAACGGTAAGGAATTCTTAGACATGAGCTGAATGTTTAAGAAAGTACACATTCTGAGCTTGAATTTGAACACAAATTTTGAATTTTTTCATTACAAATCAAGAGATTTATTTTCTTTTGAATATAGCCCACAAAGTTACCCAAAATTCGAATTCAAATTATGTGTCGACAGGAGGGCGTAAAAATGGAAGTCTAATGTTTTGTTCACGAATTTTTCTTTGAAATGTTTTTTCTATATTGTGAGATCTATTATCTTGAAATAAAATTTTGGGTAAAAAATACGTTAGTGGCGAGCTATTAATGAGCCTTAATCACTTTGAAAATGTGTTGAAACGTGAGCTTTGGTCACTGTTTCGACTATAACTTTTTAACAGTGAGAAATTCTTAGACACGGGGTGAATGTTTTAGAAAGTAGACATTCCGAGCTTGAATTTGAATTCAAATTTTGAATATTTGCAATAAAAATCGACAGAGTTATTGTCATTTGAATATGGCCACCGAGTTACCCGAAATTCGGATTCCAATTATGTGCCCATAGAAGGGTGTAAAAATGGAAGTCTAACGTTTTGTTCACGAATTTGGCTTTGAAATATTTTTCTAATATCTTGAGATCAATCCTCTCAAAATCAAATTTTGGGTAAAAAATACGTTAGTGGCTAGTTATTCACGAGCCTTAATCACATTGAAAACGTGCTGAAACATGACCTTCGGTCACTGTTTTGAACATAACTTTTGAACGGTAAGGAAATCTTAAACGCGGGCTGAATATTTCAGATTGTACATTCCGAGCTTGAATCAGAACACAAATTTTGAACTTTTACTATAAAAATCAAGAGAGTTATTGCCGTTTAAATATGTTCCACCGAGTTATCCGAAATTCAGATTCCAATTATGTGCCGATAGAAGGGCGTAAAAATGGAAGTCTAACGCTTTATTCACGACTTTGGCTTTGAAATATTTTTCCTATATTGTGAGATTAGTCCTCTCAAAATCAAATTTTGGTTAAAAAATACGTTAGTAGCTAGTTATTCACAAGCCCTAATCGCTATGAAAATGTGTTGAAACGTGACCTTCGGTCACCAATTCGACAATAACTTTTGAACGGTAAGAAATTCTACGACACAAGCAAAATGTTTTAGAAAGTAGACATTCCAAGCATGAATTTGAAAACAAATTTTGAATTTTTTCAATAAAAATCAAGAGAGTTATTGTCATTTGAATATGGCCCTCCAAGTTACCCGAAATTCGGATTCCAATTATGTTTCGATAAAAGGGCGTAAAAATGGAAGCCTAACGTTTTGTTCACGAATTTGTCTTTGAAATATTTTTCCTATATCGTGAGATCAATGATCTCAAAATCAAATTTTGGTAAAAAATACGTTGGTGGCAAGTTATTCACGAGTCTTAATCACATTGGAAACGTGTTGAAACATGACCTTCGGTCACCAATTCGACAATAACTTTTGAACGGTAAGGAATTCTACGACACAAGCAAAATGTATTATAAAGTAGACATTCCAAGCATGAATTTGAAAACAAATTTTGAATTTTTTCAATAAAAATCAAGAGAGTTATTGTCGTTTGAATATGGCCTTCCGAGTTACCCGAAATTCGGATTCCAATTATGTGCCGATAAAAGGGCGTAAAAATGAAAGTCTAACATTTTGTTCACGAATTTGTCTTTGAAATATTTTTCCTATATCGTGAGATCAATGATCTCAAAATCAAATTTTGGTAAAAAATACGTTGGTGGCAAGTTATTCACAAGCCTTAATCGCTTTGAAAACGTGTTGAAAAGTGACCTTTGGTCACCCTTTTGACAATAACTTTTGAACGGTAAGGAATTCTTAGACGTGAGCTTAATGTTTAAGAAAGTAGACATTCTGAGCTTGAATTTGAACACAAATTATGAATGTTTTCATTAAAATCAAGAGATTTATTGTCATTTGAATATAGCCCACAAAGTTACCCGAAATTCGAATTCCAATTATGTGTCGATAGGAGGACGTAAAAATGGAAGTCTAACGTTTTGTTCACGAATTTGTCTTTGAAATGTTTTTCCTATATCATGAGATCTATTATATCGAAATAAAATTTTGGGTAAAAAATACGTTAGTGGCTAGCTATTCATGAGCCTTAATCGCTTTGAAAATGTGTTGAAACGTGACCTTCGGTCACTGTTTCAACTATAACTTTTTAACGGTAAGAAATTCTTGGACACGGGGTGAATGTTTTAGAAAGTAGACATTCCGAGCTTGAATTTGAATTCAAATTTTGAATATTTTCAATAAAAATCGACAGAGTTATTGTCATTTGAATATGGCCACCGAGTTACCCGAAATTCGGATTGCAATTATGTGCCCATAGAAGGGTGTAAAAATGGAAGTCTAACGTTTTGTTCACGAATTGGGCTTTGAAATATTTTTCCAATATCGTGAGATCAATCATCTCAAAATCAAATTTTGGGTAAAAAATACGTTAGTTGCTAGTTATTCACGAGCCTTAATCACATTGAAAACGTGTTGAAACATGACCTTCGGTCACTGTTTTGAACATAACTTTTGAACGGCAAGGAAATCTTAAACGCGGGCTGAATATTTCAGATTGTACATTCCGAGTTTGAATCTGAACACAAATTTTGAACTTTTACTATAAAAATCAAGAGAGTTATTGCCGTTTAAATATGTTCCACCGAGTTATCCGAAATTTAGATTCCAATTATGTGCCGATAGAAGGGCGTAAAAATGGAAGTCTAACGTTTTATTCACGAATTTTGCTTTGAAATATTTTTCCTATATTGTGAGATCAGTCATCTCAAAATCAAATTTTGGTTAAAAAATACGTTAGTAGCTAGTTATTCACGAGCCCTAATCGCTATGAAAATGTGTTGAAACGTGACCTTCGGTCACCAATTCGACAATAACTTTTGAACGGTAAGGGATTCTACGACATAGGCAAAATGTTTTAGATAGTAGACATTCCAAGCATGAATTTGAAAACAAATTTTGAATTTTTTCAATAAAAATCAAGAGAGTTATTGTCGTTTGAATATGACCCTCCGAGTTACCCGAAATTCGGATTCCAATTATGTGCCGATAAAAGGGCTTAAAAATGGAAGTCTAACGTTCTATTCACGAATTTGGCTTTGAAATATTTTTCCTATATTGTGAGATCAGTCATCTCAAAATCAAATTTTGGTTAAAAAATACGTTAGTAGCTAGTTATTCACGAGCCCTAATCGCTATGAAAATGTGTTCAAACGTGACCTTCGGTCACCAATTCGACAATAACTTTTGAACGGTAAGGAATTCTACGACACATGCAAAATGTATTATAAAGTAGACATTCCAAGCATGAATTTGAAAACAAATTTTGAATTTTTTCAATAAAAATCAAGAGAGTTATTGTCGTTTGAATATGGCCTTCCGAGTTACCCGAAATTCGGATTCCAATTATGTGCCGATAAAAGGGCGTAAAAATGAAAGTCTAACATTTTGTTCACGAATTTGTCTTTGAAATATTTTTCCTATATCGTGAGATCAATGATCTCAAAATCAAAATTTGGTAAAAAATACGTTCGTGGCAAGTTATTCACAAGCCTTAATCGCTTTGAAAACGTGTTGAAAAGTGACCTTCGGTCACCCTTTTGACAATAACTTTTGAACGGTAAGGAATTCTTAGACGTGAGCTTAATGTTTAAGAAAGTAGACATTCTGAGCTTGAATTTGAACACAAATTATGAATTTTTTTATTAAAATCAAGAGATTTATTGTCATTCGAATATAGCCCACAAAGTTACCCGAAATTCGAGTTCCAATTATGTGTCGATAGGAGGACGTAAAAATGGAAGTCTAACGTTTTGTTCACGAATTGGGCTTTTAAAATGTTTTTTCCAATATCGTGAGATCAATTATCTCAAAATCAATTTTGGGTAAA